>OZ023149.1:12354808-13554808 GCA_963675895.2 Styela plicata
AACTGGTTGCAAACCATTCATGCAATCACGACCCACCTTACATAATTATACCACACTGTGGATGAAAAACGCAGTAAAAGTAACGTATAATTTTTCATAAGTTTGTATTTCCTTGAAATTGTAGTTGCCTCGTATGCCAATTTATGAAATGCTCGCTCGGATTTTAACTATTATCGCTTGCGCAATTACTCATCAAAGAACAGCGATTTTACTGAATTTTCGTTACAGTGTTAGGAATAAATATTCCAAACTTTTCCACTGATATTTCAATTTTCTAGGCTTCAAAAGGTAATTTGCGCAAAATTTTATATCTGAGTACATCCCGTACATCCAGTACATCCAGTACACCTCGTACATTCAGTACATCCCGTACATTCCCGTGCATCCCGTACATCCAGTACATTCCTCGTACATCCCGTACATCCCGTAATATCCCCGTACATCCCGTACATCCCGTAACATCCAAGTACATCCAGTACATCCCAGTTACATCCCGTACATCCCGTACATCTACAACAATCATAGGAAAGGGTACAATTCTTACTGAGTGCACTCCTTCTAGGTGCAATCCTTATTAAGGGCAATACTATTGAGTGTAATTGAATGTGTGGTGCAATAAGCTGTGGGTGAAATTGCTTTGGGCTTTTGTATAACATGACTGCAATTAAACTGGTTGCATAACCATTCAGTGCACCTATCACGACCACACGCATTTAATTAACCACGACTGTGATATAAAAACGCAGTAGTAAGTTACTTTAATTTTTCATAATATTTTTGTATTTTGAAATTGTAGTTGCCTTGTGGATGACAATTTATGGAAATGTGATTATAATTTTTCGCTTGGCATTACTATCAAAGAGAACAGCGATTTTAACTGAATCTTCGTTACATGTGTTAGGAATAAATATTTCCAAACTTTTCCACTGATATTTCAATTTTCTATGCTCCCAAAAGGTAATTTGCGCAAAATTTTATTGCAGTATGTAAATCCCGTAGCATCCAGTACATCCCGTACATCCTAGTACATCCCGTACATCCCCTAGTACATCCCGTACATCCCGGTACATATACTAACAGATCATGGGGAAAAGGTCCAATTCTACCGAGTTGCAATCCTTCTGGGTGCTAATCCCAATAAGGGCAATACTATTGGGTGTAATTGAATGTGTGTGCAATACGCTGTGGAGTGGGTAAAATTGTCTTGGTTCTTTTATATAACAAGACTGCAGTTCAACTGGTTGCAAAACATTGAGTGCAATTCACGACCACCCGCATTTAATTAACCACACTTTCATAAAAACGCAGTAAGGTAACGTTAATTTTCATAATTTTTGTATTTTGAAATTGTAGTTGCCTTTGTGGATGCCAATTTATGGAATGTGGATTTTAATATTATCGCTTGGCATTACTATCAAAGAACAGCGATTTTGCTGCATTTTTAGTTACAGCGTCATTAGGAATAAATATTCCAAAACTTTTATTTTACCACTGACATTTCAATTTTCTGTGCTTCAAAAGCAATTTTGCGCAAAATTTTTATCCAGTACATTCCCGTACATCCCGTACATCCAGTACATCCCGTACATCCCGTACATCCCGTACAATCCCGTACATCCCGTACATCCAGTACATCCCGTACATCCCGTACATCCGTACATCCAGTACATCCCGTACATATGAGCAGTACATCCCCGTACATCCCGTACATTCCGTACATCCCGTACATCCAGTACAATCCCGTACATCCCGTACAATCCCGTACATCCCGTACATCCCGTACATCCCGTACAATTCTCAAGTGTTTATTTTGTCATTCACCAAAAAGTTCGAACAATAATTATAAATTTCATAATTAATAATATAGAAACATCAATAAAAAATGGCATTGGTAAAAAATTTTGCGAAATTGACTGGTGTGCGTAAAAAAAACAACTGCAAAGGTCAATAAATCTAAGACACCATGTTCATAAGAAAGAATCAGAAAGCAAAGACTATTGCAGAAAACAAATCCTTAGAACCTACTGACTAACTGACTACCCAGATTGATGGCTCGGTTTCAGCACTACACTTAGGAAATAATTTTAGAATTTATATAACTTAGAATAAGATCTATATATCGAGGCCTCAAACCACCATTGATATATGTGCCCAAAACGCCAGGAAATATATTAAATTTTTTTTGCCCAACTCAAGTAATATCAACCTAGGTTGATGGTGGGCATGAATTTAAATCTCTCAGAGTGAATTTTCCAATAAAAAAGGGGCAGCCACGGAGAAGGAACCAAGTGGTAGGTGTTAAATTGATTGCGCCCATTGCACTTTTACTTATAGTTGTACAGTTCTATATAGAAAGCTTTCCGTTTAGGGTCAATATTTTTCTGGTTTTATTGTTTATGTAGTTGTGATCTTTGTGCATTTAGTGGTCGTTAGTTTGGCCCCTTCTGTTAATGCTGTCGACTTTTGTAGCTAGAGTAAGGCTAACTTAATCAATAACAAACATTGAAAATTCCTCAAATTTTGTTCGCCAAAAGAATAAACTATATTATACACGTAAGAACCTAGGCCCTTCCTATTTTAGGACTTTGCAGAAACTAACGCTAGACTATATATTTGAAAATGAATATTTCTGGCAGTGGCAATGAGGAGAACGATTCATGGATTTATACAAGAACGTACCCCACGAGGAAACTCACTAGACGATAATTTGCGCTTAAGAAACATTATAAAGTGAAAATAAGAAACAGCAAAGTGACATTATTGTCATCATCAAATCTTCCGTTTTTCATGAACTTGACTTTAATACTTGCTGAATTACCCGGATTTATGTAACTAATTAGCAACGTTAGTGGATTCTATTTCTACACAGATGTTTTTTTTTTATGGATCATATTTTATATGTTTATAGCACATGACGTTGTGGCTTCGACAACGATGTTTCATACCGAAACCGCTTTTAAACATCTGTCGACAAGAGTGCTTCGAATCTTCAGTTATGCCCAAGGCTGTTGTATTCCTGTTACTTCCGTGCTTCCTTTATATTTGTTCGTGTATTATCACGAGATCAACATTGATATTTTTCTGTCTGTTATCACTACAATTGGAAGCCCGCAACTCGCACTTTTGGCACTGTTTTTAATTCCGATGATAAAACACCAACGAATGTCCAATCATCTACGTCGTCATTCTGACGCACCAAATGGTCCTCATTGAGGTTATGGGAAGATCAACCATGACAAACCATATTCGCATCGTGCACAGATATAATAAACTTATATGTTTTTATTATTTTATTAGGGATACCATTGGAATTTTTCAATTTGAACGTTTTGCTGAATTATGTTGCAGTATTGTTTTTGTTTCGCAAAACTGGAAGGAACGACTTTTCCCAGGCATTCTATTGTTGCGATACATCAAGAGTGATCGAACAAACTAGATTCAAAGCAGAAACAATAAAATATTAAAATAAGATGCAGAATTGTATGTTATATATAAACCTATATATGTAAAAAAATGCATATATGTAAAAAAATATACCGAAAACGTGCACTATTTACAAGTCCAGAAGGCGCGCAAAAACTTTTACAGCCTGTTTGAAAATTTTTAGAATGGAAAAAAATGAGTACGGTGCGTTTCTTTATCGTTGCTCTGTTCCTCAGCCTTTGATGACATAATACGGCTTTCAAATAAAAATTGACATTGCGACAAAATACAAACTGAAACGCTAACAACCAATTTTTATTTTGTAAATCACATAATTGAAAACAGCAAGTGATGGAAATCATTAGAATACTGCATTATTGCAATATAGAGGGAAAATTGCAAGAAAAAATGTTAATCAGCGGGATTCTGATTAGAATCAACATGTGGACGGAAAATCAACAGAAGCTCTATTCGCTGTGAAACCCTCTTTCTAAGCAATATATCACGATAACTTGTTTCATCGGCAAATGGCGTATCGATAGATCCGTACCATTGTTGACCTAGGTTGTCTTTATCTAGGTAAAGTATATCATATTAATCAAAAATAGGTAAAGTATTATTAGAAAATGCTCCTTTGGGGAAATCGAACATTGGTCAATACAGAACGTTACAGGGAAAACTTGTGCATGTGTGTAGAAAGATTCTTGAACCTCTTGCATGGTGGTTTATATTCTTTATATAGATAAATTCCACTCCCACAACACACATAGAAGAATTGGTCAGTTCCACAGAAACCCCATATTGAGAAGAAATTAAATGTATTTGAAATCAAACAAGGTATTTTTACATACGGCAGGTGAAACTGGTTTAAATCGATGTTATTTGGAAAACAGGACCTATTCATTCATTAAACAATCAAGCAACCGTACGTCAGAGATGGAGTCATTATGAATTATCTATTCTATAGGTAATGTATTTCCTCGTGTAGAGTTAGGCCGAATACAGAAATCCAACGCGCTTCTGTATAGTTATGTTTAGTGTTCAGCATCCGGGAATCTTATTTTATCAAGCATGAGCCACAGACAGACCCATACTCAATAAAACCCGTTTGGATATACTATTCCTCAACTTTGTAATGGGAATTCAAAAACATCGTCTGTTTCCCTAATAGTCAAACAACGTTTAGCCACTATGTGATTGGGATATGTTATGTTAGAATTAATCTATGTTTTAGCAAAGTTGTTGAATATATCGCAAGAAATGATTACTTGGTGAATATATTTATTGGTTTAATCAAGAAACGAATCTGTTTTTTCTAGATCATAATCGATAAATATCAATGTTTCGAGTATAGGGCATGTTATTTGATATAAATGGTGTGAAGCGGTACTTGATTTAAGTGGTCGCTGATTTCAAATTGCTTAGTAATATATGAATAAAGAAAAAAAATAAATCGATTCTAAAAATAGGAATATTTTGCTCCGTAGCGACAATGCATTATTTGAGCTCGTTATGTTGTATAACTTATCTTTCTAAGACGAATATCAGTTGATTGAAGTAACTTGCGATTTAATATATTTGTTTCAACAATTTAGAGTAACCCAGCTGTACAATTAGTCCGTGCGCAACAAACGAGTAGTGCAAAAATACGTTGCTGAAAATATTCCGACAGTTTTATGGACATCAGTCAGGGCCCGATACATCACCCAGGGCAGATATCACCCACTGTACTTTACCTTATTAGTTCAGTTAAGTATGGGATGTTCCTCGCTTAGAGTGCAGTTGCTAGCACTGTTTCTACAGAAGATCTATCATTGGCCTGTGGCACGATCAGTTCTTTTATCCAGTTTTGTTCTACGGTTTGTTTTGTTGCGCTCCATCTAGTACCATTGTTACCGTTTATTCAAAGTTTTGAGCACGAACACGTGCACAAATATCACTTTCTTTGATCAGGATTACTTTTCATTTTGAATTGTATAAGAGAGATCAAATGTGTGTACTGTGTATGTCGCCACGGTATAAAGATGAATTGTATCCTATGCTTCGCTGCAACTGTTTATTTTCTAGATACCAAGGGTTTTGTACTAACAATCTTTCCCGCGAATTGATATGCACGAAATCTCAGCCATGAAATTTTAGCGCGAACATGCTTTGTTGGCCAAAGAATGTTAATCGCCTTTCTCTTTTGTCTTTCTTAAAAAATCCATTTTCATTAATCTTCGATGACTGATTTGGAATGAAAGACGACATGATTCTTGTTGTTTTAAAAGAAATGCAGTAAGCCAGGCCGGAGGCCGTATCTACTTAAACACGTAGTACCAATTTTGTTTTCTCTTATAACTGGCTGCAATATTATTTATGTTCTCGTGCTTCTAAGTTTTCCTATGATAAACCATTTGTGTAAATAGTCCCGTCAAAGGCCCTCTACTAGTGGCTCATATAGGCGAACAGGGTTGTTGTTTGGGACATATATATAGATATTACGGCAAAGGCGCGCAAAAATTAAGTTACCAATTTTTAAATCACTCGAAAGACTATTCTGTTATTCGTCAATGGCTTCACATTTTGAAGCAATCTAAAGGTCATTCCACGGATGCCAAGTCAATAATTGATGAAAGTATTTTCTCACAGGGGTTTTGAAACGATTTGAATCATTGCAATTCTGAGAAAGTCCGTGGTGACAAAGAATTCCGCAGCGTAGATGTTCGTGGAAAAAGCTATTCCTAGAATTTTTGACTGCAAAGCAAATTTCACCGCAAAACACTTCTATAAAAACATTCAATCGACCATACGCCAATGACGTAGTCATGATGAATCGTCTATTCTTCCGTTAATGTATTTCCTCATATTGATATTGACTGCATACTGAGCTGTGGTGCATTATGAAGTGCAAGCTATCTTTCAACATTTTCTCCATAGAAATTCTTGGTTATTCCATGCTCTATTTAACCATGCACAACTGGTCTTTTTGAGCTTTTGTTTCTACGTTTAGTATAGCCTAATCGGGAATGTTTATTTTGTCAAGAATGTCCGAAAACGTCTTGAAACATTTTTCAATAATACGACTCAATAAATCCAGCTATGCTCAACAAAGTTTCATTTTTTAAAGATCATTATTGTGTGAAAAAAAAATATTTGGCCAAGATATATTTTTATATATTCAATAAACAAAAATGATCAACATGATTTCTTTTGTTTATAGAGGTTCACTCTCGGAAAGGTCGAAAGCAGTACCCAAAAGGAGCAAACTAGCGGCAACTCAAATGGTAAAGGGATACTACAAGATAACATGCTTGCAAATGCATTCTAAGCGAAAAACCTTCCATCGACCGAGACCACTATGGTAAGATGTAGTGAGTGGTATCAGCCTTAAGCTATGATAAAATATTCCACCACTTCTTTGTTTCCTTTTCAGTATTGTGAAGCTACATGACATAAAGTGGCTTTTATGATTTGCAATAATCTCATGAACAAGCCGATTCTAATATTGGAAAAATGCAATTATTGGGAATGAATAGTCAATTTACTACACATTTTAACAGAAGTGTAAATGATTTTCCACACTTACCGTATTTTAGTTTATAATTTGAATACTCGCAGGCTTAAAGCATGTGCTACTTTCACAACTAATGAGATCAGTCCGCAGTCAAATTTTCGCCTGTCGTTCTGTATATTTGAATCTAGAATGGAGCCCGATGACTTATTTCATTATCAATTAAAGTAGGGAGTTAATAGCAACAATTTGGCAATCTTTCCAACCGCATGACCATAAAATTAGTTGATTTTTGTAGGTATTGCACGTTCTATAAAGTGCCGATAGATCCGTACCATTGTTGACAACCTAGGTTATCTTTATCTAGGTAAAGTATATCATATTAATCAAAAATAGGTAAAGTATTATTAGAAAATGCTTGTCTGAGGAAGTCGGACATTGGCCAATACGGAACGTTACAGAAAAAACTTGTGCATGTGTGTAGAAAGCTTCTTGAATCTCTTGCGTGGTGGTTTATGATCTTTATATAGCATCCTTCCGTTGCATAAAATTCCACTCCCACAAACATTTAGAAGAATTGTCAGGTTTCATGGAAACCCCAAATTGAAAAGAAATTAAATGTATTTGAGATCAAACAAGGTATTTTTACATACGGCAGGTGAAACTGGTTTAAATCGATGTTATTTGGAAAACAGGACCTATTCATTCATTTAACAATCAAGCAACCGCACGTCAAAAATGGTCTCATTATGAAATGTCTATTCTTTAGTTAATGCATTTCCTCATATGGAGTTAGGCCGAATTCAACGCATTTCTATATAGTCACGTTTAGTGATCAGCATTCGGGAATATTATTTTACCACTCATGGCCCACAGATAGGTCCATACTTGATAAAAAAAACCTAAGATAAACTAGCCCTCAAATTTGTAATGAGAAAATTATTTCCCTGTTAAAAATGTCAGTCAAACAGAGTTTAGCCACATAGATAGTTGCACATTATGTGATTACGATACATTATGTTGGAATTAATCTATGTTTTAGCAAAGATGTTGAATATATCGCAAGAAATGATTACTTGATGAATATATTTATTTGTTTAATCAAGAAACGCAGATGTATTTCTGAATTATAATCGGTAAACATCATTGTTTGGAATAGAGGGTATGTTATTCAACATAAAATGGTGTGAAGCGGTTCTCGATCTGTGTAGTTGCTGATTTCCAATTGTTTAGTGATGTTTAAAAAAAAATCGATTCTTAAAAAATATGAATATTTTGCTTCGTAGCGACAATGTATAAAATCTGAGCTTTTTATGTTGTATAACTTATCTTTCTAAGACGAATATCAGCTGATTAGAGTTACTTGCGATTTAAAAGATTTGTTCCAACAATTTAGATTAACCCCGTTGCACAAATAGACCGAATAGTTCAAAAATACGTTGCTGAAAATATTCTAACAGTTTTATGGACAAGCCCAATGCATCGCCCAGGGGAGATACCACCCAC
Source organism: Styela plicata (assembly GCA_963675895.2). Classification (NCBI taxonomy): domain Eukaryota; kingdom Metazoa; phylum Chordata; class Ascidiacea; order Stolidobranchia; family Styelidae; genus Styela; species Styela plicata. The sequence goes on from OZ023149.1 coordinate 12,363,231, forward strand.
TGCACTTTACCATAATGGGTCAATTCAGTTTACTCGCTTAGAGTGTGGTTGCTTTTAATGTATCTTGTACTAGCTCTCTGTGATTTAGAAACCGTTAGTTGGTTCCTTCTATGGGCACTGCTTTCGGCATCTCTTAGAGTGGATTTCAATAAAAAAAGGCATCTACAAAGAAGGAACCAAGTGGTAGGTATTAAATGAGAGCGCCAATTGCACTTTCTTATAGTGGTTCAATTTTGTATAGAAAGCTTTCCATTTAGGTCCATATTTTTTTGGTTTTATGTTTTATGTAGTTGTGTATTTTGTGCATTTAGTGGTCGTTAGTTGGCCCCTTCTGTTAATGCTGTCGACTTTTGTAGCTAGAGTAGGCTAACTTATCAATAACAAAATTGAAAGTTCCTCAAATTTTATCGCCAAAAGAATAAACTATGTATACACTTAGGAACCTAGGCCTTTCTATTTTACACTTAGCAGAGAGTAACACTAGCCTATATAATTGAAAACAAAAATGAATATTTCTGGCAGTGGCAATGAGGACAACGATTCATGGATTCGAGAAAATAGCTATAACTGGTCTATAGTACACGCCATTATATCATGCGTTCTTGTTTATATCACGATATGTCAAATCCTTATATTTGTGATTAAGAAACATTATAAAGTGAAAATAAGAACAGCAAGTGACATATTGTCATCATCGAATCTTCCGTTTTTCATGAACTTGACTTTAATACTTGCTGGATTATCCGTAATTTGTGTAACTATTAGCAACGCTAGTGGATTCTCTTTCTACACAGATGTTTTTTTTTACGGACCATATTTTATATGTTTATACATGACGTTGTGGCTTCGACAAACTATGTTTTATACCGAAACTGCTCTTAAACATCTGTCGACAAGAGGGCTTCGAATCTTCAGTTATGCTCAAGGTTGTTGTATTCCTGTTGCTGCCGTGCTTTTAATATTTGTGTTCTTTTATTATCAGCCATCAAATTGGTTTTTTTATCTGTCTGTTATCACACTACTATTGGAAAACGCAACTCGCACTTTTTGGCACTGTTTTTAATTCCGATGATAAAACACCAACGAATGTCCAATCATATACGTCGTCATTGTGACGCACCAAATGGTCTCATTGAGGTTATGAGAAGATCAACCGTGACAACCATATTCGCATCGTGCACAGATATAACAAGTTGTATGTTTTATTATTATTATCAATATTATGATTGGGAATTCATCGGAATTTTCAATTTGAATGTTTTGCTGAATTATGTTGCAGTATTGTTTTGTTTCGCAAACTGGAAGGAACGACTTTTTCCCAGGCATTCTGTTGTTGCGATACATCAAGAATAATCGAACAAACTAGATTCAAAGCAGAAACAATGAGATGCTAAATTAAGATGCAGAATTGTATGTTATATATGAACTTATTATTCAAGTAGCTTCAAGCTGTGTTTGAATTTTCATACCCATTGTATTCAATCTTTCGTTGCTTACTCTTAAAAAGGAACCGTGAAAATTTTGATGGCTACGTCAAATTATAAAGAGGGTAAGTCCAGGTCACAAGATGGACCATTGGGAACCCAATTGTAGACTAATGTGATTGAACCCGTAACAAAATACAGGAGATCGGCAAGTCAAAGTCCCGGCGGATGAACAAACACCTCGAGTGCAGTTTGCAATTTCAAAACGAAGAATGATATTTTGCTGCTGATGTTCCAGTACGTGTGTTTATGATTATGAACTAAAAATATCAAGGAACAACGCCCCCTTGGTTGACTAACAATAATTGCTATGGAGTCTGTGCAGTAACGTGCGGCATAAGACCGATCAAACATGTTTTTATTTCTATTATCACATGTTCAATATTTTTAATCATTCATTATAAGCTTTTACACAATACGCCAATTCGGCCATAGTATCCCGAGCATATATGTAAAAAAAATATATACCGAAAACGCCCACTAATTTAGTTGTCCTGATGGCGCGCAAAAAAACTTTACCGGCTACTTTTAAAATTTTAGAATTAAAAAAAATGAGGAGGATGTGTTTCTTTATCGTTGCCCTGTTCCTCAGACTTTGATAACATAATACGACTTTCAGATAAAAATTGATATTGCGACAAAATACAAACTGAAACCCGAACAATATAATTTTTTTATGAATCACATAATTGAAACAGCAAGTGGCGGAAATTATTAGAAGACTGCATTATTGCAATATGGAGGAAAAAGGATTCCAGGAAAAATGTTAAAATGTTGAGAAACAGGATTCTGATTAGAATCAACATGTGGACGGAAAATCAACAGAAGCTCCAATTCGCTGTTAAACCCTCTCTTTGAGCAATATATCACGATAACTTGTTTCATCGGTAAATGACGTTTACTGGACTAACATTTTAAATTTATGTATCATAAAATGGAGACTTCATGTTTGAAAAGGAGCAGAAAATATGGACAAACATGACATTATTTTGTGTGTGTTATCTGTTAACATTCGGGGCAGCGGGAGTAGCTCTGGGAAATTTGATTCGGTGATTGGAATAGAGTAGAAGACTTTAACAATCAAGAATCGTTTATGGAACTTGCTATCAAAAGAAATCTTTGTTTTTAACGACAAAATGTAATTAATTTTGGTAAAAAATTTAACCAAATTCAATTGCATTTTTGTTAAAAAATCAAAATTCCCGCACCTATAAATGCATTGTAAATTGAAAATATATTTATGTGCTAATATCAGTAATTCGTTAATATAGAATTTTGATATTCATAATGAAGTCGAGTTGAAATAGTAAAAATTGAGACATTTGTTGTTTATATCGATTTGGAGATTCGACGTGATTGAAAAAAATTGGACGAATCAGATTTGAAACCGAATTATTCAGATTTGCCCAGCCCTACGTGAGACTTGGACTTGACCAGATCTTGAGTTGGCCGTAAAATCTTATCTCCAAATTTTGGGTCTATTTGTGGTAAGTCGTCATTTTGGTCTAGAAAAAGAATTTAAAGGCATACAAAAAGAAGAACTTTACGGGCGACAAGCGCGAAAAAATACTTTTTTATACTAAGTCAAAAAATTTGTGCCACATTCCTTTGTTAAGCATGAGTTGCTGATGTTTCGTGGAGGGGATCATGGTCCATCCATGGTCCATCCATCCATGCCATTATGCATCCATCCATAGACATTTTTTATCTAAACAAGGTTAGCGCTTTACCGTGGTCCATCAGTTACTCATGCTTGACAAAATATAAATTTAGACTGGGAAGTGTAGCCAGAAAAGTCAAATTTTTTTAAATATTTCGATATCATCAACTAATATTACTGTTAAATACCGGTAATTTGACCGCATATTTTTAAATTTGAGATAGGTATGCATGTATACGTATAGGTCAATCGGATCTTATTGATAAATGTCACAATAGGGAATATCAATAGATAAATATTTTTATTTGGTTGCTCATAGAGTGCAGATTTTTTTCTGGAGGATGATTGCGTTTAAATGACAGTTGGAAGTGTACATGTGTCATGAGTTGCAAAGGATGGTTGTCAATCTTACATATGTGTAGTTTTGCATTATTCTCTTAGCACCCTTCCCACAATGTCAGATCGGCAGTATATTGAATAGGCGGAATTGCTTTGAAATCTTTCGCGCGTTTATTGTGTGGTATTGTATATGTACGCAATTTCAAGGCTATCAAACTAAGGGTTCCCATTTGAATTTCATTCTGTGTGAGTTGAAAAGCAGGAGCAGGACCTGACTTTACCAAAATTTGATTACATTCTGTCCTTTGGTCGAAGGAACGGTGACGCAGTTAAGCTTTTCGCTTCATCGTACAACTAGCAGTGCGTAACTCGATGCGTATTCCCACAACTAGTGATGGTAACATTGTTTTCTTTTCACATTAAAGCAATACGATTTTTTTATGAAATTAGTTAAATTATTACTAGGTAAACTAGTTTCACTTTCCAAGCTAGATTGCACTACGGTTATGAACCGGGTAAATCGGGTAACCTATTTTTTCTGCATTTATGACATTTTCGATTAATTTAATACCTTTACTAATTTCGTTTACTGAGTACTTAGTTTCTTAAACCAGGTACCTGAGCTAATCTTGAAATTACCTACCCTAGATCGAAGTTAGGTGAATTTATAATTTATACTTGTTAAATTGTTAAATTTATATTTAGAAAATTTATTAGATAAAGCAATAGACAGAAAACTCGGTGAAATTTGAACGAGGAACAGGCAGATATCTGAATAATTGAGCAAATCATAAATTCGGTAAAGCAGGTAAGCTAGGTTATTTTACCTAGAAATGCCAACACTACCCACAACCCATATTTATGCACTGGCGGAAGAACCCGGGAAAATGGAATCTAGGACGGGGACAGTCTCTCTAGATTGTGATGTTTAACAAAAGGATCTTTAAATGAATCAAAACTTTCGCGTGCCTCTGACACACAATGACGTTTTATAAAGGCTCTTATTGTTTGAGTCCCATAAATTTTTATTTAAAAAAATGAAACAAATTTTATCGCGTGCCTTCGGCTCGCAAGTTTAGCGCCGTACTAGCGCAAACTTATGGACGGACACGGTAAAGTCGTTGGAAAGATGAATTCTCAATGTTTTATTTGTCATTCCCCTATAAATCGAACAATAATTATAATTTCATAAATAACAATATAGAAACATCAATAAAAATGGCATTGATAAAAATTTTGTGAAATTGACTGGTGCCGTAAAAAAATAGCAAAGGTCATCAAATCTACGACATAAAGGAATAATAAGGAAGGATCAGAAAGCATAGACAATTGCAGGAAACAAATGCTTAGAAACCTACTAACTAACTTACTACCAGACTTTTTTTTAGTTTAAATTTGGGCAACCTTCGTTGAGGATGAGTTGCTGATGGTTCGTGGAGGGGATCCTGGTTCATCCATGCCATTATGCCCGCCCTGTCAGACATTTTTTGCCCAAACAAGGTTTGCCAAGCATAAGTCAATTATGGATTGCGCTTTTTAGCACGTTCCATCAGTGACTCATGCTGGGCAAAATATAAATTTAGACTGGGAAGTGTAGCCACAAAAGTCAATTTTAGTTTAATATTTCGATATCACCAAGTAATATTACTGTTAAATAACGGTAATTTGACCGCATATTTTTAAAGTTGAGATAGGTATGCATGTATACGTATAATTGAATCGGATCTTGTCGATAAATATCACAATAGGGAATATCTATATATAAATATTTTTATTTGGTTGCTCAGAGAGTGGAGATGTTTTTCTGGAATTTTAAATGGAAATTTTAAAAAACAAATTTTATCGCGTGCCTTCGGCTCGCAAGTTTAGCGCCGTACTAGCGCAAACTCATGGACGGACACGGTTAAAGTTGTTGGAAAGTTGAATTCTCAATGTTTTATTTGTCATTCACCAATAAATCGAACAATAATTATAATTTCATAAATAACAATATAGAAACATCAATAAAAATAGCATTGGTAAAAATTTTGTGAAATTGACTGGTGCCGTAAAAAAATAGCAAAGGTCATCAAATCTACGACATATAGGAATAATAAGGAAGGATCAGAAAACATAGACAATTGCAGGAAACAAATCCTTAGAAACCTACCAACTAACTTACTACCAGACTTTTTTTAGTTTAAATTTGGGCAACCTTCGTTGAGGATGAGTTGCTGATGGTTCGTGGAGGGGATCCTGGTTCATCCATGCCATTATGCCCGCCCTGTAAGACATTTTTTGTCCAAACAAGGTTTGCCAAGCATAAGTCAATGATGGATTGCGCTGTTTAGCACGGTCCATCAGTGACTCATCATATTTGGCAAAATATAAATTTAAACTGGGAAGTGTAGCCAGAAAAGTCAATTTTAGCTTAAATATTTCGATATCACCAAGTAATATTACTGTTAAATAACAGTAATTTGACCACATATTTTTAAAGTTGAGATAGGTATGCATGTATACGTATAGGTCAATCGGATCTTGTCGATAAATATCACAATAGGGAATATCAATAGATAAATATTTTTATTTGGTTGCTCATAGAGTGCAGATTTTTTCTGGAGGATGATTGCGTTTTAATGACAGTAGGAAGTGTTGCAAAGGATGGTTGTCAATCCTACATATGTGTAGTTTTGCATTAATTTCTTAGTATCTTTTCACAATGTCAGATCGGCAGTATATTGAATAGGCGGAATTGCTTTGGAATCTTTTTTGTGTTTAACGTGTGGTATTGGATATGTACGCAATTTCAAGGCTGTCAAACTGAGGGTTCGCATTTGAATTTCATTCTGTGTGAGTTGAAAAGCAGGAGCAGGACCTGACTTTACCATAATTTGATTACATTCTGTCCTTTGGTCGAAGGAACGGTGACGCAGTTAAGCTTTTCGCTTCCTCGTACAACTAGCAGTGCGTAACTCGATGCGTATTCCCACAACTAGTGATGGTAACATTGTTTTTTTTTCATATTAAAGCAATACGATTTTTTTCTGAAATTAGTTAAATTATTACTAGGTAAACTGGTTTCACTTTCCAAACTAGATTGCACTACGGTTATGAACCGGGTAAATTGGGTAACCTATTTTTTCTGCATTTATGACATTTTCGATTAATATAATACCTTTACTAATTTCGTTTACTGAGTACTTAGTTTCCTAAACCAGGTACCTGACCTAATGTTGAAATTACCTACCCTAGTTCGAAGTTAGATCAATTTATAAATTATACTTGTTAAATTGTTAAATTTATATTTAGAAAATTTATTAGATAAAGCAATAGAGAGAAAACTCGGTGAAATTTGAACGAGGAACAGGCAGATATCTGAATAATTGAGCAACAGTATTTCTCTAAATAATAAATTCTGTAAAGCAGATAAGCTAGGTTAATTTACTTAGAATTGCCAACACTACCCACAACTCATATTTATGCACTGCCGGAAGAACCCGGGAAAAATGAAATCTAGGAGGTGAACATTCCCTCAAGATTGTAAAGTTTAACAAAAGGATCTTTAAATGAATCTAAACTTTCGCGTGCCTCTGACGCACAATGACGTTTTATAAAGGCTCTTATCTTTTGCGTCCCAAAAATTTTTATTTAAAAAAAAAAAATTGACGCGTGCCTTCGGCTCGCAAGTTTAGCACCGTACTAGCGCCAACTTATGGACGGACACGGTTAAAGTTGTTGGAAAGTTGAATTCTCAATGTTTTATTTGTCATTCACCAAAAATCGAACAATAATTATAATTTCATAAATAATAATATAGAAACATCAATAAAAATGGCATTGGTTAAAATTTTGCAAAATTGACAGCAAAGGTCATTAAATCTACGACACCACGTTTATAAGAAAGATTCAGAAAGCATAGACAATTGCAGAAAATAAATCCTTAGAAACCTACTAACTAACTTACTAAGGAAATAATTTCGAATATATATAATTCAGAATAAGATCTATATATCGAGGCCTGATACCATCATTCAAATATGTATCACGCCAGGAAATATATGAAATTTTTTGCCCCACCCAAGTAATAGCAACCTAGGTTGAGTGGTGGGCATGAATTAACGAGTTGGACTCGAACCCGTGATCTTCAAACTACGATGTCAACATGATAAACCACTAGGCCAACGTACCCACATGCTTGAAGTATTCTCAAATCCTTGTCACAAAAGCAATCGCCAAAATTTTGCCAACGGATCTTTTGTTGAGTATGTGTCATAGATGGATCGCGCCGACGAGACGCAGTCCATCTGATTCTTTTTCCTAATCACCACATCCTAGTTTAACACATTCGGTTAAGATTTCAGTTCAAAAATCGCTAATAGGATGAATAGGTCAGATTTTCTTCCAACCCAATGTTTTTCTGTGTAAAAGCAAATCAGATGCAACAAAATTTCAAAATATGTTACAACTTTCCAATGATATTGCTTCTAATAAAGAGGTTTCGAAAGAAATTAAAAATGTGACGAATGTTCGCTTACTGAGATGAAAATGGTGAAAATATTTTTGAATTCTTACATTTTGATGTAATTAAAGGTAGGGTTATACCGATGTATTGGTATAGGCGAGTATCGATATCGACCTAAAAATAGCCGACACCGTTACTCTTAAACGTTTCGAATTTTGGGGCATTCGCTCAAACGGATGCCTAAATCAGTTCCGAAAAGATCCAACTAAAGGTCACGCGAGAGAAAATAAGCTGCTACAAGAAAAGGAAGCGTCAGTCGGGTCAGAACAGTTCTCGGCATATCGAACATTATGTAATGAAGTGGATGACAGCTTACTTGGGAATGGATTGTTAAACTTGTTATAGATTGTTAAACATATGTTCCTTTCCTAATGACTTCGGGTTTTTAATTTAATGATTATTGATTACAGAAATTAGTTATTACCGTGCCTAGGGATACAATTGTCAGATTAAAAGTTGGTATTGATTTGGAAAATTATTTAGCCCTCGGAATATGGAATTAAGTATTCGGAAATTTCGCAAACAAACCTCAAAAGAAAAAAGAAAATGTACCATCGTTTTTGTGATCTGGCAAATTCTTCCCAATCAAGAATTTTATTTTGTCGGCAACTAATTTGATTAAATTTCGTTCTTCATTGTATGTCTCCATGCTGTGGTAAATTTTGATGTGGTTTTTGAATATTTCTATGCATATGAAGTTCTGCAACATTCTTTATTCCGCATTTTGTGTGTTTTTGATATTATGACAGTTTATGGACAAGCCCGATGCATTGCCCAGGGGAGTTACCACCCACTGCACTTTACCATATTGGTTCGGTTTAGCTTGGGATGTTTCTCGCTTAGAGTGTAGTTTCTTGTAATGTATCCTGTAGTAGCTCTCTGTGATTTAGTAACCGTTAATTGGTTACAGGCACTGCTTTCAGCATCTCTTAGAGTGAATTTTAATAAAAAAAGGCAACTACGGAGAAGGGAGAAGGAACTAAGTGGAAGGTGCTAAATGAGTGCGCCCATTGCACTTCCTTAAAGTTGTTCAGTTCTATATAGAAAGCTTTCCGTTTAGGTGATTATCTTTCAGGTTTTATGTTTTATGTAGTTGTGTATTTTGTGCATTTAGTGGTCGTTAGTTGGCCCCTTTGATAAGTGCTGTCGACTTTTGTAGCTAGAGTAGCCTAACTTATCAATAAAAAAATTGAGAATTCTTCAAATTTTGTCGCTAAAAAAATAAATTACACATAAGAACCTAGGCATTTCTATTTTACATTTTGCAGAAGGTAACGCTAGTCTATATATTTGAAAATGGATATTTCTGGCAGTGGCAATGAGGAGAACGATTCATGGATTTTACAAGAACGAACCTCTCGAGAAATCTGGCACTATGTAAACGTCATTGTATCATGTATTCTTGTTTATATCACAATGTGTCAAATCTTTATATTTGTGATCAAGAAACATTATAAAGTGAAAATAAGAACAGCAAGTGACATATTGTCATCATCAAATCTTCCGTTTTTCATGAACTTGACTTTAATACTTGCTGGATTACCCGGGATTTGTGTAATTATTAGCAACGTTAGTGGATTCTATCTCTACACAGATGCTTTTTTTTACGGAGCATATTTTATATGTCTATACATGACGTTGTGGCTTCGACAAACGATGTTTCATGCCGAAACGGTTTTCAAACATCTGTCCACAAGAGGGCTTCGGATCTTTAGTTACGTTCTAGGCTGTTGTATTCCTGTTACATCCGTGCTTCCTTTATTTTTTTTCGTGTATTACCAGCGATCAACAGCGATTTTTTTCTGTCTGTTATCACTACAATTGGTATCGCAACTCGCACTTTTGGCACTGTTTTTAATTCCGATGATAAAACACCAACGAATGTCCAATCATCTACGTCGTCATTCTGACGCACCAAATGGTCTCATTGAGGTTATGAGAAGATCAACCATTACAACCATATTCGCATCGTGCACAGATATAATAACTTATATGTTTTATTATTATTATTATGTGTGGGGTATCTTTGGAATTTTCAATTTGAACGTTTTGCTGAATTATGTTTGCAGTACTGTTTTGTTTCGCAAACTGGAAGGAACGACTTTTCCCAGGCATTCTATTGTTGCGATACATCAAGAATAATCGAACAAACTAGATTCAAAGCAGAAATAATGAGATATTAGAAAAAGATGCAGAATTGTATGTTATATATAAACCTATTATTCAAGTAACTTCAAGTCGTGTTTGAATTATCATACGTATTGTATTCAATCTTCCGTTTGCTTACTCTTAAAAAGGACCCGCGAAAATTTTGATGCCTACGTAAAAATAAAAAAGGGTAAGTCAAGAACACAAGATGGATCATAGTGTACCCAATTGTTAGACTAATGTGATTGAACCCGTAACAGAATACAGGAGATCGTCGAGACAAAGTCCGGGCGGATGAACAAACACCTCGAGTGCAGTTTGCAATTTCAAAATGAAGAATGATGTTTTGCTTAAGTTCCAGCGCGTGTTTATGATTATGAACACAAACCATCAAGGAACAACGCCCTTGGTTGACTAACAACAATTGCTATGACGTCTGTGCAGTAACGTGCGGCCTAAGACCGATCAAGCATGTTTTATTCGTATTTTCACATGTTCATTATTTTTAATCATTCATTATAAGCTTTTTCACAATACGCCAATTTGGGCAAAGTATTTCGTACATAGATGTAAAAATATACCGAAAACGTTCATTAGGTCCTGAAGGCGCGCAAAAACTTTACCGGCTGTTTCAAAATTTTAAAATTAAAAAAATGGGAGTGGACGTTTTTTCATCGTTGTTCTGTTCCTCAGCCATTGATAAAATAATACGACTTTCCGATAAAAATTGATATTGATCCAAAATACAAACTTAAACGCCAACAATCTAATTTTTTTTGTAAATCACATAGATGAAAACAGCAAGTGACGGATATTATTATAAGACTGCCTTGTTGCAATATATGAGGAAAAAGGATGCGAGAAAAAATGTCGATCAGCAGGATTCTCATTAGAATCGATATTTGGACGGAAAATGAACAGAAAATTTGTAAAAAAGCAGGAAATATGGACAAACATCACATTCTTTTGTGTGTGTTACCTGTTAACATAAGGGGTCTGGGAAATTTGATTCGAATCGACTCGGGGCACTGAACAATCGAGAATCGTTTATGGAATCAAAAACTTGCTATAAAGGGAAATCTTTATTTTTAACGACAAAATGTAATGGCATTTGATAAAAAATTTGACCGAAATCAATTGCATATTTGTTAAAAAATCTAAATTCCCCGTTCCTATAAATTGATTGCAAATTGAAAATATATTTATATGCTAATATCAGGAATTCGTTAATATAGAATTTTGATATTCATAATGAAGTCAAGGTGAAATGGTAAAAATTGAGATATTTATCATTTATACCGATTTAGGGATTCGACGTGATTGAAAAAAAAAATTAGTTGAATCAGATTTGAATCCTGAATTATTCAGATTTGCCCAGCCTTACGCGAGAGTTGGACTTTCGCCGTAATATCTTATCTCCAAATTTTGGGTCTATTTGTGGTCTAGAAAAAGTATTTAAAGGCATACGAAAGAAAAACTTTACGGGCAACAAGCGCAAAAACGTTTTTTTAGTTTAAATTTGGGAAACCTTCGTTTGGCACGAGTTGCTGATGTTCGTGGAGGGGATCCTGGTTCATCCATGCCATTATGCCCGCCCTGTCAGACATTTTTTTGTCCAAACAAGGTTTGCCAAGCATAAGTCAATGATGGATTGCGCTGTTTAGCACGGTCCATCAGTGACTCATGCTTGACAAAATATAAATTTAGACTGGGAAGTGTAGCCAGAAAAGTCAATTTTATTTTAATATTTCGATATCACCAAGTAATATTACTGTTAAATAATGGTAATTTGACCGCATATTTTTAAAGTTGAGATAGGTATACATGTATACGTATAGGTCAATCGGATCTTGTCGATAAATATCACAATAGGGAATATCAATAGATAAATATTTTTATTTGGTTGCTCAAAGAGTGCAGATTTTTTTCTGGAGGATGATTGCGTTTTAATGACAGTAGGAAGTGTACATGTGTCATGAGTTGCAAAGGATGGTTGTCAATCTTACATATGTGTAGTTTTGCATTAATTTCTTAGTATCTTTCCACAATGTGAGATTTGCAGAATATTGAATAGGCGGAATTGCTTTGGAATCTTTTTTGTGTTTAACGTGTGGTATTGGATATGTACGCAATTTTAAAGCTGTCAAACTGAGGGTTCGCATTTGAATTTCATTCTGTGTGAGTTGAAAAGCAGGAGCAGGACCTGACTTTACCAAAATTTGATTACATTCTGTCCTTTGGTCGAAGGAACGGTGACGCAGTTAAGATTTTCGCTTCCTCGTACAACTAGCAGTGCATAACTATATGCGTATTCCCACAACTAGTGATGGTAACATTGTTTTTTTTTTATATTAAAGCAATACGATTTTTTTATAAAATTAGGTAAATTATTACTAGGTAAACTAGTTTCACTCACCAAACTAGATTGCACTACGGTTATAAACCGGGTAAACTGGGTAACCTATTTCTTTCTGCATTTATGACATTTTCGATTAATATAATACCTTTACTAATTTCGTTTACTGAGTACTTAGTTTCTTAAACCAGACACCTGAGCTAGGCTTGAAATTACCTACCCTTGTTCGAAGTTAGGTCAATTTGTAATTTATACTTGTTAAATTGTTAAATTTATATTTAGAAAATTTACTAGATAAAGCAATAGACAGAAAACTCGGTGAAATTTGAACGAGGAACAGGCAGATATTTAAAAAATTGAGCAACAGTACTTTTCTAAATAATAAATTCGGTAAAGCAGGTAAGCTAGGTTATTTTACTTAGAATTGACAACACTACCCACAACTCATATTTATTTACTGGCGGAAGAACCTGGGAAAAATGGAATATAGAAGGGGGGCAGTCCCTCAAGATTGTGAAGTTTCACAAAAGGATCTTTAAATGAATGAAAACTTTCGCTTGCCTCTGACGCACAATGACGTTTTATGAAGGCTCTTATCTTTTGCGTCCCAAAAATTTTTATTTAATAAAAGAAACAAATTTTAACGCGTGCCTACGGCTCTTAAGTTTAGCACCGTACTAGCGCCCACTTAAAGGTTAAAGTTGTTGGAAAGTTGAATGTTTTATTTGTCATTCACCCATAAATCGAACAATAATTATAATTTCATAAATAATAATATAGAAACATCAATAAAAATGGCATTGAAAAAAATTTTGCGGAATTGTCTGGTGCCGTAAAAAAACAGCAAAAGGTCGTTAAATCTACGATACCACGTTCATGAGAAAGAATCAGAAAGCATAGACAATTGCAGAAAATAAATTCTTAGGAACCTACTAACTAACTAACTCACTACCAGATGTATGGCTCGGTTTAAGCACTACAGTTAGGAAAAAATTTAGAATTCATATAATTTAGAACAAGATCTATATATCGAGGCCTGAAACCACATTTATATATGTGCCATGAAAGGAAATATATGAAATTTTTTTCCCCACGCAAGTAATAGCAACCTAGGTTGAGTAATGGGCATGAGTTAACGAGTCGGACTCAAACCCGAGATCTTCAACCTACGATCTCAACGTGATAAAACACTAGGCCAACGTGTCCAAATGCTTGAAGTATTCTCAAATCATTGTAACATAAGCAATCGCCAAAAATTGCGCCAACGAATCTTTTGTTGAGTATGTGTCACTGATGGATCGCGCCGACGAGATGCAGTCCATCTGAGGCTTTTCCCTTTTCACCACATCCTAGTTTAACACATTCGGTTCAAATTTCAGTTCAAAAATCGCTAATAGGCTAAATACGTGATATATTTAACAAAATGTGAGTAACAAAAAGAATTCTTCAAATTTTCTCGCCAAAAAAAATAAACTACGTACACACATAAGAACCTAGGCATTTCTATTTTCCACTTTGCAGAAAGTAACGCTAGCCTATATATTTGAAAATGCAGGTTTCTGGCAGTGGCAATGAGGAGAACAATTCAGGAATTTTACAAGGACTAACCCTTCGAGAAAATATGCTGAACATACCACGCTATATCTGGCACTATGTAAACGTCATTGTATCATGTGTTCTTGTTTATATCACAATATGTCAAATCTTTATATTTGTGATCAAGAAACATTATAAAGTAAAAATAAGAACAGCAAGTGACATTTTGTCATCATCAAATCTTCCGTTTTTCATGAACTTGACTTTAATACTTTCTGGATTACCCGGGATTTATGTAACTATTAGCAGCGTTAGTGGATTCTATTTATACACTTTTTTTTTGTTGTACGGATCGTATTTTATATGTTTATACATGACGTTGTGGCTTCGACAAACGATGTTTTATACCTAAACTGCTCTTAAACATCTGTCGACAAAAAGGTTGTTGTATTCCTGTTACTTCCGTGCTTCCTATATTTTTGTTTGTGTATTATCAGCGATTAACATCGATTTTTTTCTGTCTGTTATCACTTCAATTGGAAGCGCAACTCGCACTTTTGGCACTGTTTTTAATTCCGATGTTAAAACACCAACGAATGTCCAATCATCTACGTCGTCATTCTGACGCACCAAATGGTCTCATTGAGGTTATGAGAAGATCAACCATGACAACCATATTCGCATCGTGCACAGATATAATAACTTATATGTTTTATTATCTTATTTGGGGTGACATGGGAATTTTCGATTTGAACGTTTTGCTGAATTATGTTGCAGTATTGTTTTGTTTCGCAAACTGGAAGGAACGACTTTTCCCAGGCATTCTATTGTTGCGATACATCAAGAATAATCGAACAAACTAGATTCAAAGCAGAAACAATGAGATACTAAAATAAGGGGCAGAATTGTATGTTATATATAAACTTATTATTCAAGTAGCTTCGAGTCGTGTTTGAATTATCATACGTATTGTATTCAATCTTTCGTTTGCTTACTCTTAAAAAGGACCCATGAAAATTTTGATGGACACGTCAAATTATAAATAGGGTAAGTCAAGAACACAAGATGGACCATTGTGTACCCAATTGTAGACTAATGTGATTGAACCTAACGGAATACAAGAGATCGGCAAGCTAAAGTCCCGGCGGATGAATAAACACCTCGAGTGCGGTTTGGAATTTCAAAACGAAGAATGATATTTTGCTTATGTTCCAGTGCGTGTTTATGTTAATGAACAGAAAACATCAAGGAACAACGCCCTTGGTTGACTAACAACAATTGCTATGAAGTCTGTGCAGTAACGTGCTGCCTAAGACCGATCAAACATGTTTTATTCCTATTATCACATGTTCATTATTTTTAATCTTTCATTATATTAGCTTTTACACAATACGCCAATTCGGCCAAAGTATTCTGTGCATATATGTAAAAAATATACCGAAAGCGTGCACTAATTTACAAGTCCTGAGGGCGCGCAAAAACTTTACCGGCTGCTTTCAAATTTTTGAATTAAAAATAATGGGGAGGGTGCGTTTCTTTATCGTTGCCCTGCTCCCCGGCCTTTGATAACATAATACGACTTTTAAAAATTGATATTGCGACAAAAAACAAACTGAAACCCGAACAATCTAATTTTTTTATGAATCACATAATTGAAAACAGCAAGTGGCGGAAATTATTAGAAGACTGCATTATTGCTATATATGAGGAAAAAGGATTCCAGAAAAAATGTTAAAATGTTGAGAAACAGGATTCTGATTAGAATCAACATCGGGGCGGAAAATCAACAGAAGCTCCAATTCGCTGTTAAACCCTCTCTCTAAGCAATATATTACGATAACTTGTTTCATCGGTAATTGGCGTATACTGAACTAAAATTTTAAATTTAAGTATCATAAAATTTAGACTCCACATTTGAAAAAGGGCAGAAAATATGGACAAACATGACATTATTTTATGTGTGTTATCTGTTAACATTTGACTCTGTGGGAGTAGCTCTGGGAAATTTGATTCGGTGATTGGAATCGACTCGAAGCACTGAACAATTGAGAATCGTTAATGGAATCAAAAATTTACTATATAGGGAAATCATTATTTTTAACGACAAAATGTAATGGATTTTGGTAAAAAATTTGACCAAAATCAATTGCATTTTTGTTAAAAAATCAAAATTCCCGCATCAATAAATGGATTGTAAATTAAAAATATATTTATATGCTAATATCAGTAATTCGTTAATAAAGAATTTTGATATTCATAATGAAGTCGAGTTGAGATAGTAAAAATTGAGGCATTTGTTGTTTATATCGATTTGGATATTCGACGTGATTGATAAAAATTGGACGAATCAGATTTGAAACCCGAATTATTCAGATTTGCCCAGCCCTACGCGAGTTGGACTTGACCAGATCTTGAGTTGGCCGTAAAGTCTTATCTCCAAATTTGGGTCTATTTGTGGTGAGTCGTCATTTTGGTATAGAAAAAGAATTTAAAGGCATACAAAAGAAGAACTTTACGGGCGACAAGCGCGAAAAAATACTTTTTTATACTAAGTCAAGAAAATTTGTGCCACATTCCTTTGTTAAGCATGAGTTGCTGATGTTTCGTGGAGGGGATCATGGTCCATCCATGGTCCATCCATCCATGCCATTATGCATCCATTCATACACATTTTTTATCCAAACAAGGTTTGCGCTTTACCGTGGTCCATCAGTGATTCATGCTTGACAAAATATAAATTTAGACTGGGAAGTGTAGCCAGAAAAGTCAAATTTATTTTAATATATCGATATCATCAACTAATATTACTGTTAAATACCGGTAATTTGACCGCATATTTTTAAAGTTGAGATAGGTATGCATGTATACGTATAGGTCAATCGGATCTTATTGATAAATGTCACAATAGGGAATATCAATAGATAAATATTTTTATTTGGTTGCTCATAGAGTGCAGATTTTTTTCTGGAGGATGATTGCGTTTAAATGACAGTTGGAAGTGTACATGTGTCATGAGTTGCAAAGGATGGTTGTCAATCTTACATATGTGTAGTTTTGCATTATTCTCTTAGCACCCTTCCCACAATGTCAGATCGGCAGTATATTGAATAGGCGGAATTGCTTTGAAATTTTTCGCGCGTTTATTGTGTGGTATTGTATATGTACGCAATTTCAAGGCTGTCAAACTAAGGGTTCCCATTTGAATTTCATTTTGTGTGAGTTGAAAAGCAGGAGCAGGACCTGACTTTACCAAAATTTGATTACATTCTGTCCTTTGGTCGAAGGTACGGTGACGCAGTTAAGCTTTTCGCTTCCTCGTACAACTAGCAGTGCGTAACTCGATGCGTATTCCCACAACTAGTGATGGTAACATTGGTTTTTTCATATTAATGCAATACGATTTTTTTATGAAATTAGTTAAATTATTACTAGGTAAACTGGTTTCACGTTCCAAACTAGATTGCACTACGGTTATGAACCGGGTAAATTGGGTAATCTATTTTTTCTGCATTTATGACATTTTCGATTAATATAATACCTTTACTAATTTCGTTTACTGAGTACTTATTTTCCTAAACCAGGTACATAAGCTAAGCTTAAAATTACCTACCCTATTTTGAAGTTAGGTCAATTTATAAATTATACTTGTTAAATTGTTAAATTTATATTTAGAAAATTTACTAGATAAAGCAATAGACAGAAAACTCGGTGAAATTTGAACGAGGAACAGGCAGATATCTGAATACTTGAGCAACAGTATTTCTCTAAATAATAAATTCTGTAAAGCAGATAAGCTAGGTTATTTTACTTAGAATTGCCAACACTACCCTCAACTCATATTTATGCACTGCCGGAAGAACCCGGGAAAAATGGAATCTAGGATGGGAACATTCCCTCAAGATTGTAAAGTTTAACAAAAGTACCTTTAAAGGAATCGAAACTTTCGCGTGCCTCTGACGCACAATGACGTTTTATAAAGGCTCTTATCTTTTGCGTCCCAAAAATTTTTATTTAAAAAATAAATTTGACGCGTGCCTTCGGCTCGCAAGTTTAGCACCGTACTAGCGCCAACTTATGGAAGGACAGGGTTAAAGTTGTTGGAAAGTTGAATTCTCAATGTTTTATTTGTCATTAACCAAAAAATCGAACAATAATTATAATTTCATAAATAATAATATAGAAACATCAATAAAAATGGCATTGGTTAAAATTTTGCGAAATTGACAGCAAAGGTCATTAAATCTACGATACCACGTTCATAAGAAAGAATCAGAAAGCATAGACAATTGCAGAAAATAAATCCTTAGAAACCTACTAACTAACTTACTACCAGATGTATGGCTCGGTTTCAGCACTACACTTAGGAAATAATTTCGAATATATATAATTCAGAATAAGATCTATATATCGAGGATTGATACCATCATTCAAATATGTATCATGCCAGGAAATATATGAAATTTTTTTCCCCACCCAAGTAATAGCAACCTAGATTGAGTGGTGGGCATGAATTAACGAGTCGGACTCGAACCCGTGATCTTCAACCTACGATGTCAACATGATAAACCACTAGGCCAACGTACCCACATGCTTGAAGTATTCTCAAATCCTTGTCACAAAAGCATTCGCCAAAATTTTGCCAACGGACCTTTTGTTGAGTATGTGTCATAGATGGATCGCGCCGACCAGACTCAGTCCATCTGATGCTTTTTCCTAATCACCACATCCTAGTTTAACACATTCGGTTAAGATTCAGTTCAAAAAATCGCTAATAGGATGAATAGGTCAGATTTTCTCCCAACCCAATGTTTTTCTGTGTAAAAGCAAATCAGATGCAACAAAATTTCAAAATATGTTACAACTTTCCAGTGATATTGCTTCTAATAAAGAGGTTTCGAAAGAAATTAAAAATGTGACGAATGTTAGCTTACTGAGATGAAAATGGTAAAAATATTTTTGAATTCTTACATTTTGATGCCATTAACGTTCGGGATATACCGATGTATTGTTATAGGCGAGTATCGTATTCGGCCGAAAAATAGCCGACACCGTTACTTTCAAACGTTTTGAATTTTCGGGGATTCGCTCGAACCGATGCCTAAATCAGTTCCTAAAAGATCCAACTAAAGGGCACGTGAATGAAAATAGGCTGCTACAAGAAAAGGAAGCGTCAGTCGGGTCAGAACAGTTCTCGGCATATCAAACATTATGTAATGAAGTGGATGACAGCTTACTTGGGAATGGATTGTTAGACTTGTTATGGATTGTTACACATATGTTTCATTCCTAATGACTTCAGGTTTTTAATTTAATGATTAATGATTACAGAAAATAGTTATTACCATGCCTAGGAATACAATTCTCAGATTAAAAGTTGGAATTGATTTGGAAAATTATTTAGTCCTCGGAATATGGAATTAAGTATTCGGGAATTCCACAAACATACCTCAAAAAAAAAATGTACCATCGTTTTTGTGATCTGGCAAATTCTTCCCAATCAAAAATTTTGATTTTGTCGGCAACTTATTTGATTAAACTTCGTTCTTCATTGTATGTCTCAATGCTGTGGTAAATTTTGATGTGGTTTTTGAATATTTCTATGTATATGAAGTTCTGCAACATTCTTTATTCCGCATTTTGTGTGTTATTGATATTATGACAGTTTATGGACAAGTCCGATGCATTGCCCAGGGGAGTTACCACCCACTGCACTTTACCATATTGGTTCGGTTTAGCTTGGGATGTTTCTCGCTTAGAGTTTTGTTTCTTGTAATGTATCCTGTAGTAGCTCTCTGTGATTTAGTAACCGTTAATTGGTTACAGGCACTGCTTTCAGCATCTCTTAGAGTGAATTTTAATAAAAAAAGGCAACTACGGAGAAGGGAGAAGAAACTAAGTGGTAGGTGTTAAATGAGTGCGCCCATTGCACTTTCTTAAAGTTGTTCAGTTCTATTTAGAGCCTATATATTGGAAAATGGATATTTCTGGCAGTGGCAATGAGGAGAACGATTCATGGATTTTACACGGACGAACCTCTCGAGAAATCTGGCACTATGTAAACGTCATTGTATCATGTATTCTTGTTTATATCACAATATGTCAAATCTTTATATTTGTGATCAAGAAACATTATAAAGTGAAAATAAGAACAGCAAGTGACATATTGTCATCATCAAATCTTCCGTTTTTCATGAACTTGACTTTAATACTTGCTGGATTACCCGGGATTTGCGTAACTATTAGCAACGTTAGTGGATTCTATCTCTACACAGATGTTTTTTTTACGGATCATATTTTATATGTTTATACATGACGTTGTGGCTTCGACAAACGATGTTTCATACCGAAACCGCTTTCAAACATCTGTCCACAAGAGGGCTTCGGATCTTTAGTTACGTTCTAGGCTGTTGTATTCCTGTTACTTCCGTACTTCCTTTTTTTTGTTTGTGTATTACCAGCGATCAACAGTGATTTTTTTCTGTCTGTTATCAATACAATTGTTATCGCAACTCGCACTTTTGGCACTGTTTTTAATTCCGATGATAAAACACCAACGAATGTCCAATCATCTACGTCGTCATTCTGACGCACCAAATGGTCTCATTGAGGTTATAAGAAGATCAACCGTGACAACCATATTCGCATCGTGCACAGATATAATAACTTATATGTTTTATTATTATTATTAATATGTCTGGGGTTTCTTTGGAATTCTCAATATGAACGTTTTGCTGAATTATGTTGCAGTACTGTTTTGTTTCGCAAACTGGAAGGAACGACTTTTCCCAGGCATTCTATTGTTGCGATACATCAAGAATAATCGAACAAACTAGATTCAAAGCAGAAATAATGAGATATTAGAATAAGATGCAGAATTGTATGTTATATATAAACTTATTATTCAAGTAGCTTCAAGCTGTGTTTGAATTTTAATACGTATTGTATTCAATCTTTCGTTTGCTTACTCTTAACAAGGACCCGTGAAAATATTGATGGCGACGTAAAAATAAAAAAGGTTACGTCAAGAACACAAGATGGATCATTGTGTACCCAATTAGACTAATGTGATTGAACCCGTAACAAAATACAGGAGATCGGCAAGCCAAAGTCCGGGCGGATGAGCAAACACCTCGAGTGCAGTTTGCAATTTCAAAATGAAGAATGATGTTTTGCTTAAGTTCCAGCGCGTGTTTATGATTATGAACACAAAACATCAAGGAACAACGCCCTTGGTTGACTAACAACAATTGCTATGAAGTCTGTGCAGTAACGTGCGGCCTAAGACCGATCAAGCATGTTTTATTCGTATTATCACATGTTCATTATTTTTAATCATTCATTATAAGCTTTTTCACAATACGCCAATTTGGGCAAAGTATTCCGTACATAGATGTAAAAATATACCGAAAACGTTCATTTCTTCCTGAAGGCGCGCAAAAACTTTACCGGCTGTTTCAAAATTTCAAAATTAAAAAAATGGGAGTGGACGTTTTTTTCATCGTTGTTCTGTTCCTCAGCCATGATAAAATAATACGACTTTCAGATAAAAATTGATATTGACCCAAAATACAAACTTAAACGCCAACAATCTAATTTTCTTGTAAATCACATAAATGAAAACAGCAAGTGACGGATATTATTAGAAGACTGCCTTGTTGCAATATATGAGGAAAAAGGATGCAAGAAAAAATGTCGATCAGCAGGATTCTGATTAGAATCGATATTTGGACGGAAAATGAACACAAATTTGAAAAAGAACAGGAAACATGGACAAACATGGCATTATTTTGTGTGTGTTACCTGTTAACATTGAGGGCTCTGGGAAATTGGATTCGAATCGACTCGGGGCACTGAACAATCGAGAATCGTTTATGGAATCAAAAACTTGCTATAAAGGGAAATCTTTATTTTTAACGACAAAATGTAATGGCATTTGATAAAAAATTTGACCAAAATCAATTGCATTTCTGTTGAAAAATTAAAATTCCCCGCACCTATAAATTGATTGTAAATTGAAAATATATTTATATGCTAATATCAGTAATTCGTTAATATAGAATTTTGATATTCATAATGAAGTCAAGGTGAAATAGTAAAAATTGAGATATTTAATATTTATACCGATTTAGGGATTCGACGTGATTGAAAAAAAATTAGTTGAATCAGATTTGAATCCTGAATTATTCAGATTTGCCCAGCCTTACGCGAGAGTTGGACATTCGCCGTAATATCTTATCTCCAAATTTTGAGTCTATTTTTGGTCTAGAAAAAGGATTTAAAGGCATACGAAAGAAAAACTTTACGGGCGACAAGCGCGAAAAACGTTTTTATTAGTTTAAATTTGGGCAACCTTCGTTAAGCATGAGTTGCTGATGGTTCGTGGAGGGGATCCTGGTTCATCCATGCCATTATGCCCGCCCTGTCACACATTTTTTTATCCAAACAAGGTTTGCCAAGCATAAGTCAATGATGGATTGCGCTGATTAGCACGGTCCATCAGTGACTCATGCTTAGCAAAATATAAATTTAGACTGGGAAGTGTAGCCAGAAAAGTCAATTTTATTTTAATATTTCGATATCACCAAGTAATATTACTGTTAAATAATGGTAATTTGACCGCATATTTTTAAAGTTGAGATAGGTATGCATGTATACGTATAGGTCAATCGGATCTTGTCGATCAATATCACAATAGGGAATATCAATAGATAAATATTTTTATTTGGTTGCTCATAGAGTGCAGATTTTTTTTCTGGAGGATAATTGCGTTTTAATGATAGTAGGAAGTGTACATGTGTCATGAGTTGCAAAGGATGGTTGTCAATCTTACATAAGTGTAGTTTTGCATTAATTTCTTAGTATCTTTCCACAATGTGAGATTTGCAGAATATTGAATAGGCGCAATTGCTTTGGAATCTTTTTTGTGTTTAAATTGTGATATTGGATATGTACGCAATTTCAAGGCTGTCAAACTGAGGGTTCGCATTTGAATTTCATTCTGTGTGAGTTGAAAAGTAGGAGCAGGACCTGACTTTACCAAAATTTGATTACATTCTGTCGTTTGGTCGAAGGAACGGTGACGCAGTTAAGATTTTCGCTTCCTCGTACAACTAGCAGTGCGTAACTATATGCGTATTCCCACAACTAGTGATGGTAACATTGTTTTTTTTTTTTATATTAAAGCAATACGATTTTTTTATGAAATTAGGTTAATTATTACTAGGTAAACTAGTTTCATTTTCCAAACTAGATTGCACTACGGTTATAAACCGGGTAAACTGGGTAACCTATTTTTTCTGCATTTATGACATTTTCGATTAATTTAATACCTTTACTAATTTCGTTTACTGAGTACTTAGTTTCTTAAACCAGGTACCTGACCTAATGTTGAAATTACCTACCCTAGATCGAAGTTAGGTCAATTTATAATTTTAAACTTGTTAAATTGTTAAATTTATATTTAGAAAATTTACTAGATAAAGCAATAGACAGAAAACTCGGTGAAATTTGAACGAGGAACAGGCAGATATCTAAAAAATTGAGCAAATAATAAATTCGGTAAAGCAGGTAAGCTAGGTTATTTTACCTAGAAATGCCAACACTACCCACAACCCATATTTATGCTCTGGCGGAAGAACCCGGGAAAATGGAATCTAGGAGGGGACAGTCCCTCAAGATTGTGAAGTTTAACAAATGGATCTTTAAATGAATCAAAACTTTTGCGTGCCTCTGACACACAATGACGTTTTATAAAGGCTCTTATCGTTTGAGTCCCATAAATTTTTATTTAAAAAAAAGAAACAAATTTTATCGCGTGCCTTCGGCTCGCAAGTTTAGCGCCGTACTAGCGCAAACTCATGGACGGACACGGTTAAAGTTGTTGGAAAGTTGAATTCTCAATGTTTTATTTGTCATTCACCAATAAATCGAACAATAATTATAATTTCATAAATAACAATATAGAAACATCGATAAAAATGGCATTGGTAAAAATTCTGTGAAATTGACTGGTGCCGTAAAAAAACAGCAAAGGTCATCAAATCTACGACATAAAGGAATAATAAGGAAGGATCAGAAAGCATAGACAATTGCAAGAAACAAATCCTTAGAAACCTACTAACTAACTTACTACCAGATTTTTTTTAGTTTAAATTTGGGCAACTTCGTTGAGCATGAGTTGCTGATAGTTCGTGGAGGGGATCCTGGTTCATCCATGCCATTATGCCCGCCCTGTCCGACATTTTTGTCCAAACAAGGTTTGCCAAGCACAAGTCAATGATGGATTGCTCTGTTTAGCACGGTCCATCAGTGACTCATACTTGGCAAAATATAAATTTAAACTGGGAAGTGTAGCCAGAAAAGTCAATTTCAGTTTAAATATTTCGATATCACCAAGTAATATTACTGTTAAATAACTGTAATTTGACCGCATATTTTTAAAGTTGAGATAGGTATGCATGTATACGTTTAGGTCAATCGGATCTTGTCGATAAATATCACAATAGGGAATATCAATAGATAAATATTTTTATTTGGTTGCTCATAGAGTACAGATTTTTTTCTGGAGGATGATTGCGTTTTAATGACAGTAGGAAGTGTACATGTGTCATGAGTTGCAAAGGATGGTTGTCAATCTTACATATGTGTAGTTTTGCATTAATTTCTTAGTATCTTTCCACAATCTGAGATTTGCAGAATGTTGAATAGGCGGAATTGCTTTGGAATCTTTTTTGTGTTTAACGTGTGGTATTGTATATGTACGCAATTTTAAGGCTGTCAAACTGAGAGTTTGCATTTGAATTGCATTCTGTGTGAGTTGAAAAGCAGGAGCAGGACCTGACTTTACCAAAATTTGATTACATTCTGTCCTTTGGTCGAAGGAGCGGTGACGCAGTTAATCTTTTCGCTTCCTCGTACAACTAGCAGTGAGTAACTCGATGCGTATTCCCACAACTAGTGATGGTAACATTGTTTTTTTTATATTAAAGCAATACGATTTTTTTTATGAAATCAGTTAAATTATTACTAGGTAAACTAGTTTCACTTTCCAAACTAGATTGCACTACGGTTATAAACCAGGTAATTTGGGTAACCTATTTTTTCTGCATTTATGACATTTTCGATTAATATAATACCTTTACTAATTTCGTTTACTGAGTACTTATTTTCCTAAACCAGGTATCTAAGCTAAGCTTAAAATTACCTACCCTATTTTGAAGTTAGGTCAATTTATAAATTATACTGGTTAAATTGTTAAATTTATATTTAGAAAATTTATTAGATAAAGCAATAGACAGAAAACTCGGAGAAATTTGAACGAGGAACAGGCAGATATCTGAATAATTGAGCAACAGTATTTTTCTAAATAATAAATTCTGTAAAGCAGATAAGCTAGGTTATTTTACTTAGAATTGACAACACTACCCACAACTCATATTTATGCACTGCCGGAAGAACCCGGGAAAAATGGAATCTAGGATGGGAACATTCCCTCAAGATTGTAAAGTTTAACAAAGGGATCTTTAAATGAATCTAAACTTTCGCGTGCCTCTGACGCACAATGACGTTTTATAAAGGCTCTTATCTTTTGCGTCCCAAAAATTTTTATTTAAAAAAAAATTTGACGCGTGCCTTCGGCTCGCAAGTTTAGCACCGTACTAGCGCCAACTTATGGACGGACAGGGTTAAAGTTGTTGGAAAGTTGAATTCTCAATGTTTTATTTGTCATTCACCAAAAAATCGAACAATAATTATAATTTCATAAATAATAATATAGAAACATCAATAAAAATGGCATTGGTTAAAATTTTGCGAAATTGACAGCAAAGGTCATTAAATCTACGATACCACGTTCATAAGAAAGAATCAGAAAGCATAGACAATTGCAGAAAATAAATCCTTAGAAACCTACTAACTAACTTACTACCAGATGTATGGCTCGGTTTCAGCACTATACTTAGGAAATAATTTTGAATATATATAATTCAGAATAAGATCTATATATCGAGGCCTGATACCATCATTCAAATATGTATCACGCCAGGAAATATATGAATTTTTTTTCCCCACCCAAGTAATAGCAACCTATGTTGAGTGGTGGGCATGAATTAACGAGTCGGACTCGAACCCGTGATCTTCAACCTACGATGTCAACATGATAAACCACTAGGCCAACGTACCCACATGCTTGAAGTATTCTCAAATCTTTGTCACAAAAGCAATGGCCAAAATTTTGCCAACGGATCTTTTGTTGAGTATGTGTCACTGATAGATCGCGCCGACGAGACGCAGTCCATCTGATGCTTTTTCCTAATCCCCACATCCTAGTTTAACACATTCGGCTAAGATTTCAGTTCAAAAAATCGCTAATAGGTCAGATTTTCTCCCAACCCAATGTTTTTCTGTGTAAAAGCAAATCAGATGCAACAAAATTTCAAAATATGTTACAACTTCCCAGTGATATTGCTTCTAATAAAGAGGTTTCGAAAGAAATTAAAAATGTGACGAATGTTAGCTTACTGAAATGAAAATGGTAAAAATATTTTTGAATTCTTACATTTTGATGCCATTAACGTTCGGGATATACCGATGCATTACCCAGGGGAGTTACCACCCACTGCACTTTACCATATTGGTTCGGTTTAGCTTGGGATGTTTCTCGCTTAGAGTGTAGATTCTTGTAATGTATCCTGTAGTAGCTCTATGTGATTTAGTAACCGTTAATTGGTTACAGGCACTGCTTTCAGCATCTCTTAGAGTAAATTTTATTAAAAAAAAGGCAACTACGGAGAAGGGAGAAGGAACTAAGTGGAAGGTGCTAAATGAGTGCGCCCATTGCACTTCCTTAAAGTTGTTCAGTTCTATATAGAAAGCTTTCCGTTTAGGTGATTATCTTCCAGGTTTTATGTTTTATGTAGTTGTGTATTTTGTGCATTTAGTGGTCGTTGGTTGGCCCCTTTGGTAAGTGCTGTCGACTTTTGTAGCTAGAGTAGCCTAACTTATCAATAAAAAAAATTAGAATTCTTCAAATTTTGTCGCTAAAAAAAATAAATTACATATAAAAACCTAGGCATTTCTATTTTACATTTTGCAGAAGGTAACGCTAGTCTATATATTTGAAAATGGATATTTCTGGCAGTGGCAATGAGGAGAACGATTCATGGATTTTACAAGGACGAACCTCTCGAGAAATCTGGCACTATGTAAACGTCATTGTATCATGTATTCTTGTTTATATCACAATATGTCAAATCTTTATATTTGTGATCAAGAAACATTATAAAGTGAAAATAAGAACAGCAAGTGACATATTGTCATCATCAAATCTTCCGTTTTTCATGAACTTGACTTTAATACTTGCTGGATTACCCGGGATTTGCGTAACTATTAGCAACGTTAGTGGATTCTATCTCTATACAGATGCTTTTTTTTACGGAGCATATTTTATGTGTTTATACATGACGTTGTGGCTTCGACAAACGATGTTTCATACCGAAACCGCTTTCAAACATCTGTCCACAAGAGGGCTTCGGATCTTTAGTTACGTTCTAGGCTGTTGTATTCCTGTTACTTCCGTGCTTCCTTTATTTTTTTTCGTGTATTACCAGCGATCAACAGCGATTTTTTTCTGTCTGTTATCACTACAATTGGTATCGCAACTCGCACTTTTGGCACTGTTTTTAATTCCGATGATAAAACACCAACGAATGTCCAATCATCTACGTCGTCATTCTGACGCACCAAATGGTCTCATTGAGGTTATGAGAAGATCAACCATTACAACCATATTTGCATCGTGCACAGATATAATAAGTTATATGTTTTATTATTATTATTATGTCTGGGGTATCTTTGGAATTTTCAATTTGAACGTTTTACTGAATTATGTTGCAGTACTGTTTTGTTTCGCAAACTGGAAGGAACGACTTTTCCCAGGCATTCTATTGTTGCGATACATCAAGAATAATCGAACAAACTAGATTCAAAGCAGAAATAATGAGATATTAGAAAAAGATGCAGAATTGTATGTTATATATAAACTTATTATTCAAGTAACTTCAAGTCGTGTTTGAATTATCATACGTATTGTATTCAATCTTTCGTTTGCTTACTCTTAAAAAGGACCCGCGAAAATTTTGATGGCTACGTAAAAATAAAAAAGGTTAAGTCAAGAACACAAGATGGATCATTGTGTACCCAATTGTTAGACTAATGTGATTGAACCCGTAACAGAATACAGGAGATCGGCGAGTCAAAGTCCGGGCGGATGAACAAACACCTCGAGTGCAGTTTGCAATTTCAAAATGAAGAATGATGTTTTGCTTAAGTTCCAGCGCGTGTTTATGATTATGAACACAAAACATCAAGGAACAACGCCCTTGGTTGACTAACAACAATTGCTATGAAGTCTGTGTAGTAATGTGCGGCCTAATACCGATCAAGCATGTTTTATTCGTATTATCACATGTTCATTATTTTTAATCATTCATTATAAGGTTTTTCACAATACGCCAACTTGGGCAAAGTATTTCGTACATAGATGTAAAAATATACCGAAAACGTTCATTAGGTCCTGAAGGCGCGCAAAAACTTTACCGGCTGTTTCAAAATTTTCAAAATTAAAAAAATGGGAGTGGACGTTTTTTTCATCGTTGTTCTGTTCCTCAGCCATTGATAAAATAATAAGACTTTCCGATAAAAATTGATATTGATCCAAAATACAAACTTAAACGCCAACAATCTAATTTTTTTGTAAATCACATAGATGAAAACAGCAAGTGACGGATATTATTATAAGACTGCCTTGTTGCAATATATGAGGAAAAAGGATGCGAGAAAAAATGTCGATCAGCAGGATTCTGATTAGAATCGATATTTGGACGGAAAATGAACAGAAAATTTGTAAAAAAGCAGGAAATATGGACAAACATCACATTCTTTTGTGTGTGTTACCTGTTAACATAAGGGGCTCTGGGAAATTTGATTCGAATCGACTCGGGGCACCGAACAATCGAGAAAACTTGCTATAAAGGGAAATCTTTATTTTTAACGACAAAATGTAATGGTATTTGATACAAAAATTTGACCAAAATCAATTGCATATTTGTTGAAAAATGAAAATTCCCGCACTTATAAATTGATTGCAAATTGAAAATATATTTATATGCTAATATCAGTAATTTGTTAATATAGAATTTTGATATTCATAATGAAGTCAAAATGAAATAGTCAAAATTGAGATATTTATCATTTATACCGATTTAGGAATTCGATGTGACTGAAAAAAAAATAGTTGAATCAGATTTGAATCCTGAATTATTCAGATTTGCCCAGCCTTATGCGAGAGTTGGACATTCGCCGTAATATCTTATCTCCAAATTTTGAGTCTATTTTTGGTCTAGAAAAAGAATTTAAAGGCATACGAAAAAAAAAATTTGGAAAACCTTCGTTAAGCACGAGTTGCTGATGTTTGTGGAGGGGATCCTGGTTCATCCATGCCATTATGCCCGCTCTGTCAGACATTTTTTTGTCCAAACAAGGTTTGCCAAGCATAAGTCAATGATGGATTGCGCTGTTTAGCACGGTCCATCAGTGACTCATGTTTGACAAAATATAAATTTAGACTGGGAAGTGTAGCCAGAAAAGTCAATTTTATTTTAATATTTCGATATCACCGAGTAATATTACTGTTAAATAACGGTAATTTGACCGCATATTTTTAAAGTTGAGATAGGTATACATGCATATATCGGTTCAATCGGATCTTGTCGATTATTACCACAATAGGGAATATCAATAGATAAATATTTTTATTTGGTTGCTCATAGAGTGCAGATTTTTTTCTGGAGGATGATTGCGTTTAAATGACAGTAGGAAGTATACAAGTGTCATGAGTTGCAAAGGATGGTTGTCAATCTTACATATGTGTAGTTTTGCATTAATTTCTTAGTATCTTTCCACAATGTGAGATTTGCAGAATATTGAATAGGCGGAATTGCTTTGGAATCTTTTTTGTGTTTAACGTGTGGTATTGGATATGTGCGCAATTTCAAAACTGTCGTTTTATAAAGGCTCTTATCGTTTGTGCCCTAAAAATTTTTATTTAAAAAAAAGAAACAAATTTATCGTTTATGGAATCAAAAACTTGCTATAAAGGGAAATCTTTATTTTTAACGACAAAATGTAATGGTATTTGATACAAAAATTTGACACAATGTGAGATTTGCAGAATATTGAATAGGCGGAATTGCTTTGGAATCTTTTTTGTGTTTAACGTGTGGTATTGGATATGTGCGCAATTTCAAAACCGTCGTTTTATAAAGGCTCTTATCGTTTGTGCCCTAAAAATTTTTATTTAAAAAAAAGAAACAAATTTTAACGCGTGCCCTCGGCTCGCAAGTACCGTACTAGCGCCAACTTATGGACGGACAATGTTAAAGTTGTTGGAAAGTTGAATCCTCAATGTTTTATTTGTCATTCACCAATAAATCGAACAATAATTATAATTTCATAAATAATAATATAGAAACATCAATAAAAATGGCATCGGTAAAAATTTTGCGAAATTGTCTGGTGACGTAAAAAAAGAGCAAAGGTCATTAAATCTACGATACCACCTTCATAAGAAAGAATCAGAAAGCATAGACAATTGCAGAAAATAAATCCTTAGGAACCTACTAACTAACTTACTACCAGATGTATGGCTCAGTTTAAGCACTACACTTGGGAAATAGTTTAGAATCCATGTAATTTAGAACAAGATCTATATATCGAGGCCTGAAACCACATTTATATATGTGCCACGACAGGAAATATATGAAATTTTTTTCCCCACGCAAGTAATAGCAACATAGGTTGAGTAATGGGCATGAGTTAACGAGTCGGACTCAAACCCCAGATCTTCAACCTACGATCTCAACATGATAAAACACTAGGCCAACGTGTCCAAATGCTTGAAGTATTCTAAAATCATTGTCACATAAGCAATCGCCAAAATTTCGCCAACGGATCTCTTGTTGAGTATGTGTCACTGATGGATCGCGCCGACGAGACGCAGTCCATCTGAGGCTTTTCCCTATTCACCACATCCTAGTTTAACACATTCGGTTCAAATTTCTGTTCAAAAAATCTTTAATAGGCTAAATACGTGAGATTTTTGACAAAAAGTGAGTAACGAAAAGAATTCTTCAAATTTTGTGGCCAAAAAAATAAACTACGTACACACATAAGAACCTAGGCATTTATATTTTACATTTTGCAGAAAGTAACGCTAGCCTATATATTTGAAAATGAAGATTTCTGGCAGTGGCAATGAGGAGAACGATTCATGGATTTTAATAGGACGAACCCCTCGAGAAAATATGCTGAACATACCACGCTATATCTGGCACTTTGTGAACGTCATGGTATCATGTGTTCTTGTTTATATCACAATATGTCAAATCTTTATATTTGTGGTCAAGAAACATTATAAAGTGAAAATAAGATGAGCAAGTGACATATTGTCATCATCAAATCTTCCGTTTTTCATGAACTTGACTTTAATACTTTCTGGATTACCCGGGATTTATGTAACTTTTAGCAACGTTATAGGATTCTATTTATACACAGATGTTTTTTTGGTACCGATCATATTTTATATGTTTTTACATGACGTTGTGGCTTCGACAAACGATGTTTTATACCGAAACTGCTCTTAAACATCTGTCGACAAAAAGGCTTCGAATATTCAGTTATGCTCAAGGTTGTTGTATTCCTGTTACTTCCGTGCTTCCTATATTTTTGTTCGTGTAATATCAGCGATCAAAATCGATTTTTTTCTGTCTGTTGTCACTACAATTGGAAGCGCAACTCGCCTTTTTGGCACTGTTTTTAATAACCATATTCGCATCGTGCACAGATATAATAACTTATATGTGTTGTTATTATATTTTGGGTATCATAGTAATTTTCAATTTGAACGTTCTGCTGAATTATGTTGCAGTATTGTTTTGTTTCGTAAATTGGAAGGAACGACTTTTTCCAGGCATTCTATTGTTACGATACATCAAGAATAATCAAACAAACTAGATTCAAAGTAGAAACAATGAGATACTAAATTAAGAAGCACAATTGTATGTTATATATAAACCTATTATTCAAGTCGCTTCAAGTCGTGTTTGAATTTTCATACGTATTGTATTCAATCTTTCGTTTGCTTACTCTTAAAAAAAAACCGAGAAAACTTTGATGGCTACGTCAAATAAAATAGGGTAAGTCAAGAACACAAGACGGACCATTGTGTAACCAATTGTTAGACTAATGTGATTTAACCCCTAACATAATACAGGAGATCGACAAGCCAAAGTCCGGGCGGATGAACAAACACCTCGAGTGCAGTTTGCAATTTCAAAATGAAGAATGATATTTTGCTTATGTTCCAGTGCGTGTTTATGATTAGGAACAGAAAACATCAAGGAACAACGCCCTTGGTTGACTAACAACAATTGCTATGAAGTCTGTGCAGTAACGTGCGGCCTAAGACCGACCAAACATGTTTTATTCCTATTATCACATGTTCAATATTTTTAATCACTCATTATAAGCTTTTACACAATACGCAAGTTCGGCCAAAGTATCCCGTGCATATATGTAAAAAATATACCGAAAGCGTGCACTAATATACAAGTCCTGAAGGCGCGCAAACACTTTACCGGCTGCTTTCAAATTTTAGAATTGAGAAAATAATGGGGAGGGTGCGTTATTTTATCGTTGTCCTGCTTCTCGGCCTTTGATAATATAATACGACTTTCAGATCAAAATTGATATTGCGACAAAAAACAAACTGAAATGCAAACAATCTATTTTTTTGTAAATCACATAAATGAAAACAGCAAGTGACGGAAATTATTAAAAGACTGCATTATTGCAATATAGAGGGAAAAAGATGCAAGAAAAAATGTTGATCAGCAGGATTCTGATAAGAATTAACATGTGGACGGAAAATCAACAGAAGCTCCAATTCGCTGTTAAACCCTCTCTTTGAGCAATATATCACGATAACTTGTTTCATCGGTAAATGACGTTTACTGGACTAACATTTTAAATTTAAGTATCATAAAATGGAGACTTCAGGTTTGAAGAAGAGCAGAAAATATGGACAAACATGACATTATTTTGTGTGTTTTATCTGTTTACATTCGGGGCAGCGGGAGTAGCTCTGGGAAATTTGATTCGATGATTGGAATAGAGTAGAAGCCTTTAACAATCAAGAATCGTTTATGGAACTTGCTATCAAAAGAAATCTTTGTTTTTAACGACAAAATGTAATTGATTTTGGTATAAAATTTAACCAAATTCAATTGCATTTTTGTTAAAAAATCAAAATTCCCGCATGCATAAATAAATAATAATAATAAAATAATAAATGCATTGTAAATTGAAAATATATTTATATGCTAATATCAGTAATTCGTTAATATAGAATTTTGATATTCATAATGAAGTCGAATTGAGATAGTAAAAATTGAGACATTTGTTGTTTATATCGATTTGGGTCTTCGACGTGATTGAAAAAAATTGGACGAATCAGATTTGAAACCGAATTATTCAGATTTGCCCAGCCCTACGCGATACTTGGACTTGACCAGATCTTGAGTTGGCCGTAAAATCTTATCTCCAAATTTTGGGTCTATTTGTGGTGAGTCGTCATTTTGGTCTAGAAAAAGAATTTAAAGGCATACAAAAGAAGAACTTTACGGGGACAAGCGCGAAAAAATACTTTTATATATATATATATATATATATTATATATAAGTATAAAAAATTTGTGCCCCAATTCTTTGTTAAGCATGAGTTGCTGATGTTTCCTGGAGGGGATCATGGTCCATCCATCCATGCAATTATCCATCCATCCATGGACATTTTTTGTCCAAACAAGGTTTGCGCTTTACCGCGGTCAATCAGTGACTCATGCTTGACAAAATATAAATTTAGACTGGGTAGTTTAGCCAGAAA
This sequence comes from Styela plicata, assembly GCA_963675895.2. Lineage (NCBI taxonomy): Eukaryota > Metazoa > Chordata > Ascidiacea > Stolidobranchia > Styelidae > Styela > Styela plicata. The sequence goes on from OZ023149.1 coordinate 12,397,253, forward strand.
ATTTATTTTATTTTAATATTTCGATATTACCAAGTAATATAACTGTTAAATACCGGTAATCTAACCGCATATTTTTAAAGTGTAGATAGGTATGTATGTATACGTATAGGTCAATCGGATCTTGTCGATAAATGTCACAATAGGGAATATTAACAGATAAATATTTTCATTTTGGTTGCTCATAAAGAGCACATGTTTTTATTTCTGGGGGATGATTGCGTTTTAATGACAATAGGAAGTGGACATGTCGTGAGTTGCAAAGGATGGTCGACAATTTTACTTATGTGGGGTTTTGCAATATTCTCGTAGTATCCTTCCCACAATGTCGGATCTGCAGAATATTGCATAAGCGGAATTGCTTTAGAATCTTTTGTGTTTTGAGTGGTATTGTATATGTGTTCAATTTCAAGGCTGTCAAACTGAGTGAGGGTTCGCATTTAAATTGCATTCTGTGTGAGTTGAAAAGCGGGACCAGGATTTGACTTTACCAAAATTTGAATACATTCTATTCTTTGGTCGAAGGAACGGTGACGCAGTTAAGCTTTTCGCTTTCTCCTACAACTAACAGTGCGTAACACGATGCGTATTCCCACAACTAGTGATGGTGAAATTGTTTTTCATATTAAAGAAATAGGATATTTTTTTTACGAAATTAGCTAAATTATTACTAGGGAAACTAGTTTCACTTACCAAACTAGATTGCACTACGGTTATAAACCGGGTAAACTGGGTAACCTATTTCTTTCTGCATTTATGACATTTTCGATTAATATAATACCTTTACTAATTTCGTTTACTGAGTACTTAGTTTCTTAAACCAGGTACCTGAGCTAGGCTTGAAATTACCTACCTTAGTTCGAAGTTAGGTCAATTTATAAATTATAATATAAAATAAATTGTTAAATTTATTTAGAAAATTTACTAGGTAAAGCAATAGACAGAAAACTCGGGGAAAGGTATGCGAGGTACAGGCAGATATCTAAAAAATTAAGTAACAGTACTTCTCTAAGTAATAAATTCGATTAACCAGGTAAGCTAGGTTATTTTACTTGAAATTGCCAACACTACCCACAACCCAAATTCATGTATTTATGCACTGGCGAGAGAACCAGGGGAAATGTGATTTAGGAGGGGGAGAGTCTCTCAAGATTGTGAAGTTTAATAAAAATATCTTTAAATGAATTTAAACATTCTTCGACGCTTCTTCAACGCACAGTGACGTTTTATACAAGGTCTTATGGTTTGCGTCCCGGAAATTTGTGTTTTCGAAAAAAGGAAAACATTTTCACGCCTGCCTTCGGCTCACAAGTTTTGCACCGTACGCCAAGTTATGTACCTAGCGCCAAGTTATGGACGGACTAAGTTAGATTTGTTGGAAAGTTCAATTCTCAACAGTCAGCAAAAAGAAATCGAACAATAATCATAATTTCATAAATATAATATAGAAACATCAATAAAAATGGCATTGGTGAAAATTTGCAAAATTGACTGGTGTCTTGAAAAAACCAGCTAGGTCATCCAGTCTAAAGAATCAGAAAGTATGAGATAGACGATTGCACGAAATAAATCCTTATGAACTTACTAACTTACTTCCAGATTAATGGCTCGGTTTCAGCACTGCACTTCAGGAAATACAATTTAGAATAAGATCTATATACCAAGTCCTGAAACCACCGTTCATATGTGTGGCATACCAGAAAATATATGATATTTTTGCTCCACTTAGCCCACCCAAGTAATCGCACCCTGGGTTGAGTGGGGGGCATGAATTAAAGAGTCGGGTTCGAAGCCGAGATCTTCGACCTGCGATGTCAACATGATAAACCACTAGGCCATCGTGCCTACACGCTTGAGGTGTTCTCAAATCATTGTCACAAAACCAATCGGAAAAATTTTGCCAACGGATCTTTCGTTAAGTATGTGTTCACGAGACGCAGTCCATCTGGGGCGCATACTTAACAAAACAAAATTCTGATTCGAACGGTATCACTGTCTTCTGCATGAAATTTTATTTTTTATGTTACACTTGGAAATAACTCACAATATAGATTTAAACAAAATGAATATTACTAACAGAGGCGTGACGGAGAATTGCTCAATGTCGATTTCACAACCGAGTGACCAACGCAATAAATGGTATTACCCAATCGTTGTTACATTATGTGTTCTTGTTTATTTCACAATTTGTCAAATCTTTATATTTGTGATCAAGAAGAAGTATAAAGTGGAAATAAGGACTGCAAGGGATATATTGTCAACATCAAGTCTTCCGTTTTTCATGAATTCAAATTTAATTTCTGGGGATCCGGAATACTGGGGATCTCCATGCTCATTCTTAACATTTGTACAAACGTTGATACAGAAGTTCCAGCTTACACAGCAGTTTTATTGTTGTGCGGATCTTTCATGTCGTGTGTTTACATGACGTTGTAGCTTCGACAAATTATGTTTCATACTGAAACCACGTTGTAGCATTTATCAACAAGAGGGCTCCGTATCTTCAGTTGTGTTCAGGGCTGTTTCATTTTTGTGTCCTCAATAACTTTTGGAACTCTCGCAGGCAATTCTGCTTTAGAAAGATCCAAGCATTTACATCGCCGTTTTGATGCTCCAAAGGATCTTATTGATGATATGAAGAGATCCATTATAGTAACTATAATCGGATTGTGTTCGGATGCAGTAACTTTTACGGTTTCCTATGTTAATCAAGACACACACGTTTTCAATTTGAACGTTTTGCTCAATTTTCTTGCAGTATTATTTTGCTTCGCCAACTGGGGAGAAAGATTTTTCCCAAAGACTGCATTGTTGCAATTTATGAGGAAAAAGGATGCAAGAAAAATCTTGACTGTCGGGATTCTGAGTAGAAGCAACATGTAGTCTTGTAATAAAAATGAGCAGAAGCTCGAATATTCGTTGTGAAGACTTATTCAAACAATATAATAACGATAACTGAATGACATATACTGGACCAACATTTGAAATTCAGATCTCACAAAATGAAGGTTTCTCATTTGAAAAACAGCAGAAAATATGGATAAACATGACATTATTTTGTGTGTGTTATCTGTTAACATTAGTGCCTGCGGGAGTAGCTCTGGGAAATTGAAGGGCGGTGTTGTGTCCATGTGAAATTAGAGGGCTCTTCGCTAATCAGGATAGGACGTCGGTATCTCCACATCCTAGTTTAACACATTCGGTTAAAATTTTAGTTCAAAATATCGCCAATAGGCTAAATAGGTGAGATTTTTCACAACCCAATATTTTTCTGGGTGAAAGCAAATCAGATGCAACGAAATTTCAAAATATAATACAACTTTCCAATGATATTGCTTGTAATGATGAGGTTTCGAAAATAATTAAAAATGTAACGAACATGCGCCTAATGATATGAAAATTTTAAAAACATTTTTGAATTCTTACATTTTGATGCAAGAATAGCCGATACCAACGATACTTTTAAATGTTTCGAATTTTGAGAAATTCGCTGTAACCGATGCCTAAATCAGTTCCTAGAAAATCCAACTATTGTTCACGTGAACGACAAAGAGCTGAAACTAAAAAGGAAGCATCAGTCGGCTCAGAACAGTCCTCGGCATATCAAACATTATGTAATGAAGTGGATGAGTAGCTTACTTGGGGATGGATTGTTAAACTTGTTATTGATTAGCCCGGCTCGGTCACTCAGTCGCTTAAGGGCGAACGTATTGGTGCGGCAAATACAGTAGCGTTTGTTAACATCAATTACTTTTATTTTTGCATAAAATACTAAATAATATTCCAATTCCAAATCAAATATTAACAATATAATATATATATATATATTATATTATTTATGTATATTTATATATTATATAAACCAAAAATCATCAACATGATTTCATTTTTTATAGAAGTTCACTCTCGGAAAGGTTGAAAGCAGTACCCAAAGGAGCAAACTAGCGGCAACTCAAATGGTAAAGGGATACTACAAGATAACATGCCTGCAACTGCATTCTAAGCGAAAAACCTTCCATCGACCGAGACCACTATGGTAAGGTGTAGTGAGTGGTAACAGCTTTAATCTATGATGAAATATTCTATCAGTTCCTTGTTTCCTTTTCAGTATTCTGAAGCTACATGACATAAAGTGGCTTTTATAATTTGCAATAATCCTTTGAACAAGCCGGTTTTAAATAATGGAAATATGCAATCACTAGGAATGAATAGTCAATTTACTACCTATTTTAACAGAAGTGTAAATGATTTTCCACACTTACCCTATTTTTTTTATAATTTGAATACTCGCAGGCTTATAGCACGTGCAATTTTCACAATTAATGAGATCAGTCCGCAGTCATATTTTCGCATGTCATTCCGCATATTTGAATTTAGAATGGAGTCCGATGAGTTATTTCATTATCAATTAAAGAAGGGAGTTAATAGCAACAATTTGGCAATCTTTCCAACCGCATGACAATAAAATTAGTTGATTTTATAGGTATTGCACGTTCTATAAAGTACCGATAGATCCGTACCATTGTTGACATCCTAGGTTGTCTTTATCTAGGTCAAGTATATCACATTAATCAAAAATAGGTAAAGTATTATTAGAAAATGCTCGTCTGACGAACATTGGCCAATACAGAACGTTACAGAGAAACTTTTGCATGTGTGTAGAAAGATTCTTGAACCTCTTGCGTGGTGGTTTATACTTTTTATGTAGATAAATTCCACTCCCACAAACACATAGAAGAATTGGTCAGTTTCACGCAAACCACACATTGAAAAGAAATTAAATGTATTTTAGATCAAACAAGGTATTTTTACATACGGCAGGTGAAACTGGTTCAAATCGATGTTATTTGGAAAACAGGACCTATTCATTTATTAAACAATCAAGCAACCGTACGTCAGAGATGGAGTCATTATAAATTGTCCATTCTTTAGGTAATGTATTTCCTCGTGTAGAGTTAGGCCGAATACAGAAATCCAACGCGCTTCTGTATAGTTATGTTTAGTGTTCAGCATCCGGGAATCTTATTTTATCAAGCATGAGCCACAGACAGACCCATACTCAATAAAACCCGTTTGGATATACTATTCCTCAACTTTGTAATGGGAATTCAAAAACATCGTCTGTTTCCCTAATAGTCAAACAACGTTTAGCCACTATGTGATTGGGATATGTTATGTTAGAATTAATCTATGTTTTAGCAAAGTTGTTGAATATATCGCAAGAGATGATTATTTGGTGAATATATTTATTTGTTTAATCAAGAAACGAATCTGTTTTTTCTAGATCATAATCGATAAATATCAATGTTTCGAGTATAGGGCATGTTATTTTATAAAAATGGTGTGAAGCGGTACTTGATTTAAGTGGTCGCTGATTTCAAATTGCTTAGTAATATATGAATAAAGAAAAAAAATAAATCGATTCTAAAAATAGGAATATTTTGCTCCGTAGCGACAATGCATTATTTGAGCTCGTTATGTTGTATAACTTATCTTTCTAAGACGAATATCAGTTGATTGAAGTAACTTGCGATTTAATATATTTGTTTCAACAATTTAGAGTAACCCAGCTGTACAATTAGTCCGTGCGCAACAAACGAGTAGTGCAAAAATACGTTGCTGAAAATATTCCGACAGTTTTATGGACATCAGTCAGGGCCCCATACATCACCCAGGGCAGATATCACCCACTGTACTTTACCTTATTAGTTCAGTTAAGTATGGGATGTTCCTCGCTTAGAGTGCAGTTGCTAGCACTGTTTCTACAGAAGATCTATCATTGGCCTGTGGCACGATCAGTTCTTTTATCCAGTTTTGTTCTACGGTTTGTTTTGTTGCGCTCCATCTAGTACCATTGTTACCGTTTATTCAAAGTTTTGAGCACGAACACGTGCACAAATATCACTTTCTTTGATCAGGATTACTTTTCATTTTGAATTGTATTAGAGAGATCAAATGTGTGTACTGTGTATGTCGCCACGGTATAAAGATGAATTATATCCTATGCTTCGCTGCAACTGTTTATTTTCTAGATACCAAGGGTTTTGTACTAACAATCTTTCCCGCGAATATTATGCACGAAATCTCAGCCATGAAATTTCAGCGCGAACATGCTTTGTTAGCCAAAGAATGTTAATCGCCTTTCTCTTTTGTCTTTCTTAAAAAATCCATTTGCATTAGTCTTCGATGACTGATTCGGAATGAAAGACGACATGATTCTTGTTGTTTCAAAAGAAATGCAGTAAGCAAGGCCGGAGGCCGGATCTACTTAAATATGTAGTACCAATTTTTTTTTCGCTTATAACTGACTGCAATATTATTTGTGTTCTCGTGCTGCTAAGTTTTCCTATGGTAAACCATTTGTGTAAATAGTCCCGTCAAAGGCCCTCTACTAGTGGCTCACCTAGGCGAACAGGGTTGTTGTTTGGGAAATATATAGATATTACGGCAAAGGCGCGCAAAAATTAAGTTACCAATTTTTAAATCACTTGAAAGACTATTCTGTTATTCGTCAATGGCATCACATTTTGAAGCAATCTAAAGGTCATTCCACGAATGCCAAGTCAATAATTGATGGAAGTATTTTCTCACAGGGGTTTTGAATCGATTCGAATCATTGCAATTCTGAGAAAGTCCGCGGTGACAAAGAATTCCGCAGCGTAGAATGATGAATCGTCTATTCGTCCGTTAATGTATTTCCTCATATTGATATTGACTGCATACTGAGCTGCGGTGCATTATGAACTGCAAGCTATCTTTCAACATTTTCTGCATAGAAATTCTTGGTTATTTCATGCTCTATTTAACCATGCACAACTGCTCTTTTTGAGCTTTTGTTTCTACGTTTAGTATAGCCTAATCGGGGATGTTTATTTTGTCAAGAATGCCCGAAAACGTCTTGAAACATTTTTCAATAATTCGGCTCAATAAATCCAGTTATGCTCAACAAAGTTGCATTTTTTAAAGATCATTTTTGCGTAAAAAAAAAATATTTGGCCAAGATCGATCGCATCAATTTTCCGCCAAATATAATCTAAAATACTAACAATTTAATTCAAATTTGACCATCATCGATTGCATTTTGTGTTTAAAAAAAAAAATGCCACTTTATTCAGCAAGTTTAGTCATCCCATGAACGAGCCAAAATTGATTCAAATGTTTGTGCTTCGGATCGATTAAAATCCTCGAATTAAATTAACAAGCCCCATCTGTGTTACAACGTACAAAAAACTCGTTGAATATATAGAGAGTTTTTTACATAATGGTGTGAAGGTTTCTGGGTTTGAATGATTGCTGATTTCAAATTGCTTAGTGGTTTTACAGCGGCTGTGGAAAGATTTTTTGCCCTTTTTAATCATGAAGTCACCATTTTGCAAATGAAAAAAAAAACAAGAAACTTATGCAAAAGAAATTCTGTGCCAGATGTACAAGAAAATTTTGCCTAATATGGTGAAATTTTAGATATTGATGATGTTGCTTATCGCGAATCGAAACATATATTTGGAGCCCTATTTTTGGCGTGGAATATTCCCAAAAATTTGCACACAACTTTGACACGCACTGGTTATTTAAGTCTGTTTTACATTTTTCATTTTGCCTTTAGAGCAAATATGACAATAAAATCGAATTTTGTATTCCTATATTCTCTGACCTTTTTTGGGAAGAGCTTAAAATTGGTATACAATAGCATTTTAATGTTTATCTTGTAGAGGGAAGCAGAGAATACATCTATGGCTGAACACAACTACTTGATCCTTAGAAACATTATTGGAGTCATCGCATTTCACTCCCCAGTTTGTGAGAGGAGGAACTCACCTCTCACCACCCTGTTGACGGAGTCCCCCAAATGTGGACAATGTCGCCCAAATGCAGAAATTAGAAAATAACATTGAAATATAGAAATCGAAAATATTTGGTCGACTCCATTTGGCAGACATTCAGATTATACTTTTTGTTAAGCCGTATATCTGGCCGTGACTCCAGTCTGACGGTGTTAAATAAGGGCATTGGAGTGGTCTAAATAGCTATATATGCTGTAGAAAAAAGTCTACTAAATAAAGAAAAAAATATTATATATATATATATATATATATATATATGTATATATATAATATAATATATTTTTTATATATTCAATAAACAAAAATGATCAACATGATTTCTTTTTTTATAGAGGTTCACTCTCGGAAAGGCAGAAGTATGAGATAGACAATTGCACGAAACAAATCCTTATGAACTTACTAACTAACTTACTTCCAGATTGATGGCTCGGTTTCAGCACTGCACTTCAGGAAATACAATTTAGAATAAGATCTATATACCAAGTTCTGAAACCACCATTCATATATGTGGCATACCAGAAAATATATGATATTTTTTGCTCCACTCAGCCCACCAAGTAATAGCACCCTGGGTTGAGTAGTGGGCATGAATTAAAGAGTCGGATTCGAAGCCGATATCTTCGACCTACTATGTCAACAGGATAAACCACTAGGCCATCGTGCCTACACGCTTGAGGTATTCTCATATCATTGTCACAAAAGCAATCGGAAAAATTTTGCCAACGGATCTTTCGTTAAGTATGTGTCCACGAGATGCAGTCCATCTGTGGCGCATACTTAACAAAACAAAATTCTGATTCGAACGATAACACTGTCTTCTGCATGACATTTTATTTTTTATGTTACACTTAGAAATAACTCACAATATAGATTTAAATAAAATGAATATTACTAACAGAGGCGTGACGGAGAATTGCTCAATGTTGATTTCACAACCGAGTGACCGACGCAATAAATGGTATTACCCAATCGTTGTTATATTATGTGTTCTTGTTTATCTCACAATTTGTCAAATCTTTATATTTGTGATCAAGAAGCAGTATAAAGTGGAAATAAGGACTGCAAGGGATATATTGTCAACATCAAGTCTTCCGTTTTCCATAAATTCAACTTTGATTTCTGCCGGAATACTGGGAATCTCCATGCTCATTCTTAACATTGCTACAAACGTTGATACAGAAGTTCCATCTTACACAGCAGTTATATTGTTGTGCGGATCTTTCATGTCGTGTGTTTTTATGACGTTGCGGCTTCGACAAACTATGTTTCATAATGAAACCGCGTTGCAGCATTTATCCACAAGAGGGCTCCGTATCATCAGTTGTGTTCAGGGCTGTTTCATATTGGTGTCCTCAATAACTTTTGGCACTCTCGCAGGAAATTCTGCTTTACGTAACGAAGGAAACATCGAGAAGTGGATTTTGTTTGGTATTTTACTGATACAAGTCGAAATACAATTAGCACTTTTGACGCTGTTTTTAATACCAATGCTAAAACACAAACAAAGATCCATGCAATTACATAGTCGTTATGATGCTCCAAAGGATCTTATTGATGTTATAAAGAGATCCAATATAGTAACTATAATCGGATTGTGTTCGGATGCAGTAACTTTTACGGTTTCCTATGTTAATCAAGACACACGCGTTTTCAATTTGAACGTTTTGCTGAATTTTCTTGCAGTATTATTTTGCTTCGCCAACTGGGGAGAAAGATTTTTCCCAAAGACTGCATTGTTGCAATTTATGAGGAAAAAGGATGCCAGAAAAAATCTTGACCGTCGGGATTCTGAGTAGAAGCAACATGTAGTCTTGTAATAAAAATGAGCAGAAGCTCGAATATTCGTTGTGAAGACTTATTCAAACAATATAATAACGATAACTGAATGGCATATACTGGACCAACATTTGAAATTCAGATCTCACAAAATGAAGATTTCTCCTTTGAAAAACAGCAGAAAATATGGATAAACATGACATTATTTTGTGTGTGTTATCTGTTAACATTAGTGCCTGCGGGAGTAGCTCTGGGAAATTAAAGGGCGGTGTTGTGTCCATGTGAAATTAGAGGGCTCTTCGCTAATCAGGATAGGACGTCGGTATCTCCACATCCTAGTTTAACACATTCGGTTAAAATTTTAGTTCAAAATATCGCCAATAGGCTAAATAGGTGAGATTTTTCACAACCCAATATTTTTCTGGATGAAAGCAAATCACATGCAACGAAATTTCAAAATATATCACAACTTTCCAATGATATTGCTTGTAATGAAGAGGTTTCGAAAATAATTAAAAATGTGACGAACATGCGCCTAATGATATGAAAATTTTAAAAAACAGTTTTGAATTCTTACATTTTGATGCAAGAAAAGCCGATACCAACGATACTTTTAAATGTTTTGAATTTTGAGGAATTCGATCTAACCGATGCCTAAATCAGTTCCTATAAGATCCAACTAACGCTCACGTGAATGACAAAGGGCTGAAACTAAAAAGGAAGCATCATTCGGCTCACAGCAGTCCTCGGCATATCAAACATTATGTAATGAAGTGGATGAGTAGCTTACTTGGGGATGGATTGTTAAACTTGGTATTGATTAGCCCGGCTCGGTGACTCAGTCGCTTAAGGGCGATCGTATTGGTGCGGCAAATACAGTAGCGTTTGTTAACATCAATTACTTTTATTCTTGCATAAAAATACTAAATAATATCGATTCCATATCAAATATTAACAATATAATACATATATATATATTTATATATATATTATATATTATACATTATACATTATATTATTTATGTATATTTATATATTATATAAACCAATAATCATCAACATGATTACATTTTCTATAGAAATTCACTCTCAGCAAGGTTGAAAGCAGTACCCAAAAAGAGCAAACTAGCGGCAACTCAAATGGTAAAGGGATACTACAAGATAACATGCCTGCAACTGCATTCTAAGCGAAAAACCTCCCATCGACCGAGACCACTATGGTAAGGTGTAGTGAGTGGTATCAGCTTTAATCTATGATGAAATAATCCACCAGTTCCTTGTTTCCTTTTCAGTATTCTGAAGCTACATGACATAAAGTGACTTTTTCAATTTGCATTAATCTCATGAACAAGCCGGTAATGGTAAATAATGGAAATATGCAATTACTGGGAATGTATAGTAAATTTTACTACACATTTTAACAGAAGTGTAAATGATTTTCCACACTTACCGTATTTTAGTTTATAATTTGAATACTCGCAGGCTTAAAGCATGTGCTACTTCCACAACTGATGAGATCAGTCCGCAGTCATATTTTCGCCTGTCATTCTGTATATTTGAATCCAGAATGGAGCCCGATGACTTATTTCATTATCAATTAAAGAAGGGAGTTAATAGCAACAATTTGGCAATCTTCTCAACCGCATGACAATAAGATTAGTTGATTTTTGTAGGTATTGCATGTTCTATAAAGTACCGGTAGATCGGTACCATTGTTGACAACCTAGGTTGTCTTTATCTAGGTAAAGTATATCATATTAATCAAAAATAGATAAAGGAATATTAGAAAATGTTTGTCGGAGTTAGTCGGACCTTGGCCAATACGGAACGTTACAGAAAAAACTTGTGCATGTGTGTAAAAAGATTCTTGAACCACTTGCGTGGTGATTTATACTCTTTATAAAGCATCCTTCCGTTGCATAAAATTCCCACTCCCACAAACACATAGAAGAATTAGTTTGTTTCATGGAAACCCCACATATAGAAGAAATAAAGTGTATTTGAAATAAAATGTATTTTTACATATGGCAGGTGAAATGGTATAAATTGAACATATTCGAAAAAGAGTTCGCGATAACAGGGGGTTACATAGTTGGGATGTTATGAAAATTCATATTACTTAGAGTTTCTACTGCACAATAAATCTTCCGGAACCTATTTATTCATTAAACACATAATAAACCGTACGTCAAAGATGGAGTCATTATGAATTGCCAATTTTTTAGGTAATGCATTTCCTCGTATAGAGTTAGGCCAAATACCGAAATTCAACGCTCTTCTGTATAGTTACGTTTAGTGTTCAGCCTGCGGGAATCTTATTTTATCAAGCATGAGCCACAGACAGACCCATACTCAATAAAACACATTTAGATATACTATTCTTCAAGTTTGTAATAGGAATTTAAAAAGCTCGTCTGTTTCCCTAATAGTCAAACAACGTTCAGCCACTATGTGATTGGGATATGTTAGAATATTTTTTTCTAGCAAGATTATAATTAATTGATGAATATATTCATTTGTTTAGTCAAGAAACGAATCTGTTATTTCTGGATCATAATCGGTAAATATCAATGTTTCGAGTATAGGGCATGTTATTTGATATAAAATGGTGTGAAGCGGTGCTTGATTTGAGAGGTCGCTGATTTCAAATTGCTTAGTAATATATGTATATTTGTATAGTTTTATAGTATATATATATGTTTTAGCGCGAACATGCTTTGTTGACCAAAGAATGTTAATCGCCTTTCTCTTTTGTCCTTCTTAAAAAATCCATTTTCATTAATCTTCGATGACTGATTTGGAATGAAAGACGACACGATTCTTGTTGTTTTAAAAACAAAATGCAGTAAGCAGGGCCGGAGGCCGTATCTACTTAAATACGTAGTACCAATTGCGTTTTCTCGCATAACTGACTGCAATATTATTTGTGTTCTCGTGCTGCTAAGTTTTCCTATGGTAAACCATTTGTGTAAATAGTTCAGTCAAAGGCCCTCTACTAGTGACTCACATAGGCGAACAGGGTTGTTGTTTGGGAAATATATAGATATTACGGCAAAGGTGCGCAAAAATTAAGTTACCAATTTTTAAATCACTTGAAAGACTATTCTGTTTTTCGTCAATGGCATCACATTTTGAGGCAATCTAAAGGTCATTCCACGAATGCCAAGTTAATAATTGACGGAAGTATTTTCTCACAGGGGTTTTGAAACGATTTAAATCATTGCAATTCTGAGAAAGTCCACGGTGACAAAGAATTCCGCAGCGTAGTTGTTCGTGGAAAAAAACCTATTCGTAGAATTTCAGACTGCACAACAAATTTCACCGTAAAACATTCAATCAACCATACGCCAATGACGTAGTCATGATGAATCGTCTATTCTTCCGTTGATGTATTTCCTCATATGGATATTGACTGCATACTGAGCTGCGGTGCATTATGAACTGCAAGCTATCTTTCAACCTTTTCTGCATAGAAATTCTTGGTTATTTCATGCTCTATTTAACCATGCACAACTGCTCTTTTCGAGCTTTTGTTTCTACGTTTAGTTTAGCCTAATCGGGGATGTTTATTTTGTCAAGAATGTCCGAAAACGTCTTGAAACATTTTTCAATAATACGACTCAATAAATCCAGTTATGCTCAACAAAGTTACCTTTTTTAAAGATCATTTTTGTGTGAAAAAAAAAATATTTGGCCAAGATATATTTTTATATATATTCAATAAACAAAAATGATCAACATGATTTCTTTTTTTATAGAGGTTTACTCTCGGAAAGGTCGAAAGCAGTACCCAAAAGGAGTAAACTGGCGGCAACTCAAATGGTAAAGGGATACTACAAGATAACATGCCTGCAAATGCATTCTAAGCGAAAAACCTTCCATCGACCGAGACCACTATGGTAAGATGTAGTGAGTGGTATCAGCCTTAAGCTATGATAAAATATTCCACCACTTCTTTGTTTCCTTTTCAGTATTGTGAAGCTACATGACATAAAGTGGCTTTTATGATTTGCAATAATCCCATGAACAAGCCGATTCTAATATTGGAAAAATGCAATTATTGGGAATGAATAGTCAATTTACTACACATTTTAACAGAAGTGTAAATGATTTTCCACACTTACCGTATTTTAGTTTATAATTTGAATACTCGCAGGCTTAAAGCATGTGCTACTTCCACAACTGATGAGATCAGTCCGCAGTCATATTTTCGCCTGTCATTCTGTATATTTGAATCCAGAATGGAGCCCGATGACTTATTTCATTATCAATTAAAGAAGGGAGTTAATAGCAACAATTTGGCAATCTTCTCAACCGCATGACAATAAGATTAGTTGATTTTTGTAGGTATTGCATGTTCTATAAAGTACCGGTAGATCGGTACCATTGTTGACAACCTAGGTTGTCTTTATCTAGGTAAAGTATATCATATTAATCAAAAATAGATAAAGGAATATTAGAAAATGTTTGTCGGAGTTAGTCGGACCTTGGCCAATACGGAACGTTACAGAAAAAACTTGTGCATGTGTGTAAAAAGATTCTTGAACCACTTGCGTGGTGATTTATACTCTTTATAAAGCATCCTTCCGTTGCATAAAATTCCACTCCCACAAACACATAGAAGAATTAGTTTGTTTCATGGAAACCCCACATATAGAAGAAATAAAGTGTATTTGAAATAAATGTATTTTTACATATGGCAGGTGAAATGGTATAAATTGAACATATTCGAAAAAGAGTTCGCGATAACAGGGGGTTACATAGTTGGGATGTTATGAAAATTCATATTACTTAGAGTTTCTACTGCACAATAAAATCTTCCGGAACCTATTTATTCATTAAACACATAATAAACCGTACGTCAAAGATGGAGTCATTATGAATTGCCAATTTTTTAGGTAATGCATTTCCTCGTATAGAGTTAGGCCAAATACCGAAATTCAACGCTCTTCTGTATAGTTACGTTTAGTGTTCAGCCTGCGGGAATCTTATTTTATCAAGCATGAGCCACAGACAGACCCATACTCAATAAAACACATTTAGATATACTATTCTTCAAGTTTGTAATAGGAATTTAAAAAGCTCGTCTGTTTCCCTAATAGTCAAACAACGTTCAGCCACTATGTGATTGGGATATGTTAGAATATTTTTTTCTAGCAAGATTATAATTAATTGATGAATATATTCATTTGTTTAGTCAAGAAACGAATCTGTTATTTCTGGATCATAATCGGTAAATATCAATGTTTCGAGTATAGGGCATGTTATTTGATATAAAATGGTGTGAAGCGGTGCTTGATTTGAGAGGTCGCTGATTTCAAAATTGCTTAGTAATATATGTATATTTGTATAGTTTTATAGTATATATATATGTTTTTAGCGCGAACATGCTTTGTTGACCAAAGAATGTTAATCGCCTTTCTCTTTTGTCCTTCTTAAAAAAATCCATTTTCATTAATCTTCGATGACTGATTTGGAATGAAAGACGACACGATTCTTGTTGTTTTAAAAACAAAATGCAGTAAGCAGGGCCGGAGGCCGTATCTACTTAAATACGTAGTACCAATTGCGTTTTCTCGCATAACTGACTGCAATATTATTTGTGTTCTCGTGCTGCTAAGTTTTCCTATGGTAAACCATTTGTGTAAATAGTTCAGTCAAAGGCCCTCTACTAGTGACTCACATAGGCGAACAGGGTTGTTGTTTGGGAAATATATAGATATTACGGCAAAGGTGCGCAAAAATTAAGTTACCAATTTTTAAATCACTTGAAAGACTATTCTGTTTTTCGTCAATGGCATCACATTTTGAGGCAATCTAAAGGTCATTCCACGAATGCCAAGTTAATAATTGACGGAAGTATTTTCTCACAGGGGTTTTGAAACGATTTAAATCATTGCAATTCTGAGAAAGTCCACGGTGACAAAGAATTCCGCAGCGTAGTTGTTCGTGGAAAAACCTATTCGTAGAATTTCAGACTGCACAACAAATTTCACCGTAAAACATTCAATCAACCATACGCCAATGACGTAGTCATGATGAATCGTCTATTCTTCCGTTGATGTATTTCCTCATATGGATATTGACTGCATACTGAGCTGCGGTGCATTATGAACTGCAAGCTATCTTTCAACCTTTTCTGCATAGAAATTCTTGGTTATTTCATGCTCTATTTAACCATGCACAACTGCTCTTTTCGAGCTTTTGTTTCTACGTTTAGTTTAGCCTAATCGGGGATGTTTATTTTGTCAAGAATGTCCGAAAACGTCTTGAAACATTTTTCAATAATACGACTCAATAAATCCAGTTATGCTCAACAAAGTTACCTTTTTTAAAGATCATTTTTGTGTGAAAAAAAAATATTTGGCCAAGATATATTTTTATATATTCAATAAACAAAAATGATCAACATGATTTCTTTTTTTATAGAGGTTTACTCTCGGAAAGGTCGAAAGCAGTACCCAAAAGGAGTAAACTGGCGGCAACTCAAATGGTAAAGGGATACTACAAGATAACATGCCTGCAAATGCATTCTAAGCGAAAAACCTTCCATCGACCGAGACCACTATGGTAAGATGTAGTGAGTGGTATCAGCCTTAAGCTATGATAAAATATTCCACCACTTCTTTGTTTCCTTTTCAGTATTGTGAAGCTACATGACATAAAGTGGCTTTTATGATTTGCAATAATCCCATGAACAAGCCGATTCTAATATTGGAAAAATGCAATTATTGGGAATGAATAGTCAATTTACTACACATTTTAACAGAAGTGTAAATGATTTTCCACACTTACCGTATTTTAGTTTATAATTTGAATACTCGCAGGCTTAAAGCATGTGCTACTTTCACAACTAATGAGATCAGTCCGCAGTCATATTTTCGCCTGTCGTTCTGTATATTTGAATCTAGAATGGAGCCCGATGACTTATTTCATTATCAATTAAAGAAGGGAGTTAATACCAACAATTTGGCAATCTTTCCAACCGCATGACCATAAAGTTAGTTGATTTTTGTAGGTATTGCACGTTCTATAAAGTGCCGATAGATCCGTACCATTGTTGACAACCTAGGTTATCTTTATCTAGTTAAAGTATATCATATTAATCAAAAATAGATAAAGGAATATTAGAAAATGTTTGTCGGAGTTAGTCGGACCTTGGCCAATACGGAACGTTACAGAAAAAACTTGTGCATCTGTGTAGAAAGCTTCTTGAATCTCTTGCGTGGTGGCTTATGATCTTTATATAGCATCCTTCCGTTGCATAAAATTCCACTCCCACAGACATTTAGAAGAATTGTCAGGTTTCATGGAAACCCCAAATTGAAAAGAAATTAAATGTATTTGAGATCAAACAAGGTATTTTTACATACGGCAGGTGAAACTGGTTTAAATCGATGTTATTTGGAAAACAGGACCTATTCATTCATTTAACAATCAAGCAACCGCACGTAAAAGATGGTTTCATTATGAAATGTCTATTCTTTAGTTAATGCATTTCCTCATATGGAGTTAGGCCGAATTCAACGCATTTCAATATAGTCACGTTTAGTGATCAGCATTCGGGAATCTTATTTTATCAGTCATGGCCAAGAGATAGGTCCATACTTGATAAAACAAGCTAGAATAAACTAACCCTCAACTTTGTAATGAGAAAATTATTTCCCTGTTAAAAATGTCAGTCAAACAAAGTTTAGCCACATAGATAGTTGCACATTATGTGATTACGAAACATTATGTTTTAATTAATCTATGTTTTAGCAAAGTTGTTGAATATATCGCAAGAAATGATTACTTGGTGAATATATTTATTTGTTTAATCAAGAAACGCAGATGTTTTTCTGAATTATAATCGGTAAACATCATTGTTTGGAATAGAGGGTATGGTATTTAGTATAGAATGGTGTGAAGCGGTTCTTGATCTGTGTAGTTGCTGATTTCAAACTGTTTAGTGATGTTTGATAAAAAATCGATTCTTAAAAAATATGAATATTTTGCTTCGTAGCGACAATGTATAAAATCTGAGCTTTTTATGTTGTATAACTTATCTTTCTAAGACGAATATCAGCTGATTAGAGTTACTTGCGATTTAAAAGATTTGTTCCAACAATTTAGATTAACCCCGTTGCACAAATAGACCGAATAGTTCAAAAATACGTTGCTGAAAATATTCTAACAGTTTTATGGACAAGCCCAATGCATCGCCCAGGGGAGATACCACCCACTGCACTTTACCATAATGCGTCAATTCAGTTTACTCGCTTAGAGTGTGGTTGCTTTTAATGTATCTTGTAGTAGCTCTCTGTGATTTAGAAACCGTTAGTTGGTTCCTTCTATGGGCACTGCTTTCGGCATCTCTTAGAGTGGATTTCAATAAAAAAAGGCATCTACAAAGAAGGAACCAAGGGGTAGGTATTAAATGAGAGCGCCAATTGCACTTTCTTATAGTGGTTCAATTCTGTATAGAAAGCTTTCCATTTAGGTCCATATTTTTTTGGATTTATGTTTTATGTAGTTGTGTATTTTGTGCATTTAGTGGTCGTTAGTTGGCCCCTTCTGTTAATGCTGTCGACTTTTGTAGCTAGAGTAGGCTAACTTATCAATAACAAAATTGAAAGTTCCTCAAATTTTATCGCCAAAAGAATAAACTATGTATACACTTAGAAACTTAGGCCTTTCTATTTTACACTTAGCAGAGAGTAACACTAGCCTATATAATTGAAAACAAAAATGAATATTTCTGGCAGTGGCAATGAGGACAACGATTCATGGATTCGAGAAAATAGCTATAACTGGTCTATAGTACACGCCATTATATCATGCGTTCTTGTTTATATCACGATATGTCAAATCCTTATATTTGTGATTAAGAAACATTATAAAGTGAAAATAAGAACAGCAAGTGACATATTGTCATCATCGAATCTTCCGTTTTTCATGAACTTGAATTTAATACTTGCTGGATTATCCGTAATTTGTGTAACTATTAGCAACGCTAGTGGATTCTCTTTCTACACAGATGTTTTTTTTTACGGACCATATTTTATATGTTTATACATGACGTTGTGGCTTCGACAAACTATGTTTTATACCGAAACTGCTCTTAAACATCTGTCGACAAGAGGGCTTCGAATCTTCAGTTATGTTCAAGGTTGTTGTATTCCTGTTGCTGCCGTGCTTTTAATATTTGTGTTCTTTTATTATCAGCCATCAAATTGGTTTTTTATCTGTCTGTTATCACTACTATTGGAAACGCAACTCGCACTTTTGGCACTGTTTTTAATTCCGATGATAAAACACCAACGAATGTCCAATCATCTACGTCGTCATTGTGACGCACCAAATGGTCTCATTGAGGTTATGAGAAGATCAACCGTGACAACCATATTCGCATCGTGCACAGATATAACAAGTTGTATGTTTTATTATTATTATCAATATTATGATTGGGAATTCATCGGAATTTTCAATTTGAATGTTTTGCTGAATTATGTTGCAGTATTGTTTTGTTTCGCAAACTGGAAGGAACGACTTTTCCCAGGCATTCTGTTGTTGCGATACATCAAGAATAATCGAACAAACTAGATTCAAAGCAGAAACAATGAGATGCTAAATTAAGATGCAGAATTGTATGTTATATATGAACTTATTATTCAAGTAGCTTCAAGCTGTGTTTGAATTTTCATACCCATTGTATTCAATCTTTCGTTGCTTACTCTTAAAAAGGAACCGTGAAAATTTTGATGGCTACGTCAAATTATAAATAGGGTAAGTCCAGGTCACAAGATGGACCATTGTGGACCCAATTGTAGACTAATGTGATTGAACCCCTAACAAAATACAGGAGATCGGCAAGTCAAAGTCCCGGCGGATGAACAAACACCTCGAGTGCAGTTTGCAATTTCAAAACGAAGAATGATATTTTGCTGATGTTCCAGTACGTGTGTTTATGATTATGAACTAAAAATATCAAGGAACAACGCCCTTGGTTGACTAACAATAATTGCTATGGAGTCTGTGCAGTAACGTGCGGCATAAGACCGATCAAACATGTTTTATTTCTATTATCACATGTTCAATATTTTTAATCATTCATTATAAGCTTTTACACAATACGCCAATTCGGCCATAGTATCCCGAGCATATATGTAAAAAATATATACCGAAAACGCCCACTAATTTAGTTGTCCTGATGGCGCGCAAAAACTTTACCGGCTACTTTAAAATTTTAGAATTAAAAAAATGAGGAGGATGTGTTTCTTTATCGTTGCCCTGTTCCTCAGACTTTGATAACATAATACGACTTTCAGATAAAAATTGATATTGCGACAAAATACAAACTGAAACCCGAACAATATAATTTTTTTATGAATCACATAATTGAAAACAGCAAGTGGCGGAAATTATTAGAAGACTGCATTATTGCAATATGGAGGAAAAAGGATTCCAGGAAAAATGTTAAAATGTTGAGAAACAGGATTCTGATTAGAATCAACATGTGGACGGAAAATCAACAGAAGCTCCAATTCGCTGTTAAACCCTCTCTTTGAGCAATATATCACGATAACTTGTTTCATCGGTAAATGACGTTTACTGGACTAACATTTTAAATTTATGTATCATAAAATGGAGACTTCATGTTTGAAGAGGAGCAGAAAATATGGACAAACATGACATTATTTTGTGTGTGTTATCTGTTAACATTCGGGGCAGCGGGAGTAGCTCTGGGAAATTTAATTCGGTGATTGGAATAGACTCGAAGCACTGAACAATCAAGAATCGTTTATGGAATCAAAACTTGCTATAAAGGGGAAATTGCATTTTTGTTAAAAAATCAAAATTCCCGCATCTATAAATGGATTGTAAATTGAAAATATATTTATATGCTAATATCAGTAATTCGTTAATATAGAATTTTGATATTCATAATGAAGTCGAGTTGAAATAGTAAAAACTGAGACATTTGTTGTTTATATCGATTTGGAGATTCGACGGGATTGAAAAAAATTGGACGAATCAGATTTGAAACCCGAATTATTCAGATTTGCCCAGACCTACGCGAGTGTTGGACTTGACCAGATCTTGAGTTGGTCGTAAAGTCTTATCTCTAAATTTTGGGTCTATTTGTGGTAAGTCGTCATTTTGGTCTAGAAAAAGTATTTGAAGGAATACATAAGAAGAAATTTACGGGCGACAAGCGCGAAAAAATACTTTTTTAGACTAAGTCTAAAAAATTTGTGCGACAATCCTTTGTTAAGCATGAGTTGCTGATGTTTCGTGGAGGGGATCATGGTCCATCCATCCATGCCATTATGCCCACCCTGTCAGACATTTTTTGTCCAAACAAGGTTTGCCAAGCATAAGACACTGATGGATCGCGCTTTAGCGCGGTTCATCAGGGACTCATGCTTGACAAAATATAAATTTAGACTGGGTAGTTTAGCCAGAAAATTTATTTTATTTCAATATATCGATATTGCCAAGTAATATAACTGTTAAATACCGGTAATCTAACCGCATATTATTAAAGTGTAGATAGGTATGTATATATACGTACAGGTCAATCGGATGTTGTCGATAAATGTCACAAGGAAGAATATCAATAGATAAATATTTTCATTTGGTTGCTCATAAAGAGCAGATATTTTTCTTCTGGGGGATGATTGCGTTTTAATGACAGTAGGAAGTGGACATGTCACGAGTTGCAAAAGATGGTCGGCAATTTTACTTATGTGTGGTTTTGCAATATTCTCTTAGTATCCTTCCCACAATGTCGGATCTGCAGAATATTGCATAAGCGGAATTGCTTCGGAATCTTTTGTATTTTGAGTGGTATTGTATATGTGTTCAATTTCAAGGCTGTCAAACTGAGTGAGGGTTCGCATTTGAATTGCATTCTGTGTACGCAGTTAAGATTTTCACTTTCTCCTACAACTAACAGTGCGTAACACGATGCGTATTCCCACAACTAGTGATGGTGACATTGTTTTTCATATTAAAGAAATACGATATTTTTTTTACGAAATTAGCTAAATTATTGCTAGGGAAACTAGTTTCACTTTCCAAACTAGATTATACTACGACTATAAAGCGGGTAAACTGGGTAACCTATTTCTTTCTGCATTTATGACATTTTCGATTAATATAATACCTTTACTAATTTCGTTTACTGAGTACTTAGTTTCTTAAACCAGGTACCTGAGCTAGGCTTGAAATTACCTACCTTAGTTCGAAGTTAGGTCAATTTATAAATTATAATATAAAATAAATTGTTAAATTTATTTAGAAAATTTACTAGGTAAAGCAATAGACAGAAAACTCGGGGAAAGGTAAACGATGTACAGGCAGATATCTAAAAAATTAAGTAACTTTACTTCTCTAAGTAATAAATTCGATTAACCAGGTAAGCTAGGTTATTTTACTTGAAATTGCCAACACTACCCACAACCCAAATTCATGTATTTATGCACTGGCGAGAGAACCAGGGGAAATGTGATTTAGGAAGGGGAGAGTCTCTCAAGATTGCGAAGTTTAATAAAAATATCTTTAAATGAATTAAAACATTCTTCGACGCTTCTTCTACGCACAGTGACGTTTTCTACAAGGTCTTATGGTTTGCGTCCCGGAAATTTGTGTTTTCAAAAAAAGGAAAACATTTTCACGCCTGCCTTCGGCTCGCAAGTTTAGCACCGTACGCCAAGTTATGTACCTAGTGCCAAGTTATGGACGGACTAAGTTAGAGTTGTTGGAAAGTTCAATTCTCAACAGTCAGCAAAAAAAAAATCGAACAATAATCATAATTTCATAAATAATAATATAGAAACATCAATAAAAATGGCATTGGTGAAAATTTGCAAAATTGACTGGTGCCTTGAAAAAAACCAGCTAGGTCATCAAGTCTAAAGAATCAGAAAGTATGAGATAGACAATTGCACGAAATAAATCCTTATGAACTTACTAACTAACTTACTTCCAGATTGATGGCTCGGTTTCAGCACTGCACTTCAGGAAATACAATTTAGAATAAGATCTATATACCAAGTCCTGAAACCACCGTTCATATATGTGGCACATCAGAAAATATATGAAATTTTTACTCCACTTAGCCCACCCAAGTAATAGCACCCTGGGTTGAGTGGGGGGCAGGAATTAAAGAGTCGGGTTCGAAGCCGAGATCTTCGACCTGCGATGTCAACATGATAAACCACTAGGGCATCGTGCCTACACGCTTGAGGTATTCTCAAATCATTGTCACAAAACCAATCGGAAAAATTTTGCCAACGGATCTTTCGTTAAGTATGTGTTCACGAGACGCAGTCCATCTGTGGCGCATACTTAACAAAACGAAATTCTGATTCGAACGGTATCACTGTCTTCTGCATGACATTCTATTTTAAGTTACGCTTGGTGGGCGCGATGGCCTAGTGGTTAAACATGTTGGCATCGCAGGTTGAAGACCTCGGGTTCGAGCCCCGGCGAGTCCGGCTCGCTTATCCACGCCCACCATTCAACCCAGGGTGTAATAACTTGGGTAGGCTAAGCCGAACCGGAAAAGATCATATCTTTCCAGTAATTGTAACCCTGTCCGCCCATAAGTGGCCGCTGTTACAGGGCCTTGGACAGGGTGACCCACTCAAAGAAGTGGCTATAAAAAAAAAAAAAAAAAAAAAAAAAAAAAACTCACAATATAGATTTAAACAAAAAACCGAGTGACCAACGCAATAAATGGTATTACCCAATCGTTGTTATATTAATGTGTTCTTGTTTATCTCACAATTTGTCAAATCTTTATATTTGTGATCAAGAAGAAGTATAAGTTGGAAATAAGGACTGCAAGGGATATATTGTCAACATCAAGTCTTCGGTTTTTCATGAATTCAAACTTAATTTCTGGGGATCCGGAATACTGGGGATCTCCATGCTCATTCTTAACATTTGTACAAACGTTGATACAGAAGTTCCAGCTTACACAGCAGTTTTATTGTTGTGCGGATCTTTCCTGTCGTGTGTTTACATGACGTTGTAGCTTCGACAAATTATGTTTCATACTGAATCCACGTTGTAGCATTTATCAACAAGAGGGCTCCGTATCTTCAGTTGTGTTCAGGGCTGTTTCATTTTTGTGACCTCAATAACTTTTGGAACTCTCGCAGGCAATTCTGCTTTAGAAAGATCCAAGCATTTACATCGCCGTTTTGATGCTCCAAAGGATCTTATTGATGATATGAAGAGATCCATTATAGTAACTATAATCGGGTTGCGTTCGAATGCAGTAACTTTTACGATTTCCTATGTTAATCAAGACACACACGTTTTCACTTCGAACGTTTTGCTGAATTTTCTTGCAGTATTATTTTGTTTCGCCAACTGGGAAGAAAGATTTTTCCCAAAGACTACATTGTTGCAATTTATGAGGAAAAGGATGCAAGAAAAAATCTTGACTGTCGGGATTCTGAGTAGAAGCAACATGTAGTCTTGTAATAAAAATAAGCAGAAGCTCGAATTCGTTGTGAAGACGTATTCAAACAATATAATAACGATAACTGAATGGCATATACTGTACCAACATTTGAAATTCAGATCTCACAAAATGAAGACTTCTCATTTGAAAAACAGCAGAAAATATGGATAAAGATGACATTATTTTGTGTGTGTTATCTGTTAACATTAGTGCCTGCGGGAGTAGCTCTGGGAAATTAGAGGGCTGGGCTGTGTCAATGTGAAATTAGAGGGCTCTTCGCTAACCAGGATAGGACGTCGGTATCTCCACATCCTAGTTCAACACATTCGGTTAAAATTTTCGTTCAAAATAT
Organism: Styela plicata; assembly: GCA_963675895.2. NCBI lineage: Eukaryota > Metazoa > Chordata > Ascidiacea > Stolidobranchia > Styelidae > Styela > Styela plicata. The sequence goes on from OZ023149.1 coordinate 12,421,680, forward strand.
CGCCAATAGGCTAAATAGGTGAGATTTTTCACAACCCAATATTTTTCTGGGTGAAAGCAAATCAGATGCAACGAAATTTCAAAATATAATACAACTTTTCAATGATATTGCTTGTAATGATGAGGTTTCGAAAATAATTAAAAATGTAACGAACATGCGCCTAATGATATGAAAATTTTAAAAACATTTTTGAATTCTTACATTTTGATGCAAGAATAGCCGATACCAACGATACTTTTAAATGTTTTGAATTTTGAGAAATTCGCTCTAACCGGTGCCTAAATCAGTTCCTAGAAAACACAACTATTGCTCACGTGAACGACAAAGAGCTGAAACTAAAAAGGAAGCATCAGTCGGCTCAGAACTGTCCTCGGCATATCAAACATTATGTAATGAAGTGGATGAGTAGCTTACTTGGGGATGGATTGTTAAACTTGCTATTGATTAGCCCGGCTCGGTGACTCAGTCGCTTAAGGGCGATCGTATTGGTGCGGCAAATACAGTAGCGTTTGTTAACATCAATTACTTTTATTTTTACATAAAATACTAAATAATATTCCAATTCCAAATCAAATATTAAACAATATAATATATATATATATATATATATATATATATTATATATATATTTTTTATGTATATTTATATATTATATAAACCAAAAATCATCAACATGATTTCATTTTTTATAGAAGTTCACTCTCGGAAAGGTTGAAAGCAGTACCCAAAGAAGCAAACTAGCGGCAACTCAAATGGTAAAGGGATACTACAAGATAACATGCCTGCAACTGCATTCTAAGCGAAAAACCTTCCATCGACCGAGACCACTATGGTAAGGTGTAGTGAGTGGTATCAGCTTTAATCTATGATGAAATATTCTACCAGTTCCTTGTTTCCTTTTCAGTATTCTGAAGCTACATGACATAAAGTGGCTTTTATGATTTGCAATAATCCTTTGAACAAGCCGGTTTTAAATAATGGAAATATGCAATTACTAGAAATGAATAGTCAATTTACTACCTATTTTAACAGAAGTGTAAATTATTTTCCACACTTACCGTATTTTTGTTTATAATTTGAATACTCGCAGGCTTATAGCACGTGCAATTTTCACAATTAATGAGATCAGTTCGCAGTCATATTTTCGCCTGTCATTCTGTATATTTGAATCTAGAATTGAGCCCGATGACGTATTTCATTATCAATTAAAGAAGGGAGTTAATAGCAACAATTTGACAATTTTCCAACCGCATGACAATAAAATTAGTTGATTTTTATAGGTATTGCACGTTCTATTAAATACCGGTAGATCCGTACCATTGTTGACATCCTAGGTTGTCTTTATCTAGGTAAAGTATGTCATATTAATCAAAAATAGATAAAGTATTATTAGAAAATGCTCCTTTGGGAAAGTCGGACATTGGCCAATACGGAACGTTACAGAAAAAACTTGTGCATGTGTGTAGAAAGATTCTTGAACCTCTTGCTTGGTGGTTTATGATCTTTATATAGCATCCTTTCGTTGCATAAAATTCCACTCCCACAAACATATAGAAGAATTGTCCAGTTTCATGGAAACCCCAAATTGAAAAGAAATTAAATGTATTTGAGATCAAACAAGGTATTTTTACATACGGCAGGTGAAACTGGTTTAAATCGATGTTATTTGGAAAACAGGACCTATTCATTCATTTAACAATCAAGCAACCGCACGTCAAAGATGGTCTCATTATGAATTGTCTATTCTTTAGTTAATGCATTTCCTCATATGGAGTTAGGCCGAATTCAACGCATTTCTATATAGTCACGTTTAGTGATCAGCATTCGGGAATATTATTTTACCAATCATGGCCCACAGATAGGTCCATACTTGATAAAAAAACCTAAGATAAACTAGCCCTCAACTTTGTAATAATAAAATTATGTCCCTGTTAAAAATGTCAGTCAAAAAACGTTTAGCCACATAGATAGTTGCACAGTATGTGATTAGGATACATTATGTTAGATTTAATCTATGTTTTAGCAAAGTTGTTGAATATATCGCAAGAAAACATTACTTGGTTAATATATTTATTTGTTTAATCAAGGAAAATGTTTAAAAATTTGTTTAAAAAGGAAAATGCCACTTTATTCAGCAAGTTCATTCATTCTATGAACGACCCAAGATTGATTCAAATGTTTGTTCTTCGGATCGATTCAAATCATCGAATTAAATTAACAAGTCCCATCTTTGTTACAACGTACAAAAAACTTGTTGAATACATCGAGTGTTTTTTTATATAATGGTGTGAAGGTTTCCGGATTTGAGTGATTGCTGATTTCAAATTGCTTAGTGGTGTTTGCGAAGAAATATTAATAATCTTTTTAAACGGATTTTATAGCGACAATGTAGTATTGAGCTGGCTAACTTTTTAAAAAGTATATGAGGTCATTGAAGTAACTCACACTCTGATAGATTCTTTTTTCATTAATTCCTAATAACCTGGATGTATGAATAGTAGATCGTTTTAACACACCGACCCGGCCAGATAGCACTCACTGAACTTTACCATGGTGATTTAATTTTATTGCTAACACCTTTTCTGTTATAAGCTTTATGTCATTTAATGTTAGTTAGTTCTCAATAAGCACTGCTTTCAGCCTTGCTGAGAGCGAACTTCTGTAAGAAATAGACCGTGTCCAACTAATGAATAGTTAACAAATACTGAAACTGATATCTGCTGAGAATATTCCAATATCAATATGGAGTAACTTAATGAAGTTATGCAAAGATTTAAGCTATTATAGAATTCAAATTCCCCAGCTCTATTCATAAAAAATATTAGTTTGTCAGCAATCTATGTATCAATGAAGGATGAATCGTTATAGGAATATGAATATCGTACATCCGTCAGATGCCAAAGAGTTGGTCTTAGAACGGACTTAAACGTTTTCCTACGTAAAATGTTACTGAAGTGAAGCAACGAATTGATAGAGGGTAAAAGGGGGCACACTTTGCACTCTCCTATAACGGTTCAGTTCTGTATAGAAAACTTCTCACTTACGTTTTCATTTTGCTGATTATATCGTTAGCTGGTTCCCCTTGGTTACTGCTTTCCACCTTGTCGAAACCTTGGTGGTCAGTGCAACCTTAAATTATGAATAAACAAAAAAAAATGAAAGCTTTCTCAAGAATAAAATATTTACACATTTTATAAACAGTGTCTTTCCTACTTTACACTTTGCAGGAAGCAGCACTAACCTATAGATTTGAAAAAGAAAGAAATGAATTTTTCTGGCAGTGGTTATGAGGAGAACGTTACATGGATTTCACAAGTTAGATCCTCGGAATTCATACGTCCACCAACCAGTGGATGGGACTATCTAAAAATCGCTATATCATGTGTCTTCGGTTATTTCACAATATGTCAAATCTTCATATTTATGTTCAAGAAGAAGTACAAAGTGCAAATACGAACAGTCAGTGACATATTGTCAGCAACTAATGTTCCGTTTTTTATGAACGTGCTTTTGATTCTTTCTGGATTAATTGGGACATTTATGATGTGGTTCTGTTGCAGAATTATTATTATTTTTGGTGGATCTTTCTATTTGTGTGCCTACTTTACGCTGTGGCTCCGTCAAACTATGTTTTATACAGAAGCCGCCTTGAAACATTTGACCACAAGAGGGCTACGTGTCTTTAGTTATGCTCTAGGTTGTTGTATTCCTGTTTTATCCATGCTTAGTGCATTTATTTCCACCGAATATGGAATAAGTAACGAAGGATTTCATAAGACATGGGTTTACGTTTGCATATTTTTATTACAAGGCGTATCGCAATCAGCACTTTTAGCGCTATTTTTAATTCCAATGCTGAAACACAGACGATTTTCCAACCATTTACGTCAACATTCTATCGCGCCAAAGAAACTTATTGAAGTTATGAAGAGATCGATCATAGTAACCATTGTTACATCGAGTTCGGATTTAATCACTTGTGCCATTTCTTATGTTCGACAAGACACAATATTTTTCGTTTTTAATGTCTTACTAAATTTTATTGCATTATTGTTTTGTTTTGCAAACTGGAAGGAACGAATTTTTCCGGGCATTCTACTGCTGCGATATATGGAGCATAATCGCACAAGCCAGACCAGCTAGACTGAAACCAGTCAACGAACGTTCCATGAGTAATGGAATCAAGATGACTAAAGATGAAAGAATTATTATTTATTAAGTTGTAAATTTAACAGCACAAATTGAATCGTCAAAAAAACAAATTTTGACTGAGATCACTGTACCCGGCAGGCCGTTGGACATGATGTTATTTTTTCTCGTAGAAAAAAGGCGTGGTCCCATCAGTGACCGATACTTAACTTAAAATGGTGGGAACTTTCTGACTGTGAATACGTGGACACCCCCACCACTTAACCATCCAGCGTTTGTTGATTACCTAACAAATCAATGATCGCCCTCTAATTTATATGTTTGTTCGTGTAATGATAGCAATTTATTTTTGCTGTAGAGAATTACTCTTACGATATTTTTATACAACAACATTTTAATTCATACAAGCTCCATTCTAAGTCTAACGATATCATTCTGATCTTGTTTAACATGTTTCTTTGAGAATACCCTTGTTATTTATTTCATCACCATTTACATCATTTATGTACAGTTTATATGTATTCATGCTTTTTTATTCGCTTTTTCTGTACATTTTCAAAATGTATGTAAAAAAGCGTATTTATTCTATATGTAATGTTGAGTTAGTGAATAACACCCGCAGCAGAACCGGAGAGGGCAAAGTCCCCCTAAGTTTCAGGGATTGGAAATCTTTCAACCTGGAAATCTTCGCGAGCATTAACGTGTCTCACATTTTTAAAACAATATTCAAAAAAAATTCTCGCGCATTCGGCGTGCGCAGTATCTTATTGCAGGAATTTGAAGTGCATTTCTTATGTTCCACCTCCTCCCACCAAAAAATTTGAAACCTTATCCAAGTCCAACGTGTACCATTAAATTCGAATCACTGTTCGAAACATATTTTTTATCTAGTTTTAAACATTACTCAAGAGTTTGTTTGATGTTAACCCTGTAATAAAATATCTCATATATTATGTCATCTTCATAATTCATAGTACGATATCGAGTACTCAGAACAAAATATTGCGTTAACTTTGCAATCGTAATCCCCTACACCCATGTATGTTTACACTCTCACTTACATTCACACATTCGTATACCCAATCTGAAATTTGTTTTTTTTCAAGAATGAGACACAAATGAGACCGCACCTCCAAGGTCATACTTAACAAACTATTTTGGATAAAGAATTTTCTGACCGACTGGATGCGAGCGCAACCATTGGTGAGGTCACACTTGCACACGTTCAAAGACTTTTCGCAGACTGGCGGCATAGAAATTGCTATCATAGCTAAAACCATCGTTATCGGGCACTATAGCGAAGAAGAGGCATGAAGCCACGCCTGTCCCTCTTCGTAGGGATAAGCATATCAAAATGATGTATTATGCAGTAATAGTAAAGTCGAATCCAGAATCCTAAATTAAATTCTTAAACTCCATTTCATCTTGCGCACTAAAAATTTAGGACGAGGTCTCCCCATGACGACATACATACTCTAGTACGCCTCGGTTGGTACGATTAATTTTTGTCGTTCACCGTCCATAATAAGCTACTTTTGAGCCAGGTAGAGCGAGCGTAATCGCACGCACTTACAAACTCATAATTTTATGATATTGACTATCTGCTGTCTGAATGCGCTCGGTAAAATTTAGATTAGTAATCAAACCCTATTAACCGATTAAAATATACATTCTGGATTCGACAGCTCGAAGTTACTCAAATTCGATATTCTGAATTGCCCAACTTGTCCTCTCGTTAATTGAGTAAAACGCAGAATAGTCGTATAAGAGCCAAAAAGTTATTTTAAATGCGCCTCTGGTATCGGATATTACTGATAACGGCATATCGATCCTTTACGACATCACAGTGGGTCCGGTCCGTTACATTAGAAAACCAGTCTTGTTTTGGGTTCGTTTCGATCCGTTCCGGTAACTACAGGAACTCCCTACCTATTACTTTATATCATAGCCTGCTGGGTCACGGTCACTACTCACCTGTCCGATGTGCCAGAGTGACTTTACGGGTCCTTTCAAGCATCCTAGAGGGTACGTTTCTGTTGAAAACGAAACTCGTTTAGATCCGTCATGTACGTTTCGGCCCGTTCATGTTCGATAATTGCAGGGACCGCCAATACCAATACATAAGTTCATTTCCAATTTCCAATGCTCATTTCCATTTCCTATTTCCATGCAGCAAATAATAACGCAACATTTCATAAAAAGTATTCATATAACATCAAGTGCAAAAAGAGTGTTCCAAGTGTATCCATTAGTTGATTTGCCACGTGGGATTGGATAATGTTCAAGCATGGACTGTATATAAACCAAGCTCTTACTACCTGTTTATCAATGGGGCATGCATGGAAAACTCAAAATTAGATAAATATAGCGGAATATATAAAAGATAGCAAAAAAGACTTGATAGACTATTTAACCAGCTGTGATTGCATTTGCTTGTACGTCGTCCAAGGTACTTCTGAATGTTTCCACTGATACCTGAATAGAAGGGAAACCAATTTAGACACAGTAAATCAAAAATATTGAATCTAAACATGTTTTGCTAAGTTACCCAGCAAGAAATGTTTTATTTAAACATGTCCATGCATGGGAGAACATTGAACTCCGACTTCGAATTGTTTTCTGGATATGCGAGAGAGGAAAGTCCAGTCATATTAAAAAAACTATAATATCAACTTTTTTGAGAATTATGAGTGTGGATGGAATGCACCGATGAGGAGAGGTCGGTCCATTAGCACTCAGCTGCCCATAGTTGACACAAATCTCGCTTAAACAAGACGGTTTCAAATCTTCGATACATACAACTACTGTATATAAAGGGTAAATTTACTGCAGTTTTGTCAGATATATCAGATATTTAAAATTACTGTTTTCTGAAGAATATATTGTCTATTATCATACCGCAAACTTATACAAAGTACAAACAAACGTACACCAAAATAGCTAAAACCACTATGGGGTTTCGAAATCTAGTACCAGCAAGTATACTGTTATACCCAAAGAAGACCAACGGCCACAATAAAGTAATCGGTCAGCTCAATTGGTAAAGCTGTGGGAATACGCTTCAAGCTACGCATCTCTAAGGTCCTGGGTTCAGCCCCAATGAGAAATGATTTTAGGTCTGCTGGACACATCACCGGTGCATGGTAATTCACATACGCTCTGCTTATGGTTTCCTCCACCCAACCATTCATGCACAGGTAAAATGAGTAAAATTTCAAGCCAAAGCAAAAACCTTCAACCCGGATTTGAAACCGGTGTCTTCACGAAATATCGTGATTCGTCATATGGTTAAGCCACAGATTTCCTCTACGCAGGATAAAAATGAAACCCTATCCTATAAATCAATTTTAGGTTGATTGAATAATAATACTTACATCTCCCTTCCCCGTTGGATCTCTCTGTTGGGCTTCCTCCCATAACTTATCAAACATTTCTGGTGTAATTTCCACTCCAATGTTGGCAAAGATTCTCTTTAACTGAAATTCAAGTGGTAGATAAATTCTATGCAAAAAATATTGATATTATGTTTTATGAAGAGAAAGTAACATATCCCAGCGAGAAATTTTGTTTTGTCCAGCATGGCCCTCAGATGGACCGCACCTCGTCGGTACGTTCCATCAGTGACTCATACATGGCGAAACATGTTCTTAGAAACATTTTTTATTGGGATACAAGCATCCAATTTCATTAAATCGTTTGTAAATATGAGTCAACCTGTACAGGGCCATGCTGTGAGCTACCCTGTGCACTAATTAGCATAGAATATTATTTTATTATGTGAGAGATGAAAACCAAATAAATTTAAACATAGGGACATAATTTAAACATATATAACTCGCTCAGCGGTGTACGATGTCACACATATGCTAATATGCCATCGGTGTGATTAATTGGCGTTTTATGCAGGCTGTAATCAGTCTTGCTTTCATATCGTTTTCGCATGAATTAGGAATCGAACAATATGATATGATACAAATCTTCATTTTGAATTCAGATGATTCATGATCTAAATCCACCCAGATTCGGTATTCCAATTGCTTACCCTTGACGTACTACAACCACTCGGGCAGTTAATAGTTCCAAGTTGACCTAGGAGGCTTTGATAAATTGACTTCTTAAAGTTAGATCGAAAATGGCCAGAAGTTTAGACTTTTTCCTTCGTTAAATGTCAAAAATAAATTCACCCAGCTCGTCGGCACAATCCATCAGTGACTCATCTTTACCAAAATATGTTAGAAAAATATTCTGATTAAAAGAAGAAAATGTCTACGGTTTACAAACCTCCTCTCTTGATCTAGGTTGGAAGAAGTCGGTTTCATGAACACCTCGTTGTGAATATATAGAAGGAGTGATGAGACCATAAGCATCAGATTCATCACCATAATTTGTATGATCACTCACTCGCCTGAAATTAGAAAATATTAAGTTGAAATTATTCATGCTTTATTCGATTTTGACTTTTTATCACAATAATATTTTATTTGATAATACAATGCAAAATGGTCTTTCAAGTATAATTGAGTGACCTAAACATGAACCGGACCAAGTCAAAAAAGTTGATTTTGAGAAAAACGCGTTTAAAGTTCGGGATTTATTTCCATATGAAGATTGCAGTTAATATTAAAACTTTTTCATCAAAAATGATGCTCATAACAATAAAAATTTTTTCAAAAATTTTGGAGGGTCGAGGCCCCCTACTTTTTTTTTTATTCGTGAAAGTTATACTTGGTCCGCTATTTCACGAGGTAGTTGACAGATCTACGAAAACTAGGAGCGGAAAATTTCAATTTTCAAAAAATATTTAAGTGGACCAAGTTGAAAAAAAGTGAACAAAAAAAAAACAGAAAAAATTTTTTACACCAAAATTCAACACTTGAAGATGCAATAAGTGATAACAAATTAATAGATGATAAAGATGCATTAGTAACATATTTTTCATAGCCTGAAAACCTGATTTATATACAACTACTGATTACCAAAATGATAGTTACGACATTGAGTAATGCTTTATATTATATGGAGATATGACATGTTCATTTATAGCTGTTTAATGCCTATCAATTAATTCAAGAACAACTATGACGCAGATTCACCAAATAAAAATATTTAGAAAAAGTTCGCCAAGAAAAGCTAATTTTTCAAATTTTATTTTTTCAAAAAAGTGACAAAAACAGTGGCAATGAAACGAAAATTAAGAAATGAAAAATGAACGAAATTTCCTCTATATCTTTAAAGACAAAAGTTTTTCTGAGGTGGCCAGCTGCCAGCCATTTAAAATCCCATGCAGTAGCATTCACACAGCTTCATTATCAGAATCTGGATACATCAAAGTTTCTTCCTCTTGCCCATCATGTCTTAACGACCTGTAGAAATCATGATAAATAGGAGGTACAAACTTCAATAATTCCATCAGATCATTATATTTTTTTTGACTGATAGCAACACCTTCTGGATACAAAGGAGGAATGTTTGCTATTGTATATCCTGATGAGCGTAATCTCTTTTGCATATCTACAGTTTTTACCACAGTGTCAAAATATGAATTTCTAAACCTGTATCCAAATAATCCTCTCTCGTAAATCATTTCGCGCATTTTGGAAATTTTCATTGGTTCCTTGTCTGTTGTCATTTTCGCTTTTAAATAATTAGATGAAAGCTGAGATATATCATTGAAGTCTTCTGGAAGCATTTGGTGCACCTTGAACGGTCTGGTTTTTCTTGCTGACTTTATGAGATAAATATATTCATTTGCAGAAGAAATTGATAATGCAGCATTTTTCTTTTTCTCAATAAAACTAAAATCACTGTCATTGGGCAAGTAAGAATGCCCACTCCACATGAATCTGTGTACGATCTTTTGAAACTTGAATGATGTGTCATTTACAAGGGATATTAAAAATGATGTTATGTTTACATTTCGTTTCTGTCCTCCACAGCAGTCAGACCATAGAATGAGATTTTCCCAATCCTTACATTCATCATTGATAAATTTCTTCAAACAGCTTCCTACTTCATTGCTGCCTCGTTTTGCTGTTCCCTCGATCCAACAATACATGTACCCCTGTTTTTGGTAGGTATGGTGTATACCCAAGTTGTATAGCCATAGCTGTCGTAAATAGAATGCTTTATTAGTGTTTAAATGTGGGAGTGGTTGTGTTTTTTGCATATCAAATTTTATTGTATGTGGATCTTTGGAGTCTTCTGAAAATGTTTTTCGAGCTTCTGCTGCTTCTAAATGGTGCTGTTTCAATTCGTCATGACTTCCGTTGGAGTTCAGTTGATCACATGTAGAGCAGCAATCCGTGGATGGGCGGTGTACTTTCAAGTTGAAATTTTCCTTCCAATACCCCAAAAACCATTCATAACTTGGAATTTGTCCCAAAAATTGTTTCGAACATTCGTTCTCCCATAAATTGTAAATGTCAACCTTTCTCAGACCAGGTGCCAAATATTTCTCATCTTCTTTAAAAGTGTAATGTGATTTGTATTTGGGTATACGCTTAACAAGAGAATCCAAACTTCCCTTCACCTCCTCACTCACTTTTGGATGAAAGTTGTGCCTTCCTCTGCCATCAGTTGGTGTTATGTTGTGTTCGGTTCTTTTTTGTAGAAGTCTTGTTATTCTACCAGAGTTCAGTCCCAGGGTTTTCTCAAAGACTTCCTTGCAAACATCAACACCATTCAAAGTATAAACTCGTGTGGCATTTTTTGGACGAGAGATGGATGTATCACTTTCCAAACGAACTTTTCGCGTCTTCGGTGGCTTTTCTTTTATCCATTGCAGCATGTTATAGTTTTGACTGTCATAACTCTCTAGTGCCCAGAACTTTTCAAAAATTTCTTCTTGTTTTATTGTTGAAAGCTTGTTGTAATTTTGTATCTGCATCCACATTTGTAATCTAAACAATAACATTCAGTAAATCTACAATAAAAAATTCCAGTCTAACAAAAGACTCGTTAAATTGTTTTTACCAACAAATTTCTTTCCAGGCATTATTTTTATTCCCTCTTTTGTTTTAGTTTGATAAGGCTGTCCAGCATTCCTGAGTCTTTTACGCTTGGCTTGGAATGATTCACTTCCCCTGCCTCGTTTTTTCTCTAAAAATATAAATAAAGTTAATACAAATTCCAATATTTAGATCATCAACCTTATCTTTACCTTTTTTAGTAACGATCTCTTCCAAATAATGATTGCTCCTAGAAGAAACTCATCTGGTAATATTTCACTACAATCTGACAAACTGGTGATTAATATCCTCACATCTCCCTCATTTGCTTGAACGCCATGACATAGAGTCTGGGATGTCATTTGAGCCTGACCTGATAGAATAATATCTGTGTAATTATTCTGATTTATCATGTTAACCGAGAAAGTCAATGCAGAATAATCATTACCTAGAAAATTCCCATTTTCATCATACACATTGAAGAGATCATGAAATTTTTCTTTGCCTGCAAACAGAATTTATGTTGATGACTGAATGTATTACTTTTCAAGCATATGGGACAAAGCTTACTAAAAAATGAAGCCTCTTAAAAAATCAAACACAGTCATACCTGTACTTAAAGAACATTCTTGAATGCCATGTGAAACCTCTCTTTTCTGCCCTTCATTCTCCTTTTTGTTTTGACTTTCTATTTCTTCAACAGACTCAACTTCATGATCACAAACTATCATTCTACTTGGTGATATTTCGTCACCACCTTCCACAAAACACTGTATAACTTCACTATCTATTGTTTCATTGTTAACATGCACAGAACTTGCAACATTGGCTTCTTTTTGCACTTGGATATAATTCTCATCTCCCTGACCTCCCCCAATGTTGCTTTCGGATAGAACAGGTTCTGAAATGCTGCCTGGCTCATTTGGTTTCCAAGTGCAATTAACCAATGGTACTTCTTCATCTAATGATGCATCTTCTGGAATACTAACTAATGTATTTTTGTTGCCAAGCATTGCTGAAATTCTACTTATATTCACCCATTCATCATGTCTTTTGTTGTAGCCAACATAGTGAACTTTTGCTTTGTTCATGATAGTTTTCAAAATTCGAGCTTTGTACTGACACTTTCGATTGATATCCCATACAAACATTGGTTGCTTTCTCTTCAAGTCCTCTTCATTAAATGGAGTTTCATTGGGCACATCACTGTCAGTGAGGCAGTCTGGATTACTCAAATTCATTATTACAGGTAATCTTGATTTTCCATGAATAGATTTATTACTCATGATAAATTGCTTAAAATAAAAAAGAAGTGTGAGCAACACTTTGAGCACAAGATTAGCCCATAAAAAAACAGTTCAATTTGAGTCTTTAATTTAAACTAGGCTAGATGGTTATGCAGTATGTACACTAGAAAGGTGGTGTGAATATAAATGTTAAGTAAAAAAAACAAGCAGAAAAAGTCAATGAGGTACAAAATCCAGTCATGTATACAACATGGAATATTGCGAAGAAATATACTACAAATGGAGGTTAGATTAAGATCTTCAGATCCCTATAAAAATGCTTCTTGAACTACAGACGCAACTATTATATCCCAAAATATATAATAAAGATTATATTGCTCATATACATTATAAAATATGTCATATGCGGCCGTAGTATTTTTATCACAAGGGAATAATAATAATGATATCGTGATTTCTATTATAATAGTCCGCCATAATATATTTATGAAAGACAACTTCTCCTTTCAAGCCATACACATCATAAACCTGAAACAAGAAAACTTTTAATGCTTTTATGAAGATGGCAAACATCGATCTATGGAGTTATAAATCTATTTATATCCACATTTTAGTTTCACAGGGCTACTTTTTATTTCGCTCTGCACACATTATCATGTTGGTCCAAGTTGGTTTAGTCCATTCTGCATGGGTTGATTTTTGAAAAATAGTGGCGAAATAATGTACCAAAAACGCCTGGGTCATTATATCATTCTATAAATAGAAGGACACAGTACTAAATAAACTTGGAGAAAATTTTTTTTCCAACCTTTAAGCCTGAAATTTTGCCAAAAAAATTTCACATCAATTATCTTCCCTATGCAATGCTTAACTCATTTTTGTTCCAGGTAAACTTAGTCCGGTTAATTTTCAGGTCACTCAATTTATATACTGCATAAATAGTTGAACGGTTCATAATAATGGGACAATAATTTCTTCATTTGTTTCCATCGAATAATTGGGAATAATGAACAAGGAAAATCATATAAACAATAAAACCACAGAGAGAGAGAGAGAGAGTGTGACAAACAATATGCCGAGGTGGTATTATTTTGAAAAACTGAAAAGTGAGTAGCGGATAGGATATACTTTTCTATCCTGTGGGAGAGGAAAGCTGAGAATACAAAGAGAAATCCTCATCCCGACATCAGTTCCAAATTGGAAGTGAATGTTTTGGCATGATTTTCAACTCATTTTTCCTGTGTATGGAAATGCTTGGTGAAATAAGGCATAATTGCATGGAGTTACGAGAACCACTGTGAGTAAGAGCAGTGTCAAGTCATCCCTCACTCACATCCCTCCCTCAAAGTCATCCCTTCAGGCGATCAGATATGAGTAGACCAAAGCTTACTCTTAACAGCTTGAGTGATTGAGCTAGCCAAGCACCCGGATTATTTTGCTTTGAAACTTATTTATGACCTTGTACCTTGTCCATCAAACAAACAGGTATTCAGAAATCCTTTTAAAAATTCAATTTTGGTTCTAAAATATGGATTGATTTTGCAGTTTAGTCACAATACACAAAAAAATTTTACGTATCATTACGAGTTTTTTATATATTGGGCTAAATATGCACATAACAGTGCAAATTAGCAGCTCAGGTACAATAATGCTTCAAATTCCGAGTACTAGAAATATTTGAACAGAATCGTTTTGAATCATCTACAGTAAAGTGAGTGAAACACGCTATACCGCTTGTGTCCAAAATGTTCATGTCAATCCTTCTGATGGACAAAAAAGCTTCAAATTTATCTACAATTTCATTTCACTGATGCTTTAGAACCATTTTTTACAGTTTTTATTTTACAAGATAGAAAAAGAGATATTTCATCTTCCAGCAAAAAATATATCATAAAACTGCCCGTTTTGATAAAAAAAAATTTGTGAGACTGTGTAGCAAGACACAGTATTTACCTATTTAGTCATAGTTAATCATGGTACTGTAATCCTTGCATTCTACACATCCCCTAACAGAAAAGGATAAAAATGAGGATAAGTAGTTAGTCCAAGTTACCCTGAACAATCGCATAGGAAGGATTTCGCTACATTCTATTACACAAATGTTCCAAACCTTAAGCTAGGTGAAGGTAGATCAGATCTAACAGTCGGAACTCCGTATGTTCGATATTCAAGACTTTGTAAAGCTCCTGTTGTTCCTACGCCGATTAAAGAAGACGATGTCTTATGATCTGTAATAGCTTTATCAATCTGTTTCTTGAGTGTTGGAGTTTCAGGTGGAGGCACTGAAAAATATTTATGCATGTATGATTACTACACTTGGTTTAAAAATATTTATTTTTATTTATATCTTCAATATTTATTTAATATTTTACAGACCCTCATTTAGTCGTATCACTTTCTAAAAGGCCCTGTTTGCAGCTTTTAATAGATTTAAGAAGTGGTGGTTTAACCATTGTCCAGGGCAGATAGTTTTCTCGTGGTGTCCAAAATGTTTGTGTTATATTCTTCGCAGGGACAAAAATCTTCAAATCATCAATACTGCTATTTCATAGTAGCATTGATGATTTTGAATCTTTTTCTACAGTTTGGTTGCTACAATGCAGTCGAATACAAACCTTACAGCTCTAGAGCAAGAAATATTATCATGGAATACTGCTCATTTGCTAAATTTCCACTTTTTGAAACACATTACACAGTCTGTCCTATTGTTATGTATGAACATTTTAACTAAATCACACAAGCACAAACCTTCTTTTGTTTTTCCACCCATAGCAGTTTTAGTTTGCGAAGCAGAAGACACAATTGGCATTTTATCTTTCCAGTTTAAAAAGTTTGCAAATTTAACATAATCGATTTTTCCTTCTTCCCCTCCGCAATACGACATCAGTAGAACGAGCATTTCATCTTCAATCGGCACGTTAAGTTGCCAACACACATTTCGAAGTTCTTCGCTATCAATATAACCATCATTGTTCTAGAATGGATGAATAATAAGCAACTGTAACAGCGGGTGTTATGGCCTAGTGGTTAACATGTAGGCATATCAGACTGAATGTCCTTGGTTCAAGTCCCGACGAGTCAGGCTCGTTAATCCATGCCCATCACTCCACCCAGGATGTAATAACTCGAGTAGGCTAAGCCAAGCAGGGAAAAGTCGTGTCTTCCCAGAACTGTAACACTGTCAGTCTATAAATGGCCGCTGGTATAGGGCCTTGGTCAGAGTGATCCACTCTGAAGTGGCTAATAAGAAAAAAGGTGTAAACCTGAAATAGCATAACAATTAGCAAAGTGGCACCAGACTGGCAGAATGACATCTGCTCTGCTACTCAGACACCTGAAGAAAATGGGTTTTACCAGAAGAAAATTAAGCAATTGGACAATATTTCATTATATATCTGTAGATTTTAATGTCTCTTCATAGGAGTCTGGTAGCAGCAAAAGCGTAGAAAAGGGTTCAAAATCATAAATGATGCTGTGAAATACCAGTGTTGATAGTTTTCAGGCCTTTTTTCTAGCTGGAAAAGCTGGAAAGGGACATTAATATTTCGGACACTCAAAGAAACATGATTCTGTTATCTCGAACGGTAAATAATTCTGTTTTTCAAGTGTATGACACAAGTTAGTCATTTTTCCAGCGTTTAAAAAATGTCAGTTATTGATACAAATGAGGTAATATCATGAAAACAAGATATTTTTATTCATGCTTCAAAAAGCAACTTCTTCAAAAAAGTTATTAGCAAAACACACTCAAAGCACATTTACTGCTCTGTGTATGACGTATTACAAAACATTATCGCTTTGGGAAACTTTTTACTTATGAGAAGCTATTTTTTCAACATTTAACCACTACATTTTCTTCTGTGTGTCGAAAACTCAAATGTCACTTTTAAGTTTCCTTGTAAGGTAACACATGTAACATTTTACACTTGTAAAATGTCACTTGACTTGCCTTGTAAGTCCTTTGATTAACCCAAAGAGAATGAAATTTAAGTTGCGGACTTTGTAGTAAATGGGATCTCTCTAGCTGGAGATATATCATGAAATATCGCCGACTTGCTATTTTCTTTCGATGAGAATATTTTTATTTGTGCGTCAGAGTAGCACGTTAGCTGACATTCTGTTTGTCTGGGTGGACAATCGATGATGACTATGCAAAAACAAAACAATTCCAACTCACTGTATCATAATGCTTGAAAGCCCCTGAGAGATCATCGAAATTATGATAATTTGCTTTCTTCAAATGTTGCCGGATTGCATGCATGACACCCCTCTCTCTGTCTCTACCTCGTAAATACGTATCAGGGGAACGACCATGAAGTAAATCACCTGCACCATACTCATCTGGTCGAAGAAGCACGCCAAATGTATGATCACTGGGTACATTGAGGGTTTCTGCGATTCTAAAGATTTCACATCAATTATAGTCAGGAAAATCATGTTTCGTTAAATGCGAATTTATATGAGATGCTGGCCTGTGGTCAATCTGTATACTGGCTCAATCAGTAAAAGTGCTACAACTTGCTGGCAAACTGTAGTTCAAGTAACCATAGTTTATGGCTTCCAAAAACAACCATGTCCATGCGCAGGAAAAATCAGTAAACAGTTAATGAACAAAAAACTCAAAACTCAGACTCGAAAGGTCAAGGTTAAGCTGTATTCTTGACTTTCTTCTCTCACAGAAAAATGAAACGAAAAACGGAACCAAATCCTATCTCCATTATTTAGAAAATGAAATAAATTATAATAGGGAATAAAAGAAGTTTTTTCTGAACGCTTAGTTATTGAATTAGTATTGTCACTGTAAGTAGCTACTGAGACACCCAAAGAAGAATATTTATTGAATATTTATTTATCAGATTTACTAAAAAGTAATATTCCATGATAAACCATTTACTAGAAAGCCTATATTTTTTTTCTTTTGGGTGTTTAATGTACAATGAATGGTATTGACAATTACAAAAAAGGTCTTGCTAAATAATTTTGAAGCCATACTCTCTCGGTTAAAATGAAAACCTATCCTAATTCTTATTTTTAATACCACTTACGGATCATGAACTTTTCCCAGTTGTGGATGATTTCTTTCTCTGAAATCATCAACTCGCTTTGATACAATTTTTGCTCCTCGTTCTCTGAAACAAAATGTACATAAATGTATTTTACAATGTAGTTTCTCTATTGCTAGCAATACATGTAACATGACAAGCTAAAATATTAATAGTTTAATAAAACGTTTAAATCACAATCACATGTGATGAAACTACTTAATAAATGATAGCTAAAATATCAGTGGGTAAAGTAAATATACTTTGTCGAACAAACAGATTTATTTTTGTTATTATTTGAACATGCCAAGAACGATTTTTTCCCAAAATGCTGATCTCAGCTTGTTGAGTTGATACAAATATTAAGGGATGGATTCCATTTTGAATGTATTGCAAGCAATCATGTAGATTTACATGTAATGAAGCCCTTACGTAACATAATAACCCACAAATCAATACCTAAATTTCAGTGAAACCAAAGATGAATGAAAGTAGATTGGCCGAATGTCAGCTACTCTGGTACTCGAACACCAGAAGAAAATGGGATTCATCAGAAAACAAAAATAGCAAATGAGCGCTAATTCATGGTATCAGGCCAATATCAAAAATTTTACTATCTGGAAAATATATATACTGAAAAAATAATTATAAATATGAAATATTGAATACATTATAAATTTGTCCATGTTTTCAATGAAAAATAGCATACAAACTCTGTTTAGAAAAATATTAATTGTAAAATCTACAAAACGATGAAAAAAGTCCACAGTTTCCCTTATTTGATGTGAGTTTGACACTTTGAAGATTAAAAAAATTGAAGAATTCAGCCTATTCTATCTGGATTTATACAACAAAAACAACATGGTTTTGTCAGAAATATATCTAAAATCAATAACATTACTATATCGAATATGTTCAATTTGGAATGTATTTGATAATTTATTCGTTTTCAACATCTATGTCTGTATTTCTCGTTTCTCGTTGAATATGCGGTGGGAACCAAACTGTACAAAAAAGTTCAAAACTATCAACACTGCTATGAAATAGCAGTGTTGATGATTTTGAAACTTTTTTTCCATCCAGAGGAAATGACATAAACATCCCAGACACCTGAAGAAAACCAAAATTCTGTTGTCACCTTGAATAGATGAATAAAACAGATGGGGCTTTAGTTGGTATAGAAGCATAAAAAATGCAATCTGGACAATAAATTCCCACATTAATAATGTATTTACTTTTTGTTTTACTTTCGACACTTTTCGGTACTATACGGTAATAAATGTTAACATGAAACTCACGCTTGTTTATCATGCAACCAAGTCAATGTTTTCCTGGTTAATCTTCCATCATTAAAATGTGGAGTTTCGACTCCAAATGCTGAATTTCTTGGCACTCTACTCCAATCATATCTGAAAAGATATATCGGTATTAGTAATACTGGTAAATAAAAAAAATGTGGTAAGAAATCTCATAAATGATTAAAGATAAGTTGGGAGCCTATATTAGGAAAATTTGGATAAAAAAATATTTGTTTTGGCCACGGATAGACAGATCCACCAATAACCTGTTCATTTTTATTACGAGAAAGTATAACTTGCTGGTGCGTAAACTGGCAGCATGACAACTATGCTGCTACTCACACACCAGAAAAAAGTAAGGCCAGATGCAGCCAGTACCGCGTTGTAAGAAGAAAACATCCCAAATGAAACTAAACTGCCATAATTAAAGTGCGGTGAGTGATATTTACCATAATGATGAAGAACCACCCAATACTTCTTTGTTCCCTTTAAAAACCATTCACAACATGCATGAAAAATGTTAGGCAATTGCTAGAGGTAGTGTGAAGTAAAATTAACTTGTGTAAAATATATACAATGAATGCCTGGCAAAATGTAATTTATCATACACAAAAATAATTACTGTAATATTTAGGGTATCTAAATAAGGTGCACAAACCTTCTATCGTAAGTTTCTCCAACATTATAATCATTGTGACTTATCGTATATAATTCATGAGCAACTTGTGATTCCTCAGAAACTTGATCTTGACTTTTCGGCGGATTCACAACCTCTCCTGCTTTTTCATCTGATTTCAAATTTATTAAAAAAAATTATTGAAGAAGATAATCTTGAATCCCGAAGGCACTAGCATTTCAAGCACCGAAATCTCTATTTTTTTCTTGGTTTGTTTCATTGTAATGCGAAATAAAAATGCTATCTCTCAAGGGAAGTTTATCTCCCTGCTGCAGCTATTTTTACACCATCATTTGATCTGACATTTTTTAAAATATTTATAGGATTCAGCAAGAAAAAAAACTGGAATTTGAAAAAAGGCATGATTAGGTTTACCTAAAATGCGCCATGTAAATTTCGAGAAGTGAGACATTTCATATGCACAAGATACCTCTCATAGTAGCAATTCCAAAGGCTGTGGTCAGTCTATCGATGCTTGATGACATAAATGGCGTATTATCCCTTGGTTTTCCGAGAGGTTTATTAATATGACTCTCATACAATGCTTCCTTTTTTGCTTCCAAAGCATGTTGAAATCGGGTCTTCGGTTTCGGAGTCACTAGATCTGATGCCTATAATAAAATTTTAATTAAGTTGTAGATAAATTCAGATCTTGAGCATCGCAGGAACAAAAAATTACAAAGTGGTTGTACAAAGTGGGATAATGCTGATGCTTAGAAGTACCTACTACAAAGCGACAGATTCTTGTTATTCTGCTCAAAATATTAATGACATTTTCTTCAAGTGGATAAAAAAGCTTTCAAAACCATCAACATTGCTTATTGCATAGTAGTAATAATGATTTTGAACCTTTTTCTATAGTTCCGTTGCTACCAAGCAAACGCAAAGAGACGTTCTTATCTTTTAGATATATCATGAAATATAGCCCATTTGGTAAATTTTCTTCTAATGGAATCTATTTTTTCGACTGTCTGTGTAGCAGAGTAGCTGACATTCTGTCAGTATGCTTGACAACATCTTGACTGTATAGGAAGTCTGTTTTTCATATTGTTATAAAACCACGGAAACCGACATTGAATCCAGAATCAATTGTTAGCAAATGGAATAGTACTTCCCATTACTCATAAAATTTGACAGTGTTTTGATCAATCATTTTTCATTTCATTAAAGCTACCGATACTTAGTCTAAAAATAATTTTGTTTATATATAAGAACACATATTGCTATTCATGAACAACACAGAAGAACCACATTAATGCAAGGATTTTTCTCTAAGGTAGTTAATACCTTCAATGAACCAGCAGTTGTAACACCATGATAAAATTTTGAAGCCTCATCAGCATCATTTGCTCTTCCATGATGGATTCTTGCTGTTCCACACACCGGCCGACCAGCATCAGTATTGCTGAATTTTTCAACAACTCCAGGAACACCAGGCTAAAAATTTAGGACAATAATGATTTGTTATTACAGAATTCCGAATATAAATAAATCGGGTCTAGTGAGGTTTAGTACCATATTCCCGAATGTCATTAGAATAAAAACTGGCAGAATGTTCTCATCCTAACTAGGGGGCGCCAATGCTGCAAGTATCTGGCATTGTCTCCCGGGTTAGGGTGAGTCGCTTGCAACATGGAAAATTATTATGACAATCGGATATATGGTACTAAACTTCATGAGACCCAATAAATCCTTGAAAATTTGTAATTTTTTATATACAAAATAGAAATTAGGATAATACACCGAGAGGCCCTATCACAACAACCCAGTCTGTACCGAAAATGTATAATTTTATGTATTACTGTATTCATTTATTTTTCATGTTTTCTGGTTGATTAATTCAATAAACTCCCTCTCTTTAAATCAGCTATAACCTAAGATTTTTAAATTGTGCCATGGTACCAGGAAGTTAACTTAGCCTAGGCCTATTTGCCTAAAATTTTGTTATGAAAATGGTGACAGTTGCTTGGTTAGCGCAGTGTCGTCTTTTTCATTCAAGCCTGAAAAACCTTTTTATGAGCAAACTTAAATTATCAAAAAAACGAACCTCTGGACCAGGAGGATGAATGCATTCACTTGCTGTTCCTCCTTGATCAAAAACCTTCCCGGCGAAAGGTATTTGTGGAGTACCGTCTCTATATTTTCCCTTGTTGCTTTGCATTATAGTTGTCAAAATGTACACATAGGTTCATCCAATAGTGTCAACCTAATTATCGCGGTGAAAAAGTGAGTTAACTTAACTGCAAGATCTGAATCAGCGCTTGTTCTGAAGATGTTGCTTAGCAACGGATTAAAAGCTCTTGGCGTCACCACGTGGATGTTTCAGTTCGATTAAATCCATCCGTATTTCAATGCGTTGAGACGCGGTTCATCTGGTGTTATATGCTTGAAAAAATAAAATCTCTGAATGAGATAACAAAGAAAATTCAGACTATTCTAATACTGAGATAGCAAGAGACTATCCGGTAACAATACCACCAATTGATGTGACCAGCTAATTCTGGATGCCAGCAACCTTTATATCCAACACCAACGATTTTAAATCACACATTTTCGTAACAATTTCAATTTGCATTCATGTATACTTGCTCCCACATACATTTGCAACCGCATAAATTGCATCCGCGTATATTTTCACCCACGTAAATTTGTATCCCTGCATTTTAGTACCCACAATTATTTGTAGCCACGTGCATTTGCACCTGAGCGCGTAGTAATGTGAAAGATCAAATTGAGTTGTTATATCTTTGTATGTAAAAATTTACAGACCACAGATCACAAAGCTTCTGTCATAGGTAGCCAACACTATTGGGCCCATTTCGATCACATAACATATAGAGGCAGACTATAAAATGGTTGGATAATATAAGTGTTCCGTTATAGACTATTGTGCGCGCTTGAATAACAAAATTCGAAATTGAACCCTTTAGGGACAACTTGAAAAGTAACTTTCATCGATGCATTATGCTTAAAGGTACTCAAAATAATTTTCCATACTTCCATAATTTTCCTAGATTTCCCTTACTGGGCTTGAAGATAGCCCTTCCAAAATCACATTTTTAGCAAATGAGACAAGTATGTTGTACACGTTCGCCCATCAGATACATTTTTTTCAAAACATTTCGCAATTTTAAAACTGTTTTTGGGTTCGAAGGTGCAAAACTAGCTCAAGTGATTTTTATTCCAGGTAGTTGTAATATGCTTCTTGTTGAGACTCAAAAATCACTCCATTTGCAAAAATCGAATCTTTATCCAGATTTTATGTTCTGTGTCATTCTCTTTACTCTAGTGTATGTTGTTAATTGTAGTTTTTTTTTTGTGAAATTTTCAAATGCGGCGCAGATTATGACGCTATATAAATTTGACGATTTCAATCATCCCACTCAACCGATAATTTCTGGATCAGCTACCGACCCTGATTATTATACATTCTGATCAACTGAGTTAGTTTGTGGTGGAAATTTGTGGTCAAGAAATGTCAAATAATTTTATCATTCAATCGACCTTGAATTTCTAATCGTGCATGACTATTTATAAAAGCGTGCCTATATCTTTTCCTATGCGATATATAATGACATCTTTCGATATCTGCTATTTGTTCTTCGAGGTCTACTCCACTTCGTCTTTCTGAGCTGATGGCATCTTTATTCTATAGTCTATAATTTTATTTTATAAATGTATGTATATATATATATTAGTTCAGTATGGTTTATTCTTACATCTGCAGGGTTGGGAGCTCTTATGCAAGTATCTCGGTATGCCATACCACGAGAAGAATTTCCATATGAAAACAAAGCCGAATCTGATGATCGAATTATCGCAAAAGTATTATGAGATTCGAGAATAGTAAGAGACGTGAAAAAGGAATTCTAATGATCCTCCCAACTTTCATTTGTGTTCTGTTATGGTTTGGTCATTTTATATGCTAATAAGGTAATAATCCTAATTGTTATCATTATCATGCTTGGTAATCATTTTTAATTCGATCTTCGGTAAAATCAACTTGAAGCCATATTGGGTAGGCGTGATCAACAAACTTTAAACCTCAAAGTGTCTCGTCCATTGCGAATACTATAAATAATAAGTTTAATTGATCGAAAATTTCTACCATTACATTTATTTACAGACGTATGTCAGTCAAAAAAAGAATGATGGCTTTAATGCCGCGGGGCTGATTAAACAATTAACGTAAAATCAACAAAATGTAATATATATAACAGAGTTCAGTTTGTTACTATGTTTTGGTTTGGAGTTGATTTGCGAACGTGCTGGATAATGTTACCTACCTAGAGTAACGGTAGCTTTTTTCTTTAACTGGGTATTACTAGGTAGAGTAATTTGACTTTAAAAACCAGGTAGTACATTTATTAAAAATCAAGTAACTAAGCTATTCGTTGTTTGATCTGCATTTGAGGCATTTCAATATATTTGATGGTTCAATTCTTGAGATAGTCTATTTTAAAGCCTTTTCATTACGAAAACATAATTTACCTACTCTTATATACTAGGCACATGGTTGAAAATTAGGTGAATTACCCATTTTCCAGTAAATTTATAAGGTTAAACTTCAATTAGAATACTCGGCAAAAGTTTAAACTAGGTATATCAGAAATCCATGGAACTAGGTAAAAAGTATTTTGTAAGCTTGGTATACCATTTAGGTATACTCGACAAAAGGTGTTAGTGTTATACTTTTCAGATAAGTTTGCCAAAAGTAGGTTTTTGTTGAGGTCCAATGGTAGACACCACTAAGGTACTTTGAACCTATGTTGGTAACGAGTCATTTCATTTCTCAAGTCGAGTCAAAGAACGCTTGAGTTACAAATCGAGTCCAACTCTTATCATAACTTAAATTTCTCGTATCAAGTCAAGTCACTATGCTTTCAAGTCGCAAGTCAAGCCGATTCATAAATTTACGAGTCGCAAGTCGAGTCACTAATCGATTTCTGAATCTATTAAATAGTAATGACAGATTGATTTCAACTTTTCACTCTATAAGTACCCACTCAGGATCATCATTATCGGGAAAACGACACGGATTTCACAGTATGGCACATTGCTTTTTTATTTTCTTGGGAAACGCGTTTTCTTTTCTGATGACCCACGCAATGACAAACAAAGTATTTTTTCAAAAGGTGATTGCTGACTTGACCTTAATTCTTATCCCAAGTCAAGTAAAATACCAGTCGAGTCTGGTTAAAATTATCACAGATCAAGACCACACAGGTATTGAATTGTTCGCATGTAGAATTAAGATTTTGAGAGTGTAGAAAATTTGTACGATTACATCTGTTTTCTACTGTACTATTTACCTTGCATACATTGTATGCGAGATAAATGGTACAACAGAAAACGGTATATTATTGTATTACTAACTAGTTTTTCCAGAGGCAACTAAAAGGAAGCAATGAAGTGGTAGGTGGTTTTACCATCGTCCAGCCCAAATACCACTCACTGCACTATGTTATAATGGCTCATATTTTTTTGTAAAGATTTTGTATTAGAATACTGTAACTCTTCTTTGTCATTTCGGGCTAGCGACAAAGTGCATTACTGCTGCAAAGCGCTGAAGTGCAAAGTGATTAAACTAAAAATATTGATCTTTTTTCTTGCATGCGGAACGACCACACTTGACCGTTCCCTATACTTGCATTCTAAGTCATATGCGTGGTTTTTGATATTATAGCTGCTTCAATGTCAATACAATGTTCAAATCTGCATTTCTAAATTAGGTCTAAGAATTTTCTTGATGTCTTTTGCGTTCGCTTTTAAAATTTCATACAATTGTAGTTCTTTTTTGTATAAATGTATAAGGCCCGAGAAAGAAATATTTGGCTTAGGTTTAAGAATAATCGTGATAATTCAAAATCGTTAAACAATTTAATGCAGAATTCAAAAGATCGTAATTTTGATTTAATTATCACGCCCACCTTGGGGAGTTGAAAAATATTTTACTGATAGCAATTGAGCTTGTTTTATAAAAAAGCTCCAAACATCCAGAATCCCAACCATTCAGGTTATTTTGTCAAGCAAAATGACCCGCGCCTCCATCAGTACCCATACTTAACAAAAATACTTGTGCTATTAATATTACAGAATGAAACCACATTATAGTTATAAAGACTCATTTTTCTCAATTAAAAACCAACAAATAACACCTTCCTCAGAAATGACGTCAGTGCTGTTCTGCTGCCAAAATCATAGATTTACGTTAAATATTTTCAATCACTGGATGAACTCATAAAATATCTGTAATATTTAGATGAAAACGATACGGTTTACGCTGAATATTTAAAATGGCGTGAATGAGCAAAATATTTAAACAAAAACGGTAATTTTATATGGAGAGTATAGGGAAGCAAACAAATATTTATCATGACTTTAGGATGAAATTGGTACAAAAATTTGCATTTTGAATTTCTATTTTTATTTTATTTTTTATTTTTACTAGAAGTCTTGTCTTTTGCAAATCAAACACAAGTGCTCCCTTTACATGCAAAACTATTATATCTTGATTTATTTATTTTCATAAATCTTGAAATTCAAGGCATTTAAAAAATGAAATACACTTTTGCTGTATACCTTACAGAAAGGATTTATTGGGAATTATTGCAATGAATTGTATATTCTTGCCCTTGCATATTTGACTTTGCTTGAAAATCACGAAGTGTTTAGATTCGAGGGTATACACAGGGGCATATTTAGGACTTTGAGAAAAAGCTTCTCGTGGTTAAATTATGACGTCATATTCGACCCCACAGGCGAAAAATACTAAGAAATAGCGATTTTATTATGTATATCATGGTAAAACATGTAGAAAAGTATCGGGAAAAATTTTTTGCACGTAGGATTTCCAAGTCTGAAATTGATAGTGGAATAACTAATGTGTGCCGAAGGCGTGAAAAAACTTACTGATTTATAGCTTTTAAATCACTTAAAATGCCATTCTGCAATTTATTTCGGTTGACAAGGGGGCGAGGCATGATGCACTAATGGGCACTGGTACTGGTACCATTAGTACCAACAACTGAACCAGTGTTGGGGAGACTTGATCATTTAGTGTTCCCAACCTGAAACGAGAGTTCAATTTTTGGTATGCCCTTATATCATATACTCATTTATCCCCATCAAACCCAAGCTGTGAGCACAAAAACACACTTTTCATAAATATAAATGAAGATGAAGTGTAAGTTTGATGATTTCGTTCCAAGACCATTTAAAATATAAGGGAATTGGCCTTTATTCACAATTTTATATACATTAGAACGAATTTAACTGTATTTGGTACTGAACGCTCATCATGTGAAAGAAAGCAACTTACGACCACTAGCATGCAAAGAGCTATATAAGAGTAACTACGTGACTGCTCAACTGTGATAAAAAATACAGTAAAATCTCTGCTCTTCAATAGTAATTTTACTTTGTGATATTGGAATAAAACTTCAAAAATCAACTTCTCGGCCAGATAACGAGTGTTGATGGAACGCACCGCCGAGGTCCGGCCCATAAACAATCTATCTTTTGCCTAATACAAAGCGCTTCCAAATTTTAGAAACATGCAATTTCTACAAGAGAACAGTGAATTCACTGCGTTCTTGTCACAGTGAGTACTGCAGCCTAAGCGAAAAAACGGTACAGAACTAAAACGTACGGTTGCAATCGCGCGCCTTTGGTGCGCTGTAGATTTTACACCTATTTATTTGCCCTAAAATCCACTTCAAGACAGGCTTTTAAACGTTATTCACCAGGGTAAATTTTAGTCTACTGCACTGTAACAAAAGTACAGTAAAATTACTGGTGGTTTGCAGTAATTGCATATTTCAAAAGTTCAAAAAAAAAACGCCATGTTGATAAGATTTATGCCAATTGTGGACCGTTGATGGAATGCACAATCAGGGCCAAAAAAGCTAGATTTGTAATATTTTTCAATACAGCCAGATAAAATTACGGTCAAAGACAGAAAACAAAGTAATTTTGTTGCATTTTTGTTACAGTGTGCGCTCATTATGATTTTTTGACTATGGAAGATTTTTAATTTTTTCTCTTTATTGATGTTTTAAACACGCCAACCCCCTTAATGTTTGTAAGGATCAACATAATTTTCGGTTACACTTCGTCTCATATATATTTTGTTTTTCGGTTCTGCTATAGTTGCATCAATCCCACAATTTGCAATAAATCCAACCAGAAACAGAAATAACGAAAGTAATCAAAATCATAATCATAGTCTTCACTTCTTTATTGATATCTCTCGTTAATCTAGAATCTTTCAGCAATTCTATCATCGGATCCGGCTTTGTTTTCATGTGGAAAAACCTCTGTTGGAACTGGTTTATCTAAAAATTTGCACAACGGTTCCCAGCCCTGCCATAGAAAAGTATTTGAAGTTACGCTACATTACCCTGAGCAATAAATCACTTCAAGTCCCGAGTCAAGTTGAGTCGAAGAACAGCGGAGTTGCGTACCAAAATATATTTACCAAAATTTTAATTCAGAGTATTCGATCAAGTAAAAGTCTTCTGAATTTATGAGTCTCAGGTCGAGTCACGAGCCGATTTCCAAATCTATTCAACAGCAATTACAGATTACTTTGTCACTTCTCACTCTATAAGTATCCACTTAGAATCGCAATTATTAGATAAGAATTATTGAATGCAGATTCTTTAACAATCGTTTCCGCCATTATGTATAGCTAACTCCTATGTATAGCTCTATAGTGGTTTTGGGTGACTCTTATTTATTATTGAAAGCCCTTTGAAGCCTTGCTCTGAGCGAATTCAGAAAAAAGTAGTTAGACGAACACATATCCGTGTGGGAGATGTATCTTCGAATCTTATGATCACGCAATGGCAGACGACGTTTTTTTTTCAAAAGGCGGTTGCAGACTTCGTCTATATTTATCGCGTCTATATTTTGTCAAGTCGAGTATGAGAAAAGTTATTTTGCTCAGACGACAGAGTTTAGTCATCGAAATGAATTTCCCCAACTCCGGTAAATCAAAGTGAATTAATCAAACATGTTCTGTTAGGCGTGGGTCACTGATGGATCGCACCGCCGAAGCGGCAGTACGGCAGTACGGTACGGTACGAAATTTTTATCGTACTTCGCATCAGCAAAATATTTTCGTACCGAACTTCGTACCGTTTTTTTCGAAAAATTTTCGTACCGTACCGTACGATATTATTTTTTTCGTACATCGTACCGAACTTCGTACCAGTACGAAATGAAGTTCGATTAATATTTCCCATTTATCGTACTAAATTTCGTACCAGTACGAAAACGGGTACGATTTGCTGGGCAGCAATTTCGTACCGTACCAGCTACCAATGTCCAAATCAGCTTTATTTTGTAGGATCTGGCCACCGCAAGAAACATCAACATCTTACATCATCGTGATGCAGTTTTATAATATCTGGTTCAAAATCCAGGAAATTAAAACATGCGTGTAATTAAGCATATGTCACCGCAATATCATTCTTCACATTACGTATAATTTGAGAATGGTAGACCAGGGGTGATAAATGGTGGTAGGATGGGCACAGTTTCCGCGAAAAAATCTGGTATGAAGCAATATTTAGCAAATTAGCAGCATTGTGTCGTCACAAGAAATGCTCTCTCGACAAAAGAATGTTCGTTGTGCACCACACATGGGTTTCGTGCGGTCTCATTTGAAGGCATGGTTATAAGAACATTATCGTTGTGCATTTGTGCATCTGGTATTTTTGGTGCAATTTACGTTCTCCTCACATTACTGAATAAGGCTATTTATTTTTTCATACCAGACAGACGTATTCCCGACATGCCTCGATGTCTATATACTGACTTGGCTGTTTTTTTTACAAAATATATCTTCTATTTAAGATGAGCATTAGCAAGCTAACATTCGACTCAAAACAGCCTAAATATATTTTTATATTCTGCCATTAAAGTGAGAATTTTTAATCAATTTTTGAAAAAATTTCAGCGGGCTTCAGGCGCGCAGACACATTTTCCTATCTGGTAATGTTTATTTCACTCTTAAAGCTCGTATTTTTGTTTCGTCCTCAAATTGTGCGCGCTTCCGGCACCCTAATCTTTTTGTAAATTTGAAAGCCTGTGTTTGCATATAGAAAAGAATGTGCCATTCCTCTAAATTTTTTTCAGGATCCACGATTGTAGTTGGCATGTTCGGGCACCGTGATAACACCGTGATTTTTAGTATTATGAATGCTGCTTATCTTGTCGATTTTAATTGGGCTATCACAACTTTCGTTATTACAGAAAAATGCATTCAGATTAATACGTCATAAATCAGCGGCCTATATGTATTTCCACGCAATCACAAAGTTTTAGCCACTGCGGTAAAACCGATATACGACATAGCTCATCTAATAAGCTCAAGTGAATCAGCTGCATTTTTATTACCATACCTGCGCCGCTTTTAATCATTTTAAAATTTACTTTTTCATGATGTATTAAAATCATTTTATATATATGAATTTACATCACAACTTTACAATGGCATTCAAATACGCGTCCAGTAATATGGCCGTCTGTCAGACTATCAAATACAATTCTTGCTGAATAACATTTTTTTCTGCAGTAATTCATTTGAGTGGCAAAACGAGACCCAGGAAAAGTGCAGGATTAGTGCTATTGCAAATAGGTGACCTTCCTTCTGAAGCAAGTAGTTACATACAACCTTGATTGAGTGGTAGGGCTTGTAGATCTTAAACTTACAATGCTAACATGATAACGACTAAGCCATCGCGCCCAAATTTTGAAGAACTTTTTCGCCAGAAGGAAGGAGTGTTCGATAGGAACCAACCAACTATATAAAAATCGATATTAAAAAACAAGAAGTGCAGTTATTTAAAAATGATTTCATTGAAAATTGTCCTGCAATATTATACAATTTGCCTCACGTTTATCTTTCACACGAATAAGTTCAATAAGATATTGTACGTTCGATCATAATAAGAACCTGCGAATTCAGAAGGTCGCAACCTCGTGGTAACTCATAGAAAAAATGTAGTTAGTTCTATATATGTTTTACAATGGATAAATTACTGCATAGTAAAATAAAATTGGCTTACCTCTAAAACATTCCATATCAAAAGTTTTTCTTGTGGAACGATTGATTTTACATAGGCATTGGGTTTTTGTAAGCTTGTTTCCATTTTAACTCATTCGGAACGTAGCAAACCTAAAAACATTTGAGGCAATTCAATTCTCTGATAAGGAGAATCATATATAACTTTGCTTATTCGTGTAGACAGAGAATTGATATAAAAACACGTGTCAACACTTCTCTAGCATAGATTATATTTTTTTTTTCATCAAGGTTGAGCCCCAATATGTATTGCAATAATATAAATAGAGCAAGGCGCGAGCGACTCATCGGAGACAGTGGCACTACAACGGGGCACTTGGGGCACTTGTCCCTCCATAACTAATTCAAAATGTTTGCGACTTTGCGGCTTGGAAGTATTTTTTCAGCTCCATCTCCCGCTTTCTCCACCTATTAAAAAAACGTCTTTATCTCACTTATTTTTCTGAGGTGAACTATGTCCAAGATTGGGTAATAAGTTGGGTGAGGTTTTTCATCGACCAAGGTTTTCTATTTTCATATGGCTTATCGCATATTTGTGCTAAACATGGATTTCTTTTCAGCTTCCTCTTTTTCAGCCTGGCTTGGAAATGTATTCCCTTGATTTAGGTCCTCATCACCTCCATTGTAAACGAGTAGGCCTATGCTAATTCTCCTATCCTTTCACAATCGGAATTTTTTAAAGCATGTTTTGTTAAGTATGTGTCTCGGTAACTCATTCTAGATAAAAACGTTTTGACTAATTTAGGCTTTATTTTATCGTTTTACCCCACCTGTATAGAATATGTTGTTCATCCACATCTTCGAACGTCAGGCACTTCTGACAAAATAAGGAAATACATTTGTAGTCCACCAGTGTGTTGTTCTACCTTCGTTCATCATGTTTTTAAAACTCGTGAATTGACTGTCCGCATCTATTACCATAAGTACCACCTAATTAAAAACAATTGAGAAGAAAATGTATTCATCTGGCCGGAAATCTATTGCTTATGTTAAGTAATGCCTAACAAGACACGAGCGGATCCTTAAACGGAAAAAGTTTTTCTAACTCCTTTTGTCAAGTATGAGTCACTGATGGAGAATTCCACCCAGGTTTGGTCCATCTGTGATTCATGCTTGACTAAATAAAATTTTGAATTGGGAGTGAGACACTTTAGCGGGTTTACGTCAACGTTTGGCGACAATGTTAGTTGGGCCTACGCCTATACATAATAGGACTTTTTGTAAACGTTTTTTGTTCTTTTTCGTTCTAAAAATGACGACTATTCTGCAAAAAGCCCAAAAATATTTTACCTGATTTAGGGAAGCAATTTTCCATAATGAATAATTTTGATCTTCATTTTTTATCCTGTCCACGATTTGAGACCTCTGGCCGCCGCTGAATGCCTACTATATGCGATATTTTCATTGAACATAATTGGATTGTAATATTTTCTAAAAATTTGGATCTTTGCTAGACATATACAAATCGGCAACAGAGCACCACCAGTTAAATATGTGCAACAAAGAATAAATATTGACATTTTCCATGCTTATTTTCGCTCGTTCATAAGTAGTACATATTTCATATGTACGCCACCAAGTCCGGTCCGTCCGTGGCTCATGCTGGACAGGGTACAACTATTGAGTTGTTTTCTTAAAAGTAAATTGATTTAAAAGTAAGGTTTTTATAATAATCCGACTATTAATCCAACTACCATATTTGAGCTTTCTCTTCGCTGATTCATCGAGGCAACAGTCCAAGTCCGAATATTTTATTCATTGTTGAATTTTATCTATCAGTAATTTCTTCAAAAATATATTTTTTTAGACTCCAATGCCCAGTTTTACGCTGGTCCGACCGCCTTGGCACAAAACTGTCAGTTCAAACCTTTCGCCAGAACCACAAACGTCGGACATATTCAGCCGTCAATGATTGCAGCGAGGTCTGTTCCCCGAAATGACCGTTCGGTTCTGTAGTTTCCCTTCAGCTTTAATGAGGACTTCTTGTATGCTCAGTACCGGTATAGGCCTACTAATGGGTCCCAGCAGGCAGAAAGAATGGGATATAGTTAAGCCGAAGGGGCTAAGGATATTTTCTTTTGACAGTTTTTTTTAACATATTCGATATTTTTTTTAAGATATGTTACTGAAGCTACTGCTTCCAAACTCGCAAAATACTTTTTCATTTTAACCCGATAGGACAACCATTATTAATTTCAGGACATCACATCCTGTCTGTTCTATGCATTGCACGTGCATGGTGTATATTCGATTTCCTTAGATTATAGCGATAGTATGCATTGCCTTATTTAATTTCTGACTGGAATGAATGTCAAGGAGTTGGGTTTAGTTAGGCTTAGTAACCTAATCCCGAATACCCCCAAAATTAAAACAACTTGCAGAATATTCGAGTCCTGATCCGTGTGCACCAATGTCGCGAGTAGGACCGGCAAAACAAATCCTTTAGAGTTCGAATACGATTCCGAAAAGTTTGCATATACTTGCAAATAAGTAACAATATCCCATTTTACTATTACAATTTTTCTTCGTTATTAAAATAAAGCAATTTATGAATACGAATTACGAATGAATATTAGCATAAACAGGCTTGAAGGCAATGCATTTTCAAATCAATCTTTATTCATACATTAAAAACTTGCTCCCAAACAACGATATTAAATCCCCATTCTATTCTACTCACAATTGTTTTTTAATAATTTTAGCATATTTAGGAGGTCGCAAAGCATTGGATTGGATGCATTGAAGAAAGCAGCGACGGATACTGATAAATTAGTAAATCAGTTACAACAATATTGCACTATATGGGGAAAATGACGTACAGAACTGAACCACCGCATAAGAGTTAGAGTAGGTGTATTCTGCGGATGTATACGTCATGTATTCTTCGACATAATTACCCAGACTGACAGAATGCCAACAACTCTGCTACCGGTACTCTGACACCAGAAGAAAGTTGGTGTTAACAAGAAAAACATTTAGCGAATGGGCAATTTTCAATATATATCTGTCGCTAGAATTTTCAACAGCAAATCTGTAGAAAATGGTTTAAAATGATCAACAATGCTATGTGATAGCAGTGTTGACGGTTTTGAAGCCTTTTTGTCTATCTGAAGAAAATGACACGAATAGACTATTTTGGGCACCCGAAGAAAACAAGATTCCGTCGCCCTGAATACTTTGTCAATTGTAGTTAGTTTAGTCTGTCATCAATATCAAATTTTGCAACATCCAATACGAGACAGAAAGAAAGATAATAAAAATCATAAGTTTAGTTTTCACTTCTTCACTTTTTCATATCTTTCGCTACTCTAGAATCGCTCGTGATTTTTACAGCAATTCTGTAATCTGACCCGTCTTTGTTTTCATGTGGAAAATCCTCCGTTGGAACTGGCTTGTCTAAAAATTTGCATAACGGTTCCCAGCCCTGCAATAGAAAATACTGGATGCTGCGTTATATTTTCCAAATTTTTGGCCTACAAATAGTGAAGAAAGAGAATTAAAATAAATCTACCATCAGTATAATTAAAATTAATCCCAGGAAACAAAAAAAAAACAGATAAATATAAGCGCTACTTCCGAATTTGCATGGAAAAAATAACAACAACAAAATCTATCTTCACGGTAATAAGAAATCATGACGGTACAAGTGTACATTAAAATTATTATATATGTCTGCTCTCTAAACAGAGCTGTGGGCGTGTTGTTATCATTTTGGCATTGCAGGTTGATAATCTCGGGTTCGAGTCCCAGCGCGTCCGGTTCTTTAGTCTATGCTCACCACTCAACCTCTAATAGGCTTAAGCCGAACGGGAAATATCATATCTTTCCAACAACACTAAACATGTTCGTTTATAATGGGCTGTTAATAAGCATAAATTCTATATATTCAAATTTTATATATTTCTAAATGACATTCAAATATTACATAGCCTGATTGAATAGTAATTAAAATTCTACATTTTGAGGTACATGTGCTGTTTTTTTGTTAATTTTGGTATATCAGTGGAAATTGGACGCTATTGATAGTACCCCTTAGATTTTCACCCTCCATTTCAATTAAAAAATCGTCTTACAATATAATACAATTTCGTTTACCTCTGAAACAGTCCATATAATAAGGTTGTTTCCATTTTAACTCATTTGGGAGGTAACAACGCTGGAAAGTTTGTGACATTCAATTCTCTGTTTGAATCAAAGAATCACATATAATTCTGTCTCATTTTTGGTGTCGACAAATTGGCAAAAAAAAACGCCAACACCGTATCAGCATGGATCGCAATATGTATTCCAATAATTCAGAGCATTTTTTTAATAAGTCCAAAGAGCAGTAGAGATATATACCTGTACTCAATGTATGCCTGTAGTCTCTGTAAGTTTTGTGGTCAGACTTTACCAAGGTTTTTTCATCATGGGTGTGAAATGTACAATTACAATAGCTATCGTTTACAGTAGTACATCATTGGCAGAAGTTTAACTGAATATCACTTACTATCTACGGCGGTTCTACTGTGTTCTTATTCTCAATTTTCGCTCGACATATTCACATTCATTTACCATTATTTAGAATGATTTATTTCTGAATCATGTATAAAAACAATTGCTTGCCATGTATATCGAATATTAGTAAATGATAATCAGTTCCTTTGGCGTTCTGCTTTCGATTGTGCTCGGAATGAATCGTAGTGAAAATACCAGCTCACTATTACATTCTCACACAAGTTGTGAACGAGAATTTACTTTTCTAGAATGTGGCCAATATGTAAATTCTTTTAACACTCCTGTGTAGAACATGTTTCTCACTCACGACCTCCAATGTCAGACGCCACTGAGAAAATAGGGAAATACATATGTTGTCCAGCAGTATGTTCAGCTACCTTCAACTATGATATTCTTATAGCTCGTGAATTGACTGTCGACATCTCTTTACATGAGAATCATCTATTTGAATGAAAAGTAGCAAAAATCTGCAAGTGTCAACTCTGCTCAAAAATCTGCTGCTTCATGCTCAAACTGTTGAAAAATAAGAATGATTCACGTACGGATCGTGCCAACTTCTTCCGTACTTTATACACATTACCATACTGTCAAGCATTTAAACGGCCTAATGCCGTGAATGAGTAAGTACGTATTTCTTTTGTGGCAATTCGACAATCAAATTAGTATGCCTCACTGATATTGAATATGAACGGTGTGAATTCAACTTCTATTATATGATATTTCAATATCGTTTTTGTCTAATAAAGTATCGATCAGCTTTATTTACCCACGGAATTTTTGGTTTGATACAAGCTGATATGTACATAGTTTCCCAAGCTGATTTTTGCCCGTACCAGGCCTGCGTACATTTCACGAGTATTCTCAATATTACCTCATGGCCTAATAGCTTTGAATAAATATTTACCGACTTTTGCTCCTGGCCATCTGCGATGGAAAGATTCAAAGAATATCGCCGCGGGAAAATCAACAACAACGTCTACGTCTGAAAAAACTTCATCGAATAATTTGTTTATATCAGCAGATTTGTTTATAAGCATATCTTCCAATTCGTCGAATTCATATTCTATAGCTTCTTCGAAATCATAGACCAATAGCCTAATAGCTTTGAATAAATATTTACCGACCTTTGCTTCTGGTCACCTGCGATGGGAAGTTTCAAAGAATATCGCCGCGGGAAAATCAACAACAACATCTATCTACCTCTGAATAAGCTTCATCAAATATTTTGTTTATATCAGCAGATTTGTTCATAAGCATATCTTCCCATTCGTCAAATTCATATTCTATAGCTTCTTCGAAATCATAGACTATACGAAGGAGAAATACACGCAATCAAAATGTAGCCAAAGAGAAGAGATCAATCCAAGTTTGGTGATTTTCGATAGTATAGTAAACATAAAATATTAGGAATTGGTCCTTTTCAATCTCTTTTCACTTTCCGTTATATTTTGTTTGAGAATTCTGATTCACCATGGTAGTTATGCGAATGAAATTTTACCTTTGAAAGGGTAACCTTGACAAGAAAGTATGACTGACAAGCTTTGGTGACTAAATCTCTTCACCAAAATATCTTTCAAAACTCTCCCCAGCCTCAACACAATCCTGATAAATAGAGAGCGAGAAGCTTCGATTGATTGAAAATTTATATCGTTAGAAAAAATCTAAGACAAAGATCAAGGAAGTTATTAAAACAGCGCAAATCCAGCCTCAAATGAAACCGAGTTACGACCAAACAGGCAGGGAGTAAAATAAGTTAATAACGCGACAACAGTACATGCGTTTATTGGTTTGGGATTTGCTGAGTCATTCATGCATACATACATTATACGATTCAAATGTGGTGGAGAACAAAGGGATTATGTTGTATAACGCATATTAATCTAGAACTAAGATCTATGCTTGACAAAAAAAAAAATAGAAATTCTGATGAGGAAAACTAGCGGTTCTCTGCTCTATCTTAGGAGTTAGATCAGGGTCCCATACAGACTCAAAATGGTCCTGATATGAATTAATTTCGAAAACTCAAATACAAAGGTAATAAATATTCTACCAAACCTTACAGAAGGATTTACAAATCCATAGAGAACTCGTGATTTTAATTAGTGTTTCAAAAATGGTACAATGATAACGTTTCGATTTTTAAATGTTTGTTTTTGTAGTATCCAAGCTTTCTCATTGCCACGGCCATCGACGTGGTGCCAGTCTTAGGAAATCCAGCGCATATAACCTTCATTTATATTCAGACTAGTCTGTTTACTTTAATAGCTGCGATAGCACAAAAGAGATTTTTATGCATCACAGGAAGAAGCCACTCTGTTTATTTGGGAGCTACATTGAGACGTATTGGCGATAACCATATTGAAATTTAAATCCCACGCCTACTTCAATGATGACCGCGCATCACCGGTGCAATCGATTACTTGCACATGCGTGGCGAAACATGACTTAACGACCGTGATGTAACTATATACACAAATAGATTAGACGCAAAATTTCTCGGCCGTTCAAGCTTGGTGCGCAAGGATATGGCTTGCCTCGGAGACCGCGAAACAAAATCCTCTAACACTTAACCCTGTAGGCTTTTTTGAACATATAGATGCTTGGAATATCATAAATTTGCCATGGAATAATTTAAAAAATCATCGGACTGGCCACAATTTAACATAATTGAACGCTAAAACCCAAATCCGGAAATTATCAAGTTTATATGTCTTTAATATTAAATTTTTACTTTTATATGTTCCAACTAGTTACGGGGTTACATAAGGTTAACAAACTTTACACAAAATACCCCCTTTTCCATTCTACAAAGTAATCGAATATGTTAGCAAATCCTTGTACCAACTTACACCGCAAAGAAACTTCGCTAATAGACACAGGGAGCCGTTGAATCAGTACGAGGCCTATATATTTATATATTTGCAATGCTTATAATATCCATTTAGAACCAATATTAAAAAAATATCATAACCATATTTGGGAACAAATCCAAACCAGAATGCAAATGAAAATGGGAAAAACTAATAAGTTCGTCAGGAATTCTTTTTTCATGTCCCTCACTAATCTGGACTCTCTCATTAGCTTAGCGGCAATTCTGTTATCTGATCCTGCTTTGTTTTCATACGGAAAATCTTCCGTTGGTACAGGCTTATTGAGGTACTTGCATATAGGTTCCCATCCCTACAAATTAAAAACGTTATAAAAATATAAATTACAGTAATATATGAGAGGTTAGAAGTCTGGCTTTACACTTACACAAATTTTATTTAAGTAACGTTCCGTCCGACGATCATCAGAGTTTAGAATTTTGATGATACTTGATCACTCTGCTCGCATTCGCTCATATACATACCAAGAAAATAGTAAACGTAAGGCTGGTCGCACACTTTCACCATTTCTCTGTGGCACAGTATTGACGCGCAGTAGTGGTTGTATGTTGATGGGTGATCATAGGCATTAAGGGCAATGTTCGAAAATAAATGTTGTTGTTCCATTTATTTGCTCAGGTCAGTCGCACACTGGCTCAATATTTCCACATAAAATTAAAGCAATATTTATCGTGGAAATATCGCAGCAAGAAAAGTTACCAAAATCATTCGCAATGATACCGCACTCTGGGGATCAAGTAGGCATGGCCTATGACAGTATGAATTTGAATACCCGAAATCCTTTGGGGTCCATGTAAAAATGTTAGTGCAATGCACGTTATCAACAGATCAACAATAATATATAATAAAAGAGATATTAGCACATTTCGATGAAAATTGAAATATTTCGATTGAAATTTAAATTGTTACAATTTATTTTAGAATATCTCCATTTCTTTGTATTTCAGAAAAGAGCAAAAGCAAATAGCTACGATTACCTCTGAAATATTCCATATCAACAAATGCTCTGGTGGAATTACAGATTTGACATAGGCGTTGTGTTTCCTGTAAGCTAGCTTCCAAAGGAGTTCATTTGGATTGATGCATCCCTGAAATATTTGAACAAAGCTGGTTTAAAACCAATATACTCACTTAAATTTCCCTGCAATTGCTGTTATACTTATTTAGCCTATTTCAACGCTAATTTCTAGGGAGAGATTCTTCAGCGAAGCACCTCGCGGGTAGCTGAAACAGGCATTAGATGAATATTCACTTCAAAGATTTTTGTGTATAGCTAGCGGTTATTCGATAGAAGCCCGCGGTACTTTCATCGACAAATCGTAGCAAATAATTTGACATTAAAAAGTTTGCGCATGCGCATGATCGTATTGTACGAAGGCCGATGATTCAATGCAAGGTCACTCCTCGAGAAACTGAAGTCGAAAATTCAAACGGGGTTGCCACAATGACCAGTTCTTGTAGCCATTGTAAGTCGTAACCCAATCGATAAAATTTAATCAAAACATCTTTTGTTTAAGTATGTGTCACCAATGGGATTCGGTCCATCTGTGGGGCATAACTGATATAATTAAGGTTTTGACCGGGAAATCCTCGAATAGAATCAGTGACAGACCTTTGCAAATACTTCAAAAACCAAATAATATAGATTTAACGGACTGACACTTAAAGATGGCAATATGGCCACAAAGAACGCAAAAACCATTTGCGTCTGTTAGGTTTCAAATAAAATGCAGATTTGTTTATATCAACCTTGTTTTCCGCCAGCGCAAAGCTGCTCATGCGTTTTTATACGTTTTCCAACGCAAAACAGAAGGTTTGCTGTAAAAGCTAACGTCGCGTGCTTGCTTCGTTGCCTATTTTTGGTCGTTGTAGGCATTTGTCTACACAATCAGCGGAAAGCAATGCCAGCACGTGTTGCCGATATTGTTTGCTACATGAAACGTACCGCACAACATCGCTAACGCAACTTCACGCGTCGACAATTAAATAAGAACAACCAATGAAAGCCAATGATGTATATTGCTAACGTTTCGATTGTTCATAGGAACAAACTTCTTCACTGCAGTAGTGGATATTAACATGTATTGTGTCCTCAACTTTGATGAATTAAAAAAATAAATCGATCATCCATGAGCGATTAAAACTAGAAAAAAAATAAAACCAATATTACATCGTCATGTTGCATACCAAAGCCGTGAGAAACATACAATCAGTCCATGTCTTCCACCGCTGCGCAGATTTTAGAATATAAGGTAGACACAATATAAACCAGTAGGTTGATTTGGCTTCATCCATCATATTTTTGTAACTTTTAAATTGACTGTCTTCATCCCTGATCATCAGAATCACCTAGTCAGACAACAAACAAAACAAAAAACGTGCTTATCAGAAATTTTGTTCTGCTAAGCCAAAGTCACTGATGGTACTATAATTTGTGCTATCGATATCTATGTTCAGAATCGATACGATCGACCGGTACCGATCAAAATGATTCTTAAAAAAAAGATTTTGCAAAAGTATTCAAGTTTGCATAAAAGGTTAAGATGTACATTCACAAATACCAAATAGGGTTTTAAACAAGAGTTTAATTGATTTTCATGAATAAATATTTTAAATTTTGAAACAATCAAAAATATGTCATATTTCAATCGTAAAAATGATCGGTTATTCAGAACAGAAAAATTCTTAAAATTTCGAAAGTGATCATGAGTTTTTGTTTAAAGTTAGACCAATTTCAATACCTATAAAACCGTCAATACAGATAAAAATACTGATATGGCCGATATTAGCCTACAAATCTCCAATGCTAAAACGTGCACGAAATACGCATGTATGACGAGTATGTCACAAGTGTTGAGATCTATTTTTGGTGAAGCATTCGCTTTTATGATAACTTCCATTTTATGCCTTTGTTCAAGTATCTGAGATATGTGACTTTTATTTTGCGTCTTGTTATTCCAGCCAGTGTTGAAGCGATGAGGAACCGGTAAGGTTATCGAGAACCGCCCTAAGGCTATGGATTAGCACAATGCCTCGCCCAGTGGGGCTTCGTATGTACTGCTCTCTAAAGTCTTTTCTCGTTCATAGATCTTTATCATACCTTGTCGGGATTCGGACCCGCTTTTATCCCTTGATTGACGTGTATTTTCTGCGGAAAAAGCAAATTACTCTCTGCCTTATTTTCGCAGCAACGCGGACTTGAAACATGCACATATTTATATTACCTTCGCCTCCGGCCACTTTCGATGATAATATTCGAAGAAAAATGAATGAGGAAAGTCGACAACAGCTTCTACATCGTTTGAATAAACTTTATCTAACACTTTGTTTATATCAGTAGATTTGCCGAGGAGTATTTCCTCCCATTCATCATATCCATATTCAATAGCTTCCTCAAAATCATAGACTAAATTAGTAAAACGATGGTCATTAATATAAGCACTCGTTTTAGTTGGTCATCCCAAAAAAAGATCGTGTAGAAGCGATGATAACTGAAAGATTGACAAGACTTTTGTTAAGGGAAAGATGCGATCATTACGGTTCGACCAAGAATGCACAAGTAATTATACACTGGGTTGAGAAGCGGGTATGGATAAATGAATTGGGCTTCGAAACACAGACCTTTATTCTTGGATGCCAACATGGTAACCACTAGGCCGCCGCATCTGTCTCAATGACTCAATATGTTGGACATTAAAGAATACCCGTGAATATTCACGGTGAGGCACCGAATTCTGATTCTTTGACAACTTTTGAGTTGTTGAAGTCGAGTACCTATAATTTTTCTAAAATTTAAGGAATCGTCTGTTTAAAACTACTACCAAACTGCGATTCCTAATCAAAATTTTCCTATTATCAAGGATGGGCCAAAGATGGGCCGCGTCTGATGGAAGCGATTCATTTGGGACTCATAAGCGACAAAAATATGTTTAACATAATTCTGGGATAAGTCTATCTTGGGGAAGGGGGTATCACGTAAAAACAAAACCGTGGGTATGGTTTGGTAGCAAATCACTCACCTTTGTCGTATCCGAGAATCCTGAGAGCTCGAGCCAAAGATTTCGTTCCAGTCTTGGGGAATCCAGCGCATATAACTTTCATTTTATTTAGCGCAACAAAACTTTCTATCTACTTAATAATAGCTTTACTATTTTCATTGAATCTGAAATACAAAATAAACAGTACTTACCAAATAGCAGCGTCTGGTAACATATAACATTAAGGCGGTGTAAACAACCGACACGCTATTATGGTATTGCATTCCCATGTATAAACAGGAATTAAAGTTCCAAGAACGGACGCAAAAAAACAGCGCGCCCTACATTCAAGACTTTTGAGCTCATAGTTCCAAGGCTTGTATAAACGGTGCATTGAATTGCTGGTTATTTATGTTAATCATTAACCTAGGGCCATGCCTTAAGAATACTAAGAGCTCATGAAAGTTGACTGATACGGTCACCACAACTTCGTATCGAGTTAAACACTTTCGAGTTTACGCCATGCCTCATTTGAAAAAGTTCAGCCCAAAGATGTTCTGTCAAGTATGGGTCACTGATGGATCTTGCCTTCATGGCGCGCTGCATCTGTGGCACTTACTTGACAAAATGAAATTTCTGATTGATTGTGACCACAGTTTTCCTCATAGATTTTAACGCAGATACATAAATTTAAAGTACTTCAAAGTAGTGTTCGGGAGATTCGAGTCGAACTCGAGTCAATCTTTTCAATGACTTGACTCGACTTGAGAGACCTTAGCCAAATACCTCAACTGATATTTGACTTGACTGATATTTGACTTTGAGCCTGCAATCACTTTTTGAAAAATTATGTTGTGTGCCCCGGCTCTGCGGAAAGGAAAGCGCGCCTCCCAGGAGGATATAAAACATGCGATGTAACCTACTGTGAAATCCGTGTCGATTTTTCGATGATGATGGTCCTGGGTGGGTACTGATAGTGTTCCAAATGGAAAATCAATCTGTCATTGCTATTTAATAAATTCAGAAATCGACTCGTGTGTGGCTCGACTTGCGACCCGTGAATCCATAACTCGGCTTGACTTGCGGCTTGAAAGTACAGTGACTCGAGACTCTAAATTTGAATTCTGGTATGACTTAGACTCCTAACTCGGGTGTTCTACGACTCGACGTGATATTGAACTCGAAACAAAGTGACCCGTTTCCAACCCTGGTTCAAAGTACCTCAGTGGTGTTTACCATTGGAACTCAAAAATCTACAATCAGCAAACTGTTCTGAAGAAGTATAACTGGCACAAACACTGCTTGATGTTGCTGTTGGTAATGTTAGTTAGAAGTATAGAGTTTACGTATGAAATACCGAGTTTATTTTAAAATACTTTTACCTAGTTTCATTGATATCTGATTCACCTACTTTTAAACCTTTGTTTTTTTAATTGAAGTTTAAGCTTGTTAATTTACCGGGTAAAATAGGTAAATTTACCTAATTTTCAACTAGGTACCTAGTATATAAGACTGGATAAATTTTTCGTAATAAAAAAAGTCTTTTTGAATAGACTATCTGAAGAATTGAAGCATTAAATATAGTGAAATGCCTTAGATGCAGGTCAAAAAATATTAATCGTTTAATCAGCCTTACGGCATTAAAACCACCATTCTGATTTTGAATAAATTTTGAAGTCAAATGTTATGATAGAAATCTTCGAACGGGATATAATACCAAACTTAACAGTATAACTTATATGCTCTCTATAGTATTTTCAATGGGCGAAACATATTGAAGTTGAACGCTGTTTGACCACGCCCACCCAATATGGCTTTAAGTTGACCAGTTGATTTTACCGGAGATCGAATTGAAAATGATGATCAAGCATGATAAAGATAACGACTAGGATTTTTACCTTACCGGCATATAAAATGGTGAGCGAGCGAATGATTTACAGTCTGAAGACATCAAAACAAACATACAACCAAATTGCATTCAATGCTCGTCGGCGGAACCCAGGGGCAATATTTTATCGTGAAGAATATTGCAGCAAGCAAAATTACTTGGTATTTATTGCAATGACACTGTACTCAGAAAACTTCAATGTAGTGGTAATATGAATTTGTTTTATGTTAAGGTAAACAGGTATTATAACTAATATTTTTGCCTCATTTTTGTCGTTAAGACAATCGCTTATTTTTGAATGTCAACCAACAATTCTATCAAGCTAGAAACATCATCATTCGTTTTACATTTAATAATATAGAAAGCAAGCAAAATATGAAGCGTGGAACGTTAATTAAAACCAAACAATCCATAGTAGAACACAAATGAAAATTGGGAAGATTATTAATATTGTCATTAGTTCCTTTTTCAAGTCTCTCACTATTCTCGAATCTCTAAGGACTTTTGCAATAATTCGATCATCAGATCCCGCTTTGTTTTCATATGGAAATTCCTCTTGTGGTACTGGCTTACCGAGATACTCGCATAACGGCTTCCAACCCTGCAGATGCAATAGTAAATGGA
Organism: Styela plicata; assembly: GCA_963675895.2. Lineage (NCBI taxonomy): Eukaryota > Metazoa > Chordata > Ascidiacea > Stolidobranchia > Styelidae > Styela > Styela plicata. The sequence goes on from OZ023149.1 coordinate 12,466,005, forward strand.
AAAAAACATTACTGAACTAACATATAATATTTCCAATTATAGACTATAAAATGAAGATGACGTCAGCGCCCCGAAAGCCGAAGTAGAATAGGCCTTATGGAAGACATAGCAGATATCTAAAGATATCAAATATAACATGATTAAATACATAAGCAAGCTATTATAAATGGTCATGCACGATTTGAACTTCAAGATCGGCAGGAAGATGAAATTATTTGGCATTTTTTTATAGCCACTTTTTAGAGTGGATCGCCCTGACCAAGGTTCTGAAACGGCGGCCACTTATAGACGGGCAAGGTTACAATTGCTTGAAAGATATGATCTTTTCCTGTTAGGCCTAGCCTACCCACGTTACTACACTCTGGACCACGAATTCCCATCACAAACTATCTCAGTTGATCAAAATAGATATTTGTCTGAGTCGGTAGCTGGTCCAGAAATGATCGATTAAGTGGGTTAATTGAAATCGTCAAATTTATATGACGTCATAACCTGCGCCTCATTGAAAATTTCACGAAAAAATAAATACAATTTTTTGAAAGAGTAAAGCGAATGACAGCGAGAAAGTTTAGAAATTGATGTCATATTGGTTTTTAAAAGTGATAGTTGTAGTGGCTATTGTTTCAAACATTGAACGATCAATGCCTTTCAAGTAGGTTTGCTTTTATTATGATATGAAACAAGGTTCTGAACTGTCAAGGGGTCTATAAAGGTTTTTTCTTAATTTTATATTTCTTTATTGAAATACACTCTGAGCAAGGCCAAAAGTGAAAAAGGAACCAATCAGCGGTCAATTATTAGCAAAGAGGCGTAAGCGAACAAGATGTAGTACCAGCAACTGTATTCTGTAGGCGGAAAGCATTCCAAACGGAACTGAACCGCTAAGGTAAAGTGCAGTGATTGGTATCGGCCCTAGGCCCTGGTAAAACTATCTAACACTTCTTTAATATTGTCGTTGTATAAGTCATAACCGAAATGTTATGGTTGTACTTGTTTTGTTGTGTATGGGTCACTGATGGATCGCGCCGCTGAGGCGCGATCTATCAGTGGCCCATACTTGACAAAATATTATTTCCGGCGGGAAGTACCAATATCTAATTACTGAATATTTCTCCACTTTTATACTTTTCACAATGATATTCAAAATGATTGTGCGTAATACACCAGTATTTATTAGCAAGTGGATCTATTAAAATATCACTATGAGCTTTCAAACAATATAATTATGTATGATATAAATTTCGATATTGCTATAAGATAGTTATTTATACTTACTTCTGAAACATCCCATATCAATAGTTTTTCTGCTGGAATCACAGATTTGACGTATGCGTTATGTTTTCTATAAGCTTGCTTCCATAATAGTTCATTCGGGTCAGTGCCACCCTGAAGGATAAAAGAAGAATAAGAGGTTAGGGCCCGTATTAGGAACGTTAATATTTCAGATTTTTTTATATTCGAGGACTTAAATATAAGAAAAGTGGTGGGAATGAAGACTGGATCGACAAAAACGACTTGCACACTGTGGGCGCAGAATCGGAGCAAAATGTTTTTATCGCCGATTTATGTATAGCATAAAATCCACGTGAGTTTTAATAACTTTTTATTGTGTATAAATGCAATATTAAACTTTATTTAACATTTTTGCCTAATTCAATATATATATTTTAGAAATCCTTACTGAGAGAAATACGTGTCAAAAAGATTGAAAATATGAACTTTGCTGTACATTACATTCCTGATTGTATTGTCAAGTTTGGAAATGAAGTCATTTCCGAGCGTTTTGCAACAAAATATATTGAGTATTGAAATGCAGACTCAACCCGAGTTGGGAGACTCGATTCAATGACTCGACTCGAAACGAACTCGAGTCACTTTTTCTATAACTTGATTCGAGTCAACATAGCAAAATAACGCGACATGTACTCGATTTGACAAAGTGCAGATTTGACTTGACAGGGGACTTTAGCCCGAGTCTGCAATCATACTTTGAAAAAAAACATGCATTGTCTGACGTTGCCTGACTCATTCAGAAAAGACAACGAATTTTGGTAAGACTTGGACTCGCAACAAGCGTTCCTCATCTCGACTGAGGACTGGAAGTAAAGTGACTTGTTCCCAACAATGGATTCAACAATTAAACTTTGTTCATGCTTGGTAGATGTATCTCAGTCAATAATTTGTTTTCAAAATATCTTCTTCTAAGAGTATGTATCGCATCTTCAAAGTACAGTCCATCTGTAGCTCATTCTTGTCAAAATAAAATTTTTGGCTGGTACTTCACAATATATTGTCAGGGGGAACTTAAATAAATCCGTTTAGCCCACGACACTTTGCTCTGTTTAGGCACATGTAAATTACATACCACGACAGCATATAACAGACAATCTGACCACATCTTCCACCGTCGGAAAGTTCTGAAAATAAGTGGCAATAGATGTGTTGACCAATAGTAAGTTGACCGAGCTTCTTCTATCATGTTCTTGTAACTTTCGAACTGCTTGTCTTCGTCTCTTATCATGAGAATAACCTGATTTAGATAATGAAAGAATTTCAACACTAAAAGGATTGTTTAATGTCCAAGCCAATCGGGAAAATGTTGTCAAAGAAGCTTTTGTTGATCATTTGTCACTGATGGATCGCGTCGATGAGACGCGGTCCATCTGTGACACATGCTTAACAAAATTTAATCTCGGTCTAATTTCGTAAAATGAGATTTTGGAAAAAGTTTAGATCAATAGTGAAATTTTATCTACGCCACAGATGCCCAGTTGTTGCTCTGGTATGATTTCGGACATTGCCGACTTTCTTTGTGAATTGTTGCGAATCAGTTTTTTCGGTTGGCTTTTCAAATTGCCGATAGGCTACGCGAAACTTCTTTCTCAAGCTTCACAAGAACTGTTTTTTGTTAAGAACGCTTTGACGTAATGTCAATTGCGAATAAGCTTGTTTAATCTAGTATGAGCAAATAAGTATTCGTGTATTCGTGTAACATTGTATCTCCGAACTTCACCAAAATGCATATACCTTGAAACAAATTTATAGCTCAAAGTGTCATTTTTTTAAAATAAACAAATCCACTCGAGAACATGGTACATGATTGCTACTCATTCTTAGAATTTCCCCTCTACGTAGGATGTTAAGGCTCTGCCAATCAGAAATTATATTTTGCCAAGTATGAGGTATAGACCGACCATGCCTCGTCGGCGCTATCCATCAGTGACTCAAGCGTACCAAAAACATGTGTGAACACTGTAGCGTATGGAGCGGCATGCCGCCTTGCCGACTGAAAAAACCCAAAATGATCTTTTATGTGGAAAAACTTGATATGTTTTCGCGCATACGATAATAAATTTATCTAGCCTATCTTTGAGCCCGAAATCCTTTTTCAAAATTTTATATTTTAAATTGTTATCCAGAGCAAAACACTACCTTAGCTTCCGGCCACTTCCGATGGAATTGTTCGAAAAACAGTGAATGAGGTAAATCAACAACAGCCTCCACACCATTTAAATAAACTTTATCTAACACTTTGTTTATATCAGTAGATTTGCCGATGAGTATTTCCTCCCATTCATCATATCCATATTCTATAGATTCTTCGAAATCGTAAACTGAATATGAAAACAAGTGTTACTTTTCCTTCGACGCGCTTAGAATGATGATGCACTTACTTAGCATATTTCAGTCCATAAAATCACATTTTTCAAGTATTATTTGAGTCTACATCGCGATTTTTATTGTGTTTCATAGTAACAACGCTTTTTTTCAGGAAAAAATTTGGCCTGTGTCGCCCATTATGTCATCATTATTGGACCTCCAATTTTTGAAATCTCTCCCCCTCCCCATTCAAGTTTTTGAATGCGCCACTGGTTGCGGCGCTCGAAAATCATAGCACATTGTGACTTTCATATTGGAAAAACTTGTCTTCAATTCGAATAGGAAGGAGGGTGGTGGTAAACCATTGAAATTGAAGGCAACAGCTGGTAAAGGCAGCTGACGTCTATAGAGGAGGTAAAGATCTGTGGTTTAAAGTAATAGTTTGTTTTTGCAACTGTTGGGTTGGATAGGCATACGCTCATCAAATTCATGATCAAACACTCACGCACGTTACCAATAACAGAGGAAATCTGGTTGTCAGCGTTGCAAAATAATACCGAGTACAAACTCTTACCTACCTTTGTCGTATCCAAGAATTCGCAGAGCTCGAGCTAAAGACTTCGTTCCTGTTTTGGGAAATCCGGCGCAGATGACTTTCATTCTTGCATTTCAACTTGCAACTCCACTTATATTTATTGATTCAGTATTGGATCGATTCTAAACTAAGTGATACTAATTCGGCGTTTATCCTGGGGCGTTCAATTCAGAATATAAACTAATATGTGCTCTGTCTCCCAAATGTTTGCACAAATTGTTTAATATGGCGATGCGGTCGATCGCACACGTCGTTATCTGATGAATATGACAATAACGTATCGAATCAATTTGGTAATTATAAAATTTCTACAATCTGCATTACATTCCATTCTACTGAATTCTTCAAATATATGTGATTTTCTTGTGCCACTACTTGCAAGACTGCCTTGAAATTAATGTAGAAAATGTATTAAATAAACTTTTGAAATCTGTTTGCATGGTTAGGAATAGGACTGGGCAATTCGATTCGGTGATTCGAATCAATGCGAAATACGGTTTATTCAAATCAATCGTGAATCGTTCATAGGAACAGAAACTTGATAAATGAACTAGGATTTCATTTTAACGACGAAATGAAATCGATTTTGGTTAAATGTGAGCCAAATCGATTATATTTCGTGGTTAAACTATGAAAATCGTTGCTCTTGGTGTGAATTACTTCATTTTCACGATAGAGACAAGTTATAATAGTAAAAAGGGGATATTTTTCCAATACATAGAATTAGTGATTCGACCCGATTCGAAAAAATATTCGAATCAGATTCGAATTCTAGTGATTTTATTCGCTCAAACTTTTCTTCGTGGAGTAAAAGCAGCCATCACTAACGTCAGAAGATCTCAAATCTTGGTAGGACATCAAACGTTGAATGAAATTCAATTTTTTCAACTAAAATCTTGGCCTTCCTGTTACTGCTTATTTCTAAAAAAAAATGAAAACAGTATAAAAACTCATGAATGCTGATCCCACTGTGGAAGGCTACTGTTGTTTGAATAATATGCACTTTCCGGTTGGACCGAGTCAACCCAGTTAAACAACATAACTCCATATTTGTAGAACCCATTTTGTCGTTAATCCGTCAGTTCTCTCCAAAGATAGTCGATAACCGATTTCCCGAGGCCGTCGTCTGACGTTTGCAACCTGTTTTTTTCTAAATTAGATAAAATAAAACAAGGTTACATAGTTTCACTTTTAAAACTGAGTAGTACCCCGAATAAAAATCTGGTGAACTAGGTTCCTTCGCACCCTAAAACAGTTTTAAAATCTTAAAATGTTTTTGAAAAATCGGATCTCAGGGCATCAAATCGCCTAAATAAATATAACTATTTTAACGTATTAAAACATTAAAAAGTTCATTCTCAGATTTTTTTAGTCGGCGAACTAAATACGCTAGTATATGCACCCACCACGTTTACACCTACTTACTTACTTGTGCGCCCACACATGATTGCACCCACGTAATCGGTTACTTGTATTTCAATGCATGCATTTTTGTATAACGACATTATACGCTTGTAGCCAGCGACATACATTTGAACCTACACATACTTTCCTATATTTTCATACCGGTATACCTTGAACCCACTAATATCTTTTAAAACCACGCACATTTGCACATCGTGAATTTGTACTCACGCATATCTGCACTCACATGAAATTTCATCCACTTTTATATGCCACTTGTACGTTGGGACTATTAACATTATTCTGGGACAGAAAAGCAGATACAACTAGAACTGTTACACAGTACTAGGAAGGCTTTCGTCTGACTATGATAAACACTGTCATCACTGGATCCTCCATGAGTACTCATATATTTTCTGAGAGATATCTTACAGCACACAGATTTCTGGACCGAGATTCTAGCTGACAAACGAAGTTATGCAAACATCAAATTTCACCTTTCATGATAATAAATCAGACCATGCATAATACCGCTATAATCCAAAGAAATCACATATACACCATGGACTGGTGTATCAGTATCAAAGCCTATCTTTACACTCTTTTTAATATGTCCAATGATATATGTATGGGTCATGCATGGGACAGACAAAGTTGGGTGCCTTGAGTTTATATTTTGTTCATTCATCTTCGGACTGTGTCAAATCATTATGAAAGCCCATCTTTATTTTCTTTTCGATTTACCCAGGGAAATATGTATGGGTCATACATGGGACAGACAAGGTATGGTGTCTTGAAATTATTTTTGGCTTGTTTATCTGGGGACTTTGTCAAATCAATGTCAAAGCCCATCTCTACACTCTTTTTCATCTATCTAATGATATATGTATGGGTCATGCGTGGGACCGAATAGGTATGATCTCTTGAAATTATTTTTTCGGTAATCAACTCACAACTGTGCCCAATTAGTAACAAATCCCTTTCCTATGCCTCTTTTTTGTCTATCCAATGATATATGCGAGGCCCATGCATGGGACAGAAAAGGTATGGAGTCTTAAAATTATATTTGAATTATTCATCCTAGAGCTGTGTCAAATCATCAGTAAAGCCCATCTTTACATTCTTTTCTGTCCATTCAATGATATATACATGTGTCATGCATGAAACAGACATTGTATGGTGTTTTGCAATATATTTGGTTCATTCAACTCAGGACTGTGTCGAATCAACACCAAAGACCATATTTGCATCCTTTTTGATCTATCCAATGATATATGTATGAGCCATGCATGTGGCAGACGAGGCATGGTGTTTATATATTATATTTTAGTTATTCATCCCAGGACTATGTCAAATCAATATATAAACCTATCTTTACACTCTTTTTATCTATCTAATGATATATGTATGAGCCATGCATGTGGCAGACGAGGCATGGTGTTTATATATTATATTTTAGTTATTAATCCCAGGACTATGTCCAGAGGCTGAGGAGGTCTAATAATGATACCATAGTGAGCGACACAGGCCATTTTATTTCCTGGATAAAAGCGTTGTTATCGTATATTACTATGAAATTCACTAAAAATCGCAATGGAGGCGCAAGTAATTTTTGAGAAATGTGATTTCATGTACTAAAATATGCTACGTAAGTGCAACATTCAAAGCGCCGAAGGGAAAGTACCACTTGTTATCATATTTAGTATATGATTTCGAAGAATTTATAGAATATGGATATGTTGAATGAGAGGAAATACTCCTCGGCAAATCTACTGATATAAACAAGGTGTTAGATAAAGTTTATTCAAACGATATAGAAGCTTCGACTTTACTCATTCATTTTTCTCTGAATATTATCATCGAAAGTCGGCTAAGATAATATAAATGTGTGCGTGTTCCGAGTCCGAGTTGTCGTAAAAATATTACAGAGAGTACTTTGTTTGCTCCGCCTAAAACACACGTCAATCAAGGGATAAAAACGGGTCCGAATCCCGACGAAGAATGGTAACGATCTATGAACGAGAGAAGATTTTGAAGAGCAGTACATACGGGGTGTCGCTGGGTGAGGCACTCTGCTAACCCACAGCTTTAGGGCGGTGCTCGATAACCTTACCAGTTCCTCGCTGCTTCCACACTGGCTGGAATAACAAGAAGCGCAATAAATCCAGTGTCCAGCTGAAATTGCAAACACTGTTAATTGGCAAACAAAGGCATAAAATGGAGGTTCCAATAAAATTGAATTCTTCCCCAAAAATATGTCTCAACACTTGTGACATACTCGTCATACATGCGTATTTTGTGCACGTATTAGCACGATACATTGGAGATCTGTGGGCTAATATCGGCCATCCCAGTACTTTATCGGTATTAAAATTGGTCTGACATAAAATTAAAACTCATGGGGATTTCGAATTTTTAAGGACTTTTCTGTTCTGAATAACAGATCATTTTTACGATTGAAATATGACATTTTTTTGCTTGTTTCAAAATTTAAAATATTTATTCATGTAAATAATGTTTGAATCTATATGGGCGCGATAGCCTAGTGGTTAAACATGTTGGCATCGCGGGTTGGGGATCTCAGGTTCGAGCCCTGGCTGTCCGGCTCGCCTATTCATGTCCACCACTCGACCCAGGGTGTAATAACTTCGGTATGCCAAGCCGAACAGAAAAAGATCTTATCTTTCTAGTAAATATAAGTGGTCTATGAGTGCCCGCTGTTACAGAACCTACTGGTTTACTTTGTGTCTACCTTATGTTCTAAAATCTGCGCGGCGGTGGAAGATATGGACTGATTGTATGTTTACCACGGCTCTGGTATGCAACATGACGATGTATTAATGCTTTTATTTTTTCTTGTTTAAATCGCTCATGGGTGATCGATTTATTTTTTAATACATCAACGTTGTGGCCTCAATACATGTGAAGATTAATTCACTACTGCAGTAAACAAGTTTGTTCCTATGAACATTCGAAACATTAGCAATATACATCGTTTGCTTTCACTGGTTTTTCTTATTTAATTCTCAACGTGTGAAGTTGTGTTAACGATGTAGCGCGGTGCGTTTCATCTTGCAAACAATATCGGCAGCACACGTCTGCATAGCTTTCCGTTAATTGTGTCAAATTAATTTTGGGAGTATTTGCAACGGTCTGTCCCTGAACCTTTCGAGAATTTCCCAGTCAGAACTTTCATTATGTCAAGTATGCGCCACAGATGCTTAGATAATAGATGTTTCCAAAAATTTTCTCGACTGCTTACAATCGCTACAAGAGCGGGCAGTTTCTGGAGAAGTGAACTTGCATCGAAACATCGGCCTTCGTACAGTACGATCATGCACATGGGCAAACTTTTTATATTAAAATTATTTGCTATTTGTGTTAAATTATGACGTCATAATGTACGTCTCAGTAAAAAATCCCCTTAGGAACTAGCGTAGAAACTGGCTAAATAAGTCTAACAACAATTGCAGGGAAATGTTCGACTTTTTTGACGTTTTGAAGCGCTTTTAAGATCATTCTGCAACATTTTTAGTGCACAAGGAGTAGGCTATGGTACTATGCCCTTCTGAATACGCTAGTGCGAGTGAGTATATTGGTTTTAAACCAGCATCGTTTAAATATTTCAGGGATGCATTCTTCCAAATGAACTTCTTTGGAAGCTAGCTTGAAGGAAAAGCAACGCTTATGTCAAATCTGTAATTCCGTCAGAGAATTTGTTGATATGGAATATTTCAGAGGTAATCGTATGCTTTTTTTATGCTGTTTTCTGAAATGGGGAAGATAACGAAAATTCAAAAATGAAAATATCCATGAATAACTTGTAATAGATTAAATTTTAATCGAAATAATTCAATTTTCATCGAAATGTGCTAATGTCTCTTTCATTGTTTATCGTTGTTGATCAGACTCTGGAATATAGGTTTTCGGTATCCATTCATTCACACTGTCATTATTACTACATTCATACAAATTTATTTATTTTATATCAGTAATTCATAAACAATTTTAAGCTTTTTATATCTTTTCCTTTACAGCAATAAAAACACAAAACACATTTATTATGCAATCAGAGTCATACCCACTTGGTCCCCAGTGTGAGGTATCATTGTAAATGATTCTGGTAAGATTTTCTTTCTGCGATATTTCGACGAAGGACATTGCGTTTTATGTTGAAATACTGTGCCAGCGTTCGACTAACCTAAGCAAATAAATGGAACAACAACATTTATTTTTGAACATTGACCTTAACGCCTATGATCACACATCAACATGCAATCACTACTGCGCGTCTTGTAAAAACTATGTTGTAACAGTGTTGGACCCGCCATACGTTTACAAATTTCTTAGTATGTATGCGCTAAAGCGAGCAAAGTGATAGAGTATCATCTAAACTAATGTTTAATCCAAAGTAAATCTTTGACAAAGCAATAGAAAGTACCGTAAATGGGTCGCCCATTCTCAATCACAAATTTATTTTCCCCGATCATGAGCCACAGATGGGCGGCGTCTCGTCAAACTTTTCCTATCGATCTCTTGATACATTTATTTTCGAAAAAAGGGCTACTTTCTAAAAGGCCCACTTTCTAGTCAATGTAATATGTTACTCAATTTATCGTTCCTCTATGCCTTTGTGTTCGCGGATCTGTATACAGTAAATGCCAGGATAAGGTAGAAAGAGTGACCAGACGAAACGTTAATGGAATGAAATTTGTGTCAGAGTGAAGCAAGACTATGAACCGCTCTCATATATTACTATAATCCATATTTTCATAACATTTTTATTGAACAGGGATGGAAACTTATATGCAAGTACCTCAATAAGCCTGTACCAACGGAAGAATTTCCGTATGATAACAAAGAATAGACTCCAGAATAGTAAGGACAAGAAAAAAGAACTCTTGAAAAACTTATTGGTTTTTCATTTTTATTCTGGTTCGGATTTGTTTCTGGTCATGATGTTGGTTAATATTGGTTTTATTTGAATATTACAAATATTGCAAATATGTTAAAATATAGGGCTCGAACTGATTGAACGGCTCCCTGTGTCTATTAGCAAAGTTTTTTGCGATCAAATCTATAAATAAATATAAAACCAGTTCCCAGAACCATAACTTACAATCGCTGAAACCGCCCGAAATCTCGCAAAACGAACGCAGTTCGACCAAAGAGCAACTAAGAAATTACGCTTTTTGCCATCCAAGAATTAATTACTGTTATGTTACTGTTTTATCAATATCATCTTCTTTATTAGCGGATTAGCGGACCATCTATTATGATAACCACCATATCAATTCCTATAATAAGCATATCGATCTAATTTCATGTTTAAAATCGATAACAAAAATATTTCAAATATTACTCGAATTGATATCGAAAAGACTGTTGAAGAACAGGCAGTACTGTACTCATAAATTAATCATTGCCAATTATTATTTTTTTTAATCAGAAAATATGTTTTATTAAATACTATCAACTGATGGATTGCCCATCAAAAGTGTTGTGCATTAGTTCTCGTGTATGAAAAAATATTTTCTTCCAATCTGCATAGATAGAAATTCCGAAATATTTGAATGAATTCAAATCATCCTAGTTCTAAATATGAAATCTTTTTATATCAAAAGCAGAATTTGTTAACCCTACGTGACTCCATCACTAGGGCATGAACAAGTAAAAACCTAATATTTAAAGGCATATAAACTTGATAATTTCCGGTTTTGGATGCAGGTATATTATGTTAAAATTCACTTTATTTTGGTTAATCCGATGATTTTTTTAAATCACCCCATGGTAAATTTATGATATTCCTAGCATTTCTGTTCTAAAAGTCTACATGTTCAAGTGTTAGAGGATTTTGTTTCACGGTTAACTACGCAAGCCATAACCTTACGCACCAAGCTTGAACGGCAGAAAAAAATTTCCGTCTAATCATTTTGTATATATAGTTACATCACGGTCGTTAAGTGTGTTTTGCCACGCATGTGTACTTGATGAAGCTCCTGAATAAAGTGGATTCTTTCTGCAATGTTTAACAGCCTCTTGTGCTATTACAGCTGCTAGGGTAGACGTGTGTAGCTTATGCAATTATTTCAAAAAGCTTCGTACAATTGAGGATCGTTAACAGCGTCAGACTAGTTTCAACAAAAATGAAAGTCATATGCGCTGGATTTCCTAAGACTGGAACCAAGTCTGTGGCCGTGGCTCTGAGAAAGCTTGGATACGACAAAGGTAAACATTGAAAATTTGTAGATATGTCTGTACGGCTTATTAGAATAATTACATTCGCGTTTACGTTTCGAAATTCATTCATAACAGTATCAGATTAAGCGTGTACAGGGCCCTGCGCTGACTCCCAAGATAGAGCCACTAGTTGTTCCTATCAGAATTTATTTTGTCAAGCATAGATCTTACTAGATAGATATACGATTTACACTCTGGCCCTTTTATTCTCCACCGCACTAGAATCGAATACTGTTTGTATGTATGAATGACTCAGCAAATTTTAAATCTGTAAACGCGTGAACTGTGATTACACCATTAACTGATTCCACTCCTAGTATGTTTGTTCGCAACTCGGCCACATTTGAGGCTGAATGTGCGTTGTTTTAATAACTGCCTTGATCTTTCTCTTTGTTTTTTTTTTCCTAACCGTATAAATTTTCAATTAATCGGAGCTTTCCGCCCTGAAAATATCAGGAACTGTTAGGATTGGGGTTCTGGTGAAGAGACTTAATCACCAAAGCTTGCCATACATTTTTGCCAAGGTTACCCATTAAAAGGTAAAATCCTATTCGAATAAGTACCATGGCGAATCTGAATTCCCCTACAAAAAAGGGGGACGTAAAAAAAAGGAGAACGGAAAAGAAACAACTCCAAATAATTAATGTTTACTATATTTTTGGATACTTTTAGCTACTTTTGGATTTACCATATTTCCTCTTCTTATAGTGTATGATTTCGAAGAAGCTATAGAATATGGATTCGACGAATGGGAAAAAATACTCTTAAACAAATCCACTGATATAAATAAATTATTTGATGAAGTTTATTCAGACGTAGACGTTGTTGTTGATTTTCCTGCGGCGATATTCTTTGAATCCTTTCATCGTAGATGGCCAGAAGCAAAGGTCGGTTAATATTACTTCGGGGCTAATAGGCAACGATGTAAAACCGCGAATACTGGCAAAATATTCACATTTCTTATAAGGGCAAAAATCAGCTTGGGAAAGAACTATGTACATATTAGCTTGTATTAAACCAAAAGTTTCATGGGTAAATTAAGATAATCGATACGTTATTAGACAAAAATGACCTTGAAATGTCATATAATAGAAGTTGAACTCACACCTTTCATATTTAATACTAGTGAGGCTAAAAGCATGCGAATTTGATTATCGAATTGCCACAAAAGAAATATGTACTCACTCATTTACAGAACAGTAGGCCATTTGAATGCTTGGCAGTATGGTAATGTGTATAAAAGACCGAAGACGTTGTCACGATCCGTAGGTGACTTATCCCTTTTTTAACAGTTTTATGCACGAGACAAGATTTTTAAGCAGAGTTTAAAACTTCCGGATTTTTTCTTTTTTTCATTCAACTAGGTGATTCTCATGGATAGAGATGTGGACAGTCAATTCAAGAGCTATAAAAATATGATAACTGAAGGTAGATCAACATACTGGTGGACAACATATGTGTTTCCTTATTTTCTCAAAAGCGCCCGACGATGGAGAACGTGGGTGAACAACATGCTCTACACAGGAGTGGTAAAAGAAATAACATATTAACCAATTTTTTTTAGACAAAATAGCGTTCTCTTTACAACTTGTGTGAGGATGTGATAGTAAGCTTGTATTTACTCGATTCATTTCCAGCACAATCGGAAACAGAACGCCTAACGAACTGATTAAAATTCACTAATATTCGATAAACAGAGCAAGCATTTGTTTTTTATACATGGTTGAGCAATGTGAAAGGAAAGTCAAGCATAATTTGAAAAAAAAAAAACGGTAGAACCGCCGTACAGTAAGTTATATTCAGTAAAACTACTGCCAACGATGTTCTAATTGTCTGATCCCAAAGCTCGCAGAGAACGACTTCGACTTCGAATTATTCAAATACATTTTTCGACCTATGCTGATAGTGTATTGGGGTCTTTGTACTAATTTCTCGACGCCAAAAATGAGAGAGAATTGAGCGTGATTCATGCCTATAAAATAGAGAATTGATTGTCACGAATTTTTCAGGGTTGTTACATTCCAAACGAGTTAAAATGGAAACAAGCTTACAAGAAGCATTATGCATATGTAAAATCGGTTATTCCACAAGACCAACTTTTGCTATGGAAAGTTTCAGAGGTAAGCCAAATTGTATTATATTGCAGGTAGGTCTGAGCAAAACCGAAGCATTTAGAATTCGAATCTGATTCCAATATTTTTTCAAATCAGATCGAATCGTTGATTTCATAAAAATAATCAATAACCAACCCATTTTTAAAATTACTATTATTGCTTTCATTATGATAATAAAACAATGCAAATTTACAAATTACGAACATCAGCATAAACTGACTTAAATGCGATGTCGTTTCAATTATGTCCCAGTTCGAGAGCAAAAAATTTCATTTTAACAACGAAATATATTCGATTTTTAGTCAAATTTGACAAAAATCGATTGCATTTTATGGTTAAAAACAAAAAATTTATTATGTATTTAGCATGTTTTTGCTCCTATGAAAGATTCACAATCGATTCGAAAAATTGTTAATTCGAATCGATTCGAATCACCGAATCGAATTGCCAGTCCTAAATGAAGGACAATTACTCAATTGAAATGAAGGCTGAGAATCTCAGGGAAACAGCTCATTGCATCCATTTTTCATTGATATAGCAAAAAGCTAAATTAAAAAAGCAGCACATGCACGTCATAATGTAGAATTGTCAAGCAATCGGTCTATTCAATATTGGATTGTCATTTAAAAATATCTAGAATTGACATATATAAAATTTAAGCATATACGCGCTTACAAACTTATAAACAAACACGTTTTTTTTTTTTTTTCATAGCTTAGCCTAGTGTTGTTGGAAACCTATGACCTTTCCGGTTCGGCTTAGAGCTACCTGGGTTCAGTGGAGAGCATAGATGAAAGAACCTGACGCGCTGAGACTCGAACCCGAGGTCTTTAAGCTGCGTTGCCAACGTGATAACCATTGGGCAATTGCGCCCACAGCTATATGTAGTAAACTTTCTTTTTCAAGTGAAATGACAGAAACTATACCATCCTGCTCTTTTCTATTCAGAATGCAAACATATATATATTAATTTCAATGTAAAATGATGATTTCTTATTACGGTGGAGATAAATTTTATTGTTGATATTCTAAGCAAATTCGGAAGTAACGCTTATATTAACCCGTCTTTTGTTTCACGGGATTGATTGTAATTACACCGATGATAGACATATATTAGTTCCCCCTTCTCACCACTTATAGGCTAAAAATTTGGAAAATATAACGCAGCATCCGGTATTTTCTATTGCAGGGCTGGGAACCGTTGTGCAAATTTTTAGACAAGCCAGTTCCAACGGAGGATTTTCCACATGAAAACAAAGCCGGGTCAGATGACACAATATTTGTAAAACTGATGAAGGATTCTAGAGTACTGAGAGATATGAAAAATGAAGTGAAAACTATACTTATGATTTTTCCTATCGTTATTTCTGTCTTGTATTGGATTTGTTGCAAAATTTGGTATTGACGAAAGAATAAACAAACTGCAATCGACAAAGTATTCAGGGTGGCGGAATCTTGAGTTTGAGTGTCTGAATAGCTGCTTTTTCCAGCCTGGACAATCCTAAATTTCACCAAACAGTATGGTTTTATGAGCGGTATGATTTTACTGTGTATTAATTTTTTTCGAAAGCCAAGAGATACGTTGAATGTTGTTTAACGAACTATTTATCCTCTATCCACTCCTCTTTTTTATAGAAATTTGCTCTAGGCAATGTCGAAAGCAGTCCCTAATACGAGGTAACCTACTTCCACTCAAATGTTCGAGTTATTACATTATTTAAGAGCTATCACAAGATAAAGTACCAGCAACAGCACATAAAGCGGAAACATCCCATAAACGAAATAAACCACCATGACAAATTGCTGTTACCTTCTAGTTGCCTCTTACGACACGCAGGAAATACGTTAGGGCTATTTTAAAATCCGTACCTACATTTTGGATGATAACAAAACAGTCAGTGAATGTTTAGGTAAAATATAAAAAACGGAACCAATGTCAACAACTATTGGCAAAACAAAATCCATTGGTTCTATTTTCACATTTTGATGGCTTTTTTTCGGAGTTTCGGCATTTCTTGATATCGATCCTTATTTTTGGTCCGTTGCAGCAATTTTCCAATTTTTTCTTGAAACGTGGGCTCGCCAAAGCAAGACTCATGCAAACAACTTTTTATTTGTAATTCTCAGACGTGTTTTCATTTCTCGAGTAGTTTATCGACAAATTACCATCGTTTATACCTGCATGATAGCGTTTTAAACAGGAATAGTCCTAAACGAATATTTTATTTATTAAATTCAAATACATTTTGAAAGAAATCGTTTGAAGAGGAAATATCGAATGCATTCTAAATTTTGCCATGTTTTTTAACAAAAATAATCCAAATTTCTTTTATTCTATAAAACAATAAAATTTCGGTGAAGCAAAAATAGTTTTTCTGTTAAATTTGTACTAATTTCTGAAATCGTTTTGGAGTTTTTTTGGTGAATAATCGTTTTTGGAAAACTTTTTGCAAACAATTCCGCTTTGTCTCTAGGGAATGTAAAATTTCGGAACCTTTGATTAAAGGGGGATGATTGATTTGCCACTGTTCAGGACATTGTGCACTATCCCCCAAATACCTTTGTAACCGAAATTCTGCTCCAAAATTTTTGCTCTTATCGAGTACGCATACCTCGATTTAGCACAATAGAATATTTTTTTGCAATCATTTCTGCCCCTTTATACAGTTTTCTGTTACTGTTATTAGGACTTAGACGATATTCGTGGAAATGGTGATTTCTCGATGTTATTGCCGATGCGCACTCAGGAGAACACCCCGGGCAACCTCGGGCTTCACCTGCAGTTTCCGATGAGGGTTAAATTCATCGATCCCAAAGCTAACACAACTCACTCTACGGCAAATCTCGAAAAAAATGCGCAAAGATTCCCAATCACCACACTTATAATTATAGCGAAAAGGAGATTCTTTGGTTACAGAAACATGGATTTTTAGACACAGCTACAACACAACATGGTCGGGAGTACCTAGTGGAGACTGAGGAACAAGAGATTGTATGTTATCTGGATGTGAACTAAAACACCGATCCAGCCTGGAAGAAGAATGGGACAGGTTTTCCGGAAATCAAGTATTGAACTCGGGTCAATACGGACCGTTTGAGTCAATGACTTTGCTATGGCAAAATTATGAACTTTAATTTAGGTCATGTCAATTGAAGTTGAATATAACCAGGTCCTTGATAAATATTGGCGAAGTCTGCAACCGCCTTGAAAAAAAACATTGTCTGCTATTGCGTGATCCATCAGAAACGGAAATACGAAGATACGTCTTGTGGGATCTGTGTCCGTCTATCTATTTTTTATATCTGAATTCTCTCAGAGCGAGGTTTTAGGAAACTTTCAATAATATATAAATCACACAAAACCACTATTGTGTGACGAGCTACATACGGGCGGAAACGAAGGTTAAATATAATTCTAACCTACATTCATTCATTCCAACCTAATAATGACAAATCTAAATGATATTTGTAGAGTGAGAATTGGCAAAGTAATCTGTAATTGCTGTTGAATAGATTTAAAAATCGACTGGTGACTCGACCTGGGACTAGGGATGGACAATTCGATTCAGAGATTAGAAGCACAATTTATTTGAATCAATAGTCAATCGTTCATAAAAAAAAAAACTAAATGCGAAACGTACTAAAATTCTAGTTTTTAACGAGAAAATGCAATCGATTTTGGTCAAATGTGATGTAGCGGTAAGTTATGAAAAATATGTTTTCTGTTCACAGGTTGGGTGTGCTGGGGATAAATGGAGTACATGATACACGTGCATACCGAGATTTCCACTCTCGTTTTAAATTGGGAACACTAAATGACCAAGTCTTCCTGGTTCAGCGGTTGGTACTAATGGCGCAGTACCAATGTCCATTAGCGCTCGACGGACTTACCTTATGTGATCGATGTTAGCAAAAAGGCCGAGAACTAGGCTTCAATGTCGCGTGGATGATTAAAAGATTAATGTAAAATCAACAGAATATGTAGCGTATAAAAAAGTTCAGTTTGTTACTATGTTTAGATACGGAGTTGATTTGCGAGCATTATGGAAGATGTTGCCTACCTAAAGTAAGGATAACAACCTAGTTGTTCTTTAACTAGTATTTCTAAGTAGCCTAGTTTAATTTTAAAAAACAGTTGGTGCCTTGATTAAAGATCGATTGAACGAAGCTAAACGTTGTTCGACCTGCATTTAGAGTATTTCACTATATTTAATGCTTCAATTCTTCAGATAGTCTATTCAGATAGACTTTTTTTATTACGAAAACATGATTTACCTCGTGTTACATACTACGTACATGGTTGAAAATTAGGTAAATTTACCCACTTTACCTGGTAAATTACTAAGGATAAAGTTCAAATGGAAAACTCGGCAAAAGTTTAAAAGTAAGTATACCAGATATCAATGAAATAGTTGAAAAGTATTTTGAAAATAAACTCGGTATACCATAGGTAAATTCGGTAATTCTAACCAAAATTCCCAACACTTTCATAAAACAGTGCCAGTTATACTTTTCAGGTAAGTTTGCCAAAAGTAGGTTTCCTAGGTTACGAATCGAGTTTATGTCTCACCATAATTTAAATTTCTCGAATCAAGTCGATTCACTGTACTTTCAAGTCGCAAGTCAAGCGGAGTTGAGGATTTACGAGTCGCAAGACGAGTCACGAGTTGATTTTTGAATCTATTGAATAACAATGACAGATTGATTTGCCACTTCGAACTCTATCAGGATCATCATTATCGGGGGAACGACACGGATTTCACAGTAGGGTACATTGTATGCTCTATACCCTCCTAAGATATGCCTTTCCCATCTCTTCAAACAAGAGATCGATTTATATTTCAATTCTTCAGCGTTGAGGCCACAATACCCGTGAAGAGTAATTTACTACTGCAGTGAAGAAGTTTGTTTCATATGAAAATTCGAAACGTTAGCAATGTACATCGTTTGCTTTCACTGGTTGTTCTTATTTAATTCGCAATGTGTGAAGTTATGTTAGCGATGTTGTGCGGTACGTTTCATGTAGCAAACAATATCGGCAGCACACGTTTGCATTGCTTAATTGTAGTCAACTTAATTTTGGGAGTATTTGCAACGGTCTGTCTCTGAACCTATTCGAGGATTTCCCAATCAGAACTTTTAATATGTCAGGTATGCGTGCGTATTATCGACTGGGTTACAGCTTACAATCGCTACAAGAACAAATTCGACTTCACTTTCTCTATAAGTGACCTTGCATCGAACCATGGGCTTTCGTACAATGCGATCATGCGCGTGCGCAAACTTTTTAATGTCGAATTATTTGCTATTGGGTCCAATAATAACGTCGTAATGTACGTCTCAGAAAGAAATCCCCTTAGAAACTAGCGTTAAAATGGGCTAAATAAGTATAACAACAATTGTAGGAAAATTTCAACTTTTCTGACATTTTGAAGCACCTATAAGCTCATTCTGCGACATTTTTATTCTGCTGACATGGCACCATGCCCCTCCTCTGAATAGAGCGAGTGAGTATATTGGTTTCAAACCAGCATTGTTCAAATATTTCAGGGATGCATTCATACAAATGAACTACTTTTGAAGCTAGCTTACAGGAAACAAAACGCCCATGTCAAATCTGTAATTCCGTGAGAGAATTTGTTGATATGGAATATTTCAGAGGTAATCGTAGCATTTTATTTTTGCTGTTTACTGAAATGGGATAGATAACGAAAATTCAAAAATGGAAATTTAATGTAATAAATTAAATTACAATCGAAATATTTCAATTTTCATCGAAATGTGCTAATGTCGCTTTTGTTGTATGTTATTTTGATCAGACTCTGGAATAAAGGTTTACAGGTATTCATTAATTCATACTGTCATAGACCATACCCACTTGGTCCCCAGTGTGAGGTATCATCGGAAATGATTTTGGTAAGTTTTTCTTTTCTGCGATATTTCGACGAAGATTTTTTTATGCTGAAATGTTGAGCCAGTGCGCGACTGACCCAAGCAAATAGATTGAAGAGCAACAACATTAATTTTCGAAGATTGCCCTAAATGCCTATGGTCACCCATCAACATACAATCACTACTGCGCGTCTTGTAAAAACAATACTGCGCAACATAGAAATGTTGTAACAGTGATAGACCCGCCATACGTTTACTATTTTCTTAGTGTGTATGCGCTAATGGGAGCAGAGTAATCGAGTATCATCTAAACTAGAGCAACAATGAATAATCCGAAGCAAATCTTTGACAAACAATCTTTGAGAGAGCAATAGTACCGTATATGGGTTGCCCATTGTCAATCACAAATTTATTTTCCCAAGCATGGGCCACAGATGGGCCGCGTCTCGTCAACTTTTTCTTGATACATGTATTTTTAAATAATTTTGCTCCAATACATGACCCATTCATGTTTAGTAAATAAAATTTCTGTCAGCTCAAGGCCTACTTTATAATGAATATAATAAATTACTCGATTGGTCAAGCGCACGTGGACTAATTACTTATTGTTCCTCTATGCCTTTGTGTTCACGGATCTGTATGCAGTAAATGCCAGGATAAGGTAGCAAGAGCGACCTAGAGAGGTTCAGACAAAACGTTACTGAAATAAAATTTGTGTCAGAGTGAAGCAAGACTTTGAACCACTCACATATATTACTCTAATCTATATTTTTATACCATTTTTAATTTGTAAAGATGGGAACCTATAGGCAAGTACCTCAATAAGCCTGTAGCAATGGAAGAATTTCCGTATGAAAACAAAGCAGGATCAGATAACAGAATTGCCGCAAAGCTAATGAGAGACTCCAGAATAGTGGGGGACATGAAAAAAAGAATTCTTGACAAATTGATTGGTTTTCCCCATTTTCATTCTGGTTTGGATTTGTTCCCAAATATAGTTATGATATTAGTTAATATTGGTTTTATTTGGATATTACAAGCATTGCAGTACTGTACTTTTAAATTAATCATTGCCAACTATAATTTTTTTAATCAGAAAATAGTTTTTATTATGTGTTATCAACAGATGGATTGCGCATCAAATATGTTGTGCATTAGTTCTCGTATATGAAAAAATATTTTCTTCCAATGGGCATGGATAAAATTCCTAACAATTTTAATGAATTTAGGTTATCCTAGTTCTAAACATGGAATCCCTATTTTTATATCGGTCAAAAGCAGACTTTGTTAACTCTACCTGACTCCATCACTAGTTGGGGCATGAACAAGTAAAAACCTAATATTTAAAGGCATATAAACTTGATAATTTCCGGTTTTGGATAGCAGGTATATTATGTTAAAATTCACTTTATTTTGGCTAATCCGATGATTTTTTTAAATCACTCCATGGCCAATTTATGATATTCCTAGCATTTCTGTTCTAAAAAGTCTGCATGGTCAAGTGTTAGAGGATTTTGTTTCACGGTAAACTACGCAAGCCATAACATTACGCACCAAGCCTGAACGGCATAGAAATTTTGCGTCTGATCATTTTATATATAGTTACATCGCGGTCGTTAGATGAGTTTTGCCGTGTGTATTCGATGTAGCTCCCGAATAAAGTGGCTTCTTTCTGCAACGCATGAAAGCCTCTTGTGCTATTACAGCTGCTAGGGTAGACGTGTATAGCTCCAGCAAATATTTTGAATACCTTTGTTCATTTGAAGATCGTTAACATCGACAGACTAGTTTCAACAAAAATGAAGATCATATGCGCTGGATTTCCTAAGACTGGAACCACGTCGATGGCCGTGGCTCTGAGAAAGCTTGGATATGACAAAGGTAAACATTGAAAAGTGGAACACATCATTCTACAATTTTTATAACACTAATACACGAATTCTTCAGGGGTTAAATTTGTAGATCTCTCTGTACGGCTTGGTAAAATAAAAACCTTTGTATTTAAGTTTCCGAAATTCATTCATACCCGTGCGCCCTAAGCTAAATCCCAAGGGACCCCGAGCTACTTCCCAAGATAGAGCCACTAGTTTTTCCTATCAGAATTTTTAGTTTGTCAAGCATAGAACTCACTTTTAGCCTAATATACCTTTACCTTGCTCTTTTATTCTCCACCGCACTCGAATCAAAAAATGTTTGTGTGTATGAATGAGTCAACAAATTTTAAATCAATAAACACGTGAAATGTGATTGCACCATTAACTGATTTCACTCCCAGTCTGTTTGTTCGTAACTCGCTCACATACGAGGCTGTATCTGCCTTGTTTTTGATAACTGCCTTGTAATTTCTCTTTGTTTTTCTGACGATATAATTCAATTAATCGAAGCTTTCCGCTCTGTATATACCAGAAGCGTGTCAGGGCTGGGGACAGTTTTATACGATATTCTGGTGAAGAGATTTAATCACCAGAGCTTCACATACATTCTTGCCCAGGTTACCCATTCATAGGTAAAATTTTATTCGAATACGTACCATGGTGAATCAGAACCCCCCCCCCAAAAAAAAAAAAATAAATAAAAATAAAAAATAAAAAATACAAAAAAAGGAAATCGAGAAGGGAACAGAAAATAAACAAATCCTATAAATTATTGTTTAGTATGTTATCGGACCTCTTCTTTTTGGCTACTTTTGGATTAACCATGTTTCTTATTCCTATAGTGTATGATTTCGAAGAAGCTATAGAATATGGA
Source organism: Styela plicata (assembly GCA_963675895.2). Taxonomy (NCBI): domain Eukaryota; kingdom Metazoa; phylum Chordata; class Ascidiacea; order Stolidobranchia; family Styelidae; genus Styela; species Styela plicata. Next base: position 12,488,598 of record OZ023149.1, read on the forward strand.
TTCGACGAATGGGAAGAAATACTCTTAAACAAATCTACAGATATAAATAAAATATTTGATGAAGTTTATTCAGACGTAGACGTTGTTGTGGATTTTCCCGCGGCGTTATTCTTTGAACCCTTTCATCGTAGATGGCCAGAAGCAAAGGTCGGTTAATATTTATTCAGAGCTAATATGCCATGATGTAATATTGCGAATACTGGCGTTATATTCACATTCATTGTAAGGGCCAAAATCAGCTCGGGAAACTATGTACATATCAGCTTGTATCAAATCGAAACTTCCGTGGGTAAATTAAGCTGATCGATACGTTATTAGACAAAAAGGATAATAGAAGTTGAACTCACATCTTTGATATTCAATATAAGTGAGGCTAAAAGCATACGAATTTGATTAACAAATTGGCACAAAAGAAATACGTACCTACTCATCTACAGAACAGTAGGCCATTTAAATGCTTGACAGTATGGTAATGTATATAAAGTACGGAAGATCTTTGCACGATTCGTGCGTGACTCATTCTTATTTTTCGAAAGTTTTGAGCACAAAGCAGCAGATTTTTCCTCATTTTCCTTCAAATAGGTGATTCTTATGGATAGAAATGTGGACAGTCAATTCACGAGCTATAAGAATATGATAATTGAAGGTAGATCAACATACTGGTGGACAACATATGTATTTCCTTATTTTCTCAAAAGCGCCCGACGATGGAGGGCGTGGGTGGACAACTTGCTCTACACAGGAGTGGTAAAAGAATTAACATATTGGCCAAATTTTTATATAAAAATAGCTTTCTCTTTACAACTTGTGTGAAGAGGTGATAGTAAGCTGATATTTTCTCGATTCATTTCCAGCACAATCGAAAGCAGAACACCAAACGAACTGATTATCATTCACTAATATTTGATATACAGAGCAAGCGTTTGTTATTTTTTTCATAAATGGTTGAGCAATGAGTCATTGTAAATAATGATAAATGAATGTGAAAGGCAAGTCAAGTAAAAATTAAGAAAAAGATCACAGTAGAACAGCCGCACAGTAAGTTATATTCAGTAAAACTACTGCCAACGATGTACTACTCCAAACGATGGATAGTTATTGCACATTGCACATCCATGATGTAAGAACTTGGGTAAAGTCTGATCACAAAACTCACAGAGAACAGACTACATGTGCGATTGAGTTGCGTGTGCCAATTCCTCGACACCAAAAATGAGAGAAAATTATTTGTGATTCTTAGCTATAAAATAGAGAATTGATTGTCACGAATTTTTCAGGGTTGTTACATCCCGAACGAGTTAAAATGGAAGCAAGCTTACAAGAAGCATTATGCATATGTAAAATCGGTTATTCCACAAGACCAACTTTTGATATGGAATGTTTCAGAGGTAAGCCAAATTGTATTATATTGCAGAACAATTATTTGATTGAAATGAAGACTGAGAATCTAAGGGAAAAAACCTATAGCGTACACATCCCACTGATATAGCAAAAAGCTGAATAAAAAAGCAGCACATGCACCTCAAAATGTAGAATTGCTATGCAATCGACTATTTAATATTCGAATGTCATTTAAAAATATCTAGAATTCACATATATAAATTTTAGTCATATACGCGCTTACAAACTTATAAACGAATATGTTTAGTGTTGTTGGTAGGCTATGGACTTCCCGCTTCGGCTTGAAGCTATTAACCCTGGGTTGAGTGGAAAGTATAGATTAAAAAACCTGACGCACTGACTCAAAACACAAGGTCTTTAACCCACGATGCCAACATAATAACCGTTTGGCAATTGCGCCCACAGGTATATGTAGTAAGCTTTCTTTCTCTACTGACATGACAGAAACTATACCATCCTGCACCTCTCTATTTAGAATGCAAACATATATATATTAATTGCAATTTGAAATAATGATTTTTTATTACGGTGGAGATAAATTTTGTTGTTGATATTCTAAGCAAATTCGGAACTAACCCGTATATTAATCCGCCGTTTGTTTCATGGGATTGATTGTAATTGCACCGATGATATTAGTTTGCCTTTTTACTACTTGTAGGCCAAACATTTGGAAAATATAACGCGGCATCCACTATTTTCTATTGCAGGGCTGGGAACCGTTGTGCAAATTTTTAGACAAGCCAGTTCCAACGGAGGATTTTCCACATAAAAACAAAGCCGGGTCAGATGACAGAATAGCTGTAAAACTCATGAGAGATTCTAGAGTAGTGAGAGATATGAAAAATGAAGTGAAAACTAAACTTATGATTTTTCCTATCGTTCTTTCCGTCTTGTATTGGATTTGTTGCAACATTTGGTATTGATGAAAGGATAAACAAACTACAATCGACAAGTATTCAGGGTGGCGGAATCTTATTTTTTCTCTGGTGCTAAATGCATTCAAAACCATCAACACTTCTATTGCATTGTAGTATTGATGATTTTGAACCGTTTTCTACAGTTTGCTGCTATCACACATTTACTGAATTATCTTCTGCTGGAACCCATTTTATTTGAGTGTCTGAATAGCTGCTTTTTCCAGCCTGAACAATCGTAAATTTTACCAAACAGTACGGGTTTATGAGCGGTATGGTTTTACTGTGTAATACAGATAACACTCATTCCTCTCTTGTGCGGTGGTTCAGTTCTGTGCATAAAATGTATCCACTTATGTCAGTTTTGGATCAATATTATAGCAGCTAGTCGCTTTCTTTCAGGCATCTAATTCTAAATAGAAAATAGAAGAAAATTTAGAAAAGATGTAATGGAAATTTTTAAAAATTGAAAAAAAAATATGAAAAGAAATTTTTAATTACTTATCCTGAAAAGCTAGCAAAGCTAGTTTTCTCAGTGCAAAATGATACAATGTATACTAATACTTCATTACGGTAACTGACTGATATTTTGGCCACTGATATCTAATATATGGCTAATTGGGTCTCGTGGAAGTTTGTATTGTATTCACGGCTAGTATCATGACGTATTTACTATGTTATAGGATATCAAGAAAATTTAACATGTTAAAAGCGGGAAGCATTGCTAGCAGCTTGCAGAAATTGCGCTCTCCGATTAGCACCAGAATACACTGCAGTTTTAATTTTTTATGATATTCGGGAATGCACTACTTATCAAACTACACCCTTCTTCAACATGTTGAAAACGGCACACTAGCCCGAGAAGCATTGCCAGCAGCTTGCAAAGTTAGCGCTCACCAATTAGCACCACAATATACTGCAAATTTGAACTTTGATGATACCTGGGAATGCGTTAATATTTATCGCGAAATTTAGAAGCAGTAAACTTTAGTAACCCATTAGTACCCAATATCTTCAAAAAAAAATGTTAGAAGAAAGTAAGCAGTAGGTCTATACTGGTAATGAGCACGCAGAGCCCCCATTTTTCAAAAAAAAAATGTAAAACTATCCTGTCCCTGGGATTAATTTGTGCCATTTGGGGAAATTCTTCATGATAGTGTTTTTGAAAAATTATGTCCAAATTTGAGAGGGCCTCCAACATGTCAAAATATCACCATAAACGAATTTAGTCTTCGACCAGAAGAACAAAGTTGTTGGTTTCACTGTACAATGCATCTTAAGCCATGAGAGTTAGTTGATATATTTGGCCATGGATTATATATTAAAGTAACAGTCAAATGTGAATTTTATTGGGAAAGATTATCTCAAAATATTGTTTAGCAATAGCTAAAAGAGCCGTATTATTTCGATTGCAGTTACCCCAGTAAATAGAACTTTCGTCTAATATATATATATATATTACAAACAATATTAAACTTTAATGATGATATATTTAACAACTTTTTTTTCAAAAGCCAAGAGATACGTCATATGTTGTTTAATGTTGTTTAACAAACTGTCTATTCTCTATCCACTCCTCTTTTTTCATAGAAATTCGCTCTAGGCAATGCCGAAAGCAGTCCCTAAAAGGAGCTAACCAACTCCCACTCAAATTGCCGAGCTGTTACATTATTTAAGAGCTATTACAAGATAAAGTACCAGCAACTGCACTTTAAGCGAAAACATCCCATTAACGTTTTGGATGGTAACAAAACTTATATTGACTGTTTAGTTAAAATAATAAAATACCGAAGCAGTGTTAACAACTATTGGCAAAATAAAATCCGCTGGTTCAATTTACACATTTTTATGTTTTCTTTTTCGGAGTTTCGGCATTTCTTGATATCGGTCCTTATTTTTGGTTCGTTGCAGCTATTTGTAATGTTTTTTGGAAACGTGGGCTCGCCAAAGCAAGACTCATGCAAACAACTTTTTATTTATAATTCTCGAACGTGTTTTCATTTTTCAAGTAATTTATCGACAAGTTGCAAGCGTTGATGCCGGCATGATAGCGTTTTGAACAGGGATATTGCTAAACGAATATTTTATTTACTAAATTCGAATATATTTTGAAAGAAATTATTTGAATATGATATATCAAATGCATTCTAAATTCTGACATGTTTTCAATAAAAAAATTCCAAAATTTCCTTAATTCTATGAAACAATATAATTTCGGTGAGCAAAAATTTTTTTCTGTTAAATTCGTACTAATTTTTGAAATCGTTTTGGAGTTTTTTTGGAAACAAATCGTTTTTGGAGAACTTTTTGCAAACAATTCCTCTTTGTCACTGGGAGAATTTCGGGACCATTGATTAAAGGGGGGATGATTGATTTGCCACTGTTCAGGACATTGTGCACTATCCCCCAAATTTCTTTGGAACCGAAATTCTGCTTCAAAATTTTTGCTCTTATCGAGTTCGCGTACCTCGATTTAGCACAATTGAATATTTTTTTTTGCAATCATTCCAGCCCCATTATACAGTTTTCTGTTACTGTTATTAGGATTTGTACGATATTCGTGGAGATGCTGTTTTCTCGCCACTATTGCCGCTGTGCACTCGAGACAAAACCATGGGGCGGAGTCGGGCTTCATCTGGAATTTTCGGTGAGGGATAAATTCATCGATCCCAAGGCTAACTCCGTTAACTCCACGGCAAATCTCGAAAAAAAAACGCTGGAAGATTCCAAATCACCACACTTATAATTATAGTGCGGTGAAAAGGAGACTCTTTGGTTACAGAAACATAGTTTTTAGACACAGCTACAACACAACATGGTCGGAAGTACCTAGTGGAGACCGAGGAACGAGAGATTGTATGTTATCTGGATGTGAAGTAAAACACCGATCCAGTCTGGAGGAAGAATGAGACAGGATTCCGGAAAACAAGCATTGAACTCTGGTCAATACGCACCATTTGAGTCAATGACTCCGCTATGGCAAAATTATGAACTTTAATTCCGGCCATGTCAGCTGGAGCTGTATATAACCAGGTATTGTGATCAGCGAAGATATCATAATCTGATTCATCTGCGTGGCTATTTCATCCAAAATAGAACAGTCCTGAGTTGAAGGGGAACGGTAGACAAAAAACAGGAACGTCGTCCTGGTTAGAAGCAACATTCGCAAGCACAGGGTAGCACGCCTAACAGAACATGTTTCATTAATTCTATTCGATATAGCGCAGTAAGTGAGATTCGATTCAATGACTCGAGTCGAGTCGTCTGGGTCAAATAACTCTTCTCGTACTAGATTCGACAAAATGCAGACGCAACTTGATAAATATAGACGAAGTCTGCAACCGCCTTTTGAAAAAAACGTTGTCTGCCATTGCGTGATCCATCAGATACGAAAATACCCACGTGGATATGTGGGAGTGTTTTCTTCTATCTATTTTTTTTATCTGAATTCGCTCAAAGCAAGGTTTTAAGTGACTTTCAATAATAAATAGAAGTCACACAAAACCACTATTGTTTAAAGAGCTATAAAGGCGGAAACGAAAGTTAAAATTCTGCATTCAATAACGTACATTCATTCATTCTAACCTAATAATGACGAATCTGAGTGATGTTTGTATAGTGAGAAGTGGCAATGTAATCTGGAATTGCTGTTTAATAGATTTAGAAATCGACTCGTGACTCGACCTGAAACTAGGGCTGTACAATTCGATTAGGAGATTCGGAGCACAATTTATTCGAATCAATAGTCAATCGTTCATAGGAAAAAACTAAATGCTAAATGAACTAAAATTCTTATTTTTAACGAGAAAATGTAATCGATTTTGGTGGAATTTGATGAAGCGGTAGTTTATGAAAAGTGTGTGTTTTCTGTTCACAGCTTGGGTGTGATGGGGATAAATAGAGTATGTGATACACGTGCATACCGAGATTTCCCCTCTCGTTTTAAATTGGGAACACTGAATGATCAAGTCTTCCTGGTACAGTGGTTGGTACTAATGCCCATTAGCTCATCATGCCCCGCCCCTTGTCGAATTGCATAATGGCGTTTTTAATGATTTAAGAGGTTTAAATCACTATATTTTTTATTAGCTATTTCACTAACATAGCCAGCAAATTTTAGACCTTGAAACCCCACTTTTAAAAAAAATTTGCGCTACTTTTTGACTTGTTTTCCCGCGACATTCGTAAAGGTGTTTTCTTAACCTTTTATCCTGTGGCGTCGACCATGACGTCATAATTTAATCACGAAAAGTTTTTTTTTCGAGGTCCTAATTACGCTCCCGTGTGTACCTTCGAATCTAAACTGTTTGTGATTTTCAAGCAACTTCAATTCTACAGAGGCAAGAACATACAATTCGAACCCTTTGTGTAAGGTAGACACCAAAAATGTAATTTATTTTTAAATGCCTTGAATTTCAAGATTTATGAAAATAAATAAATCAAGATATAATATCAATGGTTATGCATGTAAAGGGAAAACTTGTTTTTGGTTTGCAAAAGACAAGACTTCAAGTAAAAATAAATATTCAAAATGAAAATTTTTGTACCAATTTCGCCCTGAAGTCATGTTATTTTCACATTTACGTAATATTTTGTCAAGCGTGCGGCGCATATGGATCTGGCTATCGGGGCGCGATCCATATGTGGCTCTTGTATGTCAAAATCAAATATCAAACAAAATTTTATCGACATGGATTTGTTGTTATAATCACTGAAATGTTTATATAACATTATAGTCGAGTGGAAGACGAGTTGTGATTATTACCCTCATAAAAAGTCATAATCTCTAATATAAGTTTCTACGGATTTAAATCCGAAAGTAAAATTTATTTCAAGTTTAGTGCTTTATATGTGTTAGTAAATTCTTTCGAAAAAGAAACGATAAAAAACGGAAGTTTTTTGACAAAGTGAAATGCTCGATTGGATTCAGCTCATTTTGAGTGGATCACTTACCGAATACCAGAAGTCACAGAGGTGCTTAGAGTAAGATAAAGTACCGTAACAACCTAGCTTCGGGTTCGGGCAAGTTAACCCGGAGCTTTCATTTTTCACTCCCTGGGATGAATAATAGGTATGAATAGATATTTCAACCGCACGTTACGTGACTAGAACAAGAAAACTCTGAACTGCAGGGGTTACATGCTAACCGCTAACCCACTCTTTAGTAATAGAAAAAATAAATAAATTGCATGTTGTAAATATTGTAGTCAAAGATCCAAATAGGAGATGAGGTTGAGGCTATCAAAGGTTCGATTTGTAAATATGAACCAAAATTATGGATATGTACGAAATTTCGAAAACACTGAAATGAAATCGAATATTTTATTGAAAAAAGAGTATTGGTGTTGTCTAAGTTTCTAATCGAATCAGAAATTAATTTTACCAAGTACCAGCCACTGATGGATCACGCCTAGGCGGCGTAATCCATCAGTGATCCGTACTCAACAAAACAATTCCATCCTTTGAATTTCTGCGTGTGACTCTCGGTTCGTCAGTGCAAAATGGTAAGTAAATATCTGAAAGTAAAAGTAAATATCTTCTTCAGATTATCATTCCTTTCTTCACCAGTTTGAGTCATACCCCATCCTATTCTTTTCCAGTAGCTTTTGTGCAATTTCATAACCGCTATCCACGTCTAAACATTCTTTTCTTTCGTCAATTTCAATTTTATTTGTTGTGGGTTTGCGACATCGAGCTACCGGTAGATCATGTAGCATTCTGCAAAGTTTACAAAACCCTATCGGTCTGGGCGATAAATATTTTTTTAAAATTAGTCTCAAATTTTGACTCGGCTGTGCAAAATGCTTCCATATGCTCTCTGGTATATAATTACCGTTTTTGTTTAAATATTTTGTCCATTTACGCCATTGTAAATATTCAGCGTAAGCTGTATCGTTTTCATCCAAATATTGGAGATATTTTACGAGTTCATCCAGTGATTGAAAATCTTCAACGTGAATGTAAGATTTTGGCGGCAAAACAGCGCTGACGTCATTTCTGAAAAAAGAGGTATTTGAGAAAAATGAGTCTTTATAACTATAATGAGGTTTCAGTCAGTAATTCTATGGGCATAAGTGTTTCTGTTAAGTATGGGCACGAGGCGCGGGTTATCTGGCTTGACAAATTAAATGAAGGGTTGGAATTCTGGATTTTTAGAGATTTTTTTATAAAACAAGCTCAATTGCTATCGATAAAAAAAAATTTTCAACGTCCTAAATTGGGTGTGAGAATTAAATCAAAATCAGGATCATTTGAATTTTGCATTAAATTGTCTAACGATTTTGAATTATCGCATTATCCTTAAACCCAAGTCAAATATTAATTTTTTGTTCCTTTTATATTTATACAAAAAGGAATTATATTTGTATGTAATTTCGGAAGCGAACGCAAAAGTTAAGACGTTAATATTATTCTTAGACCTAAATTAGAAATACATATGTGCATTGATTTGAACATTGTATTGACATTGAAGCAGCTATTATTTCAAAAAACCACGCGTATGACTTAGAATGGAAGTATAGGGAACGGTCAAGTGTGGTCGTTCCCCATGATAGAATAAAAGATCAATATTTTTAGATTAATCACTTCGCACTTAAGCACTTTGCAGTAGTAATGCACCTTGTCGCTAGCATGACATGACAAAGAATTACCGTCTTCCAATTGACAAATCTTTACAAAAAAATCTGAGCCGCTATAATAAAGTGCAGTAAGTGGTATCTGCCCTGGGCGATGGCAAAAACCACCTATCGCTTCATCACTTCCTTTCAGTTGCCTCTGCGAAAACTAGTTAGTAATACAATAATATACTGTTTTCTGTTGTACCATTTATCTCGCATAGAATGTATGCAAGGTAAATAGTACAGTAGAAAACAGATGGAATCGTACAAAGTTTCTACATTCTTAAAACCTCAATTCTATAAAAGAAGATTTCAATACCTGTGTGGTCCCCAAATCACAGGAACGGCACCACTGTACAGTGCATTATACCATAATTTTTCAGTCATGTAACCGCGACAATGAATACTGTTTTCGAAGCTCAAATAAAATTTATACCTGAATGAAAATTATTGATTTAGCAAAGTATAAAAATGTTTAACAAAAGAGTAAATAAATCGTTAAATTGAAACATTTAAATGAGGTGGTGCTTGATTTCACAGATTTTCAGTGTGGCTAGTAGTCGAAAATAATAAGAATATAATAGAAATTTGTTTGTGACAATAACAGGTCATTGATGACCCGGCTGTTTACTAGATTTAATTTCGAAAATAAAATGAGTAGAAACGTTGTACGTCCTCATTAAAAGCCATCCCACTTAACACCAAACACCCAGCTGGCTACAAGCTATACTGGAGGAATTCCACTGTAACCAAAATGTCGTAAAACGCTGTTCTTTAAAAATACTCTCAGTGATACCACAAAAAACTATATTTATAAAAACCTTCGATGAAACATCATATACTTAGCATAAATCAAGTTAGTTGCAAATTTTGGCAAAATATAATTACTTCAAATGAACGGTAAATTTACTGCACTTTTTTCATAGCGTACTTACTTTGATATGAAGTCAAAAAATGCAGTTTCCCATCTTGATAATGGAAGTAAATGTTCGTTACAAGCACCAAATAAATCCATAGACAAACCGCTTCGTCGTAATGATTCAACAAGAAAAAGTCGAACTTGTGCCCCGCTCGTATCACAGTTACTTGCTATCCATGCCGCCAACCTTTACAAAAAAGGATGCTATTGCGCCTTTTTGTTGGTTTGGTTTGGTTCCCCAAACGTGTTTTCAACGTTAGCTTCATTTTATTCATGCGTTTACACAAGGCAACGAAAGAGTAAAATAATACAAATCTAAAAACATGCAAGCAACGCAAAACATAAGTGTATTTCGTGACTATCAAGAGGACTAAACTATTAAACAAACCGAAGTCATGTGTAGCAAGAAGATAAAGACCACAAACAGCACTCACTATCTGTTTCAATCACAGCATTATTGCATTATTCTCAATAACGAGAGACGTAGTTTATATAAAAAAATGATACATACTTTCGCTTGTCTTTCACCAGTCGCTCAACGGTATCTTTTGTTGTTGAAGATTTTACCTTTCTTGCCTTTGTTTTGATACCAAAATGTCGACGTTCTAAATCTGCAATTTCGTAATGATCAGCTGGATATACTCCTTTAGTTTTCCCCATATTGTCCATAAAATTGTGGCCATGCTCTTTCTGCCTGTCAAAAAGCAAAGATTTAGATTGATCTGTAATTCTAATGGGATAAAGTTTATCGTTCGCGAGAGATAACAACCGCTAAAATATACCTTACTCATATATAAGAACCAAGAACCATCAATCCTCAGTAAAAAGCATGAGAGTCAGAAATAGGGGGTTCCGCCTAGCCTTTGCTCCAATATTTTTCCACGCATTAGCATACATGATTTCTGGAGGAAGACGCAATCTACAAATAAACTAAGACCGTACCATTTGATATCAAATAATCTGATTTCCACAGGACTTGAACATACCTTTTCCACGCGAAGTAGATGGAAGGCTATTCTCAACTTTACTCTTCTTTACTAAGCGACATAACCGAGATTTCATTTCTCAAAATTTCTCCATAAAGTCCCATAACTTAAATGATTTCATGGTACACTTAAAACTCATGACACCGGATTTTAAAATACGAGAGGATGTAAATTTTCCTACTCCAGTTCAACTCCAGAATCGTACCATAATATTTTTAGAATCCACGGGAATGATCCGTAAGGAGAAAATACATCGGCACTCGGACTTGGCGTCATCGTCCAGTCAAAATATTTACGAATGTGTTCGTCGTAGGGACGAGTGTTGGCGCTTTCTTGAGACCACCAAACATGCATCTGGTCCTGGTTGCTGGAAAAAATATGGAATAATTTAGCTAAGAGATATCAATACCAATGGAACTACATAATTGAGAACATGAAAAGCAATGATATATTTGAAGCCGTGCCATGCGCGGAATTCCATTTGGTGTTAAACTTTCATGACCTTGTATAATACTGGTGCAGGGCTTGAGGTGTCTGCATTAAACTTAACCTTTACCTGAATTTCATGAACATAGACTTATTTCATTTCATTCAAACACAAAAACAAAAAACAGACAACAAGACGAAGAAATGTGTAAATGAGTAAAACTGTCCCAATTATAAAATTCACCCCGCGTCGGCGCCGTCCATCAGCGACTCAAGCTTATACCAAAACCTACGTGTACATACTCTTTCTGATTTCGGCAAGTTGAGCATTTACTAGAGGAAGAAACCAATCGCCATCTTTGTGAAGTGTCGCCCAACACCCCCACCCGTGTGTCTCCCCTCCACCAATATATTAGATGCCATTTTACAACATCATTGTAATAGGCAAAATGCAAAATTTTCGCGCGCGCTTTTATATACGTTTTTTGTTCTTTTGTCCCAAAATGACGACTTTCTGCATAAAAAGGTCAAAATATTTTCCCGCGCCTTCGAACAGCAATTTCTTGATTTTTAATGTACCCCTCGAGTTTTGAGACCTTCCGCCGCAGATGTTCGTATGCACGTTAATACAAAACAAACAATAGAAATGCGAGTAGGCAACGAACGATTCAGATAAGCAATTGCAGCCGATGAACTAGGAATTTGAAATTTCATAAAACAGCTGACAAAAACAAAAATTGTTTCTGATACAAACATTCTGGACGCTTTAAAACGCCGAAGAAAATGCACAATAGTTTAAGGTTGTTTATTTTTATTAAAATTCATTTTGAGCAAAGCTAGAGCAGTGCCAGAAAGAAAACACATAGTGCAAAGCGTAGTACAGCACAGTACATCCATCGATAGCTTGGTTTTGAAAAGCTTCAATCGCCTAGTCGGATTTGTTATTGTTCTCGATCGAAACATGGTCTATAAAACCATGCAAATGCAAGACTGTGCCTAGGTTTACAAAGCAGTTTCATCCATTATTCGTAAAAATAGCTTAACACAGAAAAACAAGAAGTGAAAAGTGCTTGAATGCACAGTAACGGCATGAGTAATATGAGCTGCATTTAGATGCTGATATAGCAATACTATAACAATTCAACCAGATTTTAACAACAATGAAGAACGATGTGACAAATTTCCAGAATTCCCAGTAAATTATTATTGACTCAGCACGCCTTGTTAAGTATGACGGGCCAAGCATGCTGAGCCAAAAATTTTTTTGCTGGGAATTACTAAATACTTGACATATTGTTTTTCATCCGGTACCAAAATTTTAAAACCTGCACATATGCTGGCGGATACGGCTAAATGCCTAAGCTTTGCTTGGCTTTTTAAGTCACCAACTCTAGTACACTCATTGAGAACTCAAACCAGTAGTCAGTCATCTCACACTTGGTTGGTTGGGAATTCTCGGTGTTGCCCTCTTCATATGAATGAGCTGTTAGAAGACTTTAGGGGCGTCTTGAGCATGTCTTGTAGGGAGCAAGTATGGTTTGAGTGTATTTTGTTTAAAAAACTTTCACATGCAGCGCACAGTTAATTGAGACTTCATAAATTAAAACAAAAATCTTTCCCCGCCACGAAAATTTTTTTGATCAGCGAGCGATTCGTAGAGTGGTGAACATAGATTCATAAACCGAACATGTCGAGAATCGAAGCCATTGAAAATAACACGACAAAATTGGTGTCAATACGGATACGTTATTTTCCACCCCTTAATTCCAGTGTCGGAAATTATGAATTATGAATTAAGAGTTCCTCAAACCTGGACAGCACCGTATATAAAACAATACTTTTTACACTGAAAGAAAAGATATTCTATGTGCACCAATTACAGATTTTATTATAAACTAACATTCGGTTTATAATTGTCAATATTTGAAAAATATGGCTTTGTGTAAATAGGGAGCGGTAATAAGAATGAAATGATAATATAGACTTTTCCTATTTTACTGAAACCGCGAAAATTGATTTTTGGCTAAACGTGGCGACTAAAGATGTCAAATTCTGGAGGCACATCAATAAAGAATCAAAATCCAATTTTCAAACAAGAGCTTGCCGGCGAAATTTAATATTTTATTTTGGATGCGAAAACAATAAAATCTGCAGAATAACCGATTAGGCTTATCTTGAAGATATTTTGCATAAACTTTCAAACTCTCCGTGGTGGGAACAGTGAACTCTTTCCAAAAATTTAGAGAGGGGATTGATACTTGACCAGTCGTCGGTCAGAATATTCAATTAACAACTTAATTTGCTTCAATATTAGTGGACTTAACACAGTCAGAAAGTATCATTCACTGATGTTTCGTGCAGCGAAGGCTCGGTCCTTTTGTGACTTATACGTCACAAAATAATGTTTGCTGTGATTAATCACGTATTTATATTTATATTTGTTGTTATAAAGATTTACCTTTTTGGTGGAGGTTTATGTGTTGAGTTAGGGTAGAAAGCGTGGAAGACGACAGCATCGCTTTTATTTAGAAATCTGCGATCGTAAGTTATTCTGCAATTTCCACATGTAGATGTATTCCATGATATTCTGAAAAAAAACAGCAGCAAATTTGAATGATATTAAAAATTGAATAAATAAAAATAGAAAAATGCCGTACCAAGGGTTAAATAACATAAACGAAAAGAGACGCAACCTTCGCAAACGTTAGATCTCTATTCATAAATAAAAATTTTATTTTGTTGAGCATGCGCCACAGTTTGACCTCGCCTTATCGACACGATCCATCACAGACATAAACTTAACAATATTACTCTTTGGCAATATTTTTCCGATTGAGATGCTTTCTTATTTCTGTCAATCTACATCTACAATTCCTTAAAATCGTTCCTGATTGACATTATTCAGATAGTGAATTACTCCTCACACCCGTGTGCTAAACACTTTGTAGCTAGCAATTAATAAACAAGCACAATAAAGCTAACCTCTCAAGATTTGACGGTAGATGCCCAGTAAACAGATTTTCTGCCACCATAGTCATATCGTGGAACGGTATGAACCACATCAAAATAGTCTTTTTGATATTCAGAGTCTTGTTTCGCGAACATGCTTGCCTCCTTAGAACAGTTTTATATACATGCTTATGCGGATGTACCACCGACTGCATAGACGGTCGGGAAAAGCACCACATCCATAGTCCGATTGAACCAAATGTCGTAAGTACCAAAAATATGAGCAAACGACGAAGTCGCTTCACTTTCCCGTATTCGGCCATGTACCATCTGTGAAAATGTATAAAATAATTCAGTTTGCATTGTAAGTAGGGCTGGACAAAACCAAAGCCTTTAGAATTCGAATCTGATTCGATTATTTTTTTTCGAATCGGATTGAATAAGTAATTTTATTTCGTCAAGCATGAGCCAATGATGGACAGCGCCTTGTCAGCGCGGTCCATCAATGACTCATACCCAATAAAAATATTTCTGCATGGGCAGTATCAAAATCGAACAAGCTAATGCACTTTTAATTCACACTTTATCTCTACAAACAAAAACAAATTTGATCAACATCGATCACTTAATTTAAACGTACACTTAATTTTACAAGTTTGTTGTTCTTGTAGCTGATTTACTATTAATACGAACAATTTGTTTTTTCAAATCAATTCGAATCAACGAACTGAATTGCCCCGCTCGAAGTGTAAGTATAACGACCTATAACGGTCAAATCTGAATCATCAACCTGAGCATTGTTACCGGCTTATCAATTGTCGGCGGATCACAAAAATGGCCGACGTTCCAGTTAGAAAAAATTCATGAAAGCATGTTTTGTTAAATATGAGTCACTGAAGGATCGCAGCGCAAAGGTGCGGTCTATCTGTGAATCATGTTTACCAAAATAAAATATGTGATTGGGATAGGTCATTAAACGCAAAACCTGAAAAAAATGCACCTGAACAGAAAAATGTTATTGAATATAACAAAACTATTGTAATTTTTGACGTTTATTGATTTTTTCCACACATTTTTCATATAAATTCCGAAAGATTGATTGAAAAATCGATTCAAATATGAATGTATCTACAGTGTTAGTTACTCCACAAACGACAATGCTCGCAATTCGTTATTCATTGCCTATAATGGGAGATTTTACTTTGAGTTTCCCTATAGGTTTCAGTATTTGCCGCGAAAAATCAATATCGGTCTAATTCTATTTGCAAGCGAAAAAGCTTAAATAATAGGAGCACACATTTGATTATAGTGTTGTATTTGATATTTAATCAATTTTCTACCAGTTTAAATATGCACTCTACGAATTTATTCCACATATTAGAAACCACGTGTTGCTGAAGGATAGCGCCGTAACACGTACCTAACAACACTTGCACAACTAAGGCCCAGATATCTTTGTTGCTCTCCAACTATAGATGACGTCATCATGTAATAATACCATGGATTCTGTACATAAATCACATTATTATCCGGAGTGACAGTGGAAGACATTTGATTTCAATAAGACTATTATGACTTTCCGGACGTGCACGGAAAAATTTCATATTTTTTGCGAAAATTCACTATTTTTTGGAAGTAAAACTTAAAATAGGCTATGGTTTAACTGTTTTTTTCTTGAGTACCACGACTAACTCATATGCCTCACAGAACTAGTATTATTGGATATTCCGCACTTCAGCAACATATCACAAACCTGACAGTAAGAAATACCTCACTAGAATGTGCGTAAGAATTCAGTCTGTGTTACGTCACAAAATGCCAATGCTCATTATCAAATGTGTCAGAATAAAAGACACAGCATTCTAAGTACTTGAATTAAAAAATATTAAATTTTGACGAACATGAGCTACCGACGGACCGCGCAGAGGCGGTACGATCCATCAGTGACTCATGCTTGAGAAACGGTGCTAAAACAGAAATTTTTTACATTAACCTCAGTGCAAGAGTAAAGACCGATAACGGGTCATTCCGTCTGGTACCACCGAGTCATGCAAATATTTTCTAAATTGCTTTGCTGATTGTGTTGACCTAAATGGCTTTAAATATCAATAAATATTTTTAATGGGTGAAGATCCTTTAATCTTCCTTCATTCCTACATTTATGAAGCTCTCTGCACACTAGTGATTTCATGAGACTTTCATGTATGATTATTCTCGTGCAACCTTGCTTGGAGCGAATTTTGTTAAAAAAAAATCTATAAATACTGAATCGCTAAAGTACGCATTCCATTTCTGCTGGTTGAAAAAGTACTAACTCTGCACTGAAGTACGCATTTTATTTCTGCTGGTTGAAAAAGTATTAACTTAACGCTGAAGTACGCATTTTATTTCTGCGGGTTGAAAAAGTACTAACTTAACGCTGAAGTACGCGTTCTATTTCTGCTGGTTGAAAAAGTATTAACTTAACGCTGAAGTACGCATTTTATTTCTGCTGGTTGAAAAAGTATTAACTTAACGCTGAAGTACGCATTTTATTTCTGCGGGTTGAAAAAGTACTAACTTAACGCTGAAGTACGCATTTTATTTCTGCTGGTTGAAAAAGTACTAACTTAACGCTGAAGTAAGCATTTTATTTCTGCTGGTTGAAAAAGTACTAACTTAACGCTCAAGTACGCATTCTATTTCTGCTGGTTGAAAAAGTACTAACTTAACGCTGAAGTACGCATTCTATTTCTGCTGGTTGAAAAAGTACTAACTTAACGCTGAAGTACGCATTCTATTTCTGCTGGTTGAAAAAGTACTAACCTAACGCTGAAGTACACATTATATTTCTGCTGGTTGAAAAAGTACTAACTCAACGCTGAAGTACGCATTCTATTTCTGCTGGTTGAAAAAGTACTAACTCAACGCTGAAGTACGCATTCTATTTCTGCTGGTTGAAAAAGTACTAACTTAACGCTGAAGTACGCATTCTATGTGTGCTGGTTGAAAAAGTACTAACCTAACGCTGAAGTACGCATTCTATTTCTGCTGGTTGAAAAAGTACTAACTCAACGCTCAAGTACGCATTCTATTTCTGCTGGTTGAAAAAGTACTAACTTAACGCTGAAGTACGCATTCTATTTCTGCTGGTTGAAAAAGTACTAACTTAACGCTAAAGTACGCATTCCATTTCTGCTGGTTGAAAAAGTACTAACTTAACGCCAAAGTACGCATTCCATTTCTGCTGGTTGAAAAAGTACTAACTTAACGTTGAAATACGCGTTCTATTTCTGCTGGTTGAAAAAGTACTAACTTAACGCTGAAGTAAGCGTTCTATTTCTGCTGGTTGAAAAAGTACTAACTTAACGCCAAAGTACGCATTCTATTTCTGCTGGTTGAAAAAGTACTAACTTAACGCTGAAGTACGCGTTCTATTTCTGCTGGTTGAAAAAGTACTAACTTAACGCTGAAATACGCGTTCTATTTCTGCTGGTTGAAAAAGTACTAACTTAACGCTGAAGTACGCGTTCTATTTCTACTGGTTGAAAAAGTACTAACTTAACGCTGAAGTACGCGTTCTATTTCTGCTGGTTGAAAAAGTACTGATTCAATACTGAAGTACGCGTTCTATTTCTGCTGGTTGAAAAAGTACTAACTTAACGCTGAAGTACGCGTTCTAATTCTGTTGGTTGAAAAAGTACCAACGTAATTTTTACTCAAGGTTGCTCAAAAATTTGATATTTTTTTTCGTGGAACTCACCATCGTATGCAGTACCTAAGTCGAACTGGAATTAACTATCGCGTCTATTGAAAAGGCGAAGGGTTGCTACAAATTGCGTGTTATTGTAGCTCTATGCTATCATATATACAAACGGCCGTTAGTTGGGCCATCTTAAATGCTGCTTCCGGCGTTGCTTAAAGTGAATTTCAATAAAAAAATAAAATATCTCGTTAGTTTCAGGCCACAAAAGTTTAGCTTTGGAATTTTTCTTGGTCCATCGCGAATATTCTGAAGTTTTACCTTGATCTGTGCTGATTTTAAGCAGTAAAAAATGGCTTGCAATAGTTGATGTCACTGTTTGGTCGCCAAATTTACCAAATGTTACACCTCTTTTCGATTTCTAAATATTCAACTGAACTAATATTTAACACCGTTCACTGCGTCCAAGCGTCTAACCACAGCGGGTAATATATCGCACTGAAATAATCCACCTCGGGTATGTTTAGTTATACAATTTCTCCCTTACTTGCTATCAAAATATAATTTTGTCACGCATGATTCACAGATGGACCGCGCCTGGTCGGTGCGATCCATCAATGACTCATACTTGGCAGAAAGTTCCTTCTGACCAGGCGCAAATTTCAACACATTGCCCTTCGTTCTATTCAGCATTCCATCAATGCTCTACTATATATTTTTGTTAGTTTAGTTTTTAGCCAGTTAAGTCTTAAGGCAGGAAATAATCGATCGCGTTTTCTCCAGTCGCATAAGTGATCAATAAGCATGGCCACGAAATCCAGTAAAGATGTCCTTATAATTTAGTTTAAATAATATTTGATATTAGCTATATAATTGAAATAAAGTTTAAACATTTTTTACCATTACTCAGAGCGATCCACTAGAAAGACCGAATAAAAAATATTTGGCGCACACCCGATTCAATGCAGGCTGAATGTGGTCAATAATCGACCGCACGATTCCTGTGTGGCTCATGATTGACAAAACCTAATTTCTAATACCAATATTTAATCAAATTTCAGTGAAAAATATGTTTTTATCAGGCCATAACCCAGTCAGAAATTTTATTTCTCCAAGTATGAGAGACGGTAGGACCATCAGGGACTCATACATAAACTTGATTTTTTGGACTTGGATGTCGTCGTTAATTGACTTCTTTTGGGTATTACTTCCGACCTTGGATGAATCCATTTTTATTGAATAAAAATCATTTACCTGATCATAGAATAAACAGATTACAAAACCTTTGCTACTTTTAGTAAATTCCCACTAAAATCGTCCAGAAACATTGGTAATCCTGGTGTTTCCTACCTCTACATTTATGGAGGTTTTCGTGGGGGGGGGGAGGCATGCGGTTGTTTCTAAATTTGAGAAACGAATGAGCAACAATTTACGCGCGCACCCCAAATATTTTTTTCTTGGATAATAGCGATGCCTTAGCAGCTCTCGCGTGTTTTGGCGTTTTTTCAGAAACATGTGGCATAATCGTATCAAAACGAACGTTAAAGGAGTTATATATGAAATGCAATTCACCGACTGTGTTTACATATTTGTATAAACCACATCGACGCATATCGAACCTCAATATATTTAGCGGATGAACCATATTTGGTCTACACCTCGTGGTAGGTGACGTTTATCAAGTGGAGTGTAAAGGCCACAATGCACGTGTAGTTGTCTTACCGATGCGTTGCATTATGTTGCGGGTAATAAAATAAAAACGGCAATGCACGCCTGCATTGCTTTGTGTTAACCGTGTTCACATGCCTACAAAGCACAAACGCACGCAACGAAACGAGCACCCGTTAGCTTTCATAGCCGTTCTGTTTTATTGGAAAACTTAAGTAAATGCATGCAGAGTAAGTATGATAGCGTAAAATGCAAGGTTAAAATAAAACAAACCAAGAAAAAACGCAACCTACGCAAACGTGTAGTGCGACCAAAAGGTTTATTTAAAAAAGGTCAAGGACGTACGCCTCATCTTGCCATGTAATATCTGCATTACGCACGTGTACACGAATCTTTCTTGAGCACTGCTTTCATGGACACTGAATCTGGTCATGACTCCAATATACAATCAACAATGGCAATACAAGCCTAGCCTTCACGAGTAAAAAATTAATGTTATGAAAAAAAATGAACAATTTCAATCAAAATAACACTATTTTTGGATGGTTTTTCGCAAAAACATACCCAGTCAGAGATCATTCTGCCCATATTTACACACACTTGACTTTGGCAATCAACTCTAAATCAACTCAGCTATCAACTCACCTACACTCATGCGTTTAGATCAACTTCACTATGCTGAACAGAGTAGAACTTACATCCCTTGAATTTCAACTACCTATATGTGGCCAAATAGCAATGAGGAAGTGGGAAACATATAATACAAATATTTAACTCATTTATCTGGAACATTTCGTTGCGACAAAGTAATAATCTCTATAATGATTTTGTGAATTCGTGTGTATAAGGAGAGCTGATAAATAATGCATGTAGATCGTTATGGATCACTAACTTTACAGCGATAAAGAGGTAGTACAGTTACTGATATTTGAAAGTAGATCAATAGTTTGTCACTAATGCAGGTCGCAATTGCTATATTGACCGATTGTATTTTGCTGTAGTTATATTAATAAAAAATCAGTAAGCTTTATTGCAGTAAGCAACTATTTATTGTTGGGTAATTGTTAATTTTCGAAATTCAAACCGCGAAGAAACGCTATGTATGGGCTGTTGATGTCCATCAGAAAAATTCTGTTATGTCAAGAATGAACCACAGATTGACCGAGTCCTCGACGCGATCCATCAGTGACACATACTTAATAAAGGATGCCTTGAAAATTTTTTTCAATCGGGTGGTGATCAAAAACCCATGCAATTCAAAAAGTCGATTTTAAGGCTTCATGTTAGTGACGTAATAAAATTCCTGTCAAAGAGCAAAGATTTTACGACATTCTTTTACAGTGCAGTAATGAATGAGCTGCGGAAAGGCGGTCAAATCAAAATATCGATCTTTTGAAACGATCTTAAAAGTAGAAAACAACAGTCAAAAATATCTTCGATTTAACACAATTTTGAAATGTGGTTGAATGTGAAAAAAAATAAAAAAAACAAGACCTCGATGAACACTAGACTCTGACTCTGAAATCTGTATGTTTACGTTTTTATATATTCTGCCCTGTAGCGTAATGAAAGAGGAGGCAAAATATGAAAAATTCTCTGAAAGATTTCTGAAAAAACGTTTTTATAGTAAGAAAATATAATATAAAACGCACCAAAAAGTCGTGCCGGGTGTGGGAACATTTTGAATAAGGGATCTTCCATGGCTTAAAATAGGCTAAGTAAATGAAATATGTCGTGCTCGTCGAAGGCCAAGACTGGTAGTATGGTACTAAGTTCTGTATGGTACGATTAAATTTTCCGGTACAATAATACGGTACGACCCATATTTTAAATTTCGTACTTGGTACGGTACGGTAGGAAGTTGGATATTTATTTCGTACCGTACCGTAATCTTCATCGTACCTCTTCATCGCATTACACCATATTCTTTTCAAATGAATTCGAAAAAAATAATTTCATTTTAACATCTTAGCCGCTTCATAACGGGGCGCAGATAAAATAGATTGTGTATATCAAGGATTTTTTTAAACTCAAGTGCAATATTAAAATAATTTAAAGCGCCGCATGTATGGCAATAAAGTACGCAACTGAAATATTTGAGCTGATTGGATGAGCTATGTCGTATATCTCTTTTACTGTTCTTTATTTTAAACGAGATAGCATATAACTGTATCACTTCGATCTAAAATGCTGTTGATGTTTTTCGAGGGGGCCTGATTTTACAAAGCTGTTTTGGACATTGGTAGTTGGTACGGTTCTAAATTGCTGCCGAGCGAATCGTACCTATTTTCGTACTGGTACGAAATTTGGTACGATAAATGAAAAATATTAATCGAAATTATTTCCGTACTGGTACGAATTTCGGTACGAAATACGAAAAAAATAATATCGTACAGTACGGTATGATGAAAATTACAAACACCCTTGTCGAAGGCTCGCAAGGCAAGCACTTAAAAGTTCACTGGTGGACTGGTGAGAAAAACGTCTTTAATGCTATCCAACTCAGCTTTTCAATTATTTTATCAAAGTTTTATTTTGTCGAGCATGAGCCACAGATAGATCAAATTTAGGCGGTGCCACTAAGTATAATTTCTCTTATTACCTAATCCTGAATTTAATTTGTCCAGCAAATATACTAATTTCAAATATAAATTTTTAATTTAATTTAAAACAAAAGCATTTTCGTCAGTGCTATTTTCATCGCTTCAGCAGGAGATGCGGCGAAAATAGGGGCCCGAATCGGTAGCTCAGTCGTTAAAATGCCATCGCGTTGCTTTTGTTTCGCCGTTTTATCAGCGAGCATGTCTTCTAGCACTAGTATAAGTTCCCAAGAGGTTCACAGACACTCAAGCAATAAAAAATTAATCGACAAATAAAATGATTTTGCCTTCTTGACTAATCATTACCTCATTTTTGTGAAAGTTTTACTTAATATTGCACTCTCTTCTTTAAATACAGAAGCTTGAAACTTACTAGCAAAAACAAAATACCACTTACACCTCTGCCACAATTCTGAAGATGTGTTTGACAAAAATGTGTGTTAGACACAAATACTCTCGAGGGTCATTGAACGCATTCGACTGGAAGTTTCGAGAGTTTAATGTCTTGTCAAGATATTTACAAGACTTATTTCCGGTTGTACAAAATACACACAAATTCATCAACCTCGTGCGAATCTGAAGTACTTCATTCATTAAGTAAAGCAACGTTAATGACATACCTCAATGAATGGTGTCTTCCATCTCCGAGGGTCATAACTTGTTTCTGTTTTTGCTCCACCGAAACTCGAAATACTAAAGTCATACACTGTGTAATACACTGGTTCGTGCTGATAATGCAGGCTATCATTCGAAGCAAATGAAACCTTTCTAGCGCTTGTAAGAGTTATTTATTGACACTGCAGCGAAGATATTGTCCGCTATCACTCCACTTTCGCAAAACAAAGCCAGTTTGAACTATTCAAAACAAAAGCGAACGCGACTGGGGTTCCAGTTCAGCAGTTACATCGCTTCAGTGCAATATATTAGTAGGAATGTTTGAAATACGGGGTCTGATTTCAGTCCAAACAAAGCCCCGTATATCCAGCATAATATAACCCTAACGCCGCGATATCGTAGTTTTGGATAAAAATCATTTTCATTCGTAAAATCATACTCTGAAATATCTCGTTCAAGCATGGTTTGAAGATAAAGTTCGCCCTTTTCACACGATATATCGCCACAGTGAACTTACAGTAAGTAATAAAATCTCAGACTACCCTGTCTAATATTGATTGTACGCTTGGAAAGCAAACGAAACGACTTTGTTCGACTTTTTTGTACAAACCTTTTTATCTAATCGACAAATAGATGAAACGTCATGGACACAAATACAGGCGGAATCGGTCGCTCGAGGGGACCACCTTGATCAAATTTTATATCTTGTGGAATTTGCTTCAACAAATAAGAAATTTTATGTTGCCGAGCATGAGACACAGACGCACCGCAATACATCAGTGACACAAGCTTAACTTGGCAAAATATCTGAGTGCAGCATGCTTCTGACTAAAATATCAATATGTGACAAATTTGCCTATCGCAAGCAGCAAAATTATGTCTACCCTCGATTCACAAATAAAACAAAATGAAACTTCCTCCAATAACTTATCTTGGTAAGATATTTTTAGCGCATTTGGATGATTTAAAAAAGATTTCTGGTACATTTCAAATTGTGGGAAAAGGGAGACTACATCTTGACATTGACCAATCACAAATTTTATCTTGCCAATCATGATCCACTGGTGGATCGCGCTTCGACTCACTAGTCCCTCATCCGCTTAACAAATTAAAATTTTTCATTAAAAATTTTGTGATGGAGTGTCGAATACATCTTATATAGGTTTTCTCTGTCAGTATTTTTTCATTAAAAAACATAAATCACAGTTCAGGTACATTAAGTTACAAGCGACAGACTACTCTGTAGAAAAACCTTGGGTTTGACCAAAAGAATCCCGACCACGTCAATTGTGATGTCTTCATTTGACGACTTGAATCATCTCCTCTATCGAATATCTATGGATCTGCTACGGACAAAAATACATATTTCGACAGTTTTTGGACGCCAGCTCCTGCGAATGCTCCTTGGGAATGGTTAGACCTATAATATTTATTAAAAGTGACAGAAGAAGACATGCAAGTGAGAGGGTATGAATACCCAATAAATTTAGAAAACCAAAACTCGCCGGGAGAAATTAGCGTCGTCGTTCACGCGTTTTCAATAGAATGTTCTGATTACGTTGCCTGTTTTTGTCAAACATGCGCATTTTTCTAAACCTGAGAATAGAATGGTCATAACATTCAAAAACCCGATTGTCACTTCAAGTTGCAGAATAAGACACGAGACAGACCAAAGTGAACTAACGAGCCCTTTTCGACAAAGAGCTACTACAAAACGTAAAACCGACAACTCGCGGAGCGCTTTCCACCGGCGGAAAACAGTGAGAAAAAATCGTACAAACGCGCTTTGCATGCCGACAAGACACGGCCCATTTGTGGCTCATGTTAGGAAAAATTCTGGACCGAACTTAACTGCACCTTCTGCTAGAAACAGTCTTAAAACTGGAATATTCTTTACGTTTCACCACTTCGGATGGACAAAGAAACATGAAAATGGGTCACCCAATTCTTTCTTACAAAGAGGTGGTGAGAAGTTCGCCCGACCACTTTCGAAAATGCTACTCCACCGTCGGTGCCCGTACACAAACACTGATACAATAAACTACAGTTATATATTTTTATTTCGCACTAAGCAAGGCCAAAACGTTTCCTAAAAGAGCCCACTGGCGCAGCAGAGAGCTACAAGACGTAGTTCCCCGGCCACTGCACATCCCATAAAGAACTTAACCCTCTTGATAAGGTACATGGGTTGATATCTATGATAAAGTGCATAAGAAGGTACTTTCCCTGGGCGATGATAAACCACTTATTGATTGGTTAGTTGTGACTGGCAACTAACGAGGTGGTTCAGCCTATGAAGGAACAACTTCCACGCTAACATTTAAAAAACACGAAAATGAAGAAATACAAATTATTATTGAAACAATTACTTTGGTATTATTGGTATATATATATATATTACCATTGGTAATATTACTATTTACCCCCAAATATAATAACGTTCGTATTAAGTACCAAACGGGAAAAACTTATTTTGCCAAGCAGTCCCAGATGGACATTATTATCCGGATCAATGACTCATATATACTCAATCAGACATGTTTTGAACGATGTTTCTAAGAAAGAATGGACCAAGCTTGAATTAACTAATCTAAATGTTTTTTCGCAAAATAATTCCTGGTCTCACGTTTGCAATTTCACAAGCATGGGCTTTGAATATGGGCTACACAGGCACGATTCATCCATAGTCCATACTTGGGCAAACATCTAATCTTCCAGAATTACACGTTTTAATACAGTACATATGTTTGGAACATCATTATAGGACATAAGAAAAAAGTAATTAATATATGAAACATCTATGTATTAGGAAAATATCACAATTACAAAGAAAACACCTAGATTTCAAACAAACAGCTAGTATTTGCGGGGGTACCAGAAACAGAAGCCACGGGGAAGAATCTCGTTAGCAAAAGGGCACTTGAAGCCTCGCAATTCCATATGGACAAACCTAATCAAAAAAAAAATTCAATATCAGCATTCAATTGATTATAAATCATACATATGGGCAAAGCTTGACCAGGGTCAATTTAAAGATATCGACTTTTTATAAAACATTTTTAATTGATTTATCATCACTCCGAATGGATTCTACTCCCTGTACGTCACATCAACATGGTGATTCAATTCTGTTTGGGATGTTTCTGGTTTGTAGTGCAGTTAGTTGCTGATGATACTTTTTGTGGTAGATCTCTGGTTTGTCATTTGAGTAGTCTTTAGTTGGTTCCTCTTCTGGCGGCGCTTACAATTTGGCTTAAAGAGCAGATAAGGAAGGAGATAGTTACCTCCGCTGCTCATACGTTTCCGATACACCTGATAATGATACCCTGTTATGAGCAGATTTAGATAAACGCCACAAAACTGTACAAGAGATAGAAAAAATACAGAACGAGTATAAAACACAGTGCAATGTAATATCAAAAGTACAGCACGAAGATGTAAATATTATGTTGTACAAAATGTATGAAATATGAAATAATTATTCACCTACCAATTGAGGTCAACACACCAGAAAGATAAATAGATAAAAATATATATTCCACAAGGCCATCAAATTCATGCATGTAATACATCAATAATACTAGAGAATCATTATCCGATACAAGTGCTTACAAAATTTGAAAACCAAAACGCTATTGAATATTTGATGAAGAATGAATTTGGTGTAAGAAATAAGCAGGATTTAAAATGACCGACATAATAAAACTGTTAAGCAAGTTGAGTTTGAGGAAATCCTAATTGGGCGTCTTCGGAGGTGGATCTGATTCAGAAAACTTTTATATTTGAAGATGATGCCATTTTTGCAATGAAATCATAATTTATGTCAAATTTTACCATGTAAAATTTGGCATAAATTATGATTTTATTCCACAATAAATAAGTCAATACAGAACACCAAATATGCCAAAAATTCAAAAATAGCAAACTATGTGTCTAGCGACACCCATAACTTATCAAGCAAGTACTTTAAGCCATAATGTACATGTCTTGTCGACGGATGTTGTTCCGAATGCTTCACCGTTCGGATGCCATTTACACTGGATGATTTTATTCTTACATCTCGCCATGACATTCCAATGGTGTTCATGAGATTGATTAGGATCCACTGAAATTCAGAAAGAAAATAATAATTCAGCAATTTTTTTCATTGAAAGGTTGGAGGCAGGACTAAAACAGAATCTGCACTGCACTTTAAGCGAATAGTATCCCAAACAAAACTGAATAGCTATCATAAACCGGAGCAAGTGGTATATATCTGCCCTGGGCGATGGTGGGCTTTGTTTCTTTGTAATCCTCTCAAACAATGTTAATGAAGACCTTTTAACATCCCAAATATATGTCATCCCAACAGGGCAGGGCCTCTAACTAAATTCAAATCTAAGCCTCGTAGGTACAGGCATTGAAATAGTCCTAACGCATTTCCTGCGTGTCGTAAGATGCGACTAGAACAAAACAAAGATTGGTAGGTGGTTATACTATCACCCGGGGCAGTTACCATTCACTGCACTTTACCATAGCACAGATTCAGTTCTATTGGGAAGTTCGCAGCCTACAGTGCAATTGCTGGTAGTACATCTAATTTTAGTAGCTCTTTGTTATTAAGTGGCTGTTAGTTGTTTCCTTTTAGGCATGCATTGCTCAGAGCGAATTTCCATAAAAAAGAACACAAATGCGACTTTAATAAAACAGTTCGGTCTTCCTAATTCAAACTAAAAGCGATAAATGCACATACAAATTATTTTCATGCATGAGTCACTGATGGATCACGCCGCTGAGGTGTGTTCCATCTGTGGCTCATGCTCGACAAAACTAAATTTCTGATTGGAAAAAATTACAAACAAAAAAAATCGACTTACTTTCAGACATCAGTTGATTAAGATCAGTCAATACAACATTTCCATCATAAGATGACGATAATAATTGATTGTCAAAAACTGGATTAAATCTCACACATCTAACTTCATCATTGTGACATTTATATTCCTGAAGAAAAAAAGATTTTGGTTTAATTTGAATAAAAAAAGTGAAATATCCGTTCACACTCCGTTATGTTTTTTATATATTTTGTTTACGGCCGTGGATCACCGTGACCAAGGACCTGTACTGGCGGCCACTTATAGACGGACAACGTTATAGTTGGTGGAAAGATATGACCTTTCCTGTTCAGAAGCCTTCCTAAGTTATTAAATCGTGATTTCAGTGGCTTCTCAACCTCTGGGTCATGGCCCAATAGTGGCTCATCATTTGATTTGTAGTTGTTCATAAAAACTTATAAAAATTAAGTACCATAATCAATTGAATATTTATTCGTTTGACGTCTCTGACTTCTGAATGTTGACTTAATGCTAATGCCTTCAAAATTCAGGGAGATGCAAAAAAGAACTGGTGTTTTTTTCAAAGTCACTGCAAAAACCACAAGCCATGGCGGCCACGTATATATTGTATCAAATGCAATGAATGCGGATTGTAAGACTGACAATGTCTCGCCTTTTGCATGCTTGTAGACGTACACTGTGGTAGTTATAGAATACCACAGACATTTTAATGCAATTTTTACCGCAAATTTCTGTGATTTGGCATTCATTGACTCCACACTGGTTTTTGAAATATCGAGTGAATAAGTATATTTTAGGAATGAAGATCCTTTAGTTTTCATTTCTGCTTATTGCATAATGATGATTTTGAAAGACTCCTAAAACCTTTCTCTAGCTGATTTAAAAATATCTAGATTTGGCCAAAATCAGATATGTTGTCATGGTTTTAGAATCTAATCGAATAATTTTGCCGAATTGAATATTCAAATCAGAAGTCATACAATAAACAAACGAGAACATCTTTTTAACAGCTTCTGATTTACACAATAATTCGTATTTATTTTTGAAAAAAAAAATCCAAATTGTCATTTTGTTGATTTCAAATTGTTGCAGAAACAGGGTCAAAATTTATGACTCCAATATCGTGAAATCGAATATTTTGGACAGCTTTCGCTTTTAATTTGTTCCAGTACTTTCACGTGTTTGCCTTTGTTTTAGTGAAAATTTTGAAATAAAATTGATTCGTCAGCGATTATTGCTTCTATTTTTTGTTAGTTATGTTAATCATTTGAGTGGGACAACTGAAGCAAAGCCCTGTACTATTGAAAAGTTCTTTAATTCTGCACAGCCTATGGAAGTGTGTGTTTATCAACCAGACCAATAAATCTACCAACACAAAACGATAAATACTGGGTTAATATTCCGGTTATTAGTAAATTTGTCAAAAAAAAAATAAGCAAAAAAAATCGCGAATAGGTGATATCAAAGATGCCAAAAATATAGGACATATGAAGATCCTTTAGTTTTCATTTCTGCTTTTTGCATAATGATGATTTTGAAAGACTCTTGGAAAAAGTCTCCTAAAACCTTTCTATAGCTGCACCCACGCTTAACAAAATATGGGTGAAATTTTATAACATGGTTTAAAAAAAGACACTTACAATAGCCATTTTTCCAGCTGTTCGATCATAAACTCCAACTTTTGAATTATTTAATCCAACTGCAATATATTTACCACTGTTACTCACACAAACACTTGTTGGGTAACAAGAATCTTGACCACTCGTACCAATAATTGAAACACAACTGAAAAACGAATAAATTAAATGAAGCTCAACAGACAAAAAAATACAATACTTTGCTACTAGTATTTAAAAAACATTTAAAGATTCTATATTGCTTCAAAAACAAAGTCATGAGATGAGTATAGCAGATTGAAACTTACAGCTATATCATAGGACTTCATTTTATCCTAACAGAGAGGGAAGATAAAAAATGCATATGCAAGATAAACCATGCATAACTAGCGGTCATATGAACTATCCTAAAGAAGAAAAGTGTCCATGAATCACATCACATATAATCATCATCAACAGAAATTAGATCCCACGGGACAATCATTGACTCAAAGTTTAAGGTTAATCTCATTGGAAGCAGTCAAAAAACACCGCTCATATTCAACAAAGCATAATATTGAAAAAAAAGTGAGATACCTTGGAGTTCTGACGTCCCACAAACGTATAGTTTCATCTTGTGATGCAGTTGCCAATTTACCAGGATCCCATGAGCACAAGGATAAAACATTATCTGAAAATAAAAATATGTAAAATGAATGTATGGTTAAAAGGAATGGGCGGATAAGCGATTGGTTAGTCCGCCATTTTATTGGGTCTGACTAAGCCAAATGTAGACGAGCCATAGTCATTACGAAAGCAAAGAGATGGCAATTTGTATCCTCTCAGATGACCAATTCAGTTATTTGAATACACATTTCTATGTCAAATTCCACATTTTTTCAAAAAATTTGATCGATATTGCCAACACAACAGAAGGCTTGTACATCTCAAATTGAGATGTCTGAATCTGGGCAGATAACTGGACTTTGGCATAAGTTTTGGCACTGGGTGAGAATCAAAACCTGAATGTTCATAATCAACATACTTGTATGTCCTGCGAGACTGTGTATCTGTTTCTTGTAAATACAATCCAGTATAAAAACCATTCCATCAGCACCAGCACTCGCCAACATGTTGTTACTTTGACGTAGAAATTCAACTTCTCTCACTATGCCACGATGAAATGACATTTCCTGCGGTGACTCTGAAAAAAAAGGATATAATTCAAGTTTCAATATCTTGGCGTGTTAAAAGAAATATATTTAAACAATATTCAAAAATTCATTCAGTTTTACTCAGAAATGATTTTTTCTCAAAATTACTCAATTTATGCTAAAAGATGATGCCAATCCAGAGATTTTTATTGTGTCAAGCATGAGCTACAGATGGACCGTGTTTCTTCGACGGGATCCATCAGTGACTCATACTCATATATTTCACAAAAGATGTTTTAGAAAATATTTCCGATTGGGTAGGCAAACCGATTACACCAGTGCTTCTTGAACCTTAATGAATTTTGAAGGCTTTTGTAAGCGTTAAGTCAACATTCAGAAGTCAGAGACGTCAAACACATATTCATTGATTATGGTACTTAATTATTGAAAGCTTTTGTGATGATGCGCCACTATGGGGCCATGACCCAGGGATTGAGAAGCACCACATTGCACAAAGTATAATAATACTAAATAATGGCCTAGTGACGATGATGTTGGCATCGCAGGTTAAAGATCTCGGGTTCAAGTCCCAACAAGTCAGAATCGTCAATCCATGCCCACCACTCAACTCAGGGTGTAATAACTAGGATGGGCTAAAACGAAATGATAAATGTCCAACTACTCGAACCTCATTCATCCATAATTAGCTGCTCGCACCGGGCCTCAGTCAGGGTGATCCACTCCAAGGAGCAGGTAAAGTAAAATGAAGTACATACCATTTAAAGTCTTTCCCAAAATATCAAATCCAAGCGTTTTAATCAACTTGTCATTTGAACCAGTAGCAATCAACGAACCCTTCAGCTGTAAAACGAAACTTCTATTAAATCTTGAAAAAGACTCAGATAATTTTTTTCAGCAGAATTAAATCTTGGAATAGTCTCATCAAGACGTATCAAAGATAACAATGGCCTGATGGCAAGATTGTAAAACGATTTAAGATTTATGTACCTCAGGGTGTAGTAGAGCAGAAAAGGCCATATCTTTCCAGCGACTGTAACCCTGTCAGTCTATAAGAGGCCGCTGTTACAGGGCCTTGGACAGGGTGATCCACTAGACATAGCTATAAAAAAAGTAAGCCTTGACAGATTTCGTTCGCCATTTTCTGTAGTTTGTTGGTTAACAACGTCTTCTTTTTCAATGGAAAACTATTGAACTGAAAGAACTCGGATAATAAAAGAATTTGAGTTCTGTGTCTTATGCTGAATAGGTGAGCATAGAAATGTATCATGAAATCTTCAACATTATCAACACTGCTATCTAATACATGACAAATAAGCTTGAAAATAATCAGATAGAAAACCTTCAACATTATCAACACTGCTATCTAATACTTGAATAATCACAAGAATACGATTTGGATATACCAGATAACTTCGAATAAAAACAAGATTCTGACACCAAATTCTACCGAATCATACATTGTATACGAATAGATTCGAATCCTGAATCCTAATAAAATAGCAAAATGAGGTGATGATTACCATTCCATCCCATGCAATATATTGAACCTCTGTGATAATCTGTTCGTTTCGCAAGAACATGAGAAGATCTTGGACTTCGAGCTTTAATCTCTTCCAATTTTTTCAAACTTCTTGGAGAGGTACTGCTACAATAAAAAAAATTGAAAAATACTGTTGGTTTATTTCGGTGTTTTATATTTTTATGGTAACAGTTTACTTCAAAAGTAGTTTAATCTAGGCCCCATATCAACGCTCATTGTGAGTCAATCTAACGGATCACAATTAAATTTTGTAAAGCATAAGTCACAGATGGACCGCGTCTCCCCAGCGCGATCCATCAGTGACTAGAACTCAACAAAAGATGCTTTCACCAAATCTTTCAGACTGGATAGACTTTTCATAATTGCACGAACATTCTGAGCACTGATAAGGGTGCCGGTTAGTTCAATCGAATAAGCGCACACTTCGACCTACTTATATGATCGCCAAGACGAATCCTAAGGGAAAATGATCATGTGCGAGAGATTGAGAGGTTTCGCCAGAGCCCGGGTGGTCACGTAGGCACTAGTTACAGCTTCCTTCATTAACCAGGTCCACGTAGACGAAGAAGAGAAAGATGATAAGCCAAAATAATTCACTCCAGTTCGGAATTGCTATCTGCACGAGAGTTCGTGGTTTGCCATATGATTAAACTGTATTCTCAGCTTTCCTCTCCTGCAGGATAAAAATGAAATGCTATCTTAACCTTACTTGCAGTAAATTTTAATAAAAAATAGATTAGAATACATGTGAACGATGCCAATTTTTCGAAAGCTCATTTTTATTAATCATGAAATCTGATAACGACTTTGGGCACAATTTTGCGAATTTAGAGGTCGTTGAAAATTATTTTTCAAACCTGTTCAATTGATTCACAGTTCGAACATATCATGCAGCACTACAATGGTTGAATTATTTTAAGGGTTTGTGCCAATTATTTTGTCGGTGGCAAGATATACTTGCTGAATACAATGTTGTAAAGTTGTAGTGCAACCCGTTCGATTATAATGGCAATGCAGATGCCATGTCACGAATTAATGAAAATGATTATTGAATTGTTGTTCCAAAAGCTTTGATTCCTTTAGTGTTCATCATGTACACGAAAAGTAATTTTCAGGACATTTTGGTATTCAAAAGACTCATTTGCGAGCTATGCAATCTCATTATTGGCATTAAATGTTGATGATGTGGATCATTTTGTTTCAACTGTCAGTCAAAAAAAAAACCGTACCTGGACAAAAAGCAACCTTAGTTCCCACAGTTTGGAATGACATTAACGAACGTAGTAAGTTGTAAGGTGTGATATTCTAACAATTTCCAGATCAAATTCCAGTAATGAATATATACTTTCTATATTTGACAACAACAAATATTTGTGAGTTCTGTTACTATCGCTCTCGTTAACGAGTGGATTTTTAATCATACTCCACCCAAAACTTTGCATTCAGATTTAGGTTCAAATTTTGAAAGTTTAATTTTCAAAGAAATGTGTAAGGAATATGGAATTCGTAAAACTCAAACAACTGCATTTCATCCAATGTCAAATGGAATGACAGAAAGAGTTCAACGAAGTCTATTGCACATTTTATCCCATTTAACCGTAAATAAGAAAATAGAGTGGGACAAAATTTTACCATTGGCTTGCTATTGCTATAATACTGCCATACATGATTCGACTGATATTACTCAGATTACATTAGCTTATGGAATTTTCCGAATCAACTCCCTTTGACCTGAGGGAGTCGACAGGCGAGATAACCGGTGAAATTTCTCACAAGAATTTTCGAAAATTGATGGGTTAGGTTTTAATATTGTGTCTACAAAGAATTTGCTAACAAAATTCGCACGAAAACGACTTGAAACAACACATGTACAAATGTTGAAACAATATAATAGAAATGCAACTGAAAATACTTTCAAGGTCAATGATTTAGTTATGCTATATACACCTTTTGTTAATATTTGATGATTTTAACTTGTGTTGATTTCGTTTTAATAATTTCTGAATTAACCGATTATTTGTACATTAATGCAGTGATTTTTATTTGTATATTACCTGTTATTTTCCCATACTATTCTCTCATTTTATTTCAATAATTATATTGTCGTGTATTTTACTAAAATCGAATTTCGCCATGTAATATTATATTGTAATAATATGTACGGTACTCGCATTCCATTGTATTTTCTTATAGTTCTAAGAGACAACACCTTCATTCTGATCGAATGATGTTTGTATGTTTTTTTGCTTGTATTACTGCAGATATTTCAATTTCCATTTTTTGGTCAAAGAAATTGACTACGAAAATGTTTTTTTCTCAAAGTGGGAAGGTGTGACGTATTACGTATGTCTTACATTTCTTGTTTAACGTACATTTATATTTCTCTCATTCTGAGGTACTGCATAACGTAACTCGCAACGTCTGCATCTGTACTCTATTATTTGTTATATTTATTTGTTTATTATATTCAATTCACATATAATGCTCTGCCAAAGCCTATTATAACACTTACCTTACTTATACTTACTCACTTCCTTTACTGGAAGGATTCTACACTACACTGACAATTGACATCGCCCCATGCTACTGACAGTCTATCTGTTCAGCAAAAAAGGTGTTGTTGCCTGATCTTAACATCATATTTGCATTTTCGATTTCTTTCTACAAATTCTTAATTCCTATACCTTCAAGATTGTTGAACAAAAAAACAGTCGAGGAAATATCCCAAGAAGGAAAACTATTGTATGAAACTCACCTGTAGTTAGATATCAAATCTCTTGGTACAGTACATAATCTTAAAGTTTTACTGTTCGAGCCAACTGCATAAACTTGTCCACTAGGATGAAATTCAATTGCTCGTATCGCTTGTATATCTTCGGTATATTCAACTGGAACATAAGAGATTTTCTTCGGCGCGTGATGTATCTCTAGAAATTATATTATAAAAACAAAACTATTACCTTGTATTTAAATTTTTTCAAATATGATCTCGACTACCGATGTGCCAATAAAATAGGATGTGCCTATCAGAGATAGAAAGGATTTCATTTTTCCTATAGAAGAGGGAAGAAAATCCGACAATTTGGCTTAACAATACATTTCTAGTTCAAGGATGAAGGTTTTGGTCTATTATTCAACTCATTTTTAATATGCACTGGCAAAGTGTCCTACAAAGTTCTTGCATATAGCAATTCCTTGTCGAATTCGAACCTTCATCGCGGCGATCCCATATAAGCTCAAAGTATAGCAGTGTTGATGATTTTGAACCTTTTTCTATAGTTTTGTCGCGACTAGACAATCAGAAGGGTTGTTTTCATCTTCTAGCAAAAGATAAATGATGAAAGGTTGACCATTTGCTGAATTTGTTTCTAATGAAACCCACATTCTTCAGGTGTTTAAGTAGCAGAGTAGATGTTATTAAAATCATCAAAGCATAACAAGTGAAAACAAAACCTCTTTTCGGTGATGATTTAACATTTTCTTGAATTCCAGAAATCTGCTTTGGTTGAGGTACATTTTCTTGAATTCTTGTACTTTGATTTGCTTGGGGTTGTGAGGGTTGTACTTCATGATGAACATTGTGATCTGATTTGAGAAACAGATTGAATAAGTTTGTATCGGAAAAAAATATAAAAAACATTGTTTGTTAAGTATGGGTCGCTGATGGATCGTGTCGATGAGACACAGTCCATCTGTGGCACATGCCTAGCAAATAAATTCTCGATTGGGCATACAAATTGAAAAGGTAAAATGCTATGACAATATAATGCATTATATATAAATATTGCTTATGATTAAGGTTGGCCAAAATCAAATTTCTTTTGACAACAAAACTTAACCAAATGCTTTCTGAGTCAAATATTGAAAACTATCATGTACGAACGATGTACCACAAAACAGGCATCTTCTAAAAATAAAGTTTTTTTTTAAATCACTGCCAAATTTGATGGAATAATTTATGATTGCTTTTTCATAGCCTTATCATCAAGTGAATCACCACGAGTCACTTATAGATAGGTTAGTGTTGTTGCATACGGTATTTCAGGTTCACCTACCCAAGTTATTACACCCTGGGTTTAAGTGGTGAGCAACGGATCAAACTGCAATGCGAACATGATAACCACTCTGAAACCATCTTATTATTTTTATTAGCTTCCGATTCAAGCTATTTCTTTAAGAGTAGCAGAATAGTCAACTTTATGCTTGTTTTATACATGCCTTGAAAAATATACATACCAGCAACAGCACCAGAATTCTCGATTTGTTGCTGTAAAAGTAATTGTCGAATTTCTTCATTTTTCTTTTCTTTCTCATTCAATTTGTCTAAGAATTTTTGATGTTCGTCTTTCTGCTTTTTCTTTTCCAATAAAAATTTATCATACGAATCATCCACCTGAACAAAAGATCATTACAAAGGATAATCGATAAATTTACAGTAAAGTTTTTGCTTTATTTTTCTTCATTCCTCATGCGCACATATCATGACTCTGCGTTCTGCCCTTGTTAAGCCAAATCATTAAGTGGCCATGTGGTAATGATGTTAGCATCGTAGGTGTTCAAATCCCGGTGAGTTCAGCTCGATAATCAACACACATGACTCAACCCAAGGTGCAAAAACTTGGGTGGGATAAGCCGGACCGAAAAGATATCTTTCCAAGAACTGCATCTACAAACGCCAGTTTGCACACGGTTGGTCAGGGTGATCTATTTAGAAGAGTGACTATGAAAAAAATTAAAAGTTTACCTTCATTTGAGGTTCTGCGCCTGGTAAATTTGATGAATCTCTCAAAGGCGTCTCAGAAACAACAGGAGTTATAACTTGAGGTTGAGCTGATATATTCTCTCTATTCGGAATTTGTCTCGATTGAATTGGTGTTTTAGGTTTTTCAGTCTGTGTGTGTTGAAGTTGTGGAATATCGTTTTGTATACCTTGGTTGGCATCGATATGCTGCTGCAGTGTTGTTTGTGGATTTATCGTCGTCGTTGCTACTTCATATTCTGGTGGAACCTCTCGATTTGCTAATAAAATTCAAAGACAATTTTGTTGGTTAAGCTTCTTTTTTATTATTGAAATTCACTGTGAGCAAGGCCCGAAGGAACCAACTACTGGCCACTTAATAGCAAAGAGCTGCAAAAGAATGTAGCACCAGTAACTGTACTCTTAACGGAAAACATCCCAGCAACACTGAACCACCATGATGAAGTGCAGTGAGTGGTATTTGCCCTGAACAATGGTGAAACCACCTACCACTTATATGCTTCCATTTAGTTGCCTCTTACAGCAAGGAGGAAATACGTTAGGATTATTCTGAAGCCTGCACATGCCCAATTGGCAGCAAATTATCAAAACAAGTCAAGATATATTCTTTCCGCGGATTTATTCTTTGAATAATGCTAGGTAACATAAGTCATCTTTTGTATCCGCATAAAATTCATGGATTACTTTACAATTATGCGATATTAAAAAAAAAATGGACAGAATTGTGGGTTTTGAAAGCTGGATGGGTCTCTAAACAGAACTCAGATTGTGTTCTTACAACGGGAGGAACAAGTTGCAAGTCGGAAATCTGTTCCATCAGGATCCACAAAGATGCGAGTTCAGAACAAATTTTTTTACAAGGTTCTGGAAATATAGTTTGCATGATAAATGCAATAGTTTAATAAAATTATTCAATTTACCCATAGTTCCAAAATCTTTGTTATTGTTGTTATTATTATTATTTGCATAATTTCTTGATATTTTATGTTGCGATGGAACAGAAGAAGCGAGTCGATTATGGTTTGTACGACCTTTTTCAGAAGATTGCTGTAATTGCATACTTCTTGTAACAGATGGACTTCCGTATCTAAAACCGAAAGACATTTCAAATGTTAAAACATGAGTAACAGAGAACTGAACATTTTTGGGGGTCATACATACAAATTTTTCTCAGAGAATACCATTCTTTTTTTATTGCAATTCACTCTTGAGCAATATCGGAAACAGTTCACAAAGGAAATTAACCAACAGCCACTCAATAGCAAACAGCTACTAAAGATCCAGTACCAGCAACTGCACTCTAAACAGAAAGCATCACAAACAAAACTGAACCACCATGGTAAAGTGCAGTGAGTGGTATCTGCCCTGAGTTAAGGTAAACCATCTACCACTTCTTTGCTTCCTTTTACTTGTCTCTTACGACATGCAGAAAATACATTAGGACTACTCTAAAGCCCGTAAGTACATGTACTATTGTATAGCAAAATAGGCTCAAAAGTCGTAAGTTCATGGTTCATGATAAGTCTTTGTTCATAGTTTTTTTATTGAATTCCCGCTGAGCAAGGCCACAAGCAGTGCCAAAGGGGAAATCAAATAACGGCAGTCAATAAATGAAATTAAATAAACTTTAGATGTAGTGCCAGCAACTGCACTCTGAACAGAAAACATCCTCAAACTGAACTGAGTGGTGCAGTGAGTGGTATCTATATTAAAAATGGGAGCCTCAGGGGAAAGGGAATAAGGGGGTCATTGTGTCATGCCCGTACCCTCGCGATAACTCATCCCTACCAAAGTGACAAAATCTTCCTTTACCTATCGAGTGTCAAAAACTCCCAATTGATTTTTCTTTGGATGAACGAATAGGCTTCAAAACAACAAAGACAAAAGCGAAAGACAAAGCACAATTATAAACATGTGTAGCACTAAGCGGAGAGTATCCTTAGCACTATCATCTATTCAGCTAACAACGGTCCCTATTCTATTTCAAATTTATTCACATTCAATATTTACAAAAACAGAAATGTACCAAATATGGCGAATGGCGAACTGCATAACTCTGGATCCAGAGTAACAGAATTCAGGTTTTTTTTTTCGGGTGTCTGGAGCTACAGGCCTACATCAATATTTTCAAGGCTTCATGGTTACTGAGAGTGCTACCAATCAGCAGTGTTGATAATTTTGATGCCTTTTGTATCACAACACCACTTCCAGTACCACACCTCTAACAGATATTTTCAACTTTATATTTATTGAAAGCTGGTATTGCATTTTCAGATAAATGTTGTCGGACATTTTATAACTGCAGCCATTTTCTTCCAATGTCTGTTACACTCAGCTAATTTTATACTACATACAAGCTTTTCTCACTTCATTTCAGGCGGTTTCTTGGGTGAGGCAAATGAGGAATATTTTCTCGGTGATTCTCTCTCGGTTAGTGGTGATGATATTTTCTGTTGGTTTATCGGTTCAACCTTCAGCTACAAAAATAAACTACAATTCAAAGCTAGTATTGTCATTTTGATGATTTCGAATTGTCGCAGAAATCGAATCGTATAATTTATGATTCGAATATTAAGAATGTTATATTTTTTGAACAGCACTACGGTACTTGAAATGTAAACATTTGTCAAAAATTTTTAATGAATAATTTAAACAGACGTAAAAAGAGGAATCCATACCTGTATGTTTCCAACTATTTGATATTGTTGTCGAAATAAATCATCATTTTGCAATGAGTCAATCCAGTACATCAGTCCTGCATTACTTTCAAGGTCATAATCAAACTTGTTCAGATTTTGTGATGTTAACAACAATTCAGCATCTTCAAACAAAAAATTATTGAAAATAAAATTATAGACAATATTTCAACAGTCCTACGAAGTAAAGTACTTCGAGCTACGCATCTCTGATCGTCATGACGCAGGTTCGAATCCCGTCAGGAATGATGATTATATGCGAGAAGTCTGCTGGACGCCTCACTAGTGCACGGTGGTTCGCGTAAGTGCTGCTTGCAGCTTCCTCCACCAACCAGGTCCATGCACAGGAATAATGAGAAATAAGATAATCCAAAAAAAAACTCCAGCCCGATTCGGAATTGGTATCTGCACAAAAGGTCATGGTTCGCCTTATGGTTAAGCTGTATTCTCGGCTTTTCTCTCACATAGGATAAAAATGATATCCTATCCTATAGCAAGTTACGGATTGGCAGAATGTGAGCTAACCTGCAGATACCCGAATAACATCAAAACTGCTCTGTTTTGATGTTTTTTTCGGGTAGCTGCAGGTTAACTCACATTCTGCCAATTTGTAACTTGCTATCAAGTATTTTACTGCACAGTGGGACTGTTCTGATCTATTTTCTTCTGATGAAACTGATCAATAGTCTTCAGAAATCATTAATAGCAGAAAACTTCAATAAACATTTTTCTAATCATTTTAGTATATCCACAGAAATCAAACCTGCAAGATTCCGTGTGGTATCACCCCTATTTCTCTGATTAATTGAAGCTCGTTCTCTACAATATCTGCAACATTCATTTAATATTATCGAGTCTGTCAACACTGATTCAAGCCTGAAATAATTTTTAAACAGTACTATTTAATTGATTTAAAAGTGTAAGATTTCATAAGGGCAGATGGGTATGATCAACACATCGAAAAGTCATTTTTTTTATTTATTATAGCCACTTCTTAGAGTGGATCACCCTTCCCAAGGCCCTGTAACAGCGGCCCCTTATAGATGGACAGGGTTGCAATTGCTGGAGAGATATGATCTTTTCCTGTTTGGCTTAGTCTACCCAAGTTACTAACTACACCCTGGGTTGAGTGGTGGGTATGGATAAGTAAGTCGGATTCGCCGGGACTCAAACCCGAGCTCTTCAACCTGCGATGCCAACATGTCTCACCACTATGCCATCGCCGCCACGAGAAAAAATTGAGAAAAATACGGCAATTTTTTTCAAGTATAAAACTTTACTAAACTTTACCTTGTAAACTCAGATTGTGCATCTGCTTTCTGATGAATCCAATGAGTTCCAAATCCCCCAACAACGCCTTTGTCATCAGGTCCATAATATGATTCATAGAATGGTGCAAGTACATCGACTATATTCTTGAAGCATCGTACTCTTGAAGCTAACAAACTTTCATTTTCATCAAATAATGATTTGTCAAGAGCCTGAGAATTTAGCAAGAGATGCAATATTAGATGCAATATTGTCTAAGCCATAAACAGATTGCAAAAAATAGAAAACTCCAAACTGGCACTACCTTCATTCGTTTGAGCTCTTCAGCAGGACAGTATGAATGAATTTCTTTGAGTGTTTTCTGAAAACAAGTAACGGATAATTGCTCTGATCCCTAATTATAACTGGCCAAAACATAACTGGCCAAAACTCCCTGATTGACTAATGAGGGTGAAAAAATGTTGTCATTCGTCGGTTATTCAAAACATCCATGTCATTATTTTTGATGGTTAAAAAAGTCTCAAAACCACCATCATGAAATACATTTATATCATGAAATGTTATCCAATTGAAAAATTTTATTCTGATGGAACCCATTTTCAGGTGTCTGAGTAGCAGAGCAGCTGACATTGGCCAGTCTAGATTGGCTGCTTTGTTAGCAGGGAAGTACAGTACTCATCCAAACAGCCTTGAGGATATATATATATATTTACACTTAGAATGACTGATTGAAATTCTTTCATTACCCGGTACTTTCGATAAATAGTATTTCTCAAATGAATAATAAATTCTGTTGAACACACATCTTGTTATCGTTAAGTAGACACCACCAATGGACTGCACTGATGAGGCTCAAATCAGACTGACGGAATGAGAGCTGCCAGGCTCTCAGACACCCAAAAATGGCTGCCATCAGTTCTAAGAAAATTTAGCAAATATGCAAAATTCAATGATAAATCTATTGCTATAACATTGAAATGTTCTTTTTTGAATGAACCAAACTTCTTGAAGCTTTTTTTGTCCATCTGAAGAAAATGAAATTATCATTTCAGACCAGACGAGAAAGAAGATTCAGTCAATCCGACACGAATCATATGAGAGAAAAGTATCAGAAGATTCAGTCAATCCGACACGAATCATACCAGAGAAAAGTATCATATTCAATTGTCATAATAACTCACAATTAGTTGATCTTTCTCATCCGCGGTGCACGTTTTATTTCTATGCATTCCAAGTAAAATCTCAACATATTTCTGCTTCAATACAAGATACTTCAGACCAACTGTGTTAAATTCTGCCAAAATAATTATGCAATCATATAAAAAAAAACAGTCAAACAAATATAGAAGCATGCAAGATTGAATTCAACTGTATTTTATCTAAAATATTTGGTTGATTCTAGAATTACAATTATAATCAACTGTGTTTTGAATATCATTAATCATACTATCTTCTGGTGAGTAAATTCATTTTGCTTAGTAGTGGTCAATTTTAGACGGATCATGTCAAGCGACAGACTGGAAAATCGCAGAACTTTTCGCATCAATAAAACAGACAACCAAAGATTCTTATTCTGATGCCTGTTTCGAAAAATGACCTATGCCTAAAATGATGTGGGGTGTTCTACTTCTGAAATTAAATTGAAATATTCGAATCCACTATAGATGTCAATTTTACAAGGCATGGCGGTCTGACTCAAGAGAATATTTTGTTTTATATTCCAAATGAATCAATCTGTACCAAAAGCATAACATGTATCAACATATTAAACATATAACACAAAAATTAGATGTATAAACCATGATTATGCCGTATAATTGAGTTTATTATAATAGCTAATAATATATTCTAAACGCTGTAATATCAATACCCAATTAAAATATATCTTCCTAACATAATTTATTAAGTATGAGTCAAAGATAGATCACACCATCAAGGTGCGGCATGCTTAACTGCTCAACAAAATACAGGCAAGGCCATCTAAAAATATTCTCTTTCAATCAAATGACTTTATTTGTAGTATGAATTTACCCAGTTCTTCAAAAGGTTCCAAGAAAAATAGAACATTATCCCATTCTCCATCAACAGATAATGTTCTCAAATACTGAAGATCTTCCGGCAAAGATTCTTCAACAGGAGACCGAATCTACATAACATAAAACAATTATCTTGGTGAGTAATTATATCAGAACCAAGTAATATTAGGACATTAAAAATGCCCACACCAGAAAAACTATTTTGGCTGATTTGTCCTGCTAATTGCACTTTTCGTAACCCATTGACCATATTGAGATATCTTTCCATCTTGGATAAATATTTGCAATAAATCGCTTCTAAAAATCCCACTACTTTCATGTTTGTCTATCTTTCAGTCAAAGCATTTTTGGCAAACAATACAGAATGGGTCAACTACAAATTGCGGGACAAATTTGCCGTTTTTCCTCTGCAATATCTTAATTTTTTTTAAAATAACTTTCTATTACGAATCATTGTTTTATAAAAATGTTTAGTTTTTTTTATCAACCTATATCAAGGTTTAATTTGTTTAAATTCT
Source organism: Styela plicata (assembly GCA_963675895.2). Lineage (NCBI taxonomy): Eukaryota > Metazoa > Chordata > Ascidiacea > Stolidobranchia > Styelidae > Styela > Styela plicata. The sequence goes on from OZ023149.1 coordinate 12,531,798, forward strand.
TGTGAAAATTAACTTACTCCAGTTGTACGTTCCAGGGAAATGGCAACTTCGAACAATTTCCGTGAATGAAGGAATTCCAGCATCATCGATATGACATCGTGATCCCGTAGCAACACCTCCATGTTTGTCGTTTTGCTATTCAGTAACCTAATCGAGCTAGTTAGAGCCTAGATCATTGAGCAACTCTGAACTTGTCACTTAGCTTGATATGAGTTAGTCACTTTCTTTGACAGTTATTACAATGTACAACAGCTGAGAAGTTCAACGGTGCCTAGGCCAGATGGATAAAAACGGAAAAGTACGCAACGTCTGCCACCGCCATACCACAGTGAAGCTGCCAGAAAAAAGTATCCGACTGACCCAGTATTCTATCCTATTCAGTATTTGAAAACAATGTGCTGAATCTAGTTACAGGTCTCCATCCAGTGGGCATAAAAAGCAAATCTCTCCTACAACGTTCCCCATGTTATTAACTCTTTTATTCATGCCTATTTTCAACTTAAAAAAACAATCTTCGAATCAGTCAGGACGACGTAATAATGTACATTGAAAATAATACATCGTTCGTAAACCCCATTTGCAAGAAAAAGCAGGTGCAGCAACCATCGCGCTGCAAAAATGAGGTAGGTATGAATCTCAGAAACCTAAGTGCACTTTTCACCTCAGAAATTTATTTGGCTAACTCCACCATTTTCTATTACACAAAATGCTTTCCGTTGTAAGGCGATGACTGTGATAGCGTCAAAAGTAAAAAAGCAAATAATATTTTTTGAGTAGTCGGAGAAACAATTGTTGGAATGGTTGGAATTGCTTGAATTGAAGGAATATATTCGATATTGCAATTATACTACGTCCATCAATACTTATTACCTCTAAAAAGTAATAGAAAAAAGTGCTTCTTTTGTTTTTATTGTTATTGTGGTGATAGCAGTATCGTCTGTAATTTTCAATTCGACCCCTTCCTTGACCCGCGTCGTGCCAGCATCGCATCAAACTTACCCCTTCCGGACTCGGCCTCGTGCGGTTTCAGTGACGGTAGTTGGTCCAGCAGTTAAAGTATCTCATTGGGTTCATGAATTGTATTTTTGTAAGTTAAGCATTTTGATATCACTTCTATTCTAATTCTAGCTATAAGCTTGTTTTCGACAACATCCTATAGACTGCATATTGTCCCCCAGATCAATATAAATACTACCAAATTTGTTAACCATTTTCTCGATTTTTTTCCTCTAAATTTGATAAATATAGTAACAACAAGGAGTGTTCCACTTTTCACGATTTGGCTACCAACTTGTGTTAGGATTCCGGGACGATTTTGCCTTGATTCTCGAAATTTTTCTTTAAAAAAAAATTTTGTTTCAAGCATTTTTTTCGAATTCTTTTCCAATTTTCTTTTTTTTTTGGATCTTTATTTTGTTTCATACAGTTGCTGATCAGACGTGAATCTGCTGTAACAAAAACTTTTAAAATGCTGTGAAAGTTTTATATTTACTTGTAAATTGCAACCCAAATATTTTCATTTTTCGGAGGAAGTTCTTTCTGCTCTCAAAAAGTAGCTTTGAATCTTTAGTAAATTGTCTCTTGCAGTTTATTTATATCCTTATTAATAAATTTGGCGCTTGAAAACGTTTGAACAATTTTTTCTTTGGCTGCGAACTTCCACAATTTTACTGCTAACACTTTGTCACGCAGGGAAGAGTTCTATGCCAAAAGCCTTCATACACGCACGTATATCCAATGGAAGTCGCTGCCAAATAAATGTCTTGTATTCGTGCCAAATTGATTGGAACATACGGATTCTTGAATTTTTTATTAATTGTCGACATACGGACTTGAATTTCTATTTGTCGTTAGTTTTTGTGGTGTCGTTTTGCGTATTTTTGGAAATCTGCAGTTGTAATAGTCCAAGGTATGGAACAACTCAAAACAGTTACATAATGGAGGTCTTTCATAACGGGGGTTTGCAGCAGCTTGCGGATCAATGGCTCAAGATCTTCAAAGCGAGATTTGAATACTGATGTGGTTAATATTTATTTAATTTCATTTGAAACTTAACCAAAATCGATTATATTTTGTCGTTAAAAATGAAAGTATTTGCATATGCACATTATTTTCAAGTCTGTTTATATGCTAATATATGTAATTCGCGAATATAAATTTCTTAATTGTCGTAATCGAGACAATAATAGTAAAACAAACTCAATAAATTAAGTACATTAACTTAATTGCAGTGGAATTTTGCCATCCATATTATTTAACCGCTTGGCAGTTCGGTTCACGGGACAGGCGTGATGGATCCTAGTCTTAGCATCCTAGTTAGAACGCAATTGGGAGTAGGGGAAACCAGACGTCAGCCTTGGAAGCGCTTTAAAAGTTTGAGTATTTCCTTTTTTGCACGTAATAGTTATTTTAAATACAATTTGTATTTTTGAATATAATATAATTTTAGATTGCTTTACCTTGATGTGCGATAGAAGGTTCGAGTATTAGTCTTATTTTGCATGCAGCGTTCATCACGACGTCATAATGTGATATCCCGACTGATAACCCATAATGATTTCCTACCCCTTTTCAAGGTTCTGCGTGCGCAACCAAAGATTCATTTTTTATTAGAGTGCTCATGTTACGTAGGATAATATTTACTTTTGTTATTTACAAATATCGAGCTGTATAACAAAAGCGGGGGGGGGTGGGACAGTCTAAAACAAATTAAATAAAAATTAGGTATCAGCTAACATGCAAATTTGTGTAGCATATAGAGATCTATATACGGCCGGAACATTGCATTTTCTTTGTTATTCCTAAGGTTTTTCTTGTTTATATGATATGCTTCCAAAATAATTTTTTACTGTAATTTGCTTCTTCCTCTAACACCTTGAAGATAGTCACGGAAAGATACAAAAAATAATTACAGCAAAAGTTTATTTTTTGAAGAATATCATATAAACCAGGAAAACACACTATCAATAACAAAGAAAATGTGATGTTCCCCGTCATATACAGATCTATATTTTAGAAAGTATGTTACAAGAAATTCACATGTTAGCTATTATCTAATTTTTATTATATCTTGAATATTAGTTTGTCGTCTTTCTTTTATTTGTCTTAGACTGTTTACCTCACTTTTTGTTATCCCCAATATGTTGCTTACACTATTTATATCCATTTTGATTTGTTTTACCGTGCCCTGAAGAGGATTTTCTGAATAAAACCACTCGCCGTACAACTGATATATTTCAGATATCTTTCTTTTGGCGAATTGTATATTTTCATCTTCAAGCAAGCAGGAAACCATAGATCTCCACGTGTCCGAAGTAACCAAATATTACACGAAATACCAAACGCCAAACAGTAAAAACTAAATTATTTAACGCCAAATTAGAAGATGATTAAAAATCTATGGACATTGCATGTTTTGACGCCAAACACCATGATATTTTGTCTTTATTCGAAAAACAACGAAACTGTTGAAGTAAATAATATTGTTGTGCGGGAAAATCCAAAAAAACGAAACGTCAAGGAAATTGTGATGAATTCAGATTCGAGTATAACTATATTTCCCCACAAAATTAAAGATCAGAAAATCGAACAGTGTCGAAAAATTAAAGACGTTAAAGCCAACATATATGAAGACGTCGATTACATTGAAGTAAAAGTGATTGAAGTAAATCCGCCGAAGCCAGTGCTGGTAGGGAGCAAAACGCGGTATGTGCAGGATATCGTCGTAGCCGACGATTCCGACAAAAAAGTTCTTTCGCTGTGGGGCCACAAAATCGGTACTTATACCATGGGCGCATCATATAAGATAACAGATGTTGAAATCAAATCATATGGTGGCAATCTTTACTTAAATTTATCCAACTTTTCCACCAAAGAAACAATAACAAATGTCGACGCTGTTATTGAGCAGAACGAAACAATATGCATAAATGGCACAATCGACTCGGTGTTAGCACCAAGGCGATGTCACAAAGGTTATCGTTGTTTGAAGGGAATCGTCAATAATATTGACGAGGGAATCGGAAAGTGCGATGACTGCAGTGCTTCCGTAAGAGTTAGCAAATGCCGTGAAACTATGACTGTGGCGATAGTCATAGAGAAAGAAGGTGGCGAAACGATGGGGGTTGACATAGACAGAGAACAATTGTTCATATTAACAAATGCAACGAACGACGACAGCGACGAGCATATCCAAAGAAAGCTGATGAAAATAGGCCATAATCGCTTCAAAATAGACTCGAATACAAACAGAATTGTAAATGCTGAAATATGCAATTAACATCTTTAAAAACCAAACGTGTGTTAGATTTTTTTTAATTTTTTCGTATTGTTTATATTTTCCTAAAGATAAGTTTTGTACCGTGCATTATACTTTATAACATTTATGAAGAACCAAACGTCTGTTAGGATTTTTTTTTAATTTTTTTATATTGTGTTTTTATTATTTTTTTTATAGCATTTAGAAATGACGAAACCTGTGTTGATTTTTTTATTGCGTAAATTAAATAATAACTCTGTTAAATTGTATTAAGTTGTTTAATTAGGTAGCAGTAATTCAAAGTTAGAATTTAAGGTCGGCGATAGTGTAAATATAATGAAATCTTCTATGAATAAATACCGACATGTCTATTAAGTGCAACCGAACACATATGTACGGACCAAGTATCGTACGTCCTCTTTTATATTTAAGCTAATTACGAGTTGGCAAATCTAACTATTAGGCCCGATGACTAATTCGATTAGTGAATTTTTCAATCCCAAAACAGCACTTGCTGGCTGCCTACGAAAGTATTGCCAGAATGTATTTTACTCGAATGCAATTGTATCTTCATTTCAATAACCCCCATGCAATAAAAATATTTAGAATACTATCGATCAGTGCCCCAGATAGACCAAGCTTGTTTCACTACTATTTCTCGGGCTTCAGGTTGAAAGACACTTCTTTCACAGACAAAAAAATACTGACATCATACCCCGTAAACCAAATCCTCAAACAATTCAACATTAATCACAAGTCAACGCGATTCTGCTGCCGCTAATACGAAAACTTCCCAATGAAAAAATTCTCTTGAACACTAAAACACAAGCATGAATAATTCGTAGCAAAGTTTGCACATATGAAAGCATGGGGGTGGGGGATAGGGTTTTAGAAAAACCTGTTCTTTTAAATACGTTTTTATTGTATATATATCGATAAAACGAAACGATAAATCGAACTGTTGTCGCCCTGTTAAATATTATGCAACATCAAATTTGCTTAATAAAAACGCTTTTTACCATATTTCTGTTATTCAGCTACATTATTATCCTAATTTTTATATCTTCTTCTTCTTCAAAATTTTCTTAATTAAAATACTATTTTCATATACTATTTTCAATCAAGAACAAAGCTTCATTCATTACAAACATGCCGAAGAAGAAAAATTCTAAGTATAATGCAAAATCATTCAAAAGGGGGGAGAAGAAGACAATCAATACATATTCGACTGAAACTCAGCAAGAATTTAATACACCAATATTGCACACGATCCTGGATAACTATAACCAAACAGATATAAGATTCGGGAATAACGCAGGTAAGCAATGTGTTTGTAATAGTTTATCAAGTATTTTATTGAATCGAATTAAGCCAGTTACCTCATGGAGTATCAATGATATCGATAACGTGCTTGAAAATGGGAATCGTCTTTATTCGTACCTACAAGAGACTTTTATTCTTTTTTTTAAATTTATTTTTGAAATAGGGAGACATTGAAAAGTAGTTCGAAAACTAAGTGAAATAAAATTTTCATTATACATTCTTATTTTTTCAACAGTTTTATAAATGGACGGCGTTTTTGTGTAGTTTATTCTCAATTCAAAACGTTTAGGATTAAAGAAAATAGTTTCTTAAATTCCATAAAATATAGTCTCCATGAATAAAGTATAACTTCCAGCTATTTTTTATGTGCCTGCGGGGAAAATACTATTTTACAACACATACGGGAAAAAAAACGGTTAAAATGTATAAGCAGGAACTCTAAGTGTAAAACATCTCCAAACGGATAGGTGAAGATTTGCTTGGAGTAATTAGTGCTGGGATTTGTATGAATGATAGTCGGTGTGGTGTTGGGGGAATAGTTCCAATATTTTCGTGCAGAAGTCAGTTTCTTTATCTCAGTGCAGAAGGTCACACATTTGTACCGAACCTCCCAGAATGAAATGAAGCAGGTTGGTTTGGGCGATATAAAGTTATGAGATTATTGGGGCTAGACCAGTCTACCAAATTACTTGCATTTGTATTGCTGTCAGGGTAGCCCCAGTTCATCCAAAGATTCAGCAGGCGGGTGATAGACATTAGAAATATTGATATCATTGACTTCTGAGGAGGACGGTCGTTTGCTGATACTCCCACAGTTTCCCACTTTGGCCATTTCTCGTAGGCAGTTAGTGAAAAATTGTATTAGTGCTGCTTGTTCACTGCTAATTTTGCTAGCCAATAGGCCAACCAGGGTGGACGACATGAACGTATAGCAGTTCCCACCCCTTTAGAACACTAATTCAGCATGATCTGGGTTTGAGCCAGGTTCTTGCATTCCACCCTAATTCTTTTAAGAAAGGAACTCCCACTTTTGTTTTCAAAATTAAACAGAATGGTGAAAACTTTTCAGTTTCAAATTTCGACTTTTTGAATCGAAGATCCGCGCTATATCCAAAAATCTAGGGACTTCTTCCACGTTTCGAAACGTTAAGATGACATTTCTACTTGTCCCAACCATTTCCGCCTCTAGTGTCCTACAGAGTCTTGTTTTAAAATCTAACTGACTCATAAAAATGCATAACTTTTAGAGAATAAGATCGATGGATTAAAATTTTTAAACGTCGAAATTTAGTCTATAAAATTTGTCGAATTTTTCAATTAGAGGTTCCAGCTTCAAGTTTACATTTTTTATTTGATGTAATTTTATGATATTCAAATAAAGTATCATCAGTATGGGAGTCAGTTTTGATTTTTTTTTAAATATGTAAACTTTTCTGTTAATATTTTCAAAGCAAATTTATTAAATAAGTAATTCCTTTCCAAGTCTCAAAACTGAAAATGCAATGAACGGGCGTTAACATTTTGGAATTTGCAAACGTTTGGGCGCAATATTTAAGCCACTTTGCCCACGTTCTCTCGCGAGGATAAGGAAAGCCTTTTTGTTGTGCTGCGACCTATTCTTTTACCTTTCTGCGCGACAGGGAACCGGAGAACCTTCGCCTTCCCCAACATTTAGCAAGACCCTTGACACTGAGCGTCTTTGTCTGTCACTCAGCTCTGCGCTGCGCCCATCATCCTACTTAACCATGTGCGTACTTTCCCCGCTTCTCACTCAGCCTGCTCAGCACAGTCTCTGTATGCACCACGTAACCCACTTTGCTCACCTGCGTACTTTCCCCGCTTCTCACTCAGCCTGCTCAGCACAGTCTCTGTATGCACCACGTAACCCACTTTGCTCACCTTTAACAACTCTACCCTTACGTGACGTGTCCACATGTTCGACGAAGATTCGAACCCTGCGACCTATTCTTTTTTTCTGCGCGACAGGGAACCGGAGAAACCTTCGCCTTGCAAGACCCTTGCGTCTTTGTCTGTCACATGCAGTCTCTGTATGCACCACGTGTGCCCTGAGCCATTGGACCATTTGATCAACTGATGCTTACGGATTTTTAAACCAGGCTATCTGACTAACATATCAATCTATTTCAAATTAGTCCAATTACAAATTAATGCCGCCATTTTTCCATGTCTGACGCGGCTCGGTCGGATAAGCGTAAGAAGCTTAAATCAATGTTCGATGGTTCGAATCTATAGGACTCCTGCTCCAGCGGACAAGACGTATCCCTTTAATTATTTTTTTCATAAATTTATAAATTTAAAAGTTTATGAGAAATAAAGCAAATAATTTCTTAAATTCTTTAAATATATACCCTCCATGAATAATGTATAATTTTCAGGTATTATTTTAAGTGCCTGCCGAAAAAATACCATTTGACAGTACATATGGGAAAGAACGGGTTGAAATATCTAACCAGGAACTCTAGGTGTGAAACATCCCAAAAAAAAACTGAATTAATCGTGGGTAAGCCAGTCAAAAACTTTATGCTCAAAATTGCATTATCAAGCACGTGTCACTGGTGTGTCGCACCGCGGAGGCGCGATCCATTTGTGGCACATGTTTGACAAAATTAAATTTCTTGAACGGGAAATTGTATCTGGCCAGATCGCAAGAATGGATGTTCTAATGCTGCAATAATTTAGTATAATTTATATTTGTAATTAATACATAATAGTATAATTATATTTATCATGTATATTTCGCAATTCATATCTTTCAAGCTATGCACTATAACAAAAATTTCTCTAAAACGCAGTTCTTCTACAGTAATTTTACTGTTTGATAGTGTATGTATGCAAAAAAATCAACTTTTTTGGCCAATTATGACCTGCTGGCGAAAACCGAAGCGTTGGTGTACATTTTATCAACAAGGTAGTTAGGAATTTTGCAGTTATACAAATACACCAAATCCCAACGGTCAATTTACAGTGCTCTTGTGGGAGATTCACTTTGTTACTTTTCGTGAATTATTTGATCTGGAATTCACGAAAATTCGCCTAAAAACCAGATTAAATCTCACGGGACAATAACTATTTTAACAATACTTTGAAGCTTTGTTTCCTTTGTAATCAAATTGCATCGGTGGTCGTACCATGATCCGAAAGAGGCAAAAATAATACTACATGCGGCATGGAAAGCTGCCTGAAATATCTCTTCATTTAGAGGTTATCGTCATACAAATATGACATTAAACAAGTTACTATGTGATCCAAATTAACGTGACTTTACGTTAAATATAATGGACAATGAATTGGATAGATATCTATCATTGGATATCTGCATCAGGAGGGTAAATAGCATTGAAACAATCGAGAACGATTTTCCAGTCAAAAACTATTGAGCAAACATGCTTTATTAAGCTTTGTTAATGATGTATCGCGTCCTCTAAGCGCAGACCATCTGTGTCTCATGCCTGACAAAAGAAATCTGATTGGTTTACCATAAAAATCATTGTCCAAAGACCTTAAACTACATGAGTGTGTGTCGGTTGTCGATTTCATATCAGATTGCATTATATTTCAAGATTTTTATTTGTATTTGTCACGATTTTCAAAGATAGAACAAACGTAGATGTTTAAGAGCATCGAAGTCATGAAAAGAAAGTTTTTATGCTTAAACTGAAGAAGTTATACCCAATAAATATGAATATGATTGTACAGAAATATTGACTTTGTGTGAAATAAGTTAAAATACATTGTTTAACACCTACTTGGCATCATATACGATCCATGGATGAAATGTACCTGAAACGTGTTGAATGCTGATCCATGCATTATCAATTGTATGCCTTATCAATTTTATTCTCGTGATTTTAGGCATTTATTAAATTAGTTGATTGGACCGTTACATGATTACCTTATTTTTACAGAATTGCGAAATCACGTTGCATGGGATTTAGTTTTGTTTTGCTTTGTATGGTCCGTTGATAGATCTTATCGATGAAGCGCGGTCCGAGTGTGATTCATACTCGTCAAAACGATTTTTTTTTATTGATTTCGGATAGTCGTTCCTTCGCGCCATTTGTCCCTGTGTTGCAATAGGAGAAGGACGTGTTAAGCGGTGCGATCGCTTTAGAACTTAGAATATTTTATTCCAGAAATTTTGAATTAAAGAATCTATGAACGACGTGCTTCTACTGAAAGCTATTGTCAAGCTTTCAAAATTGGATAACAAAAACATTTATCTCTTTGTTACCGCCAATCCTAGCCAGAATTTGTCAAAAATAAGTCACTGATGGACCGCGCCTAAGCAGCGGGTGTTGGTTGGATGATCAGATTTTGTTAATTTTGGAAGTTCGCAAAATACGCATAAGCGCAGGGTTTCCAAAGTGGGGTCCGCGAAGACTGCACAGGGGGTCCCTGACTATATGACAAAATGGAGAAAACATGCTTGGCATTATACGGTGCCGTACGTCAAGTGTCGCAGATGAATGCCGCTGTGATTACTTCGTTACTAAAATCAATTATTTAAAGAATGTTAGGCCTTGTCAAACTTAAATATTTAAAACGAATTAGCACGTCTTGACAGTTCCTCTATCTTAAAAATTATATTCGGCGTCTGTGACCAACAATTAATCGTATACGGTGTATGTTTGTCAGGAATGTTTGCTATATAGTTAAAAGGCTAAACTGTTTACCGGTTAGCTACCTGTAAGTCTATGTAGTCCGAGCATTAAAATAGATAACCCAATAGGTGATCAGGTTATGAAGTTCTGAAGTTTTAATTTTTGTACGAATTGACCTTAGGCCTAGCTTAACAAGCGGCTAAAACGATAGCCTGTTGCAAAATGTTGTGCACAAATAAATTTGTCAAACGTGTACCGGTTGTCAGCTGCAGTGCCACCTTTGCGATTTTTCTAGTATCCACACTGACATGGATATTTTTTACAAATATGACGTTATGACTCGCGTTCAATAATATCAAAAATAATACCAATAATAATAATAATATTTAAGGTTGACCTAGTCAGGAATTTTTGCCGTATGTTAAACATCGTTCGTCACGTTTGAATCTAGTCTGGGCGCGGGTCAACTGTGGTTAATGCTTGACGAAAAAAAGTTATTGCTTGCGGAGGCGTGAATAGTATACAAATAGCTTGACTCTTTGTCATGTCAGTGGTCCTTGTTTGGTTCTTTTTGGGTAGTACTCTCGGCTATAACAAATAAAACTTGCATATAATAATGCACAAGCGCGTGGAAGGACATTCTTATTGTTAACAAAACCTTTTTTTTGTCATTTACATGAATAAATTAATCATAAAATAATCTTTGCTGGAACTGAATATGGGATTTACAAATCAACATCAGGGCTGGGTTTGTGCAACTGTGGTATCCGCGAGGAGCCATGGGGATAAGCGTGGACCTCATTGCGCACTTGGGGACTCTTTCTCCGGAACTGGTTTTTGATTCGCACGCAGAGGACGCCTGGTTGCAGCATTTTCATCTTGCTGCTTCCGGTGTGCTCTGACATGGTGAGTTCCTACCATGACTGCAATAAGGGGTCTTCAATGTCGCATGCTATCCTACCCAGCCGATTCTAGATGAGGCCTAGCATAGCGGCGGTTGACCTTGTAAGAGACTTTGGTATGTGTTCCACCCGGTCATTGACCGCCTGGTGCATCAGGCGTGGGGAAGGGGGGGGAGTGCCCTTGTGCAATATGAACCACGCGCGTCCAATCATTCTCGGCGGCGATCTGCTCCTATCCGGAAGGTAATTAAATTTATATATTTTTCATTCGTTTGTTGTTTTCTTGCTCGTGTTTTGCTTGTTTCACTTCTTGCTTTTGCACGATTTTTGTGTTTCAGTTTTCATTAACACTTTGCTCTGTACTGCTATCAACTTGTTCGTATTTTTTTTTAAATTGTGTATGCATTTCCCCAAAATAAATCGTTAAAATCAGTGGACGATAGAGGACTTATTTTTTTTGGATTCTACTTTGATGTTCCAAGAACTAAATATTTGCATGTAGAAGTTCTTTCCCAAACGTTAATCTTATTGAAACCTGCTTTGTTAACTGATATATCACGCTGTAAAGGCACGGTCCAACTATGCCACATTTTTGGCCAAATAAGCCATAGTATTAGGAATTTAGTTTTTCCGAACAACCCAACGAAAATGTTCCCTTTGACCAGATAAGGCCACAGATGACCCGTTTGTACTAGTTGAGATCCATTAGCAACGTGTACTCAACAAAATGGACTTATGGTCATGCGCTTGTATGAAGTATGATGCATGAAATCAACATTGAAACATTCTGCTAATCAAACTTTTTTATAATTTATAAGTAAACATGAATCTAAATTACTTTAGGAGCGAAGAAAGAAGCAGATGTAAGAAGAAGACGTAAGAAGAAGACGTAAGAAGAAGATGTAAGAAGAAGATGTAAGAAGAAGATGTAAGAAGCAGATGTAAGAAGCAGATGTAAGAAGCAGATGTAAGAAGCAGATGTAAGAAGCAGATGTAAGAAGCAGATGTAAGAAGCAGATGATTGCAACGAGCACCCGCTCTAGAGGTTGGAATTTTTAAGATTTTTCTCCCGAGCTAGAATATTGTATATATTAATTAATGGTCTAAATTACTATTAAACTCAAACCTGTAGCGGTAGCATACATGAGAAAAACTGATTCACGACCAATTATATGGCAAATTGATAATACAAATCCCGGTATCGTACAAGAAAATCCATTCAAAAGACAGATTTACATCATACAAGAATCTCAATTTGTAGGAAAGAAGACTGGAGGATTGAAGAGAGCAGACTGGAGAATTGAAGACGGAACTGTAAGAAGAAAGAAGCAGATGATTGTTAGAAAGACTCTTTCTACAGGTTTGCTTTTTCAGCATCAGAATATTTAGGTTTCTTGGTTTTCTGTCGCATTTAGGAACTGAAACAGTAATTTTATACCTTATGAAAACTTAAGTAATTTTGTATGGAAGTTAAAATGATTAAGCTCTCTTATCACATGTTCAAAAGAGTCAAAAATACTGGTACGAATTGACTGTCAACTTCGGACATATCGCACACATTTTTCTGCAATCCAAAAGCGTTGCTTGCGTTCATAATGTTGAAGTATTTTGCCAAATGTAATTTGCATATAGCAAAATCACATTCGAAGATGGCATATTTGAATAAAGTAAAATTTACTGCTGAATTTTGGTATAGAATTAATAAAAGAATTTTTCTAATTTAAATGATTATCTGAAGGAATCTCAACTGCTGGAGGTTAAATATATGATAAACCAGTAGATAATGATAAAAAAAAAATTAAAATTAAATGTCCTGTGAGTAAAATTTAAAAAAATATATGCTAATATGTCTTTGTTTCATCTGCGACTAACTAAACAATGTGCAGAAATCTTTTTTACTCGGATCTCAAGATATATCCAATGAATGAAAGCATTTTCTCACTAAGTTAAGCATGAATATCTTATACTAACTTATATTTTGGTTCAAACCGACATTGGTATGCCAAACTTAATTGCAAGATAGTTTTATAGGTGCATAATAGCCGAATTTTTCCTTTAAATTATTACAAAACTGAAATCTGTAGACCTCTATTCACTAATATAATAGTAATTAAATAGTATTTTTATTTCATTATAGTTCTGCGGACCGACGAGTGCAAAGTATAAAAGCCAGGCACTGATACTAAGAAGACTTGCGTGCAGTTTCCGACAATCAAGTGAGATTTTAATATTCTCTAATCCTAAATTCATCTAATTTACTTATTGTACTGGATTCAATTCACAGCAGAATTATAACATATGTAAGATACAAATTATGATGTTGCTGCAAAATGAAAATTTAAGATTCAGTTTGACAATCAGGAACATTCAAGGTTATTAAGAGCTGTTGAATGATGGAAAATATTTTATGAATGTATTCCAACCAAATATTTGCCTTTGCAAGTTCGTTCCATCAGTGATTCATCCAGAACAAAACATATTTTGATGAATTTTTTCTCTTCTGTATATTTGCCTTAATATTTTTCAATTTTTATAATATAATATCAAAACATATTTTTTCATTAGCATTGCTAAATGGATAAAAGCAGAGTACAACAGGGACAATGATGCAACGAAGACTAACATGTGCTGAAGAATTCTCTGGTAATAAATCAAAACTTGCATTAATCCTGGTTTCACTTTAAATTTGTAAACTTTGCTATAAAGAAAGTCAATTTGTTGACCTTGTAACGGTATCTGGTCTAAAGTCTAAAAACTTCTGGTCTGGTCGATTTAATAAAATATTCTAATTGTGAAGTGGCTGCAGTTATAATCTGATTATTTCTAATCTTGATACTTTAAATCTACATGTATTTATTTTACACTGGTCTTTTTTCTTAGCCTGATTTACAGTATTTTATTTTCAAATATTGCAGGAATTAACCAATGGAGAATCATCAATAAACGAGCATGGATTTGGATAAAGGTTTGTTTTCTTTTTTTGGCCAAATGTAGTAATTCTCAACCATTAAATGTTTCGATCCATGAATGACCAAACTTTAGACGACTCTCAAAATCTCTCCTGTTTATCCTCAAAATATATCGATTTATATAAATTTTTCTCGCTGTGAATAAATATGTTTACACGCGTCTTGCCCTTATTCTGTATTTCGGTTGTAGCTGACCTTGGTATGCCAAACATAATTTGCCAGATGGTTCCTCAGCTGCATCATGACATAGTTTTTCTTTACCTTATTTAATTTTGCCCATTGCAAAACAATTTGGATTTCTCAGCCTTCCGCTTACAAAATTAATCACATTTCCATTCAATTCTTGTTTTGCAGAATCAATGAAACCAAAAAACGAGACACTGTTAGGAAGAAGACTTACATGCAATTTGGGAATATTTAGGTGAGATTTTTTTCTTAAATTAATGCGAGGAAAGTTCTGATCTGTATAGTTGGATATTTCACAATTCTTTTACTTTATGACTTGGAGAAAATCAGTTTTCTTTTTCCTGTGAAGATCATAATCTTCCCTTTTGTGTTGGAAAGAATTTGATACATAAAATAATAAAAAAACGTTCAATTGAAGTGAATGGCCAATCATGCATAAACAATGTCTTATAATACTTTTAAGACTCTTGTGATCTGTCACGGCCTATAGTAAATTTTTTTTCATTTAATGCTAAATTTATATCGAATATAGCCTGATTTACAGTATTTTATTTTCAAATATTGCAGCAATTACCAATGGAGAATCATCAATAAGCAGGCATGGATTCGGATAAAGGTTTGTTTGCTTTATTTAACCAAATCTAGTAATTCTTAACCAATAAATGGTGTGTTCGATCCATGAATAACCAAACCTTACATGATGCGCAAAATTCCTACTTTTATCTCAAAATATATCCAATAGATATAAATTTTTTTTCATGGTAAATAAATATGATTACACAAGTCTTGTCCTATTCTATATTTTGGTCTGAACTGACTTTGGTATGCTAAACGCTAATTGCATGATGGTTCATTAGCTGCATTTTGACAAAGTTTATTTAATTCTGCCCATTGCTTAACAATTTGGCCTTCTGCCCACAAAAATAATCACAGTATTTTTATTCCATTCTTGCTTTGTAGAATCGATAAAACTGAAGAAGAACGACCGAGATACTCTTACGAAAAAGACTTGCATGTGCAATTGCAAATAATTAGGTAAGATTTTTTTTTTGAAATTAATGCGATGAAAGTTTTAATTTGAATATTTGGATGTTTCATAATTCTGATTTATTTTACTTCATGTTCTATTAATCTGGATTTATTTTAAATCAAATTAGAATGTACACATGACACAAATCATAATGCTGCTGCAGCAAGATGAAAACATACTAGATATTAGTAATTTTGACAGTCTAGGTATTCATAATTCTTGACAAGATGTATTATTTGAATATTTTCTATGAATGTATTTCAACCAAAAAAAGAATACCCCACAGACGGGCTGTGCGTTGCGCGGTGGTGCGTTCATCAGTGACCCATGCTTATTAAAACATATTTTTTTTGTATATTTCTCTAACAAATTACCACTGTTGCCAATTTATTTATTTTTTTTCAGCATGGCCAAACAGATGAAGCAGATTATAACACGGCCATTGAAGCTAAGAAGACTTATTTATTTCAAGATGTTATCTAAATTGAAGTAAATTAAAATTTAACTTGAGCCCCCATTTATAATTCAATCAACTTTATTAATAACATTTTACAATTAATATACTTCTTTTTTTCGTTTTACTGTTAGAAAGAAGACTTCCTTAGAAATGAAAACTGGAAAGAAGAATGGGATTGGAAGATCGAAAGAAAAGATTAAACGTCTGTGTAATTTAGTAATATATTCCTTTTTTACATCGTAATATTTCGTAAACTTCCCAGACTAAGTTAGCGATTATACGAAAAATTTTATCATTTGAATTTATAGTATTTTCAAGCATGGGCCACAGATGAACAGCGCTTCCTCAACACGATCCATATGTGACCCAAGCCTAACATATCTGAAATTTTGTTAATATCTTTTTATCTGCAGTTATTAGAAATGAGTTACGGGATCGAAAATTTTTTTGGTAAAATCAAACTGATAATTGGCCTTTTAAGCAGAGACAAATCACCAGGGCAACTTCTGCATGTTAAAGGAAAAACTAAATATTGATAAACTAATATAAAAAAAAGTTTTTGAATTTTTCATCTCGCTCTAGTGGATTGAACTTGCAAATCCAATGTAATTTGTCTACTTCTGGTGCCTAATTTTGACTTAATGAAAATATTTTTTCATTTTGTATGAGAAGATAAAAATCTTCCTTTTGTGTTGAAAGAATTTGATGCTTCAATATAAAAAAACGTTCAATTGAAGTACAAATTTTGGCCAATCATGCATAAAAAAAATGTCTACATGCTATTGATACTTTTCGACTATAGGATCTGTCACGGCTTTAGGGTGAATTTCTTCACTAAATACTAAATTTATATTAAATTGAATCGATTTGATTCCCTAAAGTAAAAAAATTGAAGCATCAAATCCTACTCCCAAGATTTGGTTTTTTAGCAAATTAATATTTGGTAGGGTAACAGTTTTGTGCCTATATCCATGATACTTATGAATTTCGACATGCTATGCTGATAAAGTCTCCTTTGCTATGTGCATAACCAACCAATAATTTATGAAACCTGCAGTAATTTTCGATGCCTGATTAAATTAATTGCCTTATCTTATTTAGTGTGATACATCAGTGGTCAATTTATGACTTCTCTCTCGCTCATCAAACACAAATTTTATTAAGAATTATCACGAATCTGAAACTCAATATCTAGCTGACTGCAGATCTTTATCGACGAAATTATCACTTTACTCGTTTTGGGGCATTGTGTCCGAATTTATTTTCTTGTTGATAGTGACGGATTTCTATTCTGTGACACTCTAAGGTTCAATTCCCCCATTTCATATATTTGTTCAATTCCTAAGTTTACAATATCTGTTTCGATCCACTGTGTTTGGATAAATATTAACGATTTGATTCCTTCTTTTGAGTACTGATTTGATTTGCTTTCAGTATCAGTTAGATTTCTTATTGTTTTTGTTTTGCTTGATTCCTCGTTTTTTGGTATCGGTTCGATTCCTTGTTTTTTGGTATCGGTTCGATTCCTTGTTTTTTGGTATCGGTCGGATTCCTTGTTTTTTGGTATCGGTTTGATTCCTTATTTTTTGGTATCGGTTTGATTCCTTGTTTTTTTGTATCGGTCTGATTCCTTGTTTTTTGTTATCGGTCTGATTCCTTGTTTTTTGTTATCGATCTGATTCCTTGTTTTTTTGTTATCTGTCTGAATCCTTGTTTTTTTGTATCGGTCTGATTCCTTGTTTTTTGTATCGGTCTGATTCCTTGTTTTTTGTATCGGTCTGATTCCTTGTTTTTTGTTATCGGTCTGATTCCTTGTTTTTTGTTATCGGTCTGATTCCTTGTTTTTTGTTATCGGTCTGATTCCTTGTTTTTTGTTATCGGTCTGATTCCTTGTTTTTTGGTATCTGTCTGAATCCTTGTTGTTTTGTATCGGTCTGATTCCTTCGTTTTTTGTTCCGGTCTGATTCCTTGTTTTTCGGTATCGGAACATCATAAGTGTCATGGTAGAAAACGGATCGTTTGGTTCTTATAACGCTGAAACGCAATGTACACGTGTCTTCGCGCGCTACGAAAGTGCGTGTGATATTATTTGGGAGTGTGCGGTGTTGCTGTGAATTTTTTGCTGATTCCTTGTTTTTTTGTATCGGGTCTGATTCCTTGTTTTTTGTTATCGGTCTGATTCCTTGTTTTTTGTTATCTGTCTGAATCCTTGTTTTTTTGTATCGGTCTGATTCCCTGTTTTTTTGTATCGGTCTGATTCCCTGTTTTTTTGTATCGGTCTGATTCCTTGTTTTTTTGTATCGGTCTGATTCCTTGTTTTTTGTTATCGGTCTGATTCCTTGTTTTTTGCTATCGGTCTGATTTCTTGTTTTTTGCTATCGGTCTGATTCCTTGTTTTTTGTTATCTGTCTGAATCCTTGTTTTTTGTATCGGTCTGATTCCTTCGTTTTTTGTTCTGGTCTGATTCCTTGTTTTTCGGTATCGGAACATCATAAGTGTCATGGTAGAAAACGGATCGTTTGGTGCTTATAACGCTGAAACGCAATGTACACGTGTCTTCGCGCGCTCCGAAAGTGCGTGTGATATTATTTGGGAGGGTGTGGTGTTGCTGTGAATTTTTTGCTCTGGGGATGTGGCTTTTAGCTGGGTGGTGTGGTAGTGCTAAAAGTCATTCCGTGTTGTATAGTGGGTAATGCTAGAGGGTATGCCAGATTTGTGTGTTGCTGGGGGTAGGCTGATGTACTAATGGTCAGGTGCTGGGCGGGGGTGTATTTTATGAAGGTGGGCTAGTGCACGGCTATTTGCGAATGTACTGGTGGTGTTTGCTTTGGGTTATCTACGTATAGTTGGCTGGCTGCCGGGGGTTTCTTGGCTTTGGGGACTGGTGGAGTTTTTTTTGTCGGCTGTGGCTTTTTCACGTGCGGAGCGATGGGGCGGCGGTTTTCCTGCCGAGGCTTTTTCTTAACATTCGGCTCGATGGCCTGGGAGGATGAAATCGTGGACGTCTACACCTACCAAGGGAGCTTACGTAGCCTGTCTACCGGTGGCCTTTTCATATATAAACCAATTGCCCGCCTACGAATTGTATTTTGAAATTGCATCAATAGAAGAATGATCTTGTGTTTGAAATTCCTGCTTCTGTTGTTTTTTAAAATATTGCGACGGTGTTAAGGAATTATTTTCAACCAGCCTTCAGGGCAGTGCAAATCCTTCACTAATGTTTGAGCATTTTGAGCACCAGGGTTTTTTTTTTGTCTGACCCTTCTTTTGTTTTGTACGGATCAGACATGTAGGTAGTAAGCCTGCCTACCAGCAACTGAGGGACTTTTTTTATGTACGAAATGGTCATCCACATGACAAAACTGAATTTTGACATTACAAAAGTAAAACTATTTGTTTGAAATTTTTGCTTATTTCTGTTGTACTTTGTGTGGTGTGTAGTCCAACCACCAATGTAATATAATATTTTTTGTTTGGGTTTTGAGGTTGTTTCTAAAATTTTTATAACAAAGATTTTAGGAAAATAGGAAATTGAACTAACCTTGTACCTTGTGCATCAATTTAAAAAAAAAATTACAATTGTATAATCTATGGTATGATTTAATTGTTAATGTAGTCTATTCATTGTTTTCCAGATTGGATTCGGATGATGTTATGTTTATCTGATATACAATTTTTTCAACGGTTTCATCACATTCGTCTTGACTTCAAGATTGGTCTAACATCGATTTAGTAATACATTTTCATGGCAGAGCAGCTACAAAACTTGTATAGCTCAGTTTACAACGTTTACATGAACATTCATGGGTATGCTATAGTGTTCAAACTGTGCAACTTAATCTTAACATTTACAACGTTTACATGAACATTCATGGGTATGGTATAGTATTTGAACTGTGCAACTTAATCGGTTCTGCATTGGTTCTTCAAAGGACATATTAGTATAGCTGTCATATACGTACTTAGACTCAACGTTTTGCATAGCATAGTTTGCGTTTCAAGTTTTTCTAATATAACTTGTATGATCATGCTGATGCTCGTGTAATTCTTATTCTGATTAAAAACTAAAACTATTTGAAAATCAACCCTCATTTCCTCATCATTCTGTAATTTTTATTCTGATTCAAAACCGAAACTTTTTGAAAAATCAACCCTCATTTCATCGAAAACTTGAAACACTAAATTGATGAAGTCTGTAACTAAATGTTAATATGGTGATCTTTTACTGGCTTGGAATTATCTTTTACTTAAATGTTATTTCTGTTCTTATTAATTGATACATCTTGGTAATTAATGCACTTTGCGATTTATTTAAATGTCTGTAATATTTATTTAAATATCTGAAATAGTTGTTGTTGAGAATGTAGTTAACTCTTTATTGTCATCATGAAATAATCTTTTGAAACACAATGTTATTTCTGTTCCAATTAATTGATACACCTTGGTAATTAATGCACTCTGTGATTTATTTAAATGTCTGTAATATTTATTTAAACTCTTTATTGTCATCATAAAATAATATTTTGAAACACTGCAATGATTTGATACATCAAATATAGGAGAGAAAAACAAACTAAAAATATTCTGAAACCTGATTCAATTTAGTACTGTCACTTAGATTACTGTTGTAGCTTCTATTTTTATAAATATCCCTTCCCTTCTTTTTGAAGCCTTGTGCTGTTTGTCAAGAATGTTCAAAATGAGTTAAGTATGAAATATGTTGGGAAATAAAGTTACTTGATATGATAAAACGTTTGGTTCGATTATACTTTTAGTAGATTTTAAACGTCCATCCCAATTCCAACTGACCTTGGAATGTGTTCTATATTTGTTATTTAATCCAACTAAGCATGAGCCACAGATCAATAATCGTACCTCAGTTGCACGGTCCATCAGTATGTCATGCTTGACAAATCGTGTTCTTAAAAAATTTCGTTAAAGTTCGTTCAATTTATATCCTTTGCCTCATTGTGGTATGTGCAGATATATACAGTTCTTTGATTCATGTGTGCAACATCACATTTTGACAAATTTCTGTCCACTTTCTGCCCTACCAAAATTTGTAGTTATACTAATAATGCCAATTCAAAATATTAAAACAAAACCTGGAATATCAAAAAAAATTGATTTTTTGTTTGAAAAATTTGTAGTTGTACTAATGCCAATTTAAAATACTGAACGAAGCAAGTTCAAAAATTAAAACTTGGGATCCAGAAACTTGATAACGTCCAAATCTCAAATGAATTATTCAATATTTTCATTAATTGCTATTATATTGTTTTTTGTTTCATTTTTTAATATTTATATGATGCTCGAATTTTGGCACTTACAAAATTTAAGAATCTGGTATCAATTCAGTTAGACTGTACCAGAAAAACGAATTCCTGATTTGGAAAAAATTGGTTAAATAGCTGAATATTGAATTTTTCGCGGTGACTTTTTTTGTTTGTATACTGTGCAAAAATTTAATGAAAGGAAATCATTATTCTCTGAATGTTCTGAATATTTGAAATTATGATATTGTTACCATCCCATCCCTATTTTGCTTGTTTTTGTTAGTAATCTGTGATATGTGCGGTATTTGTTTGTTTTCAATGTAATTTTTATGTTGTTGAAAATTAAAATTGAATATTACGTGTCAATAAATATGTCAATGAAGTCAAAATATTGTTTTAATATTGTTTGTATTTATTACACAGGAAAAAAGGGTGTTTAGTAAGAGAATGGGGGGTTTATTAGTGATTAGAAAATAAGAAAAGTCAAATTCGTAAATGATGGACGGATTGGCTTTTAAGATCAAAATAATGCAAGTTACCAAGAAAATCTGAAATTTTTAGGCTGCAAATTTTCAGTAGCTTTTCCAGTTAGGTTTTTTGGGGGCCTTGCTGTAAACCGGAAACTAAAAAATTAAGAACGAAATTTGGAAAAAACTAAAAACATCGACTGAAAATTAAAATTTAAGTTAAATTTTCAGTTTTTCCAGTTAGGTTTTTTCGGTTTTTTGTGATTTTCAGAATTGAGTCAAGTTTTTTTAGTGGTTTTAAGATTATTCAGTTTTCAGTTTGACCGAAAACACGAAACTAAAAAATTGAGAATGAAATTTGAAAAAAACAAAAAACACTGACTGAAAATTGAAATTTAAGTTAAATAATTTTCAGTTTTCCAGTTAGGTTTTTTCAGTTTTTTTGAGGTTTTCAGATTTCCAGTTCTACTAAAAACCAGAAACTAAAAAATTAATAATCTGAAAAACGGAAACTAAAAAATTGAAAACGAAATTTGAAAAAAACTAAAAACTGAAAATTAAAATTTGAAAATCTGAATTATTTAATTTCAGTTTTCAGGTTGTTTCCCTCGAATTGAAAAGTAAAATCTGAAACTTTGAAGCTGCAAATTTTCAGTTTTCAATTTTCAGTTTCATTTTTTTCAATTCTCAGTTTTTTTTAGTTTTCGGTTTTTAGTTATTTTTTCCAGCTAAGTGTGGGGGGGGGGTCAGATTTTCAGATCTTTAGCTGAAAACCGGAAACTGAAAAATTTTTGTTTTTTTCAATTTTAGATTTTTTTTCAATTTTCAGTTTTATAGTTTCCGGCTTTTAGATATTTTCTTCCACTTTCCAGCTTAAAACTTAAAAAATTTCAGTTTTCATCGAACTAAAAATGAAAATTTGAAAATCTTAAATTTATTTTCAATTCTCAGTTTTTTGAAAACAATTCAGTTCTTTTTTCAATTCTCAGTTTTTTGAAAACAATTCAGTTTTTTAGCTTCCGGTTTTCAGTTATTTTTTCAATTCTCAGTTTTTCGCTTTTTAAGTTTTTTATTTCAGTTCCCATCGAACGAGATGAAAATTTAAAAATTTAAAATTTTTAAGCTGCAAATTTTCAGTTTTTTCAGCTAAGTTTTTTTTTGTTCGTTTACAATTTTCGATTTTTTTTCAATTCTCAGTTTTTTTTTAGTTTTCGGTTTTTAGTTATTTCCTCAAATTTCGGTTTTTAAATTTTTCAATTTCAAGTTTCCATCAAACTGAAAATGAAAATTTAAAAATCTTAACTTTTAAGCTGCAAATTTTTAGTTTTCATAGCAAGGTTTTTTTCAATTTTTCAGCTGACTAAAAATTGAAATTTATAGTTTTTTAATCTGAAATTTTTAACTGCAAATCCTTTAATTTTTTTTGTTCGGTTCCAATTTTTCAGTTTTTTGAAAAAACATGAAAGTTGAAAAAATTAACAAAAAACTAGAAACTAAAAAACTTAGAATTGAAGAAAAAAAACGAAATTGAAAACTGAACATTAAAAATTTAAAAACCGAAAAACTGAAAGTTGAAAAAAATACTCAAAAACCGAAAAAAAAAAAAAAAAAATTTAGTAGTTAGTAGTAGCACTTTTGGTTTTGTTTTAAAAAAATTAAAAAACTGAGAATTGAAAACAACTGAAACTAAAACAAACAGAAAAAAAAACTGAAAAAACTTTGTTAAAAAAGTGAGAATTTGCTGAAAAAATTTTAAGCTGCGAATTTTCAGTTATTCCAGTTTTTTCAGTTTATTTTTTTTTTTTTTTTCAATTTTTCAGTTTCCGATTTCCAGTTAAACTGGGGGATCTGGAAAATCTGAAAACCACTTAAAATCTGAAAAAACCTAGGTGATAAAACTGAAAATTTGCAGCTTAAAAATTTAGGATTTTCAAATTTTCATTTTCAGTTCGATGGGAACTGAAATTGAAAAAAGGTGAAAACCGAAAAACCTAAAGTTGAAAAAACTAACTAAAAACCGGAAAATAAAAAACTGGGAATCAAAAAAAATTAAATTTTCAGTTAGCCGTTTTATTTTTGTTTTCAAAAAATTAAAAACTAAACTGAAAATTAAAAATAAAATTGAAACTGAAAACAAAAAAAAACTGAGAAAACTTTGTTAAAAAAACTGAAAATTTGCAGAAAAATTTTTAAGCTGCAAATTTTCAGCTATACCAGGTTTTTTAAGGTCAATTTTTGAAAACTGGAAATTTGCAGCTTAAAAATTAAAGATTTTCATTTTCAGTTTCGGAACCGAAATTGAAAAATATTTTTGTTTGCTTTCAATTCTTCGGTTTTTTGAAAACCTGAAAGTTGAAAAAAATAACAAAAAACTGGAAACTAAAAAACTTAAAACCGGAAAAATGAAAAAAAAAATCATATTTAATAGTAAGTAGTTTTAAGCCTTTTTTTTAACAAATTAAAAAACTGAGAATTGAAAACAACTGAAACTAAAACGAACAGAAAAAAAACTGAAAAAATTAAAAATTTGCAGAAAAATTTTTAAGCTGCAAATTTTCAGCTATACCAGTTTTTTTCAGGTCATTTTTTGGAAACTGGAAATTTTCAGCTTAAAAATTTCAGATTTTATTTTCATTTCGAGGGAAACACCTGAAAATGGAATTAAAAAATCCAAATTTTGAAAATTCAATTTTCAGTCAGCGTTTTCAGTTTTCTTCCAAATTTCGTTCTCAATTATTCTGTTTTCGGTTTTTAGTTAGTTCTTTTAAACTTTCGGTTTTTGGTTTTTAAACTTTTTTAATTTCAGTTCCCACCGAACTGAAAATGAAAATTTAAAAATCCTGAATTTTTAAGCTTGCAAATTTTCAGTTTTTTCAGCTAGTTTTTTTTCCGTCTTTTAGTGGTTTTCAGATTTTTCAGATCCCCAGTTTAACTGAAAATGGAAACTGAAAAATTTGAAAACAAACAAAAAATAAACTAAAAAAAACCTGGAATAACTGAAAATTTGCAGCTTGAAAATTTTTCTGCAAATTTTTAGTTTTTTTTAACAAGGTTCAGGTTTTTTTGTTCGATTTCAGTTTTAGTTTTTTGAAAACAAAACTGAAAAAGTTAACTGAAAATTGAAATTTGAAAATCTGAAATTTTTAAGCTGGAAATTTTTAGTTTTTCAGTTTTCAGTTTCAGTTTTTTTCAACTTTCAGTTTTTTAGTTTTTAAAGTTTTTAATTTTTGTTCTGAAACTGAAAATGAAAATTTGAGGGTGTTTTCAGATCTCCAGCTGGAAACCGGAAACTTAAAAATTGAAAACAAACAAAAAATAAATAAGAAAAGTTTCAGTTGAACTGAAAATTGATAGCTTAAAATTGTTTTTGCAAATTTTTGCAAATAGTTTTTTTAACATATTTTTTTTTTCTTTTTTTTGTTCGCTTTCAGTTTCAGTTTTTTCAATTCTCAGT
This sequence comes from Styela plicata, assembly GCA_963675895.2. Classification (NCBI taxonomy): domain Eukaryota; kingdom Metazoa; phylum Chordata; class Ascidiacea; order Stolidobranchia; family Styelidae; genus Styela; species Styela plicata. The sequence goes on from OZ023149.1 coordinate 12,556,742, forward strand.
TTTTTAGTTTTTAGTTTTTTGAAAACTGAAAATCAAAATTTGAAAATTGTTTATTCCAGTTTTTTTTTTTTGTTCCTTTTCAATTCTTTAGTTTTGGGTTCTCAGTTTAACTAGCGATCTGAACTCTGAAATCTGAAAACCACTAAAAACTGAAAAAACCTAGCTGAAAAAACCGAAAATTTACAGCTTGAAAATTTAGGATTTTCAAAAAATTTAAAAACCGATAAACTGAAAGTTGAAAAAACTAACTAAAAACCGGAATCTAAAAAACTGAGAATTGAAAATAAATTTAATTATCAGTTAGTCTTTTTGTGGTTTTCAGATTTCCAGTTCTACTGAAAACTGGAAACTAAAAAATTAAAAACCTGAAACCCGAAAACTAAAAAAAGTGAGAACGAAATTTGAAAAAAACTAAAAACGCTGCTTGAAAAATAAAATTTGAAAATCTGAATTTTTTGATATCAGTTTTCAGATGTTTGTTTGCTTTCAGTTTCAGTTTTTTTCAATATTCAGTTTTTTAGTTTTTAGTTATTTGAAAACTGAAAATCAAAATTTGAAAAAACCGATTTTTTTCAAATTTCAATTTTTTAGTTTCCCAGGTTTTTAGTTATTTTTTTCAACTTTCCCGTTCTTAAATTTTTAATTTCAGTTCCCATCGAACTGAAAATGAAAATTTGAAAATCTCATTAAAAAAAAACGAAAATTGAAAACGAACAAAAAAAAAAACTTCGAATTTGCAGCGAAAAAATTTCAGGATTTTAGTTTTGTTTTCAAAAACCTAAAAATTTGAAAATCTGAATTTTTCAATTTCAGTTTTCAGGTGTTTCTCTCGAATTGAAAAGTAAAATCTGAAATTTTTGAGCTGAAGATATTCAGTTATTCAGTTTTCGATTTTTAGATATTCAGTTTTTTCCAATTTATCAGTTTTTCAGTTTTCGATTTTTAGTTATTTTTTCAACATTCAGTTTTTTGGTTTTTAACTTTTTCAATTTTGGTTCTGAAACTGAAAATGAAAATTTGAAAATCTTTATTTTTTAAGCTCCAAATTTCCAGTTTCCAAAAATTGACCTGAAAAAACCTGCCTGGTATAGCTAAAAATTTGCAGCTTAAAATTTTTTCTGCAAATTTTTAGTTATTTTTAACAAAGTTTTTTCAGTTTTTTTTTTCGTTTTCCATTTCGTTTTTTTTTCAATTCTCAATTTAGTTTGTAGAAACTAAAAATTTTTTTTTTGAATTAAAAGGTAAAATCTGAAATTTTTAAGCTGAAAATATTCAGTTTTTTAGTTCTTAAATTCAGTTTTATTTTTTCAACATTCAGTTTTTTGCCAAATACCTTAGTTGAAAAACTGGAAGTTGAAAAAATAACTAAAACCGGAAACATAAAAAACTGAGAATTGAAAAAAGTTTAAGATTTTCAAATTTTTATTCTCAGTTCGATGGAAACTGAAATTAAAAAATTTAAAACTGGAGCTGAAAATCTGAACCCCCCCACACTTAGCTGGAAAAAAATAACTAAAAACCGAAAACTAATAAACCGAGAACTGAAAAGAAACTTAAAACTGAAAATTGAAACCTGAAAATTTGCAGCTTAAAAATTTCAAATTTTAATTTTCAATTCGAGGGAAACAACCTGAAAACTGAAATTAAAAAATTCAGATTTTCAAATTTTAATTTCTAGTCAGCGTTTTTAGTTTTTTTTTAAATTTCGTTCTCAATTTTTTAGTTTCCGTTTTTCAAATTTTCAATTTTTTAGTTTCCGGTTATCAGTAGAACTGGAAATCTTAAAACCACAAAAAAACTGAAGAAACCTAACTGGAAAAACTGAAAATTTAACTTAAATTTTAATTTTCAGTCAGCGTTTTTAATTTTTTTTCAAATTTCGTTCTCAATTTTTTAGTTCCGGTTTTCAGTAAAACTGGAAAGTGAAAAATCTGAAAACCACTAAAAAAAACTTGGCTCAATTCTAAAAACCACAAAAAAATTGAAAATTTAACCTATGTTTTTTTTAGTAACTGGAAAAGCTGCTGAAAATTTGCAGCCTAAAATTTCAGATTTTCTTGGTAACTTGCGTTTTGATGTTAAAACCCCATCCGTCCATCATCTACGAATTAAATTTTCCTAAAATCACTAATCAACCCCCCCATTCTCTTTCTAAACACCCACGCTTTTTCTACTACAAACAATATTAAAACAATATTTTGACTTCATTGACATATTTTATTGACACGTAATAATTTTAAATTTCAACAACATAAAAATTATATTGAAAATAAACAAATATCGCACATATCACAGCAAAATTGCTAACAAAAATAAGCAAAACATGGATGGGATGGTAACAATATCATATTTCAAATATTCAGAACATTCAGAGAATAATTATTTTCTTTCATTAAATTTTTGCACAGTACACAAACAAAAAAGTCACCGCAAAAAATTCAATATTCAGCTATTTAACCCATTTTTTTTCCCAAATGTGGTATTCGTTTTTCTGGTACAGTCTACCTGTCTACAGTCTACCAGTTTCTTAAATTTTGCAATTGCCAAAATTCAAGCATCATAAACGAAATTAAAAAACAATATAATAGCAAATAATGAAAATATTGAATATTTCTGGATTCCAAGTTTCAATTTTGTAACATCAGTACAACTACAAATTTTTCAAACGAATCTAATTTTTATCTCAATTTCAAGCTTCGTTTCAATATTTTAAATTGGCATTAGTACAAAGTTTTGTTTTAATATTTTGAATTGGCATTATTAGTACAACTACATATTTGCTAAAATATGATGTTGCACACATGCACTGTATATATCTGCACATAACACGATGAAGCAAACGATATAAATTGAATGAACTTTTACACAAGCTTGAAATAGGCAAATGGGCAATTTCAATCAGAAATTCCTAAAGAACACGATTTGTCGAGCATGAGTTACTGATGGACCGTGCCACTGAGATACGATCGGTCTGTGGCTTATGTATGCTTAGTTGGATTAAATAACAACAAATACAGAACACATTCCAAAGTCAGTTGGAATTGGGATGGACGTTTGAAATCTACTAATAGTATAATCGAACCAGAAGTTTTATCATATCAAGTGACTTTATTTCCCAACGTATTTCATATTTGATTCATTTTGGACATTCTTGACAAACAGCACAAGGCTTCAAAAAGAAGGGAAGGGATATTTATAAAAATAGAAGCTACAACATAAATCTAAGTGACAGTACTAAATTGAATCAGGTTTCAGAATATTTTTAGTTTGTTTTTCTCTCGTATATTCGATGTATCAAAATCATTGCAGTGTTTTAAAAGATTATTTCATGATGACAATAAAGAGTTAACTACATTTTCAACAACTATTTCAGATATTTAAAAACATATTACAGAAATAACATTTTAAATACAGGATAATTCCGAGCAAGTACAAGATCACCATGTTAACATTTAGTTACATACTTCAGGAATTTAGTTTCAGTTTCGAATCAGAATAAGAATTACATGATGATGATGAAATGAGGGTTAATTTTCAAATAGTTTTAGTTTCGAATCAGAATAAGAATTACATGATGATGAAATGAGGGTTGATTTTCAAATAGTTTTAGTTTTTAATCAGAATAGGAATTACACGAGCATCAGCATGATCATACAAGTATATTAGAAAAACTTGAAACACAAACTGTGCTATGCAAAACGTTGAGTCTAAGTTTGTATATGACAGCTATACTAATATGGCCTTTGAAGAACCAATGCAGAACCGATTAAGTTGCACAGTTCAAATACTATAACATACCCGTGAATGTTCATGTAAATGTTGTAAATGTTACGATTAAGTTGCACAGTTCAAATACTATAACATACCCGTGAATATTCATGTAAACGTTGTAAATGTTACGATTAGGCTGCACGTTTGAATGAATACACACAGTATACAAACAAAAAAGTCACCGCAAAAAATTCAATATTCAGCTATTTAACCAATTTTTTCCAAATCAGGAATTCGTTTTTCTGGCACAGTCTAACTGAATTGAGATACCAGTTTCTTAGATTTTGTAAGTGCCTAAATTCAAGCATCATATACATTTTGAAAAGAGGAAATTAAAAACAATATAATAGCAATTAATGAAAATATTGAATATTTCTTTTGAGATTTGCAAGTTATTTTAATTTTCTGGATTCAAAGTTTCAATTTTGTAACATCAGTACAACTACAAATTTTTCAAACAAATCGATTTTTTTTGATATTCCAAGTTTTGTTTTGATATTTGGAATTGGCATTATTAGTACAACTACAAATTTTAGTAGGGCATATACCACAGAAAGTGGACAAAAATTTGCTAAAATATGATGCTGCACACATGAATCAAAGAACTGTACACAATGAGGCAAAGGATATAAATTGAACAAACAACGAGAAGTGACAAGTGACAAGCTTTAAATAGGCAAATGGGTAATTTCGATCAGAAATTTTTTAAGAACACGATTTGTCGAGCATGAGTTACTGATAAACCGTGCCAATGAGGTACCATCGATCTGTGGCTTATGCTTAGTTGGATTAAATAACAAATACATAACACATTCCAAGATCAGTTGGAATTGGGATGGACGTTTGAAATCTACGAAAAGTATAATCGAACCAAACATTTTATCATATCAAGTAACTTTATTTCCCAACGTATTTCATATTTGATTCATTTTGTACATTCCTGACAAACAGCACAAGACTTCAAAAAGAAGGGAAGGGATATTTATAAAAAATAGAAGCTACAACAGTAATCTAAGTGACAGTACTAAATTGAATCAGGTTTCAGAATATTTTTAGTTTGTTTTTCTCTCCTATATTCGATGTATCGAATCATTGCGCAGTGTTCGAAAGATTATTTCATGATGGCAATAAAGAGTTAACTACATTTTCAGCAACTATTTCAGATATTTAAATAAATATTACAGACATTTAAATAAATCACAAAGTGCATTAATTAGCAAGGTGTATCAATTAATTGGAACAGAAAAAACATTTTGAGTACAGGATAATTCCAAGCAGTACAAGACCACCATATTAACATTTATTTACAGACATCATGAATTTAGTTTTAGTTTTTATCAGAATAAGAATTACATGATGATGAAATGAGGGTTACGTTGAGTCTAAGTACATATATGACAGTTATACTAATATGTCCTTTGAAGAACCAATGCAGAACCGATAAAGTTGCGCAGTTCAAATACTATAACATACCCATGAATGTTCATGTTAACGTTGTAAACTGAGCTATACCGAGTTTTGTAGCTGCTCTGCCATGAAAATGTATTATTAAATCTATGTTAGACCAGTCTTGAAGTCAAGACGAATGTGATGAAACTGTTGAAAAAATTGTTCATCAGATACACATAACATCATCCGAATCCAATCTGGAAAACAATGAATAGACTACATTAACATTAAATCATACCATAGAATATATAATTGTATTTTTTTTCTTTTTTGAAATCGATGCACAATGTTAGTTCAGTTTCCTATTTTCCTAAAATCTTTGTTAAAAAAATTTTAGAAACAACCTCAAAACCCCCCAAAAAATATTATATTACATTGGTGGTGAGACTACACACCGCACAAAGTACAGCAAAAATGAGCAAGAATTTCAAACAGAAATAGTTTTTACTTTTGTAATGTCAAAATTCAGTTTCCATTCCTTACGTAAAAAAGTTCGAGCTCCTGGCAGGCAGGCTTACTATTTACAGGTCTGATCCGTACAAAAAAGGGGGGGTGGAGGGGGCAGACAAAAAAGCTTCCGGTGCTACATTAGTGATGGATTTGCACTGCCCTTGAAGACTAGTTGAAAATAATTCCACCGTAGCAATATTTCAAAAAACAACAGAAGCAGGGATTTCAAACACAAAGATCATTCTCCCTGTAATGCAATTTCAAAACACAATTCGTTGGCTCATTGGTTTATATATAAAAAGGCCACCGGTAAGCAGGCCACATAAGCTCCCTTGGTAGGGTGTAGACGCCCACGATTCCATCCTCAAAAAAGACCTCACGACAGGCAAACCGCCAGGCCATCGATCTGAATGTTAAGAAAAAAAGCTCAGCAGGCAAACCACCACCCCATCGCTCCGCATGTGGAAAAGCCACAGCAGACAGCTCCACCGGTTCCCAAAGTCAAAGAGCCCCCCCGGCAGCCAGCTACCAACTATACGTAGATAAACCAAAGCAAACGCACCGCCAGTACATTCGCAAATCAGCACTAGACCACCCTCATAAAATACACCCCCTCCCAGCAACTGACCATTCGTACATCAACAGCCAGAATGTACGCCCCCTAGCAACCCCATTCGTGCAACAACACCCGGCCAGCATGTATACCCTCCACCCTCAGCAGCAGGACCCAGCCAGCATACCCCCTCCCCCAACAACACACAAATCTGGCATAACCCCTAGCTAGCAGCAACCAGCCAGCATTCATACCCCCTAGCAACACACAAATCTGGCATACCCCTAGCAGCAACCAGCCAGCATGCATATCCCCTCCCCTAGCAACACAAATCTGGGATACCGCATCATCACCCACCAGACAACCCAGATATAATTTTTTAAAGCACCAAACTATCAGTTTTCTATCATGACACTTATGTTTGGATACCGAAAAACAAGGAATCAAACCCGATATCAAAAAACAAGGAATCAAACCCGATACCAAAAAACAAGGAATCAAACCCGATACCAAAAAACAAGGAATCAAACCCGATACCAAAAAACAAGGAATCAAACCCGATACCAAAAAACAAGGAATCAAACCCGATACCAAAAAAACAAGGAATCAAACCCGATACCAAAAACAAGGAATCAAACCCGATACCAAAAGACAAGGATTCAAACCCGATACCAAAAGACAAGGAATCAAACCCGATACCAAAAAACAAGGAATCGAACCCGATACCAAAAAACAAGGAATCGAACCCGATACCAAAAAACAAGGAATCGAACCCGATACCAAAAAACAAGGAATCGAACCGATACCAAAAAACAAGGAATCGAACCGATCCAAAAAAAACTAGGAATCGAACCGATCCAAAAAACTAGGAATCGAACCGATACCAAAAAACAAGAAATCGAACCGATACCAAAAAACATGGAATCGAACCAATACCAAAAAACAAGGAATCAAGCAATACAAAAACACTAAGGAATCTAACTGATACTGAACACAAATCAAATAATTAGTAATTATCCAAACACAGTAGATCGAAACAGATATTGTAAACTTAGAAATTGAACAAATATATGAAATGGGGGAATTGAACCTCTGAATGTCACAGAATAGGAATCCGTCACTATCAACAAGAAAATAAATTCGGACACAATGCCCCAAAACGAGTAAAGTGATAACTTCGTCGATAAAGATCTGCTAGATATTGAGTTTCAGATTCATGATAATTCTTAATAAAATTTGTGTTTGATGAGCGAGAGAGAAGTCATAAATTGACCACTGATGTATCACACTAAATAAGATAAGGCAATTAATTTAATTAGGCATCGAAAATTACTGCAGGTTTCATAAATTATTGGTTGGTTATGCACATAGCAAAGGAGACTTCATCAGCATAGCATGTTGGAATTCATAAGCATCATGGATATCAGCACAAAACTGTTACCCTACCAAATATTAATTTGCTAGAAAACCAAATCTTGGGGGTAGGATTTGATGCTTCAATTTTCTTACTTTAGGGAATCAAATCGATTCGATTTAATATAAATTTAGTATTTAGTGAAGAAATTTACTAAAGCTGTGACTGATCATATAGTCGAAATGTATTATTAGCATGTAGACATTTTTTATGCATGATTGGCCAAAATTTGCACTTCAATTGAACGTTTTTTTCAATTCCGTAACTCATTCCTAATAGCTGCAGATATAAAGATTTTAACAAAATTTCAGTTTTGTTAGAGTTGGGGGTCAAATATGGATGGTGTTGAGGAAGCGCTGTGTATCTGTGGCCCATGCTTGAAAGTACTATAAATTCAAATGAAAAATTTTTTCGTATAATCGCTAACTTAGTCTGGGAAGTTTACGAAATATTACAATGTAAAATAGGAATATATTACTAAATTACACAGACGTTTAATCTTTTCTTTCGATCTTCCAATCCCATTCTTCGTTCCAGTTTCATTTCTGAGGAAGTCTTCTCTCTAACAATAAATCGAAAAAAATTATTTTAATTGTAGAATGTTATTACTAAAGTTGATTGGATATTAAATGGGGGATCAAGTTGACAACATTTTTAATTTACTTCAATATAGATTACATCACTGAAATAAATGTTTAAAAGCGTTTGAACTAAATTAAGGACTGTTTGAGAATCAACATCAAATACAGTTTGACAGCAAGTCACTTGATCTGCTACAAACGCAGAACAGAAAAGGTTTTTTCAGCGAGTTCAGATACCATTACCCACTGATTGGACTATTGGGACAATCACAATTGCTTTTTTCATGGAAAACTTTGCTGATTCAGAATGAAATCCGGATGTAGACAAATTTATTACCAAAGAATCCTTTATCGCATGTAAGCCTTCTCAGCTTCAATGGCCGTGTTATATTCTGCTTCATCTGTTTAGCCATGCTGAAATAAAATGAACAAATTGGCTACAGTGGTAACTTGTTAGAGAAATATACAAAAAAATGTTTTAATAAGCATGAGTCACTGATGAACGCACCATCGCGCAACGCAAAGCCCATCTGTGGGGTGTTCTTAAATAAACAAAATGTTTGATTGCGAAACATTCATGAAAAATATTCAATTAATATATCTTGTCAGTAATTATGAATGCCTTGGCTGTCAAAATTACTAATATCTAGTATGTTTTCATCTTGCTGCAGCAACATAATGATTTGTGTCATGTGTACATTCTAATTTGATTTAAAATAAATCCAGATCAATAGAACAGAAGTAAAATATCATCCAACTATTCAAATTAGAACTTCCATCGCATTAATTTTAGAAAAAATCTCACCTAATTATTAGCAATTGCATGCAAGTCTTCTTCTTAAGAGTATCTCGGTCGTTCTTTAGTTTTATCGATTCTACAAAACAAGAATGAAATAAAAATACTGTGATTAATTTTATGGGCAGAAGGCTATGAAGGCCAAATTGTTTTGCAATGGGCAAAATTAAATACACTCGCTCTTATTAATTAAATAATATAAAACAGGAAATAAAATTAACTCCATTAACAGTCAAAATGAACCATCATGCAATTAGCGTTTAGAATGCCAAAGTCAGTTCAGACCAAAATCTAGAATAAGACAAGACATGTATAATCATATTTAATTACAGTGAGAAAAAATTCATATCTATTGGATATATTTTGAGGTATAAGTAGGAAAGATTTTGCGCATCATGTAAGGTTTGGTTATTCATGGATCGAACAGACCATTTATTGGTTAAGAATTACTAGATTTGGGTAAATAAAGCAAACAAACCTTTATCTGAATCCATGCTTGTTTATTGATGATTCTCCATTGGTAATTGCTGCAATATTTGAAAATAAAATACTGTAAATCAGGCTAAGATGAAAAAAGACAGACATCATATGATGCTTCAATTTTCTTCCCTTAGGGAATCTAACCCGTTTGATTCGATATAAATTTAGCATTAAAGGAAAAAAAAATTACAATACGCCGTGACAGATCACAGGAGTCTTAAAAGTATTATAAGACATCGTTTATGCCTGATTGTCCATTCACTTCAATCGAACGTTTTTTTTTATTTTATGTATCAAATTCTTTCCAACACAAAAGGGAAGATTACGATCTTCACATGCAAAAAGAAAAATGAGTCATAAAGTAAAAGAATTGTGAAATATCCAACTATACAGATCAGAACTTTCCTCGCATTAATTTAAAAAAAATCTCACCAAAATATTCGCAAATTGCATGCAAGTCTTCTACGTAACAGTGTCTTGTTTTTCGGTTTCATCGATTCTGTAAAACAAGAATTGAATGGAAATGTGATTAATTTTGTAGGCGGAAGGCTGAGAAATCCAAATTGTTTTGCAATGGGCAAAATTAAATAAGGTAAAGAAAAACTATGTCATGATGCGGCTGAGGAACCATCTGGCGAATTATGTTTGGCATACCAAGGTCAGCTACAACCGAAATACAGAATAAGGGACAGAAGCGTGTAAACATATTCATTCACAGCGAAAAAAATTTATATAAATCGATATATTTTTAAGGATAAGTAGGAGAGATTTTGCGAGTCATCTAAAGTTTGGTCATTCATGGATCGAACCATTTATTGGTTGAGAATCACTACATTTGGTCAAAAAAAGAAAACAAACCTTTATCCAAATCCATGCTCGTTTATTGATGATTCTCCATTGGTTAATTCCTGCAATATTTAAAAATAAAATACTGTAAATCAGGCTCAGAGAAAAGACCATTGTAAAACAAATACATGTAGATTTAAAGTACCAAGATTGAAAATAATCAGATTATAACTGCAGGCACTTCACCATTAGAATATTTTACTAAATCTACCAGACTATAAGTTTTTTAGACTTTAGACCAGATACTGTTACAAGGTCAACAAATTGACTTCCTTTATAGCAAAGTTTACCAATTTGAAGTGAAACCAGGGATAATGCAAGTTTTGATTTATTACCAGAGGATTCTTCAGCAAATGTTAGTCTTCTATGCATCATTGTCCCTGTTGCACTCTGCTTTTTATCCATTTAGCAATGCTAAAGAAAAAATATGTTTTGATATACAAGTGGCAAAAATATTAAGGCAAATATACAGAACAGAAAAAATCCATCAAAATATATTTTGTTGTGGATGAATCACTGATGGAACGAACTTGCAAAGTGCGATCTGTCTTAAGGTTTTAATACTGTGATTAATTTTATGGGCAGAAGGCTATGAAGGCCAAATTGTTTTGCAATGGGCAAAATTAAATACACTCGCTCTTATTAATTAAATAATATAAAACAGGAAATAAAATTAACTCCATTAACAGTCAAAATGAACCATCATGCAATTAGCGTTTAGAATGCCAAAGTCAGTTCAGACCAAAATCTAGAATAAGACAAGACATGTATAATCATATTTAATTACAGTGAGAAAAAATTCATATCTATTGGATATATTTTGAGGTATAAGTAGGAAAGATTTTGCGCATCATGTAAGGTTTGGTTATTCATGGATCGAACAGACCATTTATTGGTTAAGAATTACTAGATTTGGGTAAATAAAGCAAACAAACCTTTATCTGAATCCATGCTTGTTTATTGATGATTCTCCATTGGTAATTGCTGCAATATTTGAAAATAAAATACTGTAAATCAGGCTAAGATGAAAAAAGACAGACATCATATGATGCTTCAATTTTCTTCCCTTAGGGAATCTAACCCGTTTGATTCGATATAAATTTAGCATTAAAGGAAAAAAAAATTACAATACGCCGTGACAGATCACAGGAGTCTTAAAAGTATTATAAGACATCGTTTATGCCTGATTGTCCATTCACTTCAATCGAACGTTTTTTTTTATTTTATGTATCAAATTCTTTCCAACACAAAAGGGAAGATTACGATCTTCACATGCAAAAAGAAAAATGAGTCATAAAGTAAAAGAATTGTGAAATATCCAACTATACAGATCAGAACTTTCCTCGCATTAATTTAAAAAAAATCTCACCAAAATATTCGCAAATTGCATGCAAGTCTTCTACGTAACAGTGTCTTGTTTTTCGGTTTCATCGATTCTGTAAAACAAGAATTGAATGGAAATGTGATTAATTTTGTAGGCGGAAGGCTGAGAAATCCAAATTGTTTTGCAATGGGCAAAATTAAATAAGGTAAAGAAAAACTATGTCATGATGCGGCTGAGGAACCATCTGGCGAATTATGTTTGGCATACCAAGGTCAGCTACAACCGAAATACAGAATAAGGGACAGAAGCGTGTAAACATATTCATTCACAGCGAAAAAAATTTATATAAATCGATATATTTTAAGGATAAGTAGGAGAGATTTTGCGAGTCATCTAAAGTTTGGTCATTCATGGATCGAACCATTTATTGGTTGAGAATCACTACATTTGGTCAAAAAAAGAAAACAAACCTTTATCCAAATCCATGCTCGTTTATTGATGATTCTCCATTGGTTAATTCCTGCAATATTTAAAAATAAAATACTGTAAATCAGGCTCAGAGAAAAGACCATTGTAAAACAAATACATGTAGATTTAAAGTACCAAGATTGAAAATAATCAGATTATAACTGCAGGCACTTCACCATTAGAATATTTTACTAAATCTACCAGACTATAAGTTTTTAGACTTTAGACCAGATACTGTTACAAGGTCAACAAATTGACTTCCTTTATAGCAAAGTTTACCAATTTGAAGTGAAACCAGGGATAATGCAAGTTTTGATTTATTACCAGAGGATTCTTCAGCAAATGTTAGTCTTCTATGCATCATTGTCCCTGTTGCACTCTGCTTTTTATCCATTTAGCAATGCTAAAGAAAAAATATGTTTTGATATACAAGTGGCAAAAATATTAAGGCAAATATACAGAACAGAAAAAATCCATCAAAATATATTTTGTTGTGGATGAATCACTGATGGAACGAACTTGCAAAGTGCGATCTGTCTTAAGGTTTTTGACAAGGCAAATATTTGGTTGGAATACATTCATAAAAAATTTACCTCTTAATCAATAACTTTGAATGTTCCCGATTGTCAAACCGAATCTTAAATTTTCATTTTGCAGCAACATCATGATTTGTATCTTACATATGTCATAATTCTGCTATCAATTGAATCCAGTACAATAAGTAAATTAGATGAATATAGGATTAGAGAATATTAAAATCTCACTTGATTGTCGGAAACTGCATGCAAGTCTTCTTAGTATCACTGCCTGGCTTATACTTTGCACTCGTCGCTTCCGCAGAACTGCAATGAAATAAAAATACTATTTAATTACTATTATATTAGCAAGTAGAGGTCTACAGATTCAAGTTTTGTAATAATATAAGGAAAAAATTCGGCTATGATGCACCTATAAAACTATCCTGCAATTAAGTTTCGCATACCAAGGTCGGTTTGAACCAAAATATAAGTTAGAATAAGATATTCATGCTTAACTTGGTGAGAAAATGCTTTCATTCATTGGATATATCTTGAGATCCAAATAAAAAAGATTTCTGCACATCGTTTAGTTCGTCGCAGATGAAACAAAAAGTTCTGATACAGGGCCTCGGACAGGGTGACCCACTCAAGGAAGTGGCTATTAAAAAAAAAATATATATATATATTTTTTAATTCTACCCACAGGACATTTTTTTTTTTTTTATTATCTACTGGTTATCATATATTTACCCTCCAGCAGTTGAGATTCCTTTATATCTTCATCTAAATTAGAAAAATTCTTTTATTAATTCTATGCCAAAATTCAGCAGTAAATTTTACTTTATTCAAATATGCCATTTTTTAATGTGATTTTGCTATACGCAAATTACATTTGGCAAAATGCTTCAACATTATGAAAGCAACGCTTTTGGATTGCAGAAGAATGTTTGCGATATGTCCAAAGTTGACAGTCAATTCGTACCAGTATTTTTGACTCTTTTAAACATGTGATAAGTGAGCTTAATCATTTTAACTACCATACAAGATTACTTTTCTTAAGGTATAAAATTACTGTTTCAGTTCCTAAATGCGGCAGAAAACCAAGAAACCTAAATAATTTGATGCTGAAAAAGCAAACCTGTAGAAAGAGTCTTTCTAACAATCATCTGCTTCTTTCTTCTTACAGCTCCGTCTTCAATTCTCCAGTCTTCTCTCTTCAATCCTCCAGTCTTTTTTCCTACACATTGAGATTCTTGTATTATGTAAATCTTTCTTTTGAATGTATTTTCTTGCGCGATACCAGGATTTTGTATTATCAATTTGCCATATAATTGGTCGTCAATCAGTTTTTTTATGTATGCTACCGCTAAAGGTTTGAGTTTAATAGTAATTTAGACCATTAATTAATATATACAATATTCTAGCTCAGAAGAAAAATCCTAAAAATTCCAACCTCTAGAGCGGGTGCTCGTTGCAATCATCTCCTTCTTACATCCGCTTCTTACATCCGCTTCTTACATCCGCTTCTTACATCAGCTTCTTACATCTTCTTCTAACATCTTCTTCTTACATCTTCTTCTTTCTTCGCTCCTAAAGTATGTTAGATTCATGTTTACTTATAAATTATAAAAAAGTTTGATTAGTAGAATGTTTTAATGTTGATTACATGAGTCATACTTCATACAAGCGCATGGCCATAAGTCCATTTTGTTGAGTACAAGTCGCTAATGGATCTCAACTAGTACAAATGGGTCATCTGTGGCCTTATCTGGTCAAAGGGAACATTTTGTTGGGTTGTTCGGAAAAACTAAATTCTAATACTATGGCTTATTTGGCCGAAAATGTGGCACAGTTGGACCGTGCTTTTACAGCGTGATACATCAGTCAACAATGCAGGTTTCATTAAGATTAATGTTTGGGAAAGAGCTTCTACAGGCAACTATTTAGTTCTTGGAACATCAAAATAGTCGACGAGAAGTTTGTTCCAAGTCCTCTGTTGTCCACTGATTTTAACGATTTATTTTGGGGACACGCATACACAGTTTAGAAGAAATACGGACAAATTGATAGCAGTACATAGCAAGTGTTAATGAAAACTGAAACACAAAAATCGTGCAAAACCAAGAAGTGAAACAAGCAAAACACGAGCAAGAAAACAACAAACGGATGAAAAATATATAAATTTAATTACCTTCCGGATAGGAGCAGATCGCCGCCGAGAATGATTGGACGCACGTGGTTCATATTGCACAAGGGCACTCCCCCCCTTCCCCACGCCTGATGCACCAGGCGGTCAATGACCGGGTGGAACACATACCAAAGTCGCTTACAAGGTCAACCGCCGCTATGCCAGGCCTCATCTAGAATCGGCTGGGTAGGATAGCATGCGACATTGAAGACCCCTTATTGCAGTCATGGTAGGAACTCACCATGTCAGAGCACACCGGAAGCAGCAAGATGAAAATGCTGCAACCAGGCGTCCTCTGCGTGCGAATCAAAAACCAGTTCCGGAGAAAGAGTCCCCAAGTGCGCAATGAGGTCCACGCTTATCCCCATGGCTCCTCGCGAATACCACAGTTGCACAAACCCAGCCCTGATGTTGATTTGTGAATCCCATATTCAGTTCCAGCAAAGATTATTTTATGATTAATTTATTCATGTAAATGAAAAAAAAAGGTTTTGTTAACAATAAGAATGTCCTTCCACGCGCTTGTGCATTATTATATGCAAGTTTTATTTGTTATAGCCGAGAGTACTACCCAAAAAGAACCAAACAAGGACCACTGACATGACAAAGAGTCAAGCTATTTGTATACTATTCACGCCTCCGCAAGCAATAACTTTTTTTCGTCAAGCATTAACCACAGCTGACCCGCGCCCAGACTAGATTCAAACGTGACAAACGATGTTTAACATACGGCAAAAATTCCTGACTAGGTCAACCTTAAATATTATTATTATTATTGGTATTATTTTTGATATTATTGAACGCGAGTCATGACGTCATATTTGTAAAAAATATCCATGTCAGTGTGGATATTAGAAAAACCGCAAAGGTGGCACTGCAGCTGACAACCGGTACACGTTTGACAAATTTATTTGTGCACAACCTTTTGCGACAGGCTATCGTTTTAGCCGCTTGTTAAGCTAGGCCTAAGGCCAATTCGTACAAAAATTAAAACTTCAGAACTTCATAACCTGATCACCTATTGGGTCATCTATTTTAATGCTCGGACTACATAGACTTACAGGTAGCTAACCGGTAAACAGTTTAGCCTTGTAACTATATAGCAAACATTCCTGACAAACATACACCGTATACGATTAATTGTTGGTCACAGACGCCGAATATAATTTTTAAGATAGAGGAACTGCCAAGACGTGCTAATTCGTTTTAAATATTTAAGTTTGACAAGGCCTAACCTTTTTTAAATAATTTATTTTAGTAACGAAGTAACCACAGCGGCATTCATCTGCGACACTTGACGTACGGCACCGTATAATGCCAAGCATGTTTTCTCCATTTTGTCATATAGTCAGGGACACCCTGTGCAGTCTTCGCGGACCCCACTTTGGAAACCCTGCGCTTATGCGTATTTTGCGAATTTCCAAAATTAACAAAATCTGATCATCCAACCAACACCCGCTGCTTAGGCGCGGTCCATCAGTGACTTATTTTTGACAAATTCTGGCTAGGATTGGCGGTAACAAAGAGATAAATGTTTTTGTTATCCAATTTTGAAAGCTTGACAATAGCTTTCAGTAGAAGCACTTCGTTCATAGATTCTTTAGTTCAAAATTTCTGGAATAACAAAATATTCTAAGTTCTAAAGCGATCGCACCGCTTAACACGTCCTTCTCCTATGGCAACACAGGGACAAATGGCGCGAAAAACGACTATCCGAAATCAATAAAAAAAAATCGTTTTGACGAGTATGAATCACACTCGGACCGCGCTTCAGCGATAAGATCTATCAACGGACCATACAAAGCAAAACAAAACTAAATCCCATGCAACGTGATTTCGCAATTCTGTAAAATTAAGGTAATCATGTAACGATCCAATCAACTAATTTAATAAATGCCGAAAATCACGAGAATAAAATTACAATTGATAATGCATGGATCAGCATTCAACACGTTTCAGGTACATTTCATCCATGGATCGTATGTGATGCCAAGTAGGTGGTAAACAATGTATTTTAACTTATTTCACACAAAGTCAATATTTCTGTACAATCATATTCATATTTATTGGGTATAACTTCTTCAGTTTAAGCATAAAAACTTTCTTTTCATGACTTCGATGCTCTTAAACATCTACGTTTGTTCTATCTTTGAAAATCGTGACAAATACAAATAAAAATCTTGAAATATAATGCAATCTGATATGAAATCGATAACCGACACACACTCATGTAGTTTAAGGTCTTTGGGCAATGATTTTTATGGTAAACCAATCAGATTTCTTTTGTCAGGCATGAGACACAGATGGTCTGCGCTTAGAGGGCGCGATACATCATTAACAAAGCTTAATAAAGCATGTTTGCTCAATAGTTTTTGACTGGAAAATCGTTCTCGATTGTTTCAATGCTATTTACCCTCCTGATGCAGATATCCAATGATAGATATCTATCCAATTCATTGTCCATTATATTTAACGTAAAGTCACGTTAATTTGGATCACATAGTAACTTGTTTAATGTCATATTTGTATGACGATAACCTCTAAATGAAGAGATATTTCAGGCAGCTTTCCATGCCGCATGTAGTATTATTTTTGCATCTTTCGGATCATGGTACGACCACCGATGCAATTTGATTACAAAGGAAACAAAGCTTCAAAGTATTGTTAAAATAGTTATTGTCCCGTGAGATTTAATCTGGTTTTTAGGCGAATTTTCGTGAATTCCAGATCAAATAATTCACGAAAAGTAACAAAGTGAATCTCCCACGAGAGCACTGTAAATTGACCGTTGGGATTTGGTGTATTTGTATAACTGCAAAATTCCTAACTACCTTGTTGATAAAATGTACGCCAACGCTTCGGTTTTCGCCAGCAGGGTATAATTGGCCAAAAAAGTTGATTTTTTTGCATACATACACTATCAAACAGTAAAATTACTGTAGAAGAACTGCGTTTTAGAGAAATTTTTGTTATAGTGCATAGCTTGAAAGATATGAATTGCGAAATATACATGATAAATATAATTATACTATTATGTATTAATTACAAATATAAATTATACTAAATTATTGCAGCATTAGAACATCCATTCTTGCGATCTGGCCAGATACAATTTCCCGTTCAAAAAATTTAATTTTGTCAAACATGTGCCACAAATGGATCGCGACTCCGCGGTGCGACACACCAGTGACACGTGCTTGATAATGCAATTTTGAGCATAAAGTTTTTGACTGGCCCACCCGCGATTAGTCCAGTTTTTTGGGATGTTTCACACTTAGAGTTCCTGGTTAGATATTTCAACCCGTTCTTTCCCATATGTACTGTCAAATGGTATTTTTTCGGCAGGCACTTAAAATAATACCTGAAAATTATACATTATTCATGGAGGGTATATATTCAAAGAATTTAAGAAATTATTCGCTTTATTTCTCATAAACTTTTAAATTTATAAATTTATGGAAAAAATAATTAAAGGGATACGTCTTGTACGTTGGAGTAGGAGTCCTATAAATTCGAACCATCGAACATTGATTTAAGCTTCTTACGCTTATCCGACCGAGCCGCGTCAGACATGGAAAAATGGCGGCATTAATTAGTAATTAAACTAATTTGAAATAGATTGATATGTTAGTCAGATAGCCTGGTTTAAAAATCCGTAAGCATCAGTTGATCAAATGGTACAATGGCTCAGGGCGCAGCATGCCGCGCAACAAGACAGGGTTCGAATCTTCGTCGAACATGTGGGCACGTCACGTAAGGGTAGAGTAGGGTTAAGTAGGATGATGGGCGCAGCGCAGAGGTGAGTGACAGACAAAGACGCTCAGTGTCTAGGATCTTGCTAAGTGTTGAGGAAGGCGAAGGTTCAGAACGTGACGTGAACAGGATCAAAGAAAACGTCTTAAGAGTACGCACATGGTTAAGTAGGATGATGGGCGCAGCGCAAAGGTGAGTGACAGACAAAGACGCTCAGTGTCTAGGATCTTGCTAAGTGTTGAGGAAGGCGAAGGTTCTCCGGTTCCCTGTCGCGCAGAAGGGTAAAAAAATAGGTTGGAGCGCAACAAAAAGTCTTTCCTTATCCTCGCGAGAGAACGTGGGCAAAGTGGCTTAAATATTGCGCCCAAACGTTTGCAAATTCCAAAATGTTAACGCCCATTTATTGCATTTTCAGTTTTGAGACTTGGAAAGGAATTACTTATTTAATAAATTTGCTTTGAAAATACTAACAGAAAAGTTTACATTTTAAAAAAAAATCAAAACTGACTCCCATACTGATGATACTTTATTTGGATATCATAAAATTACATCAATTAAAAAATGTAAACTTAAAGCTGGAACCTCTAATTGAAAAATTCGACAAATTTTATAGACTAAATTTCGACGTTTAAAAATTTCAATTCATAAATCTTATTCTCTAAAAGTTATGCATTTTTATGAGTCAGTTAGATTTTATAACAAGACTCTGTAGGACACTAGAGGCGGAAATGGTTGGGACAAGTGGAAATGTCATCCTAACGTTTTGAAACGTGGAGGAAGTCCCTAGATTTTTGGATATAGCGCGGATCTTCGTTTCAAAAAGTCGAAATTTGAAACTGAAAAGTTTTCACCATTCTGTTTTATTTTGAAAACAAAAATTGGAGTTACTTTCTTAAAAGAATTACTTTCTTAAAAGAATGCAAGTAATTTGGTAGACTGGTCTCGCCTCAATAATCTCTTAACTTTATATCGCCCAAACCAACCTGCATCATTTCATTCTCGGAGGTTCGGTACAAATGTGTGACCTTCTGCACTGAGATAAAGAAGCTGACATCTGCACGAAAATATTGGAACTATTCCCCAAACACCACACCAACTATCATTCATACAAATCCCAGCACTAATTACTCCAAACAAATCTTCACCTATCCGTTTGGGGATGTTTTACACTTAGAGTTCCTGCTTATACATTTTAACCGTTTTTTTTCCCCCGTATGTGTTGTAAAATAGTATTTCCCCCGCAGGCACATAAAAAATAGCTGGAAGTTATACTTTATTTATGGAGACTATATTTTATGGAATTTTGGAACTATTTTCTTTAATCCTAAACGTTTTGAATTGAGAATAAACTACACAAAATCGCCGTCCATTTATAAAACTGATGAAAAAATAAGAATGTATAATAAAATTTAATTCCTGGTCGAAGTATTTTTTATTCCAAAATCATTCAAGAAATTTTAAACTAATAGTGAAAATTTTATTTCACTTAGTTTTCGAACTACTTTTCAATGTCTCCGTTTTCCAAAATAAATTGGAAAAAAGAATTAAAGTCTCTTGTGGGTACGAATAAAGACGATTCCCATTTTCAAGCACGTTATCGATATCATTGATACTCCATGAGGTAACTGGCTTAATTCGATTCAATAAAATACTTGATAAACTATTACAAACACATTGCTTACCTGCGTTATTCCCGAATCTTATATCTGTTTGGTTATAGTTATCCAGGATCGTGTGCAATATTGGTGTATTAAATTCTTGCTGAGTTTCAGTCGAATATGTATTTATTGTCTTCTTCTCCCCCTTTTTGAATGATTTTGCATTATACTTAGAATTTTTCTTCCTCGGCATGTTTGTAATGAATGAAGCTTTGTTCTTGATTGAAAATAGTATATGAAAATAGTATTTTAATTAAGAAAATTTTGAAGAAGAAGAAGGTATAAAAATTAGGATAATAATGTAGCTGAATAACAGAAATATGGTAAAAAGCGATTTTATTAAGCAAAATTTGATGCTGCATAATATTTAACAGGGCGACAACAGTTCGATTTGTGGGGCGTTTTATCGACATATATTCAATAAAAACGTATTTAAAAGAACAGGTTTTTCTAAAACCCTATCCCCCACCCCCATGCTTTCATATGTGCAAACTTTGCTACGAATTATTCATGCTTGTGTTTTAGTGTTCAGGAGAATTTTGTCATTGGGAAGTTTTCGTATTAGCGGCAGCAGAATAGCGTTGACTTGTGATTAATGTTGAAATGTTTGAGGATTTGGTTTACGGGGTATGATGTCAGTATTTTTTTGTCTGTGAAAGAAGTGTCTTTCAACCTGAAGCCCGAGAAATAGTAGTGAAACAAGCTTGGTCTATCTGGGGCCCTGATCGATAGTATTCTAAATCTAAATTATTTTATTGCATGGGGGTTATTGAAATGAAGATACAATTGCATTCGAGTAAAATACATTCTGGCAGTACTTTGTAAGCAGCCAGCAAGTGCTGTTTTGGGATTGAAAAATTCACTAATCGAATTAGTCATCGGGCCTAATAGTTAGGTTTGCCAACTCGTAATTAGCTTAAATATAAAAGAGGACGTACGATACTTGGTCCGTACATATGTGTTCGGTTGCACTTAATAGACATGTCGGTATTTATTCATAGAAGATTTCATAATATTTACACTATCGCCGACCTTAAATTCTAACTTTGAATTACTGCTACCTAATTAAACAACTTAATACAATTCAACAGAGTAATTATTTAATTTACGCAATAAAAAAATCAACACAGGTTTCGTCATTTCTAAATGCTATAAAAAAATAATAAAAACACAATATAAAAAAATTAAAAAAAAAATCCTAACAGACGTTTGGTTCTTCATAAATGTTATAAAGTATAATGCACGGTACAAAACTTATCTTTAAGAAAATACAAACAATACGAGAAAATTAAAAAAAAATCTAACACACGTTTGGTTTTTAAAGATGTTAATTGCATATTTCAGCATTTACAATTTTGTTTGTATTCGAGTCTATTTTGAAGCGATTATGGCCGATTTTCATTAACTTTCTTTGGATATGCTCGTCGCTGTCTTCGTTCGTTGCATTTGTTAATATGAACAATTGTTCTCTGTCTACGTCAACCTCCATAGTTTCGCCACCTTCTTTCTCTATGACTATCGTCGCAGTCATATTTTCACGGCATTTGCTAACTCCTACGAAAGCACTGCATCGCACTTGCCGATTCCCTCGTCAATATTATTGACGATTCCCTTCAAACAACGATAACATTTGTGGCATCGCCTTCGTGCTAACACCGAGCCGATTGTGCAATTTATGGATATCGTTTCGTTCTGCTTAATAACAGCGTCGACATTTGTTATTGTTTCTTTGGTGGAAAAGTTGGATAAATTTAAGTAAAGATTGCCACCATATGATTTGATTTCAACATCTGTTATCTTATATGATGCGCCCATGGTATAAGTACCAATTTTGTGACCCCATAGCAATAGAACTATTTTGTCGGAATCGTCGGCTACGACGATATCCTGCACATACCGCGTTTTGCTCCCTACCAGCACTGACTTTGGCGGATTTACTTCAATCACTTTTACTTCAATGTAATCGACGTCTTCATATATGTTGTCTTTAACGTCTTTAATTTTTCGACACTGTTCGATTTTCTGATTTTCAATTTCGTGGGGAAATATAGTTATACTCGAATCTGAATTCATCACAATTTCCTTGACGTTTCGTTTTTTTGGATTTTCCCGCACAACAATATTATTTACTTCAACAGTTTCGTTGTTTTTCGAATAAAGAGATAAAATATCATGGTGTTTTGGCGTCAAAACATACAATGTCCATAGATTTTTGATCATCTTCTAATTTGGCGTTAAATAATTTAGTTTTTACTGTTTGGCGCACATCACTCACTTTGGACAAGTTTCCGCGAATGACCACATTTTGCTATTTCGTGTAATATTTGGTTTCATCGGACACGTGGAGAGGCTTGGTGTCCTGCTTGCTTGAAGATGCCATATCTGCCTATAAAATAGTCAAATATTAAGATCTAAATATACAATTCGTCAAAGCAAATATATCTGTCTGATATATCTATCTGATTTTAATTTTTCATGAATTCCGTGTCGTAACAATGTTTCTCACTTGATGCTAATTGCAATATTTCGAGATAAAAAACGAATTCAAAACTACAAAATCGAAAGCTACAAACCTCGAGTATTCTTTTTTATTTTGTGTTTGTAGAAATGTGATAGTTTGTTTAAAATAAAGCTGATCTGGAAAATATTCTAAACAGAACATACATTTTTACAATCTGTTAAACAAATGATATGCAAAAGGGAACCTAATTCGTGAAATTACCTTTATTTCACGAGGTATTTATAGAATGGCAACTAAGTAAAGCTAATATGACTGACCAACTGCATACGGTCACTACCATATTTAGGCAGTAGTAGGCATGATGCCGCGCCCCCTCCCGGGCCGCCCCTTAAAAATCTCAAAATGGCTTTTCAAGTGCTTTAAAACGTAAGAAACCCCGCAAGATTTTTTTAAAAATATTTTTGACGAGTATGGGTCATTGATGGATCGTGTCAATAAGTCGCGGTCATCTGTGCCATCTGTGGCGCATGCTTGAAAAGATGAAATTTCTGATGGGGTATGCGCACTTTAACTGTGTGCGATGCTTTAACGCTCGTTGAATGGTAATAGATTCAGTTGGTACTTGTTATCTAAATTACCGCTGTTATGTGTCGTTGATACTTCATATATTTTAAATAGCTCGAATGATGTTAAGGTCCATAGCTCAAAACGTTTACTGTAACAAACCCACAGTCCCGGAGTGCGTCATGGATATACGTCCAAATTTTGACTGCAATTTTTACGGTATACGGTATTTTTTGAGGTGACCAAGAAGTAGTAGACTGAAGAGTAGAAGGATAGCCCAATTTAAGCTTATAGAGAGAAGGAATCTACATGGCCATGGAAAGAAATATTATTCCAACAATCTTTAATCGGGGCTTTGGCCTTGAGCGGTTCATGGAGACGTTAAAAATTTATTCAAACGTTCGTAAATGATAACCTTGCCATAAATAATTATGCCATGGCCTTAACCACAATAAACAAAGCATGCGCACGCAATCATTTTGTTACAGTTTGGATCATGTGGTTTCGACTCCATTTCTAATTTGATGGGTATTATAAATCGCATGTTATCTGTAAGCTAATCGAATGCGTTTATGTGAGGTTTTACTTTTACTTGAAATTTTGCGATTTAATATTTCTCAAAATTTAAACGCCACGTTGCACAAATTTTATCAAACCTAATTTCAATATTATATGTAAAAACGAATTAATTCAAAATATGAAAAACACTTCGATAAATTCGAAAAACATTTTTGTTTACTGATGACTCAGCTCGTTCAGAAATTTTATTTTGTTAAGCGAAAGTCACGGATGGACCACACCTTAACGGCGTGATCCATCTGTAACTTAATGCTGGGACGAGATTGGGAACTGATTCAATTTGTATTTTGTGATTTCAGTTTCCTTTGTTATTTCCGGCATTACGTGATTCAACATGAAAAAATTTATTGATAAAAATTCCTGGGCAGGAAATTACAGAAAAATAATTCAGAATGATCAGGTACTACCAGGCAGCAACATATAATTTTCAGCAATGGGGTTCACTGTTATATTTGTAAAGTTTATAATGATTATGATGTCGATATCTGCATTGTTAAATACATCTGTACTGGGCATGAAAGGATTCCGTAAGTACTTTTAATATCTACCATATATTTTGAAAATTGATGGGACTTTTTAGAAATATATCTTTTAATGCCTGGCTAAAGCATTGTATATTTCAAGCGCATGTGTCGTTTCTTTGAAAAGCCCACCTCACTGTTTGCGCTAAGTTACTGTTTCAAAATTTCAAATAAATTGCGCAGCGTTTTCATACAAATGCAGGATGTATCGCGCTTCAAAACTACTGTCCTTCAGTGTCGAGAAGTAGATTCAAGAGCTGAACCCCGATAGGAAAACATGCACTACAAAACCAAACCGACACTGTAAAAAAAATTTCATTAAAAAAATGCTTAAATATGCAGTGCGAAATCAATTCTATTTACAATTTTATTTCGAAAATATTTTTTGCGCAAAATCACAGATAGAAACATTTGTTTGGAAATATAAGAAAATTCAATCAGTAAAGTTAAGGCTGATATATCAAGCCACGCTATTTTCTGTCCCTATTAACAAGTGTTTGTCACGGCACTGGTAGATCGCGTTATTTTGATGCGGTCCATCTGCGATCATACTTAGAAAAGGTTTTTTCTCTAGTATCAAAAGGAAAAACGGCAAAGGTTAAACTATTAACTAGAATAACCAACTATCGCTCTAAAATAGACGATGTATACGAAATGGATCGGAAATGGAGAATATATATTGCAAAGTTTTCGTTCCATTTTACATTGTTAGAACTTAATCGAGAATGTTTTAATTCTCTATAGCTTTTCAAATATTTTTGTGTGTAAAATTTGTTCGTAATTTTTCTATATATCTTATTATGCCTACATACGCCAGGACCAGGATTACGAATGGAACAAGAGAATCATTTGAACAACGATCTTGAAGAAATATCATTTGGAGATATTTAAACACCTTTTGATTTCAAATGTGCCATTTGTGATGATATAATCGTTTTCCCTGCAAAAAAATCAAATATAATTTATGCGATTTACTTGTATTTTATAAAAGCTTTTAGTAAAACGTTTTAATTATGCAAGACATCATCTAGGCCAGGGTGTACGGTATACGTATAGAAAGTTTTACAAACCTTATGTAAAATAAACTTATTTAAGAAAAATCAGGTAAATTTAAAAGCGGTAGAGAGTTTTATCGAGTTGAAGGACAGTTACCGCTCACTGCAATTTAACATGGCGGTTCAATTTCGTTTGAGGTATTTTCCGCATGGAGTCCATTTGCTATTTTAATTTTATTATTTTTCAACAGATAAAGGAAACGTATTTGAAAACAACCAGTATAAAAATGAGAAGCCTTATGCACAATTAAAACAAATAAATACAAATAACGCGACAATATTAGAAAGAACTTATATCACTTTACATATATAGCGCTTACATACAGTGTTTTCAAAAAGATATAAAATATATATATATAATGCCATACATGCAAATAACGTAGGGAAATTTGATGATTCAATAATATTTTTCTAAATAATTATATTTTTCTAACTAGAAAGTACAAGTATTATATGTCCTGTCTTACAGTTGGACAAAATAAAAAGTTGAATACAGAAGAAAAAATCACTGTTGATCAATGTATCAGTATTAATATAATAACGAAAAATAAAATCTGTTCAAGAAATCAATTACGCTAAAGCAATTTTGACAATCTTTACACTTCCTATCACAGCTCTGCGTTGTAAAGAATCAGTAATTGACCCAATCGCTCCAAGCACAACTGGAACGACATTAAATTGAAAATTAGGATACATTCTTTTTAACCTTACGCATGAAAGCTTATATTTGTCGTTTTTATCCTTTTCATTTCGGGCAATATTTAGATCAAGTAGGACACAGACATCGATAATAAAACATTTTTTTTTATTGGTATGCCATGCAGCAATGTCAGGCTTGTTATACTGCACGGATGGGACAACTTGAATGGATTTATCCCACCACATTTCTAGTCCGTTTGTTTTAAATATCTCTTGAATATTTCTGTTATATTCAAATTCGCATTCAAATTTATTCAAAATACTAGCATATAATGCCTTGGCAACCGCATTGTGTCAAACTGGAAGATATAAACTGACTGAGAGACTGCTTCAACATGAAAGCACATGTTGTATATCTTCCCTTGCATTTCCACAATGTCTGCAAGTGTCATTAATCCGACTGTCAATCCTCTTCTTATCAAGATGTTTCGTTCTTATTTCTTGTTCCTGGATTGCAATGAAATATCCTTCGACATGTGGCGAACGATATGAGTTTACAATTCATTTCTTTGATAATTTCTCGTTATAAGAAGGGATGGACTCATTCTGTCGCTGTAAATAACCATGTTGGGGTTTGGATTTCCAACTATTTTTGTGACCTAATTTAAGTACTAAGTTGATACGTATCGAGAGGTTATTGCTCTCTCTCTCTTGACTGGAAATGCTCAATTCACTCTTCATAGCGTCTGCCACACGTATTAGCCACCCTTTCTCGTGTATATAAACTTGTCTCAGTGATACGTGGGATTCAGATTGTAAAGCAAGATGTTCTGCCAAACATATTATTCGCGTAACAAATAAATCGCTTATGGAATTCAGCCCTCTTCCTCCATCAATCCTGGGTGTGTAAAGCCGGTCAACGTGGGTGTCTCGAAAACTGTACGGGATGTACGGGATGTACGGGATGTACGGGATGTACGGGATGTACGGGATGTACGGGATGTACGGGATGTACCCTTTCCTATGATTGATGTACTGGATGTACGGGATGTACGGGATGTACGGGATGTACGGGATGTACGGGATGTACGGGATGTACGGGACGGGATGTACGGTACGGGATGTACGTACGGGATGTACGTGTACGGATGTACGGGATGTACTGGATGTACTGGATGATACGTACGGGATGTACGGGATGTACGGGATGTACGGGATGTACGGGATGTACGGGATGTACGGGATGTACTGGATAAAAATTTTGCTGGAATATCAGTAAAAATTTTGCGCAAATTACCTTTTGATAGTAATGCCAAGCGATAATATCAAAATCCATAGAAAATTGAAAATATCAGTGGAAAAGTTTGGAATATTTATTCCTAATACTGTAACTAAAACTGCAGTTAAAATCGCTGTTCTTTGATAGTAATGCCAAGCGATAAATATTATAATCCACATTCCATAAATTGGCATCTACAAGACAACTACAATTGTCAAAAAAAATACAAAAATTATGAAAATTAACGTTAACTTACTGCGTTTTTATCAAAGTGTGGTAAATTAAATGTGGCGATCGAGAATTGCACTCAATGTTTTGCAAGCAGTTGAACTGCAGTCCTGTTATATAAAAACCAAGACAATTTCACCCACAGCGTATTGCACACACATTCAATTACATCCAATAGTATTGCCCTTAATGGGATTGCACCCAGAAGGATTGCGCTCGGTAGAATTGGACCCTTTCCTATGATTGTAGTAGATGTACGGGATGCACGACATGTACGGCAAGCACGTGGTGTACGGAATGCATTGGATGCACGGCAATCAGATTGGATGTACGACATGCACGACTTGTACGGGATGCACGGAATGTACGGCATGCACGGGATGTACGGCATGAACGACATGTGCCGAATGCACGGAATGTACTGGATGAACGGCATGCACGGAATGCAATCAATGTTCGGAATGCACGTGATGTACGGAATACACGGGATGTACGGCATGTACGACATGTACCGGATGCACGGAATGTACTGCATGCACGACATGTACGCCATGCACGTAGTGTACGGAATGCATTGGATGTACGGCAAGCAGATTGTATGTACGAAATGCACGACTTGTACGGGATGCACGGAATGTACGACAGGCACGTGATATAGTGAATGTACGGCATGTAATGCACTATGCACTCAA
The DNA here is from genome assembly GCA_963675895.2 of Styela plicata. Classification (NCBI taxonomy): domain Eukaryota; kingdom Metazoa; phylum Chordata; class Ascidiacea; order Stolidobranchia; family Styelidae; genus Styela; species Styela plicata. Next base: position 12,585,009 of record OZ023149.1, read on the forward strand.
TGTTCCGCATGCACGCGATGTACGGTATGCACTGGATGTACGGCATGCACGGGATGTACGGCATGAACGACATGTGCCGATTGCACGGAATTTACTAGATGAACGGCATGCACGGAATGCACTCAATGTTTGGAATGCTTGTGATGTACGGCATATACTGAATGTACGGCATACACGTGGTGCACGGAATACACTGGATGTATGACGTGCACAGGCGATGTACGGCATGCACGACATGTACGGCAGGCACGTGATATACGGGATGCACGGAATGTACGACAGGCACGTGATATAGTGAATGTACGGCATGTAATGCACTATGCACTCAATGTTCCGCATGCACGCGATGTACGGTATGCACTGGATGTACGGGATGTACGGCATGAACGACATGTGCCGATTGCACGGAATGTACTAGATGAACGGCATGCACGGAATGCACTCAATGTTTGGAATGCTCGTGATGTACGGCATATACGGGATGTACGGCATGCACGGCATGTACTGAATGTACGGCATACACGTGGTGCACGGAATACACTGGATGTATGACGTGCACAGGCGATGTACGGCATGCACGACATGTACGACAGGCACGTGATATACGGAATGCACGTGATGTACGGTATGTACGGCAGGCACGTGATATACGGGATGCACGGCATGCACCACATGTACTGAATGTACGGCATACACGTGGTGCACGGAATACACTGGATGTACGACGTACACAGGGGTTGTACGGCATGCACGACATGTACGGCAGGCACGTGATATACGAAATGCACGTGATGTACGGTATGCACAAAATGTACGGCAGGCACGTGATATACGAAATGTACGGCATGCACGGGATGCACGGAATGCACTGGATGTACGGCATGCGCGTGATGTACGATATACACGACGTGTTCTGGATGCAAGGAATGCATTGAATGTAAGGTGTGCATGTGACTTTGGGATGCACTGAATATACGGAATTCTCGGTATGTGCGAGATGTACGGAATTTACGGCATGTACGGCATGCGTTGAATAGGATGAATATAACATATAGATGGGGTATACGCGGTGTACTTAATGTACGACATGTACTGGATGCACGGAATGCACTGTATGTACGACATGCACTGTGTGCACGGGATACTCAGTATGTACGGAATGCACTTTATACACCCGGAGTGTGCATTCCTTACATCCAGAACATGTCGTGTATATCGTACATCCCGCGCATGTTGTACATCCAGTGCATTCCGTGCATCACGTGATATCCGTATATCACGTGCCTGCTGTACATGTCGTGCATGCCGTACATCCCCTGTGCATGTCGTACATCCCGAGTATTCCGTGCACCACGTGTATGCCGTACATTCAGTACATGTCGTGCATGCCGTTAATCCCGTACATGCCGTACATCACGAGCATTCCAAACATTGAGTGCATTCCGTGCATGCCGTTCATCCAGTACATTCCGTGCAATCGGCACATGTCGTGCATGCCGTACATCCAGTGCGAACCGTACATCGCGTGCATGCGGAACATTGAGTGCATTACCTACATGCCGTACATTCCCTATATCACGTGCCTGCCATACATTCCGTGCATCCCGTACAAGTCGTGCATGTCGTACATACAATCTGCTTGCCGTACATCCAATGCATTCCGTACACCACGTGCATGGCGTACATGTCGTGCATGTAGTACATTCCGTGCATCCGGTACATGTCGTACATGCCGTACATCCCGTGCATGCCGTACATCACGTGCATTCCGAACATTGAGCGCATTCCGTGCATGCCGTTCATCCCGTGCATGCCGTGCATCCCGTACAAGTCGTGCATGTCGTACATCCAATCTACTTGCCGTACATCTAATGCATTCCGTACACCACGTGCATGCCGTACATGTCGTGCATCCCGTACATCTACTACAATAATAGGAAAGGGTACAATTCTACCGAGTGCAATCCTTCTGGATGCAATCCTATTAAGGGCAATACTATTGGGTGTAAATGAATGTGTGTGCAATACGCTCTGGGCGAAATTGCCTTAGGTTTTATATAACATGACTGCAGTTAAACTGGTTGCAAACCATTCAGTGCAATTCACGACGACCACATTTAATTAACCACACTGTGATGAAAACGCAGTAAGTTAACGTTAATTTTCATAATTTTTGTATTTTGAAATTGTAGTTGCCTCGTGGATGCCAATTTATGGAATGTGGATTTTAATATTATCGCTTGGCATTACTATCAAAGAACAGCGATTTTACTGAATTTTCGTTACAGTGTTAGGAATAAATATTCCAAACTTTTCCACTGATATTTCAATTTTCTATGCTTCAAAAGGTAATTTGCGCAAAATTTTATCCAGTACATCCCGTACATCCAGTACATCCCGTACATCCCGTACATCCAGTACATCCCGTACATCCCGTACATCCCGTACATCCCGTACATCCAGTACATCCCGTACATCCAGTACATCCCGTACATCCCGTACATCCCGTACATCCCGTACATCCAGTACATCCCGTACATCCCGTACATCCCGTACATCCCGTACATCCCGTACATCCCGTACAGTTTTCGAGACACCCGTCAACGTTACTATTTCTATGAAAACTTGCATTCATTGTTAATATACGTCTAGTTTTAATATCAATTTGCTCAATCTCTCCTTTCGTTCAGTCGAGTATCCCAAATGTCAAAGTAAAAACGGCGTTGGCAAAAATGTTATGAGCTATCACCTTGTTTTTAGCATACAACTCTGATTCCCATATTTTTCGTACTCGTTTGAAATACTCTTTAATAATCTCGCTTTGTTTATGTCTCCTTTATAAACTATGTCTTCATCTTGCCCTAAATACCGATAGCTCTCTTCATCCTTCAGCTCCTGTAGTTCAAATTCGTTAGAACTCAAAATGCGCCCAAGTGTTTTTCGGTTGCCTTTACAAAATTCCGCATGTATAAATAATGTATACGAAGACATATAGTGATTATTATTTGGGCCTGGAAACTAGAGTGGGGGAAACAAGGTCGGTATAACAGTCGCGTGCACATATTACCGATAGGGTTGGTAACCTTATGTCACCAAGGATGCGGATTTGTCACAACACAAGAGTTTCCCTATGTCACCGGGAATGCGGATTTGTCATAACTTATGAGTATTCCTATGTCACTAGGGATGTGGATATGTCACAACACATGTGTATTCCCATGTCATCGCGGATGCGGATTAGTCACAATTCATGAGTATTTCTATGCCACCGGGGATGTGGATTTATCACAACTCAAGTATTTCTATGTCACCAGGGATGCGGATTTGTCACAACTCATGAGTTTCCCTATGTCACCGGGAATGCGGATTTGTCACAACTTATGAGTATTCCTATGTCACTAGGGATGTGGATATGTCACAACTCATGTGTATTCCCATGTCACCGCGGATGCGGATTAGTCACAATTCATGAGTATTTCTATGCCACCGGGGATGTGGATTTATCACAACTCATGAGTATTGCATGTCATTGGGGATGTCTATTTGTCACTAGGGACGTACCTATACCACTTTTTCGCCGATACTTTGAAATGAGCCGATATGAGAATGCCGATGATCTAATTTCCCAATACCGTATGATACCGGCCTATGTCGATACTTCAAAACGAGACGATTTTGATAGCGCCAAAATTATCAAAATTACTAATACCGCTCAACTTAACAGCGAAAATGTACTAGATAATAGTGACTCAATAATCTCCGACAAATTTATTGCCACAATGACGTCATCATCGGTATTTAAGCAAAATGGGGCAGATTGCGCAACGTTGAAATGTTATTTCACAAACTTCAATGACTTATTTGACTATATTCCATTGATTGTGCATCATAACGCTATTATTATTGGAAAATGAAAGATTTGCAAAATTCAATAATAAATAAACGGAAACTAAAATTGATTGAAGTATTTTCAATAATGCAAATTTCGTTAGGTCAACAAATATCCTATGTCACCGGGGATGCGGATGTGTTAACTTTTCATGAGTAGTCTTACGTCACCAGGGATGCGGATTTGTCACAACTCATGAGTATTCCTATGTCACCGGGGATGCAGATTTGTCACATCTCAAGAGTATCTTTACGTCACCGGGGATGCGGATTTGTCACATCTTAGAAGTATTCTTATGTCACCGGAGATGCGGATTTGTCACAACTCATGAGTATTCCTGTGTCACTGGGGTTGTGCATTTGTCACAACTCATGAGTATTCCTATTTCACGGTGGATGCGGATTTGTCACAACTCATGAGTATTCCTATATTACCAGGGTTCCGGATTTGGCATTTCGAAAATACCAATAAATTTACTGGAGTCCTATTGCGCGATCATCGTACAGTTCTATGTTTGTGCGACCACGAAAGCAAACATTTCAATATTTTTGGCCTTCTGTTAATTTTTTTCATAATAATTTTGTTGTGCGCAGTTGTAAAATCAATATAAAACTTTTTTGTTTTTATTTATATTCACAATTAGCAATCAAGGTCAATAGTCAGGATCACTGGCGACGCGAAGATGAGGGAGCACTTTGCCCATTCCAATGCCAAATGTTGGAGTGATCCTACTCCGAAAGCACTGGCAAAAACATAACAAAGTAACATAAAATCGCTATTTTTGCGCGCCTTCGGTCCGAGTTCACCTTTTCTACGGTTTTCGACTTTATTATCACAAATATGATGAGTGATAATAATAATGAGTTCAATGAGTTGTGACAAATCCGCATCCCCGGTGGCATAGGAATACTCGTGAGTATTGGTATCGGCCGATACTTTAATCATGTTTGAAGGCATTTCTGATGAGTATTTCGTATTGGTCGGTATCGGTAATGTTGAGTATTGGTGGCATCGGTATCGGCATTGGCATCGGCAGAAAATTAGTATCGATACATCCCTAATGACAAATCGACATCCCCAATGACATGCAATCAATACCAGTGATTTGTGATAATTCCGCATCCCCGGTGGCATAGACATACTCATAAATTGTGACAAATCTGCATCCTCGGTAACATGGGTATACTCATGAGTTGTGACAAATCTGCATCCCCGGTGACATAGGAATATGAGGTTACCAACCCTTCATTACTGGTAAGTGATGTGTCGAACGTGCATCAAGCGCTAATTGTTAGGTGCAGTTGACTCTATCGAGTTTGATGATCACACATATTCTTGTATTTTCCGTTTTAATAACTTACTTTATGTATGTGTTTTGCTTGAATGGCTAATAAAATATAATTTGATTGATTGATTGTTTGTAGCAATTTGAGTGATAGTTATAGTGGGTTTCCTTCCAATGACTTGCTTGGAGCAAACTCCAATAAGGTAAATCTGATCCTTCATATTAATCAAAATAAGGATTTAAAATATACTAAGTTCTGTATTTGTGAAATTTATTATTGTGTTAATGTCGATATTTTTCTTTTGCAATACATCTGTGGCGAGACATTATGGAGGATTCCGTAAGTTCTTTTTACATATATTCTTTTTTATTGGAAATAATGCGATTGGTATGGAAAGTATCCAAAACAAATTAACTATGTTCCAACTTATATGACTAATATAGCTCTTTTTTATTTATATTCAAAAATATTTATATACCAAATCATTCATTTGTTTTTCAATACTTGTACCAGGACTACCAATAGCAATTGTAGATGAAGATCATCTTACAGAAATGTTTGAAGTTCCTCATGAAGATATTTAAAGAAATTTTGATTTCAAATATGTTGCATTTTCTGGGTATAAAATTTTCTGTAATTGTAAAATTAAATTTCACGAACAAGGACGACTTTCTTTAAGTTATATTCCATCTGTACGATACTGAATTTTCGAATCTGGAAAGGTTTAGGTTATAGAGGGGTTTTCGTCCTATTGAATTCTATTATATAGAGTAGCTACCATTATTGTGGACTAAGTTGCTAAAACAACCAAGGGCACCAGTCGATCTTCGGAATTGTTTTATTTAGGAATATGTATCATGTAACAAAATAACATCAGAATCGCCTAAAATCGAATGTTCGAAGCAAATATTGGATATTGATATATTGAGCCTTCAGAGGACTGATTAGCTTAAACTGTTTTGTTATCTATTTCCGAAAACCCAAACCATCCCGAAAATATAAAACTAGGTACGACAAACAGATGCTCCTCTGTAACACAGGTTTCCGCGTAATGTGCGGTTAATATTCCATGGATCTCTAATAGTATGACGAACGCCAAGGTCCCATAGCTTATAACGTTTACTTTAACAAACCCACAGTTCTAGCGCGTCATGGATATGCGTACAAAATTTGACTGCAATTTTTATGTTACTTCTTCGGGTGACCAGAAGGTAATATCCCGATGAGTAGAAGTGTGGTCAATGATTTAGCTTATGGAGAGTAGGAACGTACTTGGTCATGAAGGGAAATAATCTTCCGACAATCTCCAGAAAACTCCAGTCAAGCGTCGTAAAAGACAACCTTGCCACAAGCAATGTAAAATAATGGTATTGAGGCGCTGTTCACACGAGATTCATAATCAACAAAATGAACATTCTAATTGGAATTTGAGTCAGTTGTCCCCCTGCATTTTGAGCGAATATTATATGTAACACTTCTGTACTATTGATGAAAATTTAATCCTCAAATTGCAATAATTTTCCTCTGTGAATTTTACTCCTCTTGGTGTTCGATAATGAAGTCAGTAGTCACCCAACCGGAAAAATTTTGCAAAATCTTTTCCTGTTAAGCATGGGTCATTGATGGATAGCGTCAATCATGTTTATCTTGCAACCGTGTTTTGTTAGTTAAAAGTACGATTTGCAGCTTTACTATTATTGCTGTCTCGTGTTTCATTATTGGCGATTGTCACAACATCAGTGGTTCATGCTTGACGCAAGTCATGAAGTCTCAAGGCAATGGTTTTAGTATACCTTGCTCTATTTGTCACATCGCTAGAGTTAATGTGTCTAAGTAGCTATCTCGCTCAAGTCTTTATCAAGTATGACGTTTATGTATCATGATATTATAGTGTACGGCTATCCAGTCAATTCAAATCCTACCAAAACATGTTTTGTTAAGTATGGGTTACTGGTGGAATATGCTGCGAAGGCGTGGTTCATGTTTGGCGTACGCTTTGGTAGTTCAGTAAGTTTAGTAAAGTCTAGATCCGCTGGCGCGTCGTTCTCTGGCTATCTCGGACAGAAGACAAATATGACTGACCAAATTATAATTATGTACAGCATATACAGTACACGTAGTGGTGAACTTCAGTTGACGCTATAAAATTTGAAAATTATGTCGTGATTCCCGATTCGTGTGCGCAATGGCTTAGTGGTTATCATATTCGTATTGCAGGTTGAAGATCTCGGGTTAGAGAGCCCCGGTGAATCCGCCTCGATATTCTATGCCCACCACTCAACACATGGTGTAATAACTTGGGTAGGCTGAACCGAAACGGAAGGACCATATCTTTCCTACAACTCAAACCTTTTCTGTCTGTAATTGGCCCTGCTACAGGGCCTTGGCCGGAGTGATCCACTCGCAAGTGGCCAGCTTTAAAAACCATGGTGCAGTAACTAGTAACCTGAGTAGACAAGGCCGAACCGGAAAGATCATATCTTTCAAACAACCCTAAACCCAGGGCCTTGGTCAGAGTGATCCACTCCTATGGGTGGCTTTTAAAAAATTAAACTATTGGTTATTTTTTTTACTCTCTGGCAGAATAAGATAGCAATCAATCAAGCAAACAATCAATCAGCATCGTCTCGATTTCCTCTGCAACCTCCTTCCTATAATTTTAACCTCCTAGTTGGATCGCACCGAGAGTAGCAATTTATCAACAGATCAGCACCTAATGCCATTTAATATCAGAAGTTTCGAGACGATGAAATGGCCTTCGAAGACGTATTGGCGAGATTTCTAATGTTATCGTTTATGATTTCTGCTCTTCTGAGTATCTCGCTGAGTGCATTGCGATTTCATATTTATCAAAATTTAAACGCCAAGTTGCACACATTTTATGAAACATAATTTCAATATTATATGTAAAACGAATTGATTCAAAATATAAAAACACTTCGATAATTCATACGTTACTACTGTATTTATTCGGTGCATTTTTCATACTTGGGCCGTAAATAATTTAGCTCGTGCTCGACTGCAAAAACATTTTTGTTTACTGATCTCAGCAAAATCAGAAATTTTATTTTGTTAGGTATAAGCATAAGTCACGGATCGACCACACTCAACGGCGTGATCCATCTGTAACTTAATGCTGGGACGAGATTGGGAACTGTGATTCAATTTATATTTTGTGATTTCAATTTCCTTTGCTATTTCCGGCATTACGTGATTCAGCATGAAAAAAATTATTGATAAAAATTCCTGAGCAGGAAATTACAGAAAAATATTTCAGAATGATCAGGTACTATCAGGCATCGACATATAGTTTTCAGCAATGAGGTTCACTGATATATTTGTAAGGTTTATAATGATTATGATGTCGATATCTGCATTTTTTAATACGCCTGTACTGGGCACGAATGGATTCCGTAAGTTGTTCCGATATTTAACATATATTTTGAAAATAGACGAGGTTTTGTAGAAATCTCACTTTGGCTTGACTAAAGCATAGTCATTTCAAGCACAAGTGTCGTTTCTTTGAAATGCCAATCTCCCTGTTTGCCCCAAGGGACTATTTTTACTAAATTGCGCAATATTTCGATGTAAATGCAGGATGTAACGCGATTCCAAAGAGCTGTCCTCCATTATCGAGAAGTAAATTTAACAGCTGAACCCCGATAGGAAAACATGCATTACAAAATTGAACTGATAATGTGAAAATATTATTGACTAAAAATACATAAAGATGTAGTCCGAAATCATTGCTATTTACAATTCATCTCAAAAATATCAAGCTCAAGCCATGATATTTTCTGCTCTTATTAACGAGTGTGTGTTATGGCACTGGTGGATCGCTTTATTTATATGCGGTCCATCCGCGGAAACAGATATTATATTGCGAAGTTTTCGTTCCAATTTACTTTATCCATTGTTATAACTTTATTGAGAATATTTTAATTCTCTATAGCCTTTCAAATATTTTTCTGTGTAAAAATTGTTCCTAATTTTTTTTATATATCATTTTATGTCTACATACGCCAGGACCAGCATTACGAATGGAACGAGAGAATCATTTGAAAGACGATTTTGAAGAAATATCATTTGGAGATATTTAAAGACCTTTTGATTTGAAATGTGTTATTTCTGACGATATAATTGTTTTCCCTGCAAAAAAAATTCAAATATAATTTCTGTGATTTATTTGTATTTCATAATTACTTTTGGTCAAAACGTTTTTATTATGCAAGATATCGCCCTGGGTATAAGGTATACGCATGGACAGTTTCACAAACCTTACTTAAGATAAACTTGTTTAAGAAAAGGCAGGTACTGCAACCTGGCATGGCGGTTCAATTTCGCAATTTCGTTTGGGGTGTTTTCCGCTTGGAATGAATCTGTACGTAAAAGATCTATTTGACCTAAAACACAAAGTGCGACGCAAGCCTGCTTGCTACAAAGGAAATTAAAGTGAAATATAAGAGCCTGAAAACTAGAATGGGGAAAACATGGTCGGTATAACACTTGCTTGCACATATTACTGGTAGGTGGTATGTCGAGCGTGATCAAGCGCTAATTGTTAGCTATGTAAAAGACTGATTCATATTGACAGAATAAATTGAGTTATATAAAATAGTATTTTCAGCTTTTCTCTCCCTGTCCCCCACAGGACAAAAATACATTACTATACCGGTACAGACACAGAGAAACAAATAAAAACCTGTAACATTACAGTACCTATCCCTGTATTTGGTATGCCCAACAACGATGCGCAGATCCTGGATCAGAACACATCATAGCTTGGTGTCGATCAACGTCCCAACCTGCCAACGCAGGAACTTTGAAAGCATCTTCTCCTATAATCGGCTTTTCCAACCCCCTCTTCTTTCAAATAGATGCTAGATCCACAACTAAACACCACAACCAACACTCGCCCAACCAAGAATCGCCGAATTACGACCCGAGCTATTCGCCTAGATATCGGGGACCGCGAGTTCGCGAGACAGTGAGCGACTCCCCCAATTGAGGCTGTGATAAATGCTGGGCGGGATCGCTATCTATGGCCAGGCAGAGAACAATGAGGAAAAGTTGTGATGAACAACCAGGTACGTCAATGACTCAAAAGAGACCAAACAGGTTAGGTTTTCTCCCGAATTGGGTTTTCTGATGACGACGATTTCAGCAATGACAACGTGGGACGGAACAGGTTTTAAGAGAAGGCGGTCGAGTATGTACCAAGTAGAAGAGGGTCTTAACGAGCGAGCAAGATTTAAAGCTCGGTCAAGCTTGGTATACGAAGTAATGATGAGCGGAAAGGCAAATGGTTACCTTGAAGGTATAATATGAGGCAATATATCCTCGGAAAGGTACGAACGAATGGTCGAGCGACACCCCTTTGGCAGAGATACTAAGGCATATGGATCTTTATCATATTTACATTATCTTTTACACGAAAAATAATCAGACAACAAGCAGCATTAGAATATCGCAATTCATTTAGGTATCACGGAACTAGGGACGTTTGGGAAGACTGAGACATTTATGGCAATAACAGGCCAATGCTGACAGTTATTTGCAGTGTTAAACTAGAACAAGTATGTATATATATATATATTTGAATATTTGCAAATGTGTTGTTATATGTATTTTTTGTGTAGTGTTATAATAAAAACCTCTACCAGATATTTCACCTGTGGCTGAAAAAGGCTGCACCTACCCCGATCTAGTTGGGATCCGGAAAATAGTTGGGCCACAATCACAGCCTATAACCAAAACAGAGCCATCTAAAACAATTAATGACTCTCGATTTGAAAAAATGTCTGAATGCAGCGACGGAAAATCTTTAAAAACGGTTCTGAACTAGGCAATAAAAATTGGGAAACATTTAATCTTAGCGATTGCCTGGTAACTGATGATAACTACAATTACAAAAACCCGGGGTTATTTTATTCCTCTACGTTTGGATACGCAATCGCAGAGAAAAAAACATACCAGCAATATGCTTTTTTGGAGGACGATACTGGGGCGAGCCAGAACAACTTGAGAGAGCCTACCATTGCACCCGCGGCACGTCCTATATACAACCTGAATTGTCATATTTGGCCCTAAATCGAACTGTTACAATATAACAGCCACAGGGACAAAAAAACGTGGAATGGGACTGTGGCAAGTGTGAAAACGAACAACCCGCATAATAAATGGACAGAATTTATGAAGAAATTATGGTTATACCTTTATTCGGGAACTATGCGAGTGTAAAGGCAAGTTGTTCGTTAATTTTCAAAAAACATTTCCGAAATTTTCATGTCATAAAGAGAGTCTATGGAGCGGAAAAAATCGTACGATGCCCTTGTATAGAGGACCAAATTTACAAATGCATAAACTGTAGCTTCCAAGGAATAGGGATCGCTTTCGAACCCATAGCAACAGGCCTCATAATCCAAGAACTAGATGAAACGACCCAGACCCTCAACACCTTCGATTCCACAGATTGGCCCCAGATCGAGAAATGTTACGGAAACACGAAAGTACCGCGACCCTTGGTCGCCTGACATCTACTGACATTGGTGGCATCAACAAATATTTACCCGAACTTAGAAAAGATTCCAGTGATCTCAAACCGCACGAGATGGATAACGCCTACACATCCCGGGACGCAAATGCGAGATGGAGAACCCTTCTTAAAGTCGGGGAGATTGTTAATGCACGATGCCTATCCGTCTATGTCGAATTCAGACCGACAATGTAAGAAACGTGTCGCCCGGAGGAAGAATTGCCATTCGCCCGTTGGAGGACTATCTGTTATGCTGACATTTTGGCCTCAGGTCCAGAATGATCCAGCAGTAAATCAGCCGAGATTCCAGGGAAACCCTATACAATTGAAAGGGAATGGCCGAGAGGAATTCAACGGAAAAATAGACGAACTAACGAGGCAGCTGAATGTTAAATTTGGCTAAGATGAGGATCCTTTAAAGGAAGGATGATCATTTAAAGGAACAACCTAATGAACTTTCACGAGCCAATGTTTCTGACACCGCCCGACTCAATCGAATTATAATACAAATGGTCGAACCGGGAACACTTCGAGAAAACCAGATAGAATTCCTGGAGACGGAAATATATCTGAATAAACAGATGCTTCTACGAGAAAAGGACACTTTTCTGCACGAAGTGCAGGCCGTAAAAATCATGACTTTATCCGAATTGGCTATAGACAAACTGAATGAGCTAAAAAATATTACTGCTAAACCGTTGTTTGATGCAACTAAAGCCTATTAAGTCAGAATAAAAACAGGAGCGGTTTATTTGCGAAAGTACGCGCAACTGCTGTGGGCATATGAAAAACAGAGTGATGTATCAGAAAAAGTGGATGTCGAAATTGCGGAAGAAATACGAATCGAAGTGTTTCGAGTGAAAACGAGGAATATGAAGTAAGGGTTTTTCAAAACGAGGCGAACCAAACATTATTGATTAACACCACGGGTTGGCAATATGATAATATACCTGTGGACCCCATAAATATCACCTTTGGTGAAGATTTTCTCGAAGGTTTAAGCGTAAACTCAAGCGATATTTTGGAAGTCTTGGACGAGGGAGCTGGTTTTATAGGAAAGGGAATTTCAGCAGTGGGCGGAATTATTGGCAATATTTTTTGAGACGGATTGGGGAAATATTTGCACTCTTTTTGAAGTTTCTGATTACTGTAATCTGGTAATAATAATATTGACTTTACAATGCTGACTGATTCAGGTCCACCTGGATTGTTCGCATGCTAAGGCAGCTCTACCAACTTATTTGCAAGTCGGAATACCGACGGGAGAATACGGAGGCAATGAAACCAACAGACGCCACAAAATAGAAAATATAATTAGAGACGATCCAGAAACTACGGCACTAGGTACAATGTAAAATGTGTTATGAAGAAAGGGGAAATTGGAAAAGCTCATCGTGTTAGTGAAGATAAAATTTCGTAAAATTGGATTTATTACGAAAATTTTTAATATGTAGCCCTTAGTCTGATGCAATTACGGCCAAGTCTGGTTGACAGGCAATTTGTTTATATAAAATTCTATGGCAAAGTTTTTTCTAGATATTTCAGCAAAGGCGTTGGTAAATGAAATTATCTTATTTTAGTTTTTTTTTTAATTTTAATTTTTGTCAAAATGTGCAATAATGCATCAGATTCGGGGAAGTAAGGATTAACGAAATTAACTATTTTATACAATTCTGGGTTATTTAAGGGAATGGGAATTATTCCCTCTATTACCCAAAGAATGCGATTTTTTTTAATTAAGGAATTTTGTAATATTATTATTTTAAGAAGAATATTGTGACTGTTTATAAAACTTGTAAGTACGGAGTAATTTTTCATTACGAATTGTATTTAACAGGAAATTGCAGCGAGTTGCAGGATTTTGCAACACTGCAAAATCGAGCAAATGTAACTTGCAAAAATGCAATTTAGTGTTGTTAAAGGAGTTGTTTTAGTCCGATTTCCGTGATTACTGTGTGATATCATTCGTGGGAAGCGAATGTGTTTTTGCTTTCCCGGAAGATAGCAGTGAAAATCTCAGCGATTGAACAAAACCCGCAAGCCCATATTTGGTTCGAATGATTTCGTGAGTTCCGAACGAGGAACGAGGCGACTAAAATAAGGCTGTTCCGTAATAATTTTATATAACAACTCGAAGAGTTTGTTTTTTCTTTTATATTCGTGTACCGAGGAGGTTGGGGAATATATATCTGCGGGTGTCTCGGGCATCACCGGATAACTCGGACTGCTCTTGTAGCCTCTTTGTTCCGTTGTCGAGTTGACTGCTTGTTTGCGTAATGGCTCCGAATTCCAGAACTGCTGCAATTTTTTAGCTACTTCTTCCCACGTACTATGCCCGCGGCCTTGCATGATCATTCTTAGCGTTTGAGGCAATCCTGCTCCAAGATTTCGAAATAACCTCACTCCGTCTGGACCAGACATGATCTCCTCGTCAAGTCCGATGTTCATTCCCCGCAGTGCTCGATGTATTTCCAGCATAGGTCGTTTCTTCCATCCATATTCTCTTGCAAAATTGTTCATTAACTTCTCGTCATTATGTCTCACGTCAATAGTTTTAGTAAACTGCACTCTATTTGTTACAATGCTGGATGTGTCTTACAAGTGGGTGTGTCTAAGTAACTATCTCACCTAAGAGTTTATCCAGTATGACGCATATATATTATGATATCATAATGCAAGATTATCCAGTTAATTCAAATCCTACGAAAACATGCTTTGTTAGATATGAGTCACTGGTGGAATACGCCGCCAAGACGTGGTTCATCTTTGGATAAAACTTGGAAAATTAACGTTTTGGATTGGGCAGGCGTCTATTTTCGACTGTTTTCTACAGTTCAGTATAGTCAGTAAAATCAGTCGAGCGTACATTTTTATCTCTCTCTGGCAGAAAACAAATATGACTGACCAAATTATAAATACGTATAGTACCTACAGTACACAGCATAGTAGTGAACTTTTAAAAAATTAAGTCTTGATTCTTGACTCGTGGGCGCGATGGCTTAGTGTGCATCATGTTGGCATCGCATGCTGAAGATCTCGGGTTCAAGCCACGGCGAGCCTGGTTCGTTTATCCATACCCACGATGCAACTAATGGTGTAGTAATTTGGTGAAGCTAAGTTGAACCGAAAAGATCGTATTTTTCCAACAACGTTAACACTGCCCTCTGTGAGTGGCGTCGGCAACAGGGCGTTCCTCAGACTGATCCACTTCAACGGCAGCTATTGCAAATGTCAAATTATCGATTCCGTTACTCTCCGGCAGTATAGGTTAGGAAGCTATCAATCAGCATTTCCCCTGCATCCTCCTTCCCGTGATTTTTTTTCTCATAGATGGATCGCAACTAAAGAAGCAACTTATCAATGACTAATTCCACTCAGAAATTTAATTTGGTATGTGTTTCTAATGGATTGGTGGATGGCTTGTAATACGGGAACAGTTTTGATTATTGACGAATACATATAAAAACAACAGATCAGCACACCGTACCATTCAATATTAGAAGTTTCGAGACTTAAGCATATGAAATGGCCTTCAAAGACCTATTAACGAGACTTCGCGTGATAACGTTTATTATTTCAGCTCTTCTAAGTGTCTCCGCAAATGCTTTGCTATTTGGACTAAGTAAGTATTTATTTTATTATACGAGGGGCCTGGAGATAGTGGCTCCAACAACTTTGTAGGTGGAGAGGTATTTTTGGAGAAATGGTTAACCTATTCTTAGTTTTATTATTTATTTATTATTAGTTTTTTTTATTAAATTGATGTGTTGGTTGATGAATGAAGGTTTAGCAGTGTTGCAGTTTTGTTTGGAGTCCCAATGGTCACATAGTATCAGTCAGCGACTGACCCGGTGACTCTATTTCGATCCTTACAGTTGTTATCACCGAACACAGAGCATTTATGGTCAGCGAAAACTGTCTATTGCAATGGGTAAAACAAACTCATTTAATCTGCCCAAAAATTGAATGTCTTAAACCCCTTGGCTTTGCTTTGAATCGGGCGTGAAGGTTTTGGTCTATCCTAAACCTCATTTGCCAGTGCACGGGCATAGTTGGTAGAAGAGTAGCGTTTATGTGAACCTTCTTGCGCGGCGGTGGCGCCAATTGTCTATGACTCATACTCAACAAAAACGTTTTGATTCGAAAGTACGCCCAACATGTTAAAGATACTTTAGAGATTCTAAAGTAAGGAACTTTATTTATCTGATTACGAACCCTTTTTCTTTGTTTCGTTTAGAATCAAAGATTGGAATTGATGAGCAACGACAACTAGAAGAAAACATCGAAGCGCCGTAACCAGGTCCATGCACAGCTAAATGAGAAATACGATAATCCAAAAACCTCCACCCCAATTCGGAATGGTATCTGCACGAGAGGCCGTGGTTCGCCATATGTTTAAGCCGTAATCCCGGCTTTCCTCTCCTGTCGGATAAAAATGATATCCTATCCTATCCTATTATGTAAACATTCCAACAGTTATTCTGATCGATTCTTCTGCGTATATTGTAATTAAAAAAATAAAAGAAGAATGCTGAATTTTGACCGACGTGTTGTTATTAGTTAACCCATTAGAAATAGTAAATTATAGTAATCAAATTAACAATTTCTTGTTAAAATCGTTGTTGTATCAAAATTATCATACTAAATTAAAAATAAAAACTGGCACCAAAGATCCAACTTTAAAGTCGGTAAGACTGGTTTATAAGGGCACTGGCTGTTGAATAAGAAAGGGGTGAAGAAGAAAGTTTTGGGGAGGACAGAACGCTCCTCCCAAGATTTTTGGAATTTTATACAAAAACTGTTCGAAATAAGCGGGGTTTTTGTGCACTTACGGGTGCAATAGCATATTTCACAAGCCAAAAGTCAAACAAAATAATCTGCGCGCATGTGACGCGCTATTTTAGATCGCAATTTTAACTAATAGTACCCGTAACCTGTTAAGCGCGTCGAGAAATTTCTGGTAGAGTGGGATTGATTCGAGTAGTCAAATTTATGACGTCATAGTAGAACAATTTCCTGGTCAATGAATGTAATTTCACAGCAGAAAAAAGAAAACGACATGAATACAGGGCCCGAGGCATGAAATGAATTTAAAACTACAACAAATTAAGGAGTGTAATTTTTCATTGAATGTCGATGCTGTGTATTCTAAAGTATATTTATAGTTTTGCTTACTAGTAATTAGTTTTAGTTATTTATAGACATGTGGCATGTGAAGTTTCATAGTTAAAATAATTACTTACAATATGCTCCATTTATATGTAGTATGTAAATGAATTTATCCCAGAGTTTCTTTGTTTTGTTTTCAAATCAACAAAATGATTTATAAAAACAATCTCTTCAACACTTCTTCGTCATTTTCAAGTCAATACGGCAAAAATAGCCGATACTTGACGATGTCAATACATTGGTCCATCCCCAATGTCAAGTTATCTTATCTTATCAGGCTCAGGTTCAGCAGGTTCTTACGTTTATTTTTTTGGACAAAACCAGAGTTTAGCATGGAAGCAACTATCAAAACCCAAACTATGCTTTTTTATCTTGTACGCGAAGAAGGATAATAGTTTGCTTCGAAACAAAGATAATATAACTACTGATACTACATTTGACGTCATAATCGTAGTCAGAAATATTTTGACCAGACATATTTGTCGAGTATGAGTCAATGATGGATCGTGACAAAACACAAAGATTGTTGAAACACCTTTTGTCAAGTAGTGTGATCGATTAAAGTCGATCCATCGGTGACTAATGCTTGATAAAATAAAAATAAAATACTGATTGAGTGGAGTAGATTTAATTAAATCGATAGATGATAGATTAATTAATTTGTTTTATTTTGTTTGTCATAGCAATTTCCTATGTTGTCCTTAGTTGGGCCGCGCATGGAGGATGGTAAATTTACCAATGGCTAATGGTCGACATGTAATATAAAAAACTGTTTCGAATATTCACGAATCGATAGGATGGATAAATTTCACGTATGGACTAGAATGGTCATGACATGTAATATAAAAAACTGTTTCGAATATTCACGAATCGATATAATCGATATAACCACGAATCACGTATAAGGACAAGAATCAGAATTGGATTGAGTGAGTATATATTTTATTATTCTAAGGGTCCAGAGCAGTGATGGTAACCTAGTTATTTCTTAAACTAGATGAAGTAAAACGAAATTGCCACAAAAGCTCGGCAAAGTATTTTTCTTATTGAAATTCACTCTGAAGGTTAAAATTTCAAGGTTAAAATCTAATATTTTCAAATGAAAACTTAGTTTACTTGGCTTGACGTCGTAACTTGATCGTCTTTTCAAGGTTTAAATAAATTGGTACTACTTATAGATTATCGTCGGCTCTATCCATCAGTATTCCAAGGTTAAGAAAAACATATGCTTGCCAACTATTTCTGACTAAATTAGTTTAACTCTTTTGAAATATTGCTGATGGAGTTGTTATAATACTTCCATATATTTCTCCACAACTTTATTTATTATTTTTTTAACCAGGATCCAAGATCGGAATTGAGGAGCAAAAACAATTAGAAGAAATCATCGAAGTGTCGCAACATGGAAACATTTGAACAATAGTCGAATATTGTTACTGACATTTTACGTATAGTTTATTATGATATGAACGTGAAATGAATTTCCTTTTGAAACTAAGTAAATAAATGGAATGCATAATAAAAGTAATGCCTCATTCTGGTAGTCAAACTATGTGGCCACTATGGTTTCAGAGGCGTTATCTCAAGTTTCTTTCTCAACTCGAAACAGATTCGTGCGTTATTCGCACAGCCAAGTAGAAATAGACCGTATAGAGCATACCCACAACCAAAACCTTAACTCTGCCCTTGAAGATAGAATTTAGCTAAACTGTCTAAAAACAAGGATATTATTTGACTTATTCTACTTATAGCCTGATCCAAATCTTCAGAACATTAAGTACAAGACACTACATGGATAAATACGTCCTTCTGAGACTTGTACATCATCTAATGTGTTTTACTACAACGACCACACATCGAAAATATGAAAAATTCGTCTAATTCAATTCGAAGATGTTGTTATTGAATTTCTGAATTTCATACTTGAATAAATCAAAAATATCTTAAAGATAATACATTTATTGAATACCGAAAAAAGACTTCAATCAAAATTGCACAAAAATTGAAAAGAAGGAAAACTAATGAATAAATATGATTTTCCAACCCAAAATTTTAATGAAGCATGAGTCCCTAATACATCGCGCTATCGAAGGCACTATTCAACTGTGACGCATGTAAGCTAGGGGTAAGTAAATTGTTACAAATAAATGATGTAATTAAATATGATTAAAAAGCGATTAACAAGTGGACGGTGACAAGTCATTCAGGTATAAAGAATTTCGACTTCAGTTTTGTTTTTTAAAAATTGATCGAATGATAACAAAACTAAAAATACAAATTTCTTCAAGGGAAAATATTTAATCTCTGTTATATTTTATTTTCATAAATACTGCAGAAGATTATAAAAAGGACAAAGAAAAATATGTAAAAAACATAATTCACAGTGCAGTTGCTAGGTTTTGTATAATAATTGAACATGGCATAAACATCAATTAATGTCTTTCTTTGCTCTATCAACGTTTCAACAACAATAAATAGCAAATACCAAGAAGGACCATCCATGTAGTTTGAAGCAAATCAAGGCGCAGCATAGAATTAAAAAAAACATATACATTCCATGTCATAAAACTAAACAATTAAATTACGTTGTGACTCACTTAGAAGGTTATTCCTCCACAGACAGAGAGGGGGTCACGACTAACACACTCACTAAATGTGCCTGTGTGTACGAACATGCGCGATGAAGTCGGATTAATTCGGAAGATGGTATTACCTCCGTCCTAAGCATATATTGCATTGTGATAGCTCTTTGCGATGCGTGAGTTGCCGTTGGTTGATTTTTAGAGCTTTTGGTCTTGCTTAGAGTGAATTTCAGTAAAAAAAAATTATTAACTTATAAACTTAATAATTACGTCTGTAAGATGCTGAAAGAAATCTTATAATTTGTCTTGTAACCAAGTTTTTCCAAGAAAAACATAGCAAAACATAAGGTAAAGGGGTCCACAAGAAGAAATATTCATGAATGACATCATTTAGATAACAACAATAACATTGCAAAAAGGAAAAAGTGTGAGATAATTCTTTTCAATTGTTTACCAATAATCCATTCACGTCCCAAACATAGTTAAGTATGGCCAAAATTAAATATCTATTTTGATTTCGAATTCGAATCGAAAACTTTTTCCGAATCGGATCGAATATTTGAATCCAAGCCTTATGACAAACAAGCCAGGACGTCTTTTCAGATAATCGTCAAATAAATCAATTTTTACCAATATTTTCTTAAAATATAATATATTTAATTCCGTTGATTTTAAATCGAATCGAATAATTTACGATTCACAAATTGAATTAGATATTTTGGACAGCTTTAAGCAAAATTGGGTATAAATATATAAAGCAAAAACAGTAAAGTGAAGTAAAAATGTTCATTTTCCAAGTATTGTCCCTGACACGCCTCATTCTACGTTCTCAGAAGCAGACGACTCAACTACTGAGGTCTCTTGAGTGACTTCGCTGTTCTTACTCCATTTATAGATGTTAGCAGTGCTCTCAGCGGTGCTCGGAGTCTCATCTTCTTTGGAGGAAGTGCTGTTGCTGTTTACAACGTACTTCTTTCCCTGTTTGATCACCTGTAATAGATTTAAATATTCGAGCAGTGGAAGGAAAGTGGTTCTTTCACAATTTTTCATGATTCAAATGGTTAATCCAATTCGTTAATAAAAGCATACGGTTGTTAACACAAATTGGAAGTCAAATGATGTCTCAAATGAATAAAATTGCCAATTATGTGAATTTTGTACGATTCATAAAAAAAGTTGAATACACTGTAAAAGTGCAGTATATTTACTGTCCATTCACAATAATTGTATATTTCTATAATCCTAAAACGTTTCTTGATGCGATTTATCCCAATTATAAACTGTTTATGGACCGCACCTAGACGGTGTGTTCCCATCAACAGCCTATAGCTACCTGAAAATTTTTTATTACTGTATAGTTCATAAGAATAGTTTTATATGCGCCATGATTCTATATATTACACATTAATATACATTCGTCAAGCAAGTCAAGGTACCTACTCGTACAAGTAAAAATAGTAGTGGAGAATTGTCGATCATTATGAAGTCATATTGTGTTTCAAGGTATTTTTGGCTCAAAGTACAATATTTTACGTTACGAAAAGTAAAACCACGTAAGTGATGCATGAAATTTCGATCAATTTGCACCATAGTCCAATATTGAATATTAAATATTCTGAATTGATTGTAGATATTGTTAGATATAATATTTCCAGTAATCGGGAGTATAAGTCGTTCTGTAAATAGTACGAAGTACAGTATTCAAGGTATGAGTTGGTATGAACAAGCAACTGCGCAGTTTTGGCTGAGTGCGATGCGTGCTAACTGACCTTTTTGCGGGGGATAGTACGTTGGAACAATTTTAAAGATACATTAATACCAAAGTCAAAGACGAAAAAGAAAAGAAAATAATATTTGTGATAAAGATCAATGGACTCACTTTCATCTTGCTTGTCATGTCAGTGGATATCGATGTGAAATGAGATTTCAAAGATTCATAAATTCTTTCACGTAGTTCAGCACGTCGAATCACCGTGAAAATGAATAGAATGAAGCCCTGTTATACATATCAGAATTCTAATGATCATTTATAAATAAGATGGCAGGCGACGTTGTAAGGATTCAATAGACTCAATGAATTGATATTAAAATATATTATAAATGCACAAGACATATGAAGCAATTTATTTTAAAATAAGACGTTGGAAAAAAATGGTCGAAACATGTTCGAAAGCAAGATTTGGGTTAAACACCCAGGTTATAAATATGAAAAACTACAATTTGTTCAAATCAAATAAACAAAAAAATGAAAAGTCAATTTTCTGAATAATCAACATTGCGCATATTTTACGCCCAGGATACGATAGCAGGAGATATGAGTGAAGATACCTTTCCTAATTTTTGAGGAGGCTAATTATATCTTTTCGTTGTCAAAAAAACTTTTAGAAAATGAAAATCGTTACTGGTTGGTTCATCGTACAACAAATGAATCCAAACTATACACTCAACATTTTAAACAAATGATAGAGTTATGTTGAAAGATTCTAGCCAACCAAAAAATTGTTTGCAAATTTTTACAACAACATCGCGATTTACATCATGACATATATCATGATTTTGCTGCAAGATCAACCAATTTAATTAAAGCGAAAACAACTGTAATTACAATACAGAACACCCAAACTTGGATTAATATACTGTGCTAATACCTGCGATACATTTGTAAGAGTAAACAACCAAGCCATTACATCCCTGTATATTTCGTCATCACTAGCAAGCATAAGATATCCGAACAACCAAGTTAATCCAAGGGTAGTTGCCATTGAGGCAGAAGCAGTCAACTCGCGAGCAGAACTTCGACGGTTAGTGTGGGATCTCATCTGTGAGTAATAAGAAATTGAAAAAAAGATTAATATGGTGAATACGACTGACAATTTTAGAGGTACCTTTTCTTTTGGTAACGAATATCAAATCATATCATTTTTAAGAAAATTTTTCCGAACCTGATTATATTTTAATTTTGACGAATCTTCAATAATTGGTTAAAATTTTGAACATATGTGTTAAATTTGAACGAAAGTTTTGCACAAAACTGTCGTCAAACTCGAACCCTCGCCAAATCAGACATGCATCCAATTTTATTCGAATCTCAAATTTAAAAGAAGCTTCCTTAACGGCAAGTTTACTACACTGTGACTAAAATTCAGTAAATTTACTGTGCATTGACACTAATTGTATATTGAAAAAAAACGCTTTGTTGGTGAGATATATGCCATGTATGAACCTGAGCGGTGCGCTCCATCAACAATCCATAAAGTCGATAATACAGTTTTATTTCAATATGCATATTGGTCATGACCAAGTAAAATTACTGTCGAAGTCCAGCGATTTCACAGCATTTTCATGACAATGTGCGTTTTTTCGCTTTCCTATCATAGTAGTTACGTAGTAGTTTAACGAGCAGAACTCACGGAGAACTCGAACCCGAGGTTTCATACCAGCAAAACTAGAAAAACGAATTTTAAAATGTATTTTTCGAAATTTTGATAAATTTTTCAGTGGTAGGATATGTTTAATAAGTTAATCGCGACGCAGTCTCACCCTTTGTCTTCGAGTAGCAAGCAAGTAAATAAAAAAAAAGAAGAAAATGTAATTGATCAGCAGCATGAGACCAGCTGGTACTAGGAATCCAAACTTAAGTGAATTTCCAGTTATCCAACACATATTTCTTGCTCTGTAAGATTGCAGATATTGACCGAAATTTGAGTTGTACAGTTCTTGCGGTCCTATGATTACGAAAAGTGTATATAGTAAACAAAGATGCAATCAAAAATTATTTTTTATGATCAGGGCTAGTACTATCCTGGAACAAAGAACAGCCCAAAAAAACGTTCATAATAAGCATGATTCAATGAGGGTGCCAAGGCAGATATTACCCACTGCACTCTACCATAGCGGATCAATGCAATATAAAATCGTTTCTACTTAGTTTTTAGGAGCGTAGTTTTTGGTGCTACATCTTGTAGTAGCATTTGTCGTTAGTTGGTTTCTATTGGGTGCTACTTCCCCAATCAGAAATTTTATTTTGTCCGGGTTCAGCTTTGCGTAAAGCGAATTTCAATAAAACAAAAAATTTGTACCACAGTAGTCATTTCGATCTTTAAAAAAGAATGTTAAGTATATATCATTCTTTTGTGGATCGAACTGGCTACTGTACATAACTTATATTTTTAGTACTTGCCTTCTCCTTCACAATAGTTACTTTCGTTCGGATAAGTTGGATCAGTAGCAACGTTTGAAAACAAAGTTATGATCACTGCCAACAGTGGAAGTCCATAAGCAAATGCAGAAGCTTTGGTCAAGAATCTTTCGTCAAATTCGCTAGATAACTGAATGCATAATATATGGACTGTGATTTTTTTCGATAAGAGCGGCTGACTTAAGTATTCAAGTGATTAACAAGAAAATGTATAAAACTAATAAGCATGGTTGGTTCACATTATTCACTTTAATATAAATGCACCAAATGATCCATCCTTATTCAGTTCAAATATTTAAGCGCTTCGTTGAGAATCGTCAACTTTTTTATTCATTTGACAGAGAAAATGCATGTTTTCGCCACTCTGGATATTTTGGGATATATTGTACTGAACAACAAATAAATATTTTCTACATTTTTTTTATTTTTTTGTTAATTGAAATTCACTCTGAGCAAGTATTGCCCAGAAGATTAACGGCTACTTAATAGCAAAGAGCCACTGAAAGATGTGGTACCGACAACTGCATTCGAAACGGAAAACATACCAAACGGAACTGAAACGCCATGGTAAAGTGCAGTGAGTGGTACCTCTCCCGGGCGATGGTAGAACCATCTACTATTTCTTTTCTTGCTTTTAGTCGCATCTTACGACTCGCGGAAAATTCCTTAGGACTATTCTAAAGCCCGTACCTACAAATAACCTGCACGTTGGTGGCGGATCCTGGAAGGGGGTCACATTTTGAGAAGGAAGAGACATTTCCCACTCCCAAGATCCAAAAATCATCCAAAAATCTTTAAATAGACAATCTTTTCGAGAACTTATGCAAGATACAATCTATACTCACGACCGCCAATGATCTATACATGATATAACTGTACACAGTTGTCCAACACCAAGTTGCAAGCAATAGGTAATGCAGTAATGCAGACATTGCAGTACAGACATCTGGGTTTTCTGTTCTTGGTACTCCTATGAGGAATACTAGATAGACTGCAAGCAACGTAACACAAATATGTACAAATATTGCCAAAGTTCTTTGACGACTTGTTCGTAGACCAATATTTCTGGAAAGATTAAAATTTTACGTTATTAACTTATGGATTCATCAATGGCTCATACATATATTGTGCTCATGCTTGACAAAATAAATTTTTTAATTGGGTAAGGCAAAGCAGAAAAATCAATCGTTCCAGTCAAATCTATCCCAGTCATGTACCTGTTAGGCAAGTACTAGGTTTTGGGCATGTATTAGGGCACACAACGCCAGCATCCTACCCAAAAAAGTATGATTTATTAAAAAAAAACTTTCTCAATTATTAAAAAAAATTGACAAAGTATATTATAATCACGATTACGATTTTCCGACAGACTTCCCCAATCTAGTGTTGGTAATTCTAGGTAAAAGTACCTGGTTTACCTAGTATACCTAGTTACCGAGTTTATTTTCAATGTAGTTTTACCTAGTCCCAAGAATATATATATTTTATACCGAGTTTTCCGTTTGATATTTTCCCTAGTAAATTTACTACGTAAAATAGATAAATTTACCTATTTTTCATCTAGTTACCTGGTTTAATAAACTAAGTACCTGTTATGAAAAACTAGGCAAATCATATTTTCAGTATAAAAAAGCTTTCAAAATAGACTTTTTGAAGATATTAACCTTCAATTTTTTTTAAAAATACCTGAAATGCCGCCGAAAACGATTACCTAATTTACCTGGTTTTCAATCTAGATAGTACCTATATTTGAAAGTGAAACTAGGTTATCTAGTAATACTTTACCTAGTTTTGTGGTGAACTCGCTCGCTTTACCTACTTTAAGGAAATAGCTATGTTCCAATCACTACCCCAATCCATAGTTCATATTAGCGTTATAAAGCAATTCATAGAAAAGTCATGCGGGAATCAGGTTGAAGGCCGCAATACAGGTTTGCATGGTTTGCGTTTTTTTCTTAGTTTATTTTGTTCCAACCTTGCGTTTTACGCAAGCTACGTATGCGTTTGTTTATCGGTTAGCCACGCATGCGTTTGCTCATGGGTTATTAACGTTATACAGCAATTCAAAGAAATGTCATGCGGGAATCGGGTTGAATGCCGCAATACAGGTTTGCATAGTTTGCGTTTTTTTCTTGGTGGTTTGTTTTGTTCCAGCCTTGCGTTTTACGCAAGCTACGCATGCGTTTGTTTACGTTTTCCTGCGCAACCGCACTGTTTGCTACGGAAGCTGACGGAGAGTGCTCGTTCCGTTGCGTGCATTTGTGCTTCGCAGGCATGCAGATACGATCAACGCAAACTAACGTATATTGATGTTTTTGTTACTTTAAACGACACTCAATGCATAGGCAACACAACGTATTCCCCGTGCCATATAAAAGTCGAACTTACTTATCAGTCAAGTTCAATACAATTGTGACAACCAATCCAATAGCAGATATTATACATCCTATTGTGGTTACCACTGATAATACAATGTCATCGTCAACTACTTCGTGTTCCTGAAAGTATATTAGTTCAAAAAATCTAAAACAGGAAACTTATATGTCGTCAAGCATGGGTCACTGATGGTCCGCGCCTCGGCGGCGCGATCCATCAGTGCCCCATACTTGTCAAAACCTTTTTTGACAAAATTTCCTGATAGTCGCTTTTTCTCAATACAAAAGATCTAACGCAGGACGAATTGTGGTAATTGTGCTAAATAACAATGTATTGTCATGCGTTTTGTGCCCCCATCAAATCAAAATTAGAAAAACAAAACGGACAAATACGTTTTGCAATAGTCATGCATGTCTATACTCCCTGTGTGGATCGTGTTGCCTCATACTTTCAAATTAATTTTTTACTGTGATAATACTCAATATGATGATGAAAGATGTTAACCACGCTTTTTTCTGGAATTCCAAAATAATTATGTGCGGTTCTATAGCTTCAAAACAAATGGTTATACTGAATATATGAAAATATTGAAAATAAATTTTTGAGCATATAATCAATATGTGCAATTTAGAAGAAATGTTTGGAGAATCACCAATTGCAATGATACCAAACCTATGTGTATATTAATTAAAAATGATAGCTTTTTTTTAAAAAAATCGTTCCAGTTATCGATTCATTTTTTTTTTCTTAAAAAATCATCTCAGTAATAACTATTCCACTTCGTTATTGGATTATAAGTATCTAATGAAACAGAAAAATACCGGAGACCTAAATTATGTCAAGACTTACCACTAAGACAGCAAAACTAGTCATGTGATCACATCGACATGTGGGATGTGTCAAATTTCCAGTCAAGCAACATCCTTTTGTTGAAAAACTGAAGTTTTTAGGAACGTAAAAGGTACATTTCGGGAACGATTTCAGTGACTAAAAGTACAATTGGAAATATGTTACAATCGAGAATGGGTCATAGATGGATCGCAAGTTGATACGAACTTATTGACCATGGCCAAACATGCTTGGCCAACGACATGAATTCACATAAGTAAAGCATGGCAATTGCTTTAGATTAATATTATCCAAACAGAAATTTTATCTCGTCAAGAATGCGCCGCAGATGGACCGCGTGTAATCGACGCAATCCATCAATGGCCCATACTTAACAAAAAAATTCTTTGATAAAATATTTTCGAGTGGGTATCGATATTGTTATGAAGTCGGTCACCGGACATTGAGGGGTCTTTCAGTGAGTCTTCTTTTCGTCGACGTGAAAATGACAACTGGGGAAAACTTATTGAGGTATGCATGTTTAGATAAACATAAAAAAGCTGACCAGTCAATCTGTCCACAACGATTGAGTGAAGATCTTGTCTCGTACTTGCAAGGTTATTAGGTTTTTAGTATCTCTAGTTGAGACAGACAGAATATATTTATCAATTATCAATTATGTGAGCACAACAAAAATTAAAAGGAATTGGCAATGCGTATACACATTCTCATAACTGAGAGAGCTGAAGCGGGCACTAGCATTGTCAGTTATAGGTAAAAGTAAGTTGAAGTAAAAGTAAGAGTTTTTTTTTTTATAGCCACTTCTTAGAGTGGTTCATCCTGCCCAAGGTCCGGACAGGGTTACAATTGCTGGAAAGATATGATCTTTTCCCGGGACTCGAACCTGAGATCTTCAACCTGCGATGCCAAAATGTTTAACCACTAGGCCACCGCGCCAGCTAGTATACTTAGTTCGCCGAGTTTATTTTCAAAGTACTTTTACTTTGTTTCACAAATACATTATTTATCTAGTTCAAAATTTACCGAATTTTTTATTTGTAAATTTATTTACTAGGTAAAATAGGCGTATTTATCTATTTTTATCTCAATACCTGAATGAAAAAACTAGGTTCCAAGTATAAAATACTAGGTAAATCATATTTTCGCCAAATAGGGTCTTTTGAACAGAGTATACGGCGGTTTACCTAGTTTATTGTTTTTAATCATAGTACTACATAGTCTGAAAAGTGAAAATTAGGTTACCTAGTAATACTTTACCTAGTTTTCTTTCAAATTCGTTATGATTTACCTAATTTTTAAAATCAAAGTTCGCTTAGAGCACACGATCATGAATGTATACACGACATACTGACCAATTGACCAAAATCGATTGCATTTGTTGTAAAGATGAAAAATGTTTGGTCAAATTTTACCAAAATCGATTGTGATTTGTACTTTTCGCTTTCGGGCATGGGGTGTAATTGAAAATACATTGCTTTTATGTATGTTTATGCTAATATTTGCAAGTCATAACTATAAATTTCCTAATTATCATAATGGAGACGGTAATAGTGATGGGAAAATCAGGTTATTTGTTATTTTTATGAACTTGGCGATTCTATCCGATTCAAAAATATATCCGAATCAGATTCGAATTCCAAATGATTTGGTTTGATTTGGCCATCCCCACGTACACATACCTGAGTTTTTCCTGGTATAGGCGTGGTCGTCGGAGAGCTTGTGTTCGTTGTAGAAAATTCCAGGGGAGTTTTAAGATCTTTTACTTTTACGTCCAAACCTAGTTCAACAGTGATAATCTGTATGAAATGCAACAGAAAAATATTAAATCAATGTGATGAAAAATCAAAATCATCAATATATTTGAATGTAAAAATATGAGTGAATGAATTATCGTCAAAATCATTTTTGCAGTAAAAATGTTAGGTATTTTGTAGCCGATTATAAATATTAAAAAGAATTATTTCATAACATTCCCATTTTCTTTTGCCTGATGGTGCTTTAGGCGCTTTATTTCATAATATGAAACTGGATGACCACTTTCATATTGTTGAACCAGGTTGAATGAGAATGTTGTTCAAGTAGCCCATTCATTCCATTTTTATTGCTGGAAATTTTTTCAAATATTCGTAAAATTGAAACATATCCGATGGAATATCGAGTGTTTTCCATCGGGGTTATTCGAAGATTCTGATTTTTTGCTTAACAGGTGAAATGGAATCTTGTTGTTAATGGCTAGAGAGATAAAATTTCTGATAGGGGATACATTGTCAAATCTGAAATAAGTATTCTGATCTTGACGCTGATTGCGCATCGCCTCCTCCAATATATAGATATGCCATAATTCGGAAAAGGCATGTTCTGTATAATGAGCATAAGGTATCTAGTATCTTTTTTATATGCTTCTCTCTCTCTCTCTCTACCTCTGTTTCTCTAGTTATAACATTTTTCATCCTTTACTCAATAACTACAGCGAATAGCTTTGAATTTACCCGATCCACTTTTTCCTCAGTTGGGAACAAAGTGTCCCCTTCAAACTCCAGGACAACAATTCTGTCGCCGGATGTCTGTTTCTTAGCTTGGTCAATTGCTTCTTTCGGTACCGATACTTTGACTGTGTCAGATGAGTATACGTATTCAGTAGATTCAGGTGGTAAATTAGTCGTTACCTAAGATTGAATGCATTGTCAATTTTATAAATATGAGAGCTTTGACGAAAAAAACTTAAGACTGAAATCGACCCGGAAGCTTTTCATACTGTGGGCAATTCGAACTATTTATCAAATTTTTATTCAAATTTTACACTATTCTGGGATTAATTTAAAACTATTTATCGGCGCAATCAATCAGTGAACCAAAGGTACGAAAGACATGTTAGAAATTACTAACTAGGTAGGTTTCTGAGTTTGAAAAATATCAAAACGTAGATTTCCAAAACAAGAAATGATATACACACGAGTTTGCTGTTAAACTTTTTTAATTGAAATTCAGCGAAGCATTGCCGAAAATAAATCAACTAGCTACGCTTAATAGCAAAGAGCTACTACAAGATGTGCTACTTACTGTAAGCGCAGTGACTGGTATTTGTCTTGGACCATAGTGAAACCATTTACCACTTCTTTGTTCCCTTTTAGTTGCCTCTTACGACACGCAAAAAAATATGTTAGGACTATTCTAAAGCCCGTACCTACATGGATCAAATGATGATTTTGTCCGAAATTATTCACGAATAAAATTAGCTGGCAGGGTCTATCTATCATCACACTGTTCTCGTATTTTTTTCCTATAGCCTCTTCTTGGAGTGAATCACCGTGTCCAAGGCCCTGTAACAGCGGCCCCTTATAGACGAACAGGGTTACAATTACTGTTCTTTTTGTTCGGCTTGCCCACCCAAGTTATTACACCCTGGGTTGAGTGGTGGGACATGGATTAGCGAGCAAAAAATCTTTAACCTATGTTTCAGGCCATCGCGCCCTATTAAATTAAAGTAATTAACTCGATTAAAGACGTAAGTGTGCTGTTCCTAGTGGCAGTTGAACATGAGGACAGGATAACGCAAATAATTCGAAAAAAATAAACAAAACAAAGTAAATATAATGCTATAATCAATCGACTTATTACATACAAATTTTTCGTGAACTGAGTGTTCGAATACCGCATTTTTAGAATCGCTTGCTGTGTGAATTGCAAAGTACAGTTGTATTTAACAAGGAAAAGGGTTTACTAACAAAAAACTACCTCTGCTCGAATGTTTTCGGTCTTAACAACTACGGTTGAATTCGCAAGTGAAACCTTGGAAGCAAAAACATGTAATGCGTTAACCAAGTCTTGTGCTTCCCGAACCAATGTAGTATTTTCATTCGAATCTGGTGTTTTGCTCAATGATTCCTTGAATGATTCAGTAACGGAATTTGCTGCAACGACAACTTCTTTGAGTGTTTGTACAGTTACCTGTGTATAAGGCAATTAGTCATTATTGTTATTCAATAGTAAATTTGTGGAACAATTTGTCAAATTCTCGTCAAAGGGGTTGGTCGGAACAGATGTTAAAGTGCAGTATATAGTAT
Source organism: Styela plicata (assembly GCA_963675895.2). Lineage (NCBI taxonomy): Eukaryota > Metazoa > Chordata > Ascidiacea > Stolidobranchia > Styelidae > Styela > Styela plicata. The sequence goes on from OZ023149.1 coordinate 12,615,957, forward strand.
TTGCCCTGGATGGTGATAGAACCGTAATTACATTCCACAGTCGATACCAGACATACACAAAATTATTAATATGACAGTAGTGAATCAGTATGATGTATCACACCATATCATCACACCAAATTTGACACAGCACTGGTCGTTTTTAGTTTAGTTTACTTGAAATTCAAAAAATTTCCGTTATTCCAAAATGTTGCTAATATTCGCCTTTAGACATAATGTCCTAGTTACTAAGAGGATTGCTTCGCAGCTTCAAAAATCAGGTCGGAGACCCGGCGAGTTTGATCAACATCATCCTAACCATGCATCTTTTCCTGTAGAGAAAGTTTTATCCTAATCTCTGATAAATCGAGTCGATGAATCTATGGCGTACACTACAAAAGCAAAAATGGAACGACTCGGATGCGGAAAACAGAAATTGAAATATCATTTCCTACAACAACGATAAATCTATGCGCACTGGGCCTTGAGCAAGTTGATAATAAACAACGGATAGTATTTTTTTGATCAGATAAACCCACACAAATGTTGAAATTAGAATCTTACTGCGTCTGTTTTGTTGACAAGAGAAGTGGAAGAAGTTTTGACAGCATTCAGGAACTGTTGACGATCTTCTGTCGATAAATTCCCGCCAGATGAGACCAGAACATTTAGCTTTGAAATACTTTCTTCCAATTCTTCACCGACTGCTGTTTTCCAGTCAACCTTTAACAGAACTTACTTTGTATGATAAAAATTGTTGTTATTTTAAGTAGATTTACTCTTTTTTACTTAATTTTACTTTTTTAGACCCATAGGTGGCACAAATTAACACAAAATATTTCTAATTTGTTAAATATTCACCTACGGCAAATGAACGGTATATTTGCTGTACTTTTTTCATACTGATGTTGATCGCGGGTCGCTGCGTGATGCCAATGCGTTGCTTTTGGTAAAAAATAGTCATAGCCTATTAGGCAAAATAAAAGCATTTTTTCAATCAGAAAGACACGCCCGGCTCAGTTGCTCAATCGGTTAAGCGCGATTGTATTTGTCCAGATGGTTCGATGCTTGACCGTTTCACCTCTGAGTGTGCCCTTCAGTTGTGCACTTCGCCTGTATCTATAACATAGAACATATGCAGTCACTACAATGGTCCTTGCCTTGGGTATAAGCCCCCCGGTAGGTTCATAGACAGGCCATAGGAAATAATTCGAAAAACCTAAAAAAAAAATCGGGAAAGACACGTATATCTAGCATAAATAGGTGTTTTATTTATAGCCACCCTGACTCAGGCACTGTGCTGGCAGCCAATTATAGTCGGACAGGATTAGAATTACTAGGAGGATAATGATCTTTACGCTTAGCCTACCCAAGTAATTACACCCTGAGTTGAGTGGTGGGCATGGATTAAGGAGCCGGAATCGCCGAGGCTCAAACCCGAGATCTCCAACTTATGATTCCAACATGTTCAATCACTAGGCCATCACGCCCACAATTTGATCTCGTAACTTATTTCCTATTCAGAGAAAGAAACACTATTAACATGATACCCCTAACAATGCCCACATAAAATTTTGCTCGTTCGATTCCCTCTTTTAAATTAACTTTAGTAAAAAAATATTTTTAGGAAATGTATACCTGAGCAGATACGGATGCCACAGTTTCATTGCAAGGTACCAGATGGAACGAGGTTTGATTGAAACCGAATTTTTCGTTTACCATTTCGCATGTTATGGATGCCTTCGCCCGTCCTTTAAAAAATGTAATTAGTAATCCTATTACTAGTTTCTAGTAGGTTGAACATCGTCTATCTCAATCACATCAAATTTAAGGACGCCACTGTTACATGAAAGCGTTACCATCGCCTAGTGGCGAGAACAGCGTTCTCACACGGAATCTCTATGCCACAATTTCAACCAACGAGAAGGACAGGGCTATATTCAGGTGATTCGAATCGATCCGAAGCACGAATTATTCGAATCAATCGTGAATCGTTCATAGAACAAATACTTGGTAAATAAAGTAGAATTTTCATTTTTAGCGACAAAATACAATTGATTTTGTCAAATTTGACCAAAATAAATTGTATTTTGTCGCTAAAATACGGAAAATTTATCTCTTAGAAATGGAGTGTGAATTGGGAAGTATGTTTATGCTAATAAGTATGTTTATGCTAATATTGGAAATTCGTCAATATCAAATTTCATGATATTCATAACGGAGACAAGTTGTAGTAAAAATGGATATTTGTTACCAAAAGATGCATACACACCCGAACTGCATTTTTCGTTCGAAAACATAATCTCTCCGACCAATACCCTCCTCAAACGTGTATGTCTGCCCATCAATAGTCACAGTTTCAGATCCACAAAAGCCTAGAAGAGAAATCATAAAATAAAACTTGTGAAATGTAAAATAAATGTTTATAGTCCCCCATATTGATTCAGATATTTATCACAACACTGCAGTTTCTTTGTCTCTTATTACTTATGCCTTTTCGTTTGTTGCTTGCATCCTTGTTTGGAGTGAATTTGAAAAAAACACGTGATCCCGGCTTTCCTCTCCTACGAGATAAAAATGAAATCTTAAACTATTGCTAGTTTGGACCATGCATTCGTCGCTTGCATCGAGGCTTAGATGATTTCAATAAAACAATATTAATAATGATGAAATAATTTTATTACCTGCGCAAGTTCCAGAATCATCTTTATAACCAGTATCACAGACACATTTTGCTTCATCGTTATCCCCAAGAACACAGGATGAATGTTCAGGACACTTTGGACAGGCTAGAAAATGGCGGAAAGCACTTGATAATCAACTTAAATAGAAGTTTAATTTTGTATAAGTATAAGTCACAGATGAACCGAATTATTCTTATTTGGGTGCAATCTAATTTGAATAAGAAATGCAGTTAATTATTACAATAATCCGGTAGTAAATTCGCACCACCGCGAAGTTTGAACCCAGGAAGAGAATATACCAGACAGCGACGGCCGAAGTACTTTAATATAGGTGATGGGGCGAGCGCTGATGTAAAAGTAAATTGACAATTTTTTAACGAAAAAGCGTGCGGGAGACGAGCAAGAAATTTCGTATAGTCATTTTGCGAAAATCGGAAAAATTTTAGGTTGAAAAATCTAGTATGATAATAATAATATAATTTGGTCATAAAAGGCAGAAAATTTGCGATTTTGATAATTTTGTCAAGACTTTCGCCCCCCATCCCCAATCATCAGTGGTACCACTGTGTATCTTAGACTGTTTCAAGTGCTTCGTAAATTATTCGAAGCATACTAATAAATTATTCGAAGCATACTAACTCAATTTTGGTTACTCAAAGTGCTCGATATACAACAGACTTTTTGATGGAAACATATTTGAAAACGTTGAATTGAATTTTGAACTAATAGAAAATTGGAGGATCACACTAACGAAGAGGAATGTATGACTGTTTATGTGGTAAATCTAATATTAGCCATACAGCATAACTTCAAGCTGTTGACTTAAAATAATTAAATAAGTCAATAATTACTAGATTTGGAATCATACAATAAAATACCTTGTTTCGGTATCAGGGGGTGTTCAATAGTTTAGTTCAAGCGGTATTCAAAATCCAATACATGAATGGGATGCCATTTTGACATTTTAGATAAACGGACTTGGGAATTTTACGAGATTTTGCAAGTCATGACTTCAGTGTTAATTTTGAAATCAATTTTGCAACTCAAAATTTGTAATATATCATGATTTCACTGCAAAATGAATCGATTTAATAATAATCGAACGGAATTGTGTATAATAGAAATTTTATAACATGTGAGTATTGTGATGAGGGGATCCCTAGTTGAATTCCTGTTGGATGAACTTTTAAAGTTTTCTTCTCTAGCATGTATAAAATTCCAAATTTGTTATATATCATAGTTTCACTGAAAAATGAATCAATTAATAATAATCGAACGTAATCGTGTATAATAAAAAATTTATAATATGTCAGCATTGTGATGAGGGCGTCCCAAGTTGATTTCCTGTTTGCTGGACTTTTAAAGTTTTTTTTCTCTAGAATGTATAAAATTTCACCAACCTGCACAAAAAGTTCCATTCCCCTGAAATCCCAAGTTGCAAGTACATGAGAAAGATCCTATTACATTGACACAAATTGCGTTTTCATTACAATTGTTCAACGCTGAAGAACCACATTCATCAATATCTGAATAGAACAAAATTAGTCTTCTGCTCTGAAGTTGTAGTAATGGATATATTTGACCCTGTAAGTAGGGCTGGGCAATTCGATTCGGTGATTCGAATCGATTCGAAGCACAATTTATTCGAATCAATCGTCGATCGTTCTTAGGAACAAACACTTGCTAAATAAACTAAAATTTTCATTTTTAACGACAGAATGCAATCGATTTTGTCGTTAAAATGTGAAAATTGGTACTTTTAGACATGTAGTGTGAATTGCAAATACACTATACACTATAAAATTCTCGATTCTCACAATGAAGAAACGTTGTAATAGTAGTAATAGGATATTAGTTATTTGCATGGAATTATAGATTCGATCTGATTTGAAAAAAATTTTTCGAACCAGATTCGAATTTCGAATGATTCAATTTTGCCCAACCCTACCGCTATGAGCGGGCTTCAGAATCGCTCAACGTTTATTTCAGTTTCGTTCTTTTGCAAATAACTGAAATGGTTCCGTCGAACAAGTTTGCATATAAGAACAGAATATTGTTTGCATTGTTGATGCGTTTTGAAAAACGAAAATTGTCTTTCAAGTATGTCGTTTTCGCTCCTCTAATTACGTAAATAATAAGAGAAGAAAAATTTTCATGCTCATGACAGTTATTTTATTTGTACCCCAGTCGGAAATTTAATCTTGTCAAGCATCAATGACGAATTGACAGTCACCGTACAATTACTCATTGCGTTTATCGGATCGATCATATGGCACCCTAGTTATGTACGTTTTAAAATACATCCACACCTGTACATGTTATTACTCCAGTAAACCCAGGCTTGCATTGGCAATGAAATTTGCCATCTTCCATCGAGCATAGAGAATTCTTTGAACAAGGTTTTGTGTTTTCACAAGTCTTGGCTGTGTGGAATTTGCCAAAACAAAACATTGTTTATTTAGGAACTTGAATTATATAATCTGATGTCAACCCGAAGTCACACCAAGAAAAAGCTGCAACTTACTCAAATCGTTCACTCCCGATCAGAAATTTGATTATTTTGTCAAGCATGCGCTACAATTGGATCGCGTCTCATCAGTGACTTATGCTTAACAAAAAAGCCTTTGCTATATTTTTTCGATCGGGCTACGTCACTACTTTCCATAATCAACAATCTGAAGTATATTTATATGCTACATTATAGTTCCGCATTTGATTTAAATGGTTCACTATACTCACCTATTCAGTTCTGGAACTTTAGTGACTTAACAAAAGCTTATTTCTAAAAATCGCACCTCTAGTTGAAGATTTAAATAAAGGCAGTTTTCTGCATTTTCTCGAATTGCCAAACTTTGACCTAAACAATTTCTTCTATTAGGCGGACGATATTGAGTTGGTGGGCTTCGACTCATCGGCCTCTCGGAGGTCCAATTCCGGATCCGTAAGTTCGAAAGTCAACGTGATCCCCACTAGACTAGAGCATCGCAATCGATGATTAGAATCCGTACGTTCAAACAAATTGATTTTTAATAAAATGGAACTATTGCGGCAATTTATATCTCTATCGCTTTGTATATAATAATTTTACCTTGGCAGTAAGTACCGTTTCCTTGGAACATTGAATTACATGTACATTTGTATGATCCTTCTGTATTTGAACACGTTGCATTTGGATGACAAGTGTCAGTTTTCAAAGAACATTCATCTATATCTGAATCACAAAGCTAGGGTAACATAATAGTAGTGGACTCAGTCATCACCGATTATTTCACCAATGAAAGGGTTATGAATATCCTCCGAGGTACGAATCTTTAATCGTTCTAACGCAAGTTCCAATTACGGATAAAAATATGCGAGAGGTTTAATGGACATCTCGCCGGCGCACTGTATTGAACGTATTTGCTGATCACGGCTTCCTTCGTTTCGGAAAAAATGTGGAAGAGGTCAGGCCGAAACCTCCAACCTCGATTTGAAACTGGTGTCTATACGAGACGTCGTAGTTTGCTATATAACTTACCGATATTCTAGACTTTACTCTCCCACAGAATCAAATAAAAATCCTATCCTATTTGCTCCATTTCTTGGTAAGAAAAGTATCAATGATTTTTCTATCTTGGCTACAGAACTGTTGTTCTAGTTGCCAACAACTTTGTTATAATTAGAAAAAGAATTAAGCTTATGTTCATGCTTAGTGTTGAATTTTAAGTTTCGTTATCGGGATAAATGGCATCCTTATCGACTTATCATCAATTGTTAGTCGTGTAGCGGTAATAAAACGAAAACGGTTTCTATTCTACAGTTGGTTTGCCAATTCCGGACGAATTTAAGAAGCGCTAAATGGTTTCACCATCATCTTTCGATTTGACCATAAAAATTTATCGCAAAATTCAGTAACAACAATTTCTTCCTTCTTATTTAGTGAAGCATGAGAAAGCATGAGCAAATAATAGGCAGAAATTTGTTAAAACTATAGCCGAATCACTAAAATTTTTATTCGAATAATTCGAACCAGAGGTGACAGCCAGGACTGAGCAAAACCGAATCAATTGAAATTCGAATCTGATTCGGATAATTTTTTTGGAATCGGATCGAGTCGATAATTCCATAAAAATAACAAATATTCCATTTTTACTGTTACTATTATTGTTTCTATTAGGTTAATAATTATAGTTCTGAGAAAAATATTGTTACAAATTACAAATATTAGCAATAAAACATTTGAAGGAAGTATTTTTAATTAGACTCAATGTCTAAGAGCGAAAATCTTTATTTTAGGCGAGAAAATACAATCACTTCTAGTCAAATTTGACAATGACAATAAAATAAACAATAAAACAGTAAAACAAATAAAAAATCCCACTTCATTTACCAAGTTTTGTTTTTGTTCCTATGAACGATTAACGATTGATTTGAATAATCTGTGCTTCGAAGGAATTCGAATAACCGAATCGAATAACCGAGCCCTAGTGACAGCCTCATTCTACAATATATATTTATTCAGATACCCGAACAAGAGACTCCATCGGTAAATCCCGGTTTACATTGGCAATGAAATGCTCCGTTTTTGATTGAGCAGTCGGCATTTGTAGAACACGGTTTGGAGTTTTCACATGTTTTAACTGAAATATATCATTATAATATATTATATCATTATTTACACGGGCGGAAAAACCGAGGGCGGGGACATTTCCAACTAAGTTTTTAGAGGAAAATTTCCCCACCCCTTACAAGATTTTGGAGCTTATTCTAAAATTTGTCCATAATCGTAAAACTTTTCGAAATGATTTTGAGTCTTTTTGTCACAAAACGATAAAATCTTTTTAACAAATGAGGTCTTTGGAGAGAAATGGGTAAAATTGGATATGAATGTTACTAATGCATCCCCGTCTCCTCCCCTTTCATCTCCAATGGTTATTTATATCGTTAGAATACGATTTTAGAAAGGTTAAATAAATATTTTCCTGGATAGGTCTGTTTTTAAAAAAGAGTTGAGCCAATGTCTAAATTTATCGTACAATAAAATTAACCTTTCTTTACGTACAGCATGTGTAACGAAAAATCAATATATATATGTTCAAATACAGAGGACCGTGGTTAAGCAGTAGGCTTATGATAGAAAATGTTTCAAAAATATTAAATACATTCCGAAAAAAAAACTGAATTGCGCAGTATAGAAGCGTAATTTTAAATCAAAAAAAAAAAAAGCAGACTTACTTTCGCAATAGGTTCCATTTCCTTGGAACATTGGGTTGCATGCACAAGTGTAAGAACCAACTGTATTAGTACAAGTAGCATTAACATGACAGTTGTCGGTTTTAGAAACGCATTCGTTCACATCTGCGAAAAATAAAATGATGAAGGCAAAATTCAAATGATAGAAGTCTGATATACAACAATAAATTTTAGTTGCAATGTTGCGTTTGAGTCGTGGTGCTATACAGGAAATTCATTTCCAGGCCCAAAAATAGCCTTCAGAAATTTAAGTTAGACATGATGACTGAACCACGGAAAAGCATGAGCTTCCAACGAGATTCAAAGATCTATTTCATCATCATTTCACAGACAGAGTTGTAGTTGTGAACATGGGTAAGTCTATCCAAATTATTATTGTTTGAATTGAAATTGTCTTAATCATACATTTTTTTAGCGATTCGAAATCATTAAAATCTATATCGTATAATCAAAATCAAAATAATGAAATCAAAGTAGCCTACATTCGATTTTGAATGCCTATAGATAAACATGCGGTGCCAACTGATAACAATAACATTTTAAATCAAGCAATAAAACTATTCAACAATGTTTGCCAACCTGTACAAACAGCTCCATTTCCAGTATAACCAGAGTTACAAGTACAATCATATGATCCTTGTGTGTTTGTGCAGGATGCTTCCGAATGACAAATGTTCGTCGTACATTCATCTATGTCTTTGAAAATAAAGACGTTTCAAAGTAATGAAAAATAGTTGAACGACATTGTCTTTTTAGGCACTGACCCAGCATTAAAAATAGACGACTCAAAAATCGAATTCTAAATTATAATTAGCTTTTAAAGATTGTTATTTGGAAACAAAGAGCATTTTTGTCCTTGGAATTGAGTTTAAACGATATTCTAGATTCTCTACATGAATAAACGAAATTGTTAATATTTGAACATATTTTGCCCATTTTACAGCAAAGTCATGATTTATGTCAAATTTTACGACGTAAAATTTCGCATATATCATGATTTCGCTGTAAAATGAATTAATTTAAGAATTCTCGAAAAACGAAATCACTTTCAATAACAGACTATTCGAACAAGGTCATCCCAAGATGTCTGTCGACTTTCCTTTACTTTTTCAGATACTGCCCGAGTGCAATACTGAAGGGCACTCTAAATGACCTATCGAAGACGATCTTGTTGTTACAATATAAAAAAGCGTGATTCTTACCAGTACATGTGACTCCTCCTGTAAAACCAGCTTTGCATGCGCAATGGAACGTTCCATTTAACATTGAACAATCTGAGTTCGGCGAACATGGTTTTGAGTTTTCACAAGTTTTTGCTGCGAATATAACAAGATTTTTAATGAGAATACAATTATAACAATATAAAAAGCATGTTCGACCATTTTTTTCCTATTTTTTGTTTGATTTTTTTAGTTTGCGCAAAAACTCAGTCACGAGCTCTTTGCAAACACGATTTTTTCATCACCCAGTTGAAAAAGTGGTATCAAAAGTTATTGGCCAGCGGTTATCAGGTCGGAATCACAGGTCGCTTTGCATCCCGGCGAGTCCAGCTTGTTTATTGATGCCCATCGCTCAGCTCATGTGGTAATAACTTGGATAGTCTCAGCCGAGCCTGAAAGTTTATATCTTTCGAACTAAACCAATCCTGTTCGTCTGCAAGTGGCCTCTGGCACAGGGCCTTGCTCTTGGTGATCCAATCGAATTTATGAGAAAGATTTATTGTCAACACTGAGAGTAAGAACGGGCAATACGAATCGATTCGAAGCACAATTTATTTGAATCCATTGTGAATCATTTACAGGACAAAAACTTGCTTAGTGACTAAAATTTTCATTTTCAACGACTAATTATATTTTGTTGTTAAAAGTATGAAAATTGTTACTCTTACTAATTTATATGGATTAGTGATTCTATCCGAGTCAAAAACATTTTTCGAATCACATTCGAATTCCGAATGCTTCGGTTTAGCCCACCCCTAATTGAAAGACGCTGGCTGTAAAATTGAGTGAAAGAGTGCACCCACTGAGTATTAACCAAATATTCAATGATACAGCGCCTTGTCGGCAAGAAATATATAAGAAGTGGTTGATAGTTTTACCAGCGCTCAGGGCAGATACAACTCACTGCACCTTACCATGGCAATTCGGTTCCATTTAGAATGTTTTCTGCTTAGAGTGCAGTTGATGGTACTACATCCGGTTGCAGATATTAGTAATGCATTGAAACACACTTGACAAAGCTTCGAAGAACAACTTAGCTAGACAGCGAATTAAAAAACAAAAATAATGTACGGTAGCTACGAAATCACACTTTTCAATTCCAACAGGGTTGGGCAAAACCGAATCATTTGGAACTCAAATCTGATTGGAATATTTTTTCGAATCGTATCAAATCACTAGTTCCATGTAAATAACAAATATCCTATTTTCAGTATCGCAACTTGTCTCCATTGTGAAAATCAAAACATTCATAGGTCATAGTGTATATTTTCAATTCACACTCCATGTCTTAGAGCAACAATTTTCATATTTTGACGACAAAATACAATCGATTTTGGTCGAATTGATTTTATTTTATAGTTAAAAATGGAAATTTCGCCCGAGTAACCTCTCCAGGTAATCTATAACTGCTGGTAAATTATTGATAAATTATTGTGAGAATCAAATTATATTGCCATAAAAAGAAAGTAGTCACCTTCACAGAACGTTCCATTTCCCTGATACATCGAATTACAAGTACAAGTGTAGGATCCTACTGTGTTGGAGCAAGTTGCATCCGCATGGCAAACATGAACACCGGAAGAACACTCATCAATATCTGGCAACAATGAAAAATAAAGAAAGGCTTGATAGTTTTTAAGTTATAACTCTAGATTATATTAATAACTTGTATTTATTTTTAAGAAATTTTTAATATAATAAATAACTTCAAAAAGGTGGGTCATACCAGATTAGAAGAATGTCAGATTCTCTGCTACTCTCACATCGAAATAAAATGAGGATCGTCAGAAGAAAATTTAGCAAATTTTTAATGATATCTATCCCTTGATGAAAGATTAAAACCCTTATTTTGAGTACCTGCTAACAAACTGTACAAAAAGTTTCAAAATCATCAATGATGCTAGAAAATACCAGTGCTGATGGTTTTGAAAATTTTTGGTCGCCTGAAGAAAGTGACATGAACGTTTTTAGACACCTGAAGAAAGACGAGAATCTGTCATCCTGGCCAAGCCTCATTGATAAGGTTTATACCAAATATAGGCTGTTGCGGCGGTGCGTTCCGTCAACGGTTCATAATTAGGAAAATAAGATATTGTGTTATTACTTTATTATCACCAAGCAAAATCCTTGACCAGGAACAGCGATTGTGCCCACTTTTGTCACACTGATTTTAAAAAATACAGTAGTTTTATCGCCCTTGCATTAATTGTATTTTTCTCCAATTCAACATCGCCTTTTCGATAGATTTGAGCCAATTATGGGCTGTTGGTGAACCGTACCTCGGCGGTTTTACTGCAGTTTTGCAAAGTATCGCTCCAAAATCTTGAAGACACTATTTAAATAGGTAAGGAAACATCAAAAATTTTCAACCAACGAATACTTATCAGGATGTCTAAAATATGTTCAATTTAAACCATATTTGGTTCAATCAAAATAGCTTCAAATTTAAAAAAAAAGGTTTTGTTAGATCACAGACACGATTTATACGGTAAAATTTAACTCATAAACTTGTCAATGGTCCATAGGAAAAAAGTAAAGCGAAAATACTCAAAATTTGAAGTGTTAAGTTATACCTGAGCAAGTCACTCCTCCAGTATATCCGACTTTACAAGTACAATGAAAACTTCCATCCTTCAAAGAACAATCAGAATCGCTGCTACATGGTTTCGAATTTGCACATGTTTTTGCTGTGAATACAAAGTGGATGGAAAATTGTTTTCACGGAATATGATCAAAAAGAAATATCGAGAATGACTCTATGAGAATGAAATACAACTATAAAATGTACTTTGAGGCGAGGTCCCTCAAATTCCTGTTTGGTAATTTTTTTTTTCAAAAATAAGAGCCATTTCTTTGCGTGTCTGAGCGGCAGAGTACCTGATATTTTGTCAACCTGTTTTAGATATCATTACAGATTTGTTTTGATTTATGGTCAAAGCGTGGCGGAGGTAGCATTTTGTAGCTCGTGTGAGCTTAAATTCATTAAAAAAAACAGTCAAAATATATATGAGTGGGAGTAATGAACGGATGCATGTATAAACATACGTAATTTAACACAGAATTGTTTTTGTTTTAGCAAAATCCATCAAATTTAGTAACAATTTATTGTTGTATTTCCATATCATATTATTTGAGGGGCGATCAAAAAGGTTGTAAATAATAAGTGGTAGATGGAATATAGTCCACTTATCGTGCAGTTGCTGGTTTTCCATTTTATTTGGCGACAGTTATCGCCAGTCGACAATTTTAAGATCTGCTTTTTTTTTAATTTGCAATCCAAAAATTTTTGTCAATAGATGTTTTGTTGAGTATGTGTCGCTGATGGATCGCGTCGATGAGACGCGTTCCATCTGTGGCACATGCTTGACAAAATTAAATTTCTGATTTCGTTTGCTCCAAGCAAGACCGGAACGAAACAGCGACCAAGAGAAACTGAGTGGGCTAACGCCTTCTAACTCCAAAATGTGGTACCAGAGGCTGCTTTGTATAGGCAAAATCCCAGGGAGAATTGAACCACACTATAATAAAGTTTAGCGAATGGTATCTGCCCTGGGCGATGGTAGACCACATACCACATCTTTGTTTCCATTTAATCGTCTACTGAAGACATGCAAGCAATACGCTATAGGGTAATTCTAAAATCTGCACCTACGAAACAGATTTTGATATTCAAGAGTCAAATATAATGTAAAATTCATAATACCTTCACAGAACGTTCCGTTACCCTGAAACATTGAATTACATGTGCAAGTGTATGAGCCTGCAGTATTTGAACAAGTTGCATTTTGATTACACGCATTCGTCGAAGCTGAAGAACATTCGTCGACGTCTATACAAAGAACAAGATGCAGGTTTTGAATGGCATATGAGAAAACATAAAAAAGAATCGATTGGTAAATATTAACTCCATAAAAATAATATATGCCTCCTTAGGTTTTGAAATATTTTTGAGCAGAAGTTTTCGCCCCTAAAACCGCGTATTTAGAAATTAGCAAAGAAATAAGCAAAGAGTTTTGCACAAAATATTCAAAATTACTTTGGGAATTGGAATACCCTTTAAGCTATCAAAAAAAGAGAAGGCATCACCACAAAATCAATGCTCTTGTATATTTCAGTCACATTAGAGTGTGAAACTTTTAATTTGACTACTAAAAGTATGAAGAAAATAATGAAGCTGAATACAGCAGGTCATAAAAATATAAATTAGCTTACCCACACAATAATATCCATCTCCAGTATATCCAGTCTTACAAGCACAACTCATACTAGTGGGAGCGAGAGTAGTACAAATTGCATTGCTGCTACATGGATTTGCGTTATCACATGTCATGGCTGAAAAAGTGAATAGAGAAATATTTCAAGTAGGAACACAATTGAAATGTGACTACCGAAAACCAGTATTAGAGAGACTCGAGTCAATGACTCGACTCAAGTCGCACTCGAGTCCCCTTTTTCCATGGCTTGACCCCAGTTGTCTTAGCTAAATAACTCGACTTGTATCCTATTTTACAAAATGCAGACGTAACTCGACTTGATAAAAATTTAGCTCCAGTCTGCAATCAACTTTTAAAAACCACTTTGTCTGCCGTTGCGTGACTAATCGGAGAAGAAAACGTGCCACACAAAAGGATAAAAAATGCAATGTACCCTGCAGTGAGATCCGTGCTCGTCTATCCAATAATGATCAGATTGTGGTTATAAGTGGGTAATAATAAAGTGCAAAGTGGTGAATTTAGAGATTTAGAAATCGACCCGTGACTCGCCTTGTGAATCGTAAATGTATGACTCGATTTGACGTGCGGCTTGAAAGTACAGGTACTCGACTTGACACGAGACTATATATTTAAATTTTATTAAGACTTGGACTCGACTGGCAAGTCGTGTGCCCTTCGACTCGACCTTGCACTCGAAGTACAACTCGTTCCCAACACTACCAAAAATAAGATTACGCTACACTGTGGCAACACCGTTCATTAGTAGTTCCGAATTGTTTTTGTTAACGAACCTCGACGCCGGCGGCACGTTCGGTCAGTGGTCAATTAATCGCCGAAGACGTGTATTGTACTGTTTCATTTCACGAGCAACAGAAGTGAAATATTAGAATGAGTTTTGAATAAGGTAGCCTATTAACTGGGGCACTGGATAAGCTCTCCTCATTGGCTACAGATACGTGATAGTGTGTTACAATACCTTCACAAAATGTGCCGTTTCCTTTGTATCCAACTTTACATTGGCAATAAGAAGGTTTTGGATCAGTTGGTTGAGCTGTTTTGCATTCGCCATTTGTGTGACATTCCGCACAATCGTCTACGTACACTGAAAATAATACAAGTTTAATTACGATTTTTAAAAAGTAAACCAATTTTTATCCGCCAAAAGGTATATACCCGAGTAAATAAGAACATTGAGAGTTAACTCAGCAGTAAATATATCAAACATGTGTTCAAATTATGTTTCTATAATATCGCTAGATATTCACAAATGAAACATTTTCGCTTATACCATTACACTTTGGTCCTATTATCAAAATAAAAATAGCTACGTTTATAGCTACGTAGCCTATACAATAATACCAGTATAAACAAACTAACAGGGGATCATTTGGTAAAAGTTAAATTCACTCCTCTCTCTTTCCTGAATGTTCCGCGCGGGGTGGCCCTGAGCGAGACGATGTAATACTAGGGATAATGCTCGATAACCTTACCGGTTCCTCATTAGTTTCACACTAGATGGAATGACAAGACGAAAGATACATTGAAACATTCTTAATTTCATACTGTTAAATAAAAGTTTATTCCATCAAATAGATTCGAATCACAGTATTGATATACCCAGCTCTACAAGCATTGCAAACTAATGAGAAAACACTTCACAACAAGGTTTCAATACATACGTGATGAAGGTAATTTTACATCGTATCAAATAAGCTTGTTCAGATTTTTACGAATCAAAAATTAATAGAAAGGCGTTGCTCAACAAAAAAATCGATGTTTTTCAAACATGAACCACCAATTGACCGCCCCTCTGCGGTGCGATTCATTAGTGCATGTTTAACAAAACCAGTCTTACACATGCTGAATGAGTTAAAATTTCGATATGATATAGTTTATTACCCTTGGCCTTCACCAACTTCGATGCGCTAGCAAGTAGCGCAGCTATCAATAAAAGATAGCGCATAACTCGTTTTTGTTCCCTTGGTTCACTCAGCAGAATATTGAAAATTGTCACACCCAAAAGATAACAAAGATTTTCGTAGACAACTAACGACAATATGAGAGCAACTTATCGAAGAACCAATTTATTAAGCCAAAACAGAAGTACGTATTTCGCCCACATTGAACTGCTAATGATTTAATCATAAAATTACAAGTAGGTCTGAGCCAAATATGGTGAAAACTGGGAATTTTCATACTCTGGCTTGAGTCATGGATGAAGAGAGAGATCTAGAGAAGAGTTTTGTCACACCATGCTCAGCGTTGATTGATTCAATAGACATTTTTGCTAACTGGTGAACATGTTTTTTTCGAAACACATAGCTTAAAACAAGAGCAAACATTTTGCCAACGCTTGAGGAAATAGTATTACGTAGTCGTATTTTCTTTAAAAAAACATACAGCGGCCAATTAGGCAACAAGATACGCGTGATACTTCTATGAGTCGGTTTATGACAACTAAACGGAAGCTGTGCATTCCAATATCATCTACCTACACGAAACTGTCTTGTTTCTTATTTTTACGCCATTTACGTATATTACGTCAATTATAATGTACATGAAACACAGAATTACATGTTTTGATATTAACGCATGCGCAAAGATAATCAGTTTTTACTAGTTAAAAAAATTGTGTTCAAACACGCGTATGTTAAGTATGAACCACTGATGGATCGCGCCGTCATGGCGCGGTCCATCAGTGGTTCATACTTCACAAAATATAACAACTGGCTAAATCGTTCGTCGTCGTGATTCAGTAATAATTTATAAATGAGTAAGCTCCTTTACAATATACATCTATGTAATGCAAGGCATTCCAAAACTGCACAACTTCACAAACATAAACTGATTTGATCGTCATTTAACTATTTCGTGATGAAAATATTGAAATAGAATGGAAAATGACTGTCGAAAGAAATAGAACAAACTTATTGATGATATCTAATATTGCATCTTTGTAGAAATATGACGGTAGGAAAAGATGATTTAAATTGTCAAATTTATGACATCATAATGTGCGTCGCAGAAAGTAAAGTTCTGGCAAAAATATACAATTTTAGTGACGACGAAGAAAATCATATAGAAATCGCGCCGAGAGCGCGAAATTGTTTGCGTGAAACAGTGTTTTAGGGGCCAAGACGATAAAAATAGGGGTACGTTATTTTGATGAATCAGATTGCAAACAAAAATTTTCCACGTTATTCCTTTATTATAATACATTTTTTTGGGGATAGGAAGGGGATTGCACTGCCATTGTGGGTCGTACTCCGTAGACCACTAGCGTATTTGGAAGAAGGGGCATGGGGGCATGGCTTCCCTCTCCTCCTCGACTAAAAAGAACTGGCCTTCTGAGGGCTTTAAAACGTACAAAATTCTGAAATTTACGAATTTTATGATACACTTGTTTTTAAGCCCTGAATTTCCCTTTTTAAAAAAATTTGGCGCCTCCGGCCCGATTTTTTCCGGTGTTTTCTAGTAATATGCAATAAAAACCCTATTTTTCAGTACAAAAATTCGAATGTTAAGTCATAATTTGACCTCGAAAATTATTCAAATTACTACCCCACTTTTCAAGGTCTTGAATACGCCACTGCTTGTTTCGTGTTTTATTCATCTAACACTTTCAGTTGAGATTTCATAGGAATATAGGATGAAAACAAACTGGTCTCACTGACGGCGAAAGTTTTGATGTAAATCGGCACACAGCGGCTCATGTAACAACCGTTTAGGTTACTGCGGCAGATATTAAAAGTTTCGACAAAGTTATTCAATAAAGGTATTAAAACGTGATTAGTAAATTTCGATAAATTCTCCCGATTTTCCCAAATGCAAAGCTGCATTTTCATTGATCTTCGCAATCTACATTTCCGTAACAAAAGACGACTCACCGGAGAGGCAATGTATTTCGAATAATTTCCATGGGCATAATATTATAGAAAATCACTTTCAGTCGTTAGGAATTGTGGGGCGATTATAGAATATTATGTTTATCCTGCAGAAGAGGAAAGTCGCGAATACAGTTCCTAATCGGGAGAAGCAGCGCTTACGTGAAGTACCATTGCGCCGGCGAGGCAGCTGAACTCTCGCATTTAATCAGTCCTCACGGGATCCAAACCTGCATCAGAAGGGTCAGAGAAGCGTATTTTCAACGACGAATGAGCTAACCCAGACAGGAGTGTTGACGCTTCCATGTTTTTTTGTTTGTCCAACCTAAAATTCCCTAAAAGTTCATGACACCACGTTTGGTGGTGTGATACTTTCATTCTATTTAAATTTTGTATTCTCTTGCATCTGCCAACCTATGCTTAAGAATATTAATTAAAAAAAGGGTTAAGTATATTATTATATACTTATTCGAACGCCATTGAGAATCAAGTAAAATTATGCTACTATAGAAATTTAATGCATAGGTAATAATTAATATATATTTCTGTGAGGCAGATGATCAAATGGATAAAGATTTTGCCAAGCATGGGTCACAGAGGGATCGCACCTATGCAGCGCGATCCATCGGTGACCCATACTTACCAAAACGTATCTGGTCTGAACGTTTCAAAGGGAGCAAGAACGGGATCAACACAAATTTTTATGGAGAAACAAATAATTGGGACTCTAATATGGTCATGAAAGCATACAATAGAAAATAATATACGATCTACATGAGATCAATTATTCATGATATGATTTATATAAGCTATTTTGTTGAAGAAAACTATATTGTTTCTCAAGCTGAGTGGTCATATCCTTTGTTTTCAAGTACATTAAAATATTTGAAGTCGACACAAATTCCATCTGGTGCTATTCCAGTACCTGCACTTTCAGGAGACGGCGGACGACAACACATCAAACCAACAGTGACAGAACCTGAAAATTACAGAATGAAAGCATTGGAATCAGGTAACGAAATATATATTAAAATCAAGTTTGATCAACTTTTAGGGCGAATTGCACTTTATTAGCACATTTCAGTCTACTTGGGAAGCTCTCTTATATTGGAGTGCATTTGCGGGTACTAGGATTTGGGGTATCTCACTCTCAATTAAAAAAAAATCAGTGCTAGCCGAAGGATCTGAAATGTAGACAATCGATCCCTGTCTGAAGGAACAAAAGGGGCATCAATTTTACTTCAAAAATATATGCCTATCGAAGAGACCAGAGACAAATGAGAATTTCACAAACTATGTATTTTTCGATTCAAAAGAATTTGCAGATTGATCGGTTCAGAGCTTTAGATTTCCAAATTGTGTCTATGCCATAAATGTCAGACAGGCGGGTTAGCTCAATCGGTAAAACATTGCAAATACTCTTCGTGCTATATATCTATGATCGTCCTGGCGTGGGTTCGAATCCTGTAAGGAATAAAATGCGAGAGGTCTGCTAAAAGCATCGTCGGTGCACGGTGGTTCAGATAAGCACTGCTTACAGCTTTCTCCACCAACCAGCTCCATGCAAAAATATTATCTTGCATGAATATTCAATAAAGCATATATATTGCGAAATCCATCATTTAACAATAGTAAGTACATTGTACCTGTAGTGGGGAGATGGGCAATTCGTACAAAATCGTAAGTTTTGCCATCATTGTCACTTACTTCAACAACATAACTGCAACCTTGCCTAGAAGTAATTGAGTTAAATATTATTTGATTAATAACTTATGTCTGATATTTACATCAAGATGACAGAGTTTTGATTTTGGGGGAGGGGGATTTCCAAGTTCTCGTGTCATTTTCTTTGGATGGACAAGAGAGTTTCAAATTCATCAACACTGCTATTTCATAGCAGTATTGATGATTTTGAACTGTTTTATGCAGTTTGGTTGCTGCAAGACACTCAGAAAAGAACATTTGAATCTTCATCATGAAAAAAGCCAATTTGATAAATTTTCCTTCTGATGGAACCTATCTTCTGATTAGCATAGCAGAGTAGCTGGCATCCTGCCAATCTGCCTAATATTCAGCAAATATCACCTAAAACGTTGGAATGTTGGTGGACAACATTGTTGTTGCGTTATTCACCAAGAACCTAAAAGATGAAGATAGGATTTTAATCTTATCCTGCTAAGAGGGAAAGCAGAATCATGACCTCTTGTGAAGTCAAGATTTCCACGCAAACCCCTCGCACAGAATTAGAACCCAGAACAATTAGAGATGCATAGATAGAAGTGCATTTCATAATGCTTTAAATCAATTGAACTAACTAGGCAACCTTCAAACAATGTATTTTGTTTAGGTTAGGTAGTAATTAAATGCACATGAGCACAAACACTAACCTATAAAGTTTGATACACACATCAGTTTTATTAGGCCAGGGCAATCTTGCTTTTGACCAATCAGAATAATCGCTCCTCGTTACCACGACACTCTGCCAAGTTTTACTATCCACATGCTCAACACCAGCTTTTAACCATGTTGTTTCATCTACACCAACAAATAATCCTGCTTGATCATATTTAATCTGAAAACAAATAATTTTCCAACTTTAAAGAAAAACAAATTTAAGATTTGTTTTACACGCTTATATCGTGGTCTATAATAAGATAAAAATTTGAAGACTGGCAGACTGACTACCAGCTACTCTGTTCCATCAGAAGAAAATTTGATACACAGTCAATAATTTGAGATATATTTGTGACTTGAAGATATAAATATCTCATTTTGAGTGCCTTGTAATCACCAAACAAAAAAATCTAAAAATCATCAATACTGCTATGCAAAATAGTGGTGATAAAATTATGTAATAATGGACACTACGGGCAAAAATTCTTTGTGTGAAGCACAAAGCTAACCTAGAATAATTTCAAAAGTGGTTTTCCAGGGCCTGAAACTAGTTAAATATTCAAAAATAGTTATAGTGCACCAAAAAAATTTTGGAACATTTAACATTTTGCTAGGGAGGTCATGCAATCCCCCACTTTTGTAGTGGGCTCATAGCCAAAGTATCATCACCCACTAAGAGTGCTTTAGTGGTCTCTAGCCTCTTCTAAAAAGGTGCTTTAGACAATTCTTTAAACAAACGTTTTCATAAAAATAAAAATGTACTACCGATGGATTAAAGGAAAATCTAGTTTCTGCAACAAAATAATCTTCTGTCATTTCGAGTCCAAGAACATGTCCATTGTACGCTCTCAATACAGGTTCATAATAAGTGTTCCTCCAAAAGTCAGTTTTGTAATTTGGTTCGATCTGAAGACTAAAAAATGGAAATTAAATTATAATGAATAATGTGAAATATGATCTTACTGTCTTCTATACTTTAAAGCGAAATTCCAAAAGTTTAACCAAAACCAACCATTTGATATAAGGAATTTTATTTTGCCACGCATGTTCTGCAGATGAGCAACATGATCCATAAGCAGATAAAGCTGAATTACTGAAATTAAGTTTGTGCAAACACGTTTGGAGTTCATCCAAAACAGTATGATGTAAAGTAATTCTATATAGCCTAGGCCGGTAGGTACAGTAGTTGATCATTCCAAAAGCTATCAAGTCCTTGCAGATAATGTATCGTTAGCACAATCAGAAAATTCCCCAAACAAGCTGTATTGCAATCTGGCAGAAGTATTTGCATTTAATCTAGAATCGAATATAGCCTTAATATATTCTAAAATCTCATTTTAATCCAGTGTTTGGAGGGCTGAAGCTACATGTACCGGTACTTTTTAAGCTCAAACCTGGAAAATGATTCGAAAAGTTAAATTACCTACCTTGACATTTTAACTTTAACAGTGTCAGGTTTGTCTCCCACTTTCCATCCAAGAAAGTCTGGAATTTTGTCATTTTCGAAATTGCAGCTGAAAAATGCCATCAAGCCTGCTTTTGCAGCAACGAGGAAAACACAGAACAACAATTGCCGCTGACTCAGAACTCGCTGCGATCACAGATCAGCAAAGACTTTCGGAGTTTTTGCAAAATTTCTGTGGCAGTGTAAATGTGGCACTTAAGTACCAATGGCAGTGCACTACAAGGACGTCAGTGGCAAATCACTTGTGCCACTGTTTTTCATCCAGAGTCAAGCTTAAGATATATATTTCAATTAATCACGATTTACTCGTTGCCACCCTGTTTACGGTGTCAAGTGCCAAGGTACAGGACCCATGCAAAAAATAGCCTCCAGCCAAACCATTTGCTTCCGCCTCGCTTGGCCTGAACAGTGGCGACAGAAGTTCCCCGGGGACACTAGAACCGGACGGACGTCATGGTAGGGGGTGGGAGAGGGTAAGAAGCATGTTGCCATAAGCAATTCGATGTCATCAACATTAGGGAATATAGCACATTAGCACTTGAGGGATTTTTATAACATAATATTTTCTGTTTTTTAGAAACTTCCTACTATAGTAAATAACGTATGAATATGTTACAAAAATCATTTTCGTGTTTTTCTTTGATGTACAATTATTTTTGTTTTCACGAGATTTTGTAATCAAATCGACAATTCCAAGGATTTCTATGACATTTAGCTACTAACTTATACTTCAGGAAACCGGTACCAAGAACATCGCGGTATAATCAGGATGTTCAAGCCGATAGGGCAAGGTAAGGGTCGAGTGGTACATGCGTGATCTAGGTTTAACGTTGGAAACGCATGGCAATCTATTTCGAAAACAACCAAATTAAAATTTATAATGAAAACTTAAACATTTCCTTTTTTCATATGACATGTGATTGTATTATCTTATGCCCATACATGAAATATATATGCTAAGAAATATTTTATTTTATTATTTTATCAGTCTGACAATTTTTAGTGAGTCATGTGTGATCAAGTATGATCGAGTCAATAAGGCGAGATTCGTGGTTGATTAATATGTGACAGAATAAGTTTTCTGAATGTTAATGTACATATATTGTTTTATATTCTTTTCATATATATAATGATCTTGCTTCAAGCGAATAACCACGCCTATATTTGGATATAAATAAGAGTTGATTTGGTGAATGAAAATACATATATAATGCCTAGTGATTAGGTTCAAATACGTCATTGTTTCTGTTTCGGGATTAGGACCAGAAGATATTCATCATAGAACAGTGGGGTAGAGACTTGCTTCCTGACTTCTATACTACTAACACTCAGTGGTGTATTTGTATCGATTCGTGCTGTGTTTTTGGTATCTGGTGGAATTGCTAAACATGCTAAAAACGACCCCAAAATGCCGGAGTTATGTATGTATGTATGTATTTTTTGCCTTTAAGCATGTACGGTAACACTAGAAAATATACATTCTTATTAAAAAGATCAGGGAGTATGTACCTGAGTTTTAACCCTGTCATAAAAAAAATGAAAAAATAGAACAAATAAAAGAAAAAGTAAAGAGGAAACTGACACGACACATGACAGAAGAGGTAAAAAATATAACATGAACGGACATCATATATAAATATATACAAGCGGTAAATATAATATTATAAACTTTGATACGCAGCCTATATTACTAGGTTATTCTGGAGAATCATGAAATGGGGACGTGTCTCCACATAATTGGATAAGAAGTAGTTGCGATAGTAAATAGTCAAAATTAAATCAAGATCAAATAGGTGTCATTCATACACATTGACGGAGACTCAATAATTACATCACCACATCAATTATCATCAACCTTTTCCTTCATACATACCCTGCCAAGTATGGGCAGAGATAGTACATGCCAGTAAGGCTAGAACCATCCGCCGTACATACTCGACAGAATCAGGTTAAATGGTCATTGAAGTGTGCGGTAATTAAATTATGTCCATGCACAAGAAAGTGAGAAAGATGTTGACCAAAACCTTCAACCGATTCGGAACTGGTGAATGTACATAAAAAATAAACATCAATATAACATATCAATACTAAGGTTTTAAAGTTATTATGAATATAATATGGAAGGGGATGGGAGATATGTTTTGATCATATTTTAAATCGAAAGGTTGGTCGTAGTAATGGCTACCTAGTTTTTTCCTAAACTAGGCAAAGTTGAAAGAATTTTACCCGAAACTTGTATTAACAAGTACTACCAGGTGACCTAGTTTCGCTTTTATACTTCGAACTACTTTGAAAAATCAGGTAATCATCATTGGGATGCATTTTTAATAGATTTGACGTTTGAAATCACCAAATAGTCAATTTTAAAAGATTTTTAAAAGGATATTGTGATTTACCTAGCTTTTTTTAACCGGGCCCCTAGTTGTAAAAATCGGTTACTTTAATTATTTTATTTAGCAACTCTGTATTCTCCGCTTTCCTCTTCCGCAGGACAGACATAGACATATTCACTTTGACCTCACCCTCGCAGCAAAACAAGAACACACGTAATACTCATAGAGATAAGGAAAAAAGAACAAAACTTTTGAGGTTTAAAACGTAAAACTAGCCTACGTATTCAATCACCCCAAAAATCATAAATTCAATTATTCACAAGGAAACAAAAACACGATGTTAATCGGGAGTTTCATGTTGCCGTGGTGCTCGAAAATATGTGTAACCAAACAGCAAATTAAAAACACAAATAGCCAAATTATATGACGCATTCTGGTGTAAGCAAACTATGGATGCCTCAGAGGATTTTCAAGGACAAGAAAATTTGGGGGAAATACGGTAAAATGTCGGTACTCATAACAATATTGGTGTCATATCTGAGCGTGAAATTTTAAAATCAACTTGGTCTTGCATTTACTGCGATGGCAGTCGTTTTTTTTTTTTTGAAAGTTGAGACAGGATCTCGCAAATCGATGCGTGAACTTCGCGTATCCCACTATGAAACGTAGTGTTTCTAAACATTTGTATATATGTCCGTTAGTAGATTAGAATATATTTTGCAGAAGAAACTCCAACAGCAAACTTCGCATCATAACTGTTCTTTTGTCGATTCTTAATATCCACCGTCCGAGTGCTGGTACATGGTAGGTAACATGTGCAACAAATTCCTTGAATGATACAACGCATACAGACATAGTTTATTTCGACACCTCTGTCGACACAAAAGGCGATACAAATGAAGATATCACATTACAGAGTTATCAGGAAAGCCAGCAAAACCTAAAATAAAGTATAAAAACGTTTAAGAATAGGTTGCGAAAGGTTGGTTCGTAACACATGGCTTCCTAGTTTTTATATAAACTTTAGGCATTTTTAAATTCGAAAAAATTTTGCGGGACGCCCCGAAACTATAAACACACACACCAATTAAAAAACTACACCAAACGTCAAATGGGAGTACAGCCGAGGCTCGACTGAAATCTTAATAAAGGACGTCACGCATCCAGGTGCCATGATTTTGCTCAATCCAACCAAGTCACACCTGGAATTAGTAACAAAGCTATTTATAATGTGAAGGTTCCATCACAATCCACACACAAGAGTGATCGGAGCAATTCGCAAACATATCCCAACCTTGGGATATACGAAAGAACAACCGTCATCGGTAGCGACTGGTTACGGCTTCCTCCACTCGCCAAAAATGATATCCTATCCTATTCAATATTTCATCCTGGGTAAACCCAATATTTCATCCTGGGTAAACCCAATATTTCATCCTGGGTAAACCAAATATTTTACCTAGGAATGTCAACACAAGTTGGTTGGCTACATCGCGCACGAAAACACCGAAATGAACATTTTCAGAAACCAATGAACTTCTTAAGATTTTGTTTCGCTTGTTCGCAGTTCGGTTGTTTGATATGGCAGAAAAGGCGAAATAAACCTATATATATACAATCTGTGTTCAGTGTTACTATAGATTGTTACAATCTATAATGTTACGCAACAGAAGACTGAAAAGAGGTCAGGGATCAATCGTTACACAACTTTCCTGCTGCCGTGCCGATCCACACTGAGTGGCTGGTAGTCGGTATCTGGTATAGTGTAGTGCGGAGTAGACATCGTGTGGTGCAGAACCGTATCTGTAGCGTACTACTATAAAAGTAAAAAAAGTGTTTTTCGACTTTTCTTTGGAGTGTTTTTTGAAAAAAAAAAGATATGGTGCCGGATATTGATTCAGTATTTCACCGAAATGTAAACTTGTAGAAGTGCGCAGTGTTAGACATAGTGTATTTCGAATCTCCAAAGGACAATACAACAGAAAAACAACACCGTACCGGTACTGCGTAGTTACACACAAGGCAAATACTGGACGATTCTCGAAAGCTGTCAAAACCTAAAACAAAGTTTATAACACAACCAAATAAATGATTTGTGACTACTCAGCAAAAGAAAGCAAATACTGAATAACTTAATTAGTTGGAAATCATTTTGTCTGTGACCCGGGAATTGCACAGTGCATCAGTAAAATGACGCAAGTTTGTCAATATTTGAAGATTTTGGTTCCATTCATCTACTCCAGAATATACAAAATTCACTCCCCCAATATTTCTAAATTTTGCTATATCATTTTAATGTTAATTTATTGTGAGTGAAATCATGGTAAAACCAGTTGCCGTTGCTCTGTTTAATTTTAGTCCGAGTCCTGTCACTGACCAATGATCATATATATTATTTATTTTTTCTCTATCACAAGTGGAGTGAAAATTATGCAGAGTGGAAATTGCTTTGTATTTTATGGGCCGAACAACGATATTATTTTTTTTTCACTTCTTTTGCTTTTTTATTATTTATTTATCTATAACATACTCAAATTACACGTTACACTTAATATTTATTATGTGCACTCACACCAGATTAATGTCTCTGAATCTGTAATCTTATTTTCGCAAATTGGGTGGTTGCAGACTCTGATGACCGAGAGGTTGTATCGCAACCCCCCAGTCTGTACCGAAAACGTATAATTTTAAGCAGTACTGTATTTCATATATTCTAATGTTTTCTGGTTGATGAAATTAATAAACTCTCTCTCTCTCTAAATCAAAAACGCAAGTGTCATAAAATACGGTAGTGAACTTGGGCTCATACATTAAATATTATTAACACAAATGCATGTGCAGTTTGCTACACGTACCGGAAAACCACATTCAATAACTGAAAAACTAGGAAATAGACAATTATATTGACCCAAAACGCATAAAATTACGATGAAAATCGAGCGTTGGTCTTCTTGTAATCATAATAGCTTTTACAATACAATACAATTTTTTTTTGACTTCTCGATGCAAATAATAATATACACAAAACAAAAATGAGAACCCAGGAAGGAGAGCAAAATCTAGAAAAAGATTTAAAACGTATTTCACGTGCTACACCTACCTGCAAACATACGCACAGTCAAACACACAAAACTTTAAGAACTAACTCATCATTTCAAAATCATTTCAAAACTTATTACCAGTAAGTGAAGAGGAAAACAAATTTGGGCCAATTATGCCGAAAACGCATAAGGTGTCTGAATTGGAGACGTGCTGTAACTGGTAATGCAGAATGAGAGAAAATAATAAACAAAACTAAACGCTAACGTTAAATTCGGTGATTGCTCAGAGCAAAAACAAAACGAGTAAGTTACAAGTAATTTTAGGCATTTCTTAAAATTCACAATACATATAACTGGAACACTATGTTATGTCAGGTAATGCATTCTGGCGTTAATTCTTCAAAATACATCATGCAAATCGAATGATTTGAGGCTATATCCTCATAGTATTAACATAGTGAACACAAGAACTATTCGGATGCCGAAACTGAGATCAGAATATCGTCCAAAAATTTGTTTATTTGAAGGAGAATCAAGTAAGGAGTTATTGAAACATTGTCTTTCAAAACTGAAAAATTTAAATGATTTCAGATGCTAATAAACTTCTTAAAAATTGGTTTCGCATGTTCGTAAGTTTGTAGTTTACAAACCAGTATGGAAATCCAATCGCGAAAACAAGGTATCTAACCAATGTTTTCGTTGCAATTTACTACCACCATTGCCAATACAGTAGATTCTCCATCCAAGAAGAAGTTCTCATTTCGAGTTATATCTCACTGCCTGAGATCATGACCTTATTTTCATTCGGTTGCATGCAGCCTGCGCCTATATCCTGTCCGTTGCGGCGTTACTAAAAACTAATCTGTAACTCGTAACAATCTTTGATGTATAACAATAATTGACAACGAAAAAGAAAATGAGGTCAAAGCCGAACAATTGTTATAATCATGCTTTTTTTTTCCTGCTGCCGTAAAGGAATCCACACTGAGAATGGCTGATGTAGTCAGTATCCTTGTATCTGGTATATTTTGGTGAAGAATATTGAGATCAAATGTGGTGCATGAAGAATGCATAGTAATTTTTCGTACAATTATTATTGCAAAAAAAAAACAATGCTATACTGTGGAAATAGAGATATTGAGTTTATAAAGAATAACCGAGACTGTAAATTTAATAGAAGTGTGGTCAACATGACACTTTCACATAAATTATCATCCATTACCACCAAGATTTTTAACAATTTAGAAAAACAATATTTGCCTAGGATTAAATCAAAGCATCAAGGCAAAAATCCGAACAACATGAACTTGGTGGTTCAAAGCAGTTTGTTCAATTTTTAACCATAAAACAAAGTTTAATTTATTTATTCATCGATAATTGCAAATAAATGATGTTAAATGCAGAATCTAAAAGGACTTTGCCACCAGCAAATAAATTGAATCTGAGATAATAGAGACGGTAAATAAATCAAATAACGCAAGTGTCATAGTGTACTGCCCAAGCAATGGGCTCATACATGAAAATAGCATTAACACAAAGTGCATGTGCAGCATATGTGCAGTTTGCTACATGTACCAGAAAACCACATTCAATAACCCCAAAAAAACTAGGAAACTAGAACAATTATTTTTACCCGGAAAATGCATAATATATGGGATGAAAATCGAGCGTTGCCTACTCAGTACTGTATCTCATAATAGCTTTTACAAAATACAATAAGCAATTTTATTTAGACTTCGGTCAATGCAAATAATAATAAAAACAAAACAAAAATGAGAAGGCAGAAGGAGAGCAAAATCTAGAAAAAGATTTAAAACATATTTCACGTGCTACAAATATTTACTTAAATATTAAAATAATATACCCAACTACAAATCAGTCATCCCCGACTTTTTACAGTAAGTTCATTCAAATTTCAACTAGATACGTTTTGACCTAAGTTGACCTGAAAATCTAAGTTTGGTACAATATTCCCTAATGTCATCGAAATTATACTGTATAACTGGCCAGGGAAAGAATATTCTCATCCAAACCAGGGCTCGAATGCTGAAAGCATCTGGCTTTGTTCAGTTTGTCTTCAGGGTTAGGATGAGTTGCTTTCAAAATGAGAAATTTTTATGGTAATTGGATATATGGTACTAAACTTCTTGAGACCCATTATGACTACCAGTCTCAGCAGATAACACTGACTAAGGATATTGTATTTACGTGATAATAATATTCAAAATTGTGTGAAGTCATTTTCTAATGTGATTATGTGAAGTGGTTTTGGCGCTGATGTGGTTAAATACTGAATATAATTGAATAGTAATATAACATACATACATTAATAATTTTTACACAAAATGTTTATGGCATTAGCTAAACTGTTGAATATAATTGAATTGGAGTATGAAAGCATACAATTTTTACACAACATGTTAGTCTAAAAATAGCAAGCATGGTTATTGTTTTTCCAAAACAGTCATTCGATGTTTTCGAAATGGCATTATATTTGAACATCTTGATAAATATCAATTCATTTTACAAACAATGTTCAAATGATGGGTGTGATCAACGCTATACTGTAGGATTGGAACTATAAAAATACGTAATAGGGGTTACAGATAGGCGTATTGAGATTGTTGGACATGTCTTTTTAATTACCTAAGCCTATATATATATATATATATATATAGTTCCAATATTTTATTACCAGATTACTATTATCTGAGTATTCAATTTCAGATTCGCTTGATTATAGACTATTCTAGCATTTTATTCTATGAGTTCAGCCATAATATGTCGTCGTCTTTATTGAGAATTACTTCTAAGAGTGTTGCTGGTTTGACAAGATCTTTGGGGGTGAGTATTCATAATACATTTATCATAGGAGAATTTCGCAAAACTTTTCTACTTTTTTTAGGGACCCAGACTGAATTGCTAGTCATTTCAATTTGCAGAAAAATCATGTTATATAACAGCCAAATTTTATGTTCTAGAATTTCAGAGAAATCAGTATTTTGCTTAAAAATGAGCAATAATGCCGAAGTATCTGTTCTAAATTATGTCTTTGCTGTGCAATCACACGCCAATTATATGTTTGGATCAAAAAACAAAATAACCATTTGAACTGGAAATGCCGCTTTTGTAATCAAAATTCAAACTGATATGGATGATGGGAGTGATTATTTTTGTGATTTTAAAGAAGTTTTGAGCAAAATGTCGTTGGGTCAAAATTTTCCATATATTCCAAAATATTTCACTGATACATTGAAAATGTAGGTTACTTATTGACATTTTTTCATAAAATTTTTGATTAAAACCATCTTCAGAATACATATGCTTGAAAATTATTAAAGATTCAATTTGTTAATAGATAGTTCAATATTCTATTTGCATATATCATCTGTCAGTGTCATCTGAAAATGAATTTAATTCGTATATTACCATACCATGCTAACTATTTTGATTTAATTGCTGTAATTTCATGAATGAATGAATATATAATGATGTTTTTGAAATTCAAATTTTTTTCAACAGGGCCAGTATCTTCTACCATGCGTCACTTCAGGAACAGATAAACAATTTCACACTTCATCTAAAAAAAACACAGTTGTTAAACGTAACCAGATGTCAAGTGAATATCCTGTTATTGATCACACATATGATGCTGTGGTTGTTGGAGCTGGTGGTGCAGGACTTCGAGCAGCATTTGGACTTTCAGAAGCTGGATTTAACACAGCGTGTGTTACAAAACTCTTTCCCACAAGATCACATACTGTAGCAGCCCAGGTTTGTTATTAGTTCAATGGTGATTGCATATATCAAAGAATTTTTTGTTAGTTATCAATAACTATAGTGTTTATGTTTGGAATGCAGAAATTATCATGGAAAACTTTCTGGTAATGCATTTCCATTGATAATTTCTAAACCCAATTAACGTCATAATTAGTACCCAGAAGGAACAACTAACAACCGCTCATGTGACAAAGGACTACATTAAATGTAAAACTGGCAACTGTAGAAACTTCACATTCAGAACTGAACTTCACTGGTAAAGAGTGGTCTGTGGTATCTGCCTTGCCTCGATAGTAAAACTATCTTTCACTGTGTTTCAAATCATCTGTATATTATATTAAATGCGACTTTTAAATATATTTACCGTGATTGTTACATTTACAATGATATAACGGAATACAGTATATATATTAAATATGTATACAAATTATATACGGTATATGTAAATTGTGATGTTTTGTTGTGACAGGGAGGAATAAATGCTGCTCTTGGAAATATGGAAGAAGATAATTGGAAATGGCACATGTAAGGTTTATTTTTTTTTATTCAGAATTCTATTTGTTTCTGAATATTCATTTATAAAAATTATCAAAAATAACGATATACCTAATCAACATTCAAAAAAGAAAGTGAAAATACTGATATCACATATTCTAGGAAAAGTCATTTTCATTGTTTGATTTCAAATTTTCTTTTAGGTATGACACAGTAAAAGGTTCTGATTGGCTTGGTGATCAAGATGCAATACATTACATGACGAAAGAAGCACCCGCAGCTGTCATAGAGGTAATTTTATTGCTTTGAGTACAGTCACTAGTACTACATCTTGTAATAGCCCTTTGCCATTTTGGTTGCCATTAGTGAGTTGCTTTTAGGCGCTGCTACTTGCTCTGCTTAGTTTTCCTAAATATCGTATTGTGTGAATCCCTGCACTGTTAGTTTGCTGTGACAATGGGAGTTCGTGGCATAATGTCTTAAAACAGTTTCAGATTGACGATATCTCGCACAGAATAATGTCAAAAGAGAAGCAAGCTTTTATCAATTCACACCAGCTTATATACCTCATTTAACTTCGCAATGTCATTAAACAAAAACCTGGCTACATTTAGGGAGGTTACTCAATATGCACCTGAATTTTTCAATTTGGTCGTGCCTATGGCAGCTCTCTGAAATGGCCTATCTACTATAACCACTCTGATAGTAGGCCAGTTGTGGTTCTGATATTTTTTGTTCCATTGTTGAAATTTTATCAATATTTCTAATAATTTCAGCTTGAAAATTATGGAATGCCATTCAGTCGTACACCCGAAGGTAAAATTTATCAAAGAGCTTTCGGCGGTCAAAGTTTACAATATGGTAAAGGTGGTCAAGCTCATAGATGTTGTTGTGTGGCCGATAGAACTGGACACTCCTTACTCCACACACTTTACGGACGGGTGAGTGCTTCATTTTGTCAAGCTCTGTAGGCACGGGCTTTAGAATATTCTTACTTATTTCTCACATTTTGTAAAAGACTACTGAAAGGAAACAAAAGAAGTGGTAGCAAGTTTTTCATCACCCAGGGTAGATACCACTCAATACCTTAAACACATCGGTTCTGTTTTGAATGTAGTCCTTTGCTACTGCATTTCGTTCCACCTCTTCGCATATAAGTGGTTGTCAGTCAGCTTCCTTTGCGCGCTGCTTGCTCTAGGCCTTGCTCAGAGCAAACTTCAATTAAAAATATATAAAATTGTTTTCTGCTTAGGGTACTATGAATGGTTTCCATTTCAAATATCAGTAGCTCTAAGTGTGTGTCAGGTGTGTTCAGGTGAAGTCTTATTAAGGCCCTCTCTTCCATACGACTTAAAATACATGATTCAATAAATATTTAATCATGTCTCAACTTACAGACTGGAAATATTGCCGGCTACTATGCTACTTAGGCGTTCGATCAGAAGAAAATTTAGCAGGTGGGCAATATTTTATGATATGTCTTGCTAGTTGAATGAAATGTCTCTTTTTCAGTGTGTGTTAGCAAACAGACTGTAAAAACAGTTTCAAAAAACTGTCGATACTGCTATGAAATACCGGTAGTATGTAAATATCGATAGCAAGTCATTGAATGGCTTGTCTGTATGTATTTTCCCTAACAATTCTATTTTGTCACGCCTGATCCACAGATTAATCATGCTTTTTCAGAGCTAATCATGTGTGGCCTATGCTTGCAAAAATATGCTCAACAAGTTTTTTCAACTGGAAAATATATTTCAGTTATAAATATTTCCATTTCCATTTCCATTTCAGTCACTTGCCTATGACACGGATTACTTTATTGAATATTTTGCTCTTGATCTAATAATGGAGGAGGGTGAATGCAGAGGAGTGGTCGCATTGAGCCTGGAAGATGGAAATATACATAGGATAAGAGCAAAGAATACAATTTTAGCAACAGGGTTTGTACCATTTTTTTATTGTGTTCAAGTCAGTATTGCAGGCTATAACCTTGCTACTTACAAAACTTGATGAAAACTCAGATTCATTCATATGAAAATATATAAAGGAAGAATGAATTCAAAGTTAGAATGCACGCATGACTGGAGTAAAACTGTACTGCACTAGTAACCTGTTGTATTAGTAATGCTAATTCAGTTCCTACTAGTAGCAATTTTATTAAGAATCGTTAGATAGTTATATATATACTTTTTATGTTTTTTTAATCAAAAGTTCTATAGGTTCTACTATTCAGGAGTAGGAGTCTTTTGACTCACATCTTATGGTGTCAAAACTTTAGACATGATAATATTAATAATCGTAGAAGAGGCAAATCAGAAACGGCATATTCTACTAGATCTGAATGTCTCACTTGGACTCATCAATGAGTCCTCCGTCTGTTTCTAACTCACATATTCATTTTGTTAACTAGCAGACATTCATGGTGTTACAATACAAATTTATGGATCTTTGTAAAACAAAAATTCAGAAAGGACAATGGCAGACTATGTCTCTAATACTCATTTTAGTCTCTATCCAAATTTTTGTGGGAGTGGGCGAAATCCTTAGTATATATTATAAGTGTGTTTTTATGGTTTTAAACCTCCAAACTAATAATTATTGATTGTACTGCCTAAGGTTACAGAATCATATTTTCTTTCTCAAGTTCAAAGCTTTGAATTTGCTTTCTTTCAATTCTATTTGATTTGAAACATAAATCTGTTTTTGTTGTTTGAATTTTCTGATTTTTCCTGAAAAACTTTCAAAAAAAAACTTTTCTAGTTAATAAGTTTTAGAATGTTACTTGTTTGGCCAACTGTTTTTCCAAATCAATACAAAATATTCAGAACCTGGACACTGGAAGACATAAAATGATCCTCGTTTTTGATAATTCGTTCAGTAAAATCTATTTGTTGTTTTATTTTAGTGGATACGGTAGAGCGTACTTCAGTTGTACCTCAGCGCATACATGCACAGGTGATGGAACTGCGATGCTGAATCGTGCTGGATTAGCCAATCAAGATATGGAATTTGTTCAATTTCATCCAACTGGAATATATGGAGCAGGATGTCTCATCACAGAAGGATGTAGGGGAGAAGGAGGATACCTACTAAATTCTGAAGGGGAAAGATTTATGGAGAGGTAATGTTTCTATTCAAACCAAACAATTGCTAACATGAAATTGGATTGTCGTTGCAGTTTAGTTTAGACGATGTTTAAAGTTCACTATATACTGGTAGATGACATAAGGATTCAACATTTCGAATAAAAGACATTGCCCAGCATTAAATTTGGCATATATCATGATTTTACCACAAAATGAATCAATTTAAGATTACCAGTACCTAATCGAAAAATGAAATAGTTTATCAACGTTTTAGGTCTCATCATTTATAATTACCCTGTGTACGTAATCTAATTATCAACATTTTCAAGATCAATACTAATGATTATATAAATTTCAATGTTATTTTTATGGTAAACTTTGTAAACGTGTATATTTTTGTAGGTATGCTCCAACAGCCAAAGATTTGGCATCTCGTGATGTTGTTTCAAGATCGATGACATTAGAAATTAGAGAAGGGAGAGGTTGTGGTCCTGACAAAGTAAGTTTTTAAATTTCTCTCATAACGTGTGGAAAAATGTCGTGTGGGGATACAAAAAGATTCAAAATTTGCAGTGCTTTTGTGTGTGCTCTCTCTGCTATATGCCAGCTATACAAATAAGGAACCGATATTTGACAGTGACATTTTTGATGTTTAATAATGTAATAATAATCCTAGAATAACCAATGAAAAATTATTCCAGTTAAGAAAAAGTATCATTTTGATGGAAATTGGTCAGATGGGTGCTTATTTATTATGACTAATATTTTCGTCTGTCTGTAGTTCAATGAAGGGTGGAGATATTCTATTTTGATACATTAACCATATCCATGACTGAACTTTGTAGTTAACCTTATCACAAAATATGACAAACTTATTTCACTTGTTAAAGTACTTTTTGGCACAAATTCACTCTAAGCAAAACCGGTAGCAGCTCTCGAATAGAGCAAACTACTGGATTCCTGTTGTAGTTTTCGTATAACAAACGTTTTTTATTTAGGACCATGTATATCTCCAACTTCATCATTTACCTCCACAACAACTCGCAACAAGATTACCAGGAATTTCTGAAACGGCTCAAATTTTTGCTGGAGTTGATGTAACAAGAGAACCTATACCTGTATTGCCAACTGTACATTATAACATGGGAGGAGTGCCTACCAATTATAAAGGACAGGTATATTGCGTTGCCAATTACTTATTCAATACCGGTATATCATATTAAAACATTGCTACTTTCAGGTGCATTCATTAATATCATCAAATCTCAATATATTTCAAAATTGAATTTTCAGCTTTGGGATTCACTATCACGAAAATTAATCACAAAATTAGTGAATATATTCCTTCCCAATCAGGATATGCTTTATTAAGCATGAACCACCTATGGATCACGCCATTCAGGAACGGTCCATCAGTGGGTCATGTTTGATAGAATAAAATTTCTATCTTGATGTAGGAATTATTTTGAAAGGAATATAAAATCGATACAAATTGAACGAAAAATTTGCTCAAAGCATTTTGTCAATCATATCGATTCACAGAATAAGTACTTAAATAATCCGATTGCACACGTATCTGAATCGATTCATATCTCAAATCTTAAAGTGGCATCCTTACTCATACCTTATGTTATCTCGTTATTTCGTCACAGGTAATCAAATATGATGAAAACAAAAAATCGGATGCTGTCGTGCCTGGTTTATATGCATGTGGAGAAGCAGCGTCAGCCAGCGTTCATGGCGCAAATCGACTCGGTGCAAACTCACTACTTGACCTTGTAGTATTTGGAAGAGCTTGTGCTCTGACGATAGCCGATGAACATAAACCGGGAGAAGATATCGGACAAATTAGACCTGTGAGTTTCTAATGTAGCCTTTTTGGTCAATAACCTAATTTTAGCACGTATAAATCTGATATGGATTTCGGTAGCGGGGAAGGAGTGACTGAGAAGTTGTGAAAGGTGTTTAGAGTCATCAGCACAAATTAATCCCGATTATATGAAATATAATTACCTAGTACCTATAACCTGTTTTTTTTTTATCTAGCTTTGTGTGGGTTAACACTAGAGATAGACCAATATATCGGCTGGGATTTCAAGGAGGAAGAAACTACATTTTTAGAATGCGTGGTTTTGCGTGGCCACAGGCATTTTCTCATCTCTGGTGTTCATTTAACTACTTAGTTCTAACTACATATTAGTGTGTTAAGAATTTTTTACCAAAACAAAACACTTGGGGAAACAAATACTGCTTCTCACCTAGAACACAGCATCAAAAATAAAATGGTGTAACTACTTAAGTACCTCTGACATATTGCAACTCTTTTATTAAAAGTGATATCAGTCGATCTCTAGTTTTTGTTGAGCAAAGCCCCGAGATAACGACCACTTATGAACATACATGGTTAATATTTTGGGAATACTACACACATGGGAACAAATACATTTCAGCTATTTTCTTCAGATGAATTACTTGAAA
Organism: Styela plicata; assembly: GCA_963675895.2. Taxonomy (NCBI): domain Eukaryota; kingdom Metazoa; phylum Chordata; class Ascidiacea; order Stolidobranchia; family Styelidae; genus Styela; species Styela plicata. The sequence continues at coordinate 12,652,242 of OZ023149.1, forward strand.
GCATTCTGCTGTCCCTGTCTCAGTTTTAATTTTCTAGAACGTAATGATTGCGAAATATTGCCCTGACATTGAATCCTTCCTAGCGATACTAAAAAATAAAACATATATGCTTTACGTTCCAAGATTATCATACTGAATGCTAATTAACAAAAAAATTAATCATAGGATGCCGGTGAAGAATCCATAGCGAATCTTGATTCTCTGCGACATGCAAATGGTTCTACAACTACTGCAGATCTGCGACTGCAAATGCAAAAAACAATGCAAGAACATGCGGCTGTGTTCAGAACAGGAGATGTACTCAAAGAAGGAGTAAAAATATTGCAGGATAATTATCAACAAATGTCAGACTTGAAGGTTGGATTTTGTGTTTGTGTGAATATATATCCAACCATAAATTGTATTTTGTATTTATGAGCTACAGTAGAACCACCGCACCTTGCCGTCGTGATATCGAAACATGTTTACATAAACTGCATTGCTGGGTATAGGTGAGAATTTTAAGGCCAGTAACATGTAAGGTAGATAAATCGCTTTTTTTCGAGTACCGAGGGGTACAGCATTGTAGATTCCTCTGAGTTTTAAAAGCATATTTTAAAAGTATCAACACTGCTATTAAATAGCAGTGTTGATGCTTTTAAAGTCTGCTTTCAACTGTCGGACATTCTGTTCTGATGTGGGCCGCGGTGGCGTGATGAAAGCAATGATAGCTACTGAACGTAATACCTGATAAATGACACATGTTTAAACCCTGGCAAAGTACGGTCAAGATAGATAAACGAAAAAGCCTTTGAAGAACAATACATGCAGGGTGCCCCTATGAGAGGCCTTGGACGATTCTCGATAATCCTACTGGTTCCTCATTGGTTGCACTCTGGATAGAATGTCAAGACACAAAATAAATCTCGTAGCCAGATATAATTGTAAACATGGTTAATTGCATACTATGAAATAAAGTACATTTCTTTTTTGTCAGTCCTGTTTTGTAATCTTAAGAAGTAAGCATTACTTTTCAAAAAACAGATCGAGTTGTGTGACTGAAGACACATTTCGAACAAGGATGAATTTAGTTTTTTCTTTCCATTTTGCTTTCTCTTGTAATTTTTTTCTTTCATGATTTTTTATATTTCAGTTTAATTGGTAGTCAGAAGTGGTGTTTTTTACTTTTCAGCTGTTCGATCGAGGAATGGTCTGGAATTCTGATCTTGTGGAAACTTTAGAATTACAAAATTTAATGATCAATGCAATCCAAACTATTGTGTCTGCTGAAGCCAGAAAAGAGAGCAGGGGAGCTCATGCAAGAGAAGATTTTAAGGTAATGGTCTTATAGTACTCCCTCAGTTTGGAACTGGTATATATCTACATGAGATGTTGTGATATATATTTAAGCTGTTTTGTCAACTTTCCTCTTCCCAAGATAAAAATATAAAATTCTGTGTATGTGGACTGTGAATACTGTGTGGAATAGTATAACCTGATAATAATTTTCGTGTTTTTTAACGTTTGTGTCTTAGATTGTATCAGCAATGTAGCATTATTAAGGCTTTGCTGATGTATATGCTTTATGTAGATTATTTCAAAATCAAATAGTAAATCATTAATTATCGGTTCAGGTGCATTTCCAAATTGGTATCTTTGTACCATATTGAATTTGGTCTACTGCATATGTGAATGACCAATTATGTAGTGGTATTTACTTATAGTATAGTACCACTTCGAAAGCACCAGGTTTACTTACCACCATCTTGATTGGTATCATAATATATATAGTATTGGAAGAATCTTAAAAATCATTTTTGGACACAGAATCACAATAAAGCAATCTTAACATTTTATTTTTCAGGACCGAATTGATGAATACGATTACAGTAAGCCGTTAGATTCACAAACAAAATTACCAATTGATAAACATTGGAGGAAACATACCTTGTCTTATGTAGATGCTAAAAGCGGAAATGTGAGTTTAAACTTCGAAGTTTATTTTATACAGTATAAACAGTTTTTGTTTCATATCTCAAAAAAATTGTAATGGTACCCTATATGTTCCGGAAGAGTGGCGGAAATCATGATTTTCATTGGGAGTCCGAGATCTTTATGGAATTTTCTTCGTATGGACAAAAAGCTTCTAAACCATCAACACTGCTATTTCATAGCAGTATTGATGGTTTTGAGCCTTCTTTATTTGCTGAATTTTCTTCTGGTGGAAACCATTTTTCTTTAGGTGTCTCAATGACATAGCAGCTGGCGTTCTACCAGTCTGACTCGTCCTTTTTAAAATTCACTCTTTAATTAATAGATAAGGCTATAGGTGAATCTCTCAAGCTTTCAAATATGTGTGGGATTTCTGAAATACTAAAATAATTTTTATTGCCATTAGTAGCAATGCTGTTGTTCAATTTACACAACTAGGACCTCTAGGATGGACATCACAGAATTGTTTTATCAGCAAGATTTGTAAGAGTGAACTATCCGAACCAAAAATGCAATTTCGTTGGTATAAATGATGAACGATTTTGAATTGTTCATTCCTATGCTAGGGGATTTGTAAGTAACCGCTCCTATCGAGAGTGATTTGTTGAAGGAGTTTGTAAAATTTAAATATTAATTCTATTTAGGTGAGGCTTTCTTATCGACCTGTGATTGACGAAACAATGGATGAAGAAGAATGCAGTCAAGTTCCGCCTGCTATCAGATCTTACTAAAAATTTTTTTCACTGTTCTATTTTCTATATTTTATTTTGCCGCCGCGATGTTCCATATTCTGACTTATCAACATGTAAACACCGTTCCATTCATGAGCCAACGGGTTGCGACTCTCATTTGCTATTGGGATTTGCCGAAGTTCAAACCAAGTTACTTTTCATCGAAATCATGATTATGCTACAATTTCATTCACTATTTGTTGAATTAGTATCACAAATCTAAGAAATTAATATTTCAAGTTTGGAAACATTGTTATTGAGGTAATTTAAATTTCAAATAGATTCCAGACCACATACTTAAAAAATCGTACTCAGCAATCCTTGGTTCTCCCCAGTAGGAATGTTTTCTTCAAGACTTGTTCTTTAAAGCATGAATCACTGATGAATCATGCCGCTTAGGCACGATCTATCTGTGCTTCATGCTTTGCAAAAGACTAAAAAATCTGAAATACCTTCAGATTCGAATTAGAAATTCTATGCCTGCCAAAAAGGCTGCTTGAACTCATTTTCTTCACATAACAGCCATGGAAGTTGCTATAATGTGTAATTAAACCAGTTTAAATTTGCTTAAATGTGAGGCCTTTGATAACATAGGCCGTTGATATTTTCTTTTTGTTTGTTGATAAAAATAACAAATTTGTATTATTTATGATGTTTGGTTCATTTATCAATAAACGATAACATGGATAAGCGTCAAAATTTATGGAATGCATATATCGGAAAGTCGCACGTTTTCGAACTTCGGTATTTTTCGACATGTTATGAGGGCATGAAGTCTAACTTATAAATATGACAGAAATTCGATCAGTTTTTTTCGATGTGACATGCTGTATGCCCCATTCGGACTTTTTAGTTGAACCTGTCGCTTTTACACCATGGAGGGAAAAAGGCTTTAGCGAATCACGACCACTCACGATATGCCTCGGATGCTGGAGCTTGTCATCCAGGGCAGCTACCACTCGCTTCACTGTTCAGTATTATAACGGTTTAATTCTGTATGGAATGCCTTACAATTTATTTTCTGCGTATTTTTCGAATTCGATTTAAACGCTATAAGAAAAACTTTGTCGAAGCATTGGACGCTTTGGAATCATTTCGCTAGATAAGATCTTGCAGGCAAGGTAGAGAGTACTTCATTTGATAATATCTGGGAAAATTAAGTTTATGTAGCGTTATCCCGATTGGCGAAAATTTATCAGAACCATGTTTTGTTAAGTATGATTCGCGTCAATCTTGATAAATTACCGAGAAGTACTAATCCAAATAATTTTATATTATTTTATTAATCCAAATATATTTTACTTGCAAAATTTGACATGCATCAAGAGATTATTCCCAAATGAATTTTCCGATATCGTATGCTTGGATACCAAAGTAATATGAACTGAAAAAAAATAAATAACTCGATATACGAAAAATGAGGGGTGGCCGAAATCGGATGTATTTTGGTTTGAGAATAGAATCGAATAATTCTCCCGAATTGAATATTCGAATCAAAAGCCATATAATAAACAGACAGGGACATCGCTTTATAGCTTATAGTTTACGTGCAAATTGATATAAACTTCAAAGTTATCATTTTGTTGATTTTGAATTGCTGCAGAAATCGAATCAAATAATTGTCTATCCCGATTCGAATATTTGGGACAGTCCTAATGAAAATGCAACAAAGAGTAAGCGAGCTCTGCTACTGCCATGGTACAACTCATCTTTTAAAATCTTAGAGAAAACAGCTGAACATATTTTTAGGAAGTTAGCACGAAATTAAGTTTTAAATGTTCAACAAAATCATCAGATTTTCTTCGATACAGATAATTTCGATACTCAGTTTCTTCGCTATTTCAATGAAATACTTATTTACACGTGTATCAATGCTTCAAACTAATGATTTTGCTGCATATGAAAATCATTATCGTTGCAAAAATCATAGAATTGACAAAAGGAAATAATTCTGAAGTGACTTCTATATCTCTTTCAAAAATTTTGATGTGGTGTTGACGTAAATTAAGCATATGTCACGATCAGACGGCGATTTAAAATGATTTTTTATTAAAGGGAAACACCAATGAAAACTTCACTTTTTGGTTCTTTACTTTCTTCAGTGCATCTAGATTAGAAGCAACTCGCCGCCAGGCTGATGATTTACTTTGGGTTTTAAGAAGTTGAAACCATGGAATATATGACCTGTCTTCTTTCTCCTCTTTACGATTGTGAACACCATGGAAATATATGCATTATCCTGTCTTCTTTCTATTAGATGCTGTAAATAAAAGATTGATCGGAAAAGAAAATATCTTTTATGATCTAAACAGCTAAATAACTCCTTTACACGTCCCGTTCGTTATTCATTAGTGAGGGTAACATCTCAATGTCCGTAGGGTAAAGTATATTTTGTACTCGCACTATCACAAACATGTTCTGGTGGTCTATACCAGTCGAATCATATTATTCCTCTACCCTCTTTTTATCTGAAAAGGACTAGACTTTATTAGTAAAATTGTCTTTACAATCGCTTTCTTTGATTCGTTAAAATCATCCAATTTACATGCGACCTCTCTTTTTCTGAGTGACTGATCTCTAAGACTAGGCCAATAAGATTCCTTTTTAGCAAAAACGTATTTTTTCTGTCTGTCTGTCTGTCTTGAGATAGAATCCCAAAAAACGATATAAAAATGTATTTAAGCGACAGGTCAAAAGCACAAGTTCAAGTGAAATATTCAGGTTAAACGCACAGTGACGATCTAAATTATAATTTTGCTCTTGTTAGGTTGAAGAAAACAGTCATGATTTTCCTCGTCGATTATCCATTTCTTCAAAGATGGAAGACTACGTTTTGACATTTGTTGAGCAAACAATGGTCGGAACATTTGCGAAGGATCAAATGATTCTTTGTGCATGTCATCCACATGTATTCCGTGAATCTCTCTACATATTTGACAAAATCCCATTTTCCTAGCTTTCATTGGATGTTCATTGCTTGAATTATATCGCCATCTATAATAGAATTAGGTTTACTTAAGACTATTCAAGGCAAAAGAAATTTTAGAACTAAAGTAAAAATACGAATTAATTTAGGTCTAAGAAGTTAAGTTAAATTTTCAAATCCATGTTTAAGATATAGTTTTCTAGGGATAATTACTCATCAATCACTCACCAAAAAGATCTGACTAATATTTCTAGCATTTAACCAAAATAAACCAAAATTTTAAATCATTCCACATATTATTTTCGTTTGTAAACACTATAATAAAAAACGCAACAAAATCACTGGTCTTTGACAGTAATTTTTCTTGGCGGTATTAAAAAATTCAAAATTGACTTTTTTGGTCAAATATGGGGTGTTGATGGAACGCACCGATAATTGGCATAAATCTCATCAACGTGACGTTTTTTTTTCATATTGTGAATATGCAATTACTGCAAATGACCAGTAAATTTACTTCATTTTTGTTACAGTGTACTACTTGCAGCAACAACATGGTTTATATCCATTCAAAACGACATGCTTCACATATTATATAATGTAATCATGTATAATATTTGAACGTACATAAAACTAAAACTGCGGACTCTCAAGCACTATCGACAAGTTTATGGCATATAATTCGTAAAGGTATTTGCCAATAAAGTGAATAAAAAACTAACCGAAAATATTGCGAGTAAGCAGTGTCGTTTTTATCCAAAAAGATGAGATATTGAACCAGCTCTTCGGTAGATTGGAAATCTTCAACGTGGATGAAGGAATCGGGAGGGGCAATTTTCCCATAATCTTCCTTTTTAGCACCCCAGACAACAGGAACAGTGCCCAGTTTAAGGCTTCTATAAAAACCTTCTGTTATAAAATCTTTACAATGATAAGAATCTTCAAAGGCGAGGTAGAATTTATAAAGCGATATAATATCGTCCTGCATCACAGCTCGATAAGATCCACCCGGGAAGCAATCACCTTTTGCATCTAATTGCAAACCCTTAGAAAGCAAGTCTTTGACTAATTGTAATCTAATTAAATTTCCCTTTGTTTCATCACAGTTTGGTAAGAAAAAGACAGCAATCTGAGACTTCATTTTAATCAATTCCTCTATATCATGTTTTGTTGCCTGCTTCATTTGTTGTATATCCCCGTGGGGAAAATAAAAATCTGCATCGCTTCTGAAAGGAAAGAAAAATATATAAAGATTTTTTTCAACTGAAATTCACTCAAAGTAGGATTATAAGTAGTCCCCGAATGAAGGAAACTAATTAATCACCACTGCTATGGCAAAGAGACTAAAAACATAGATGGTCGAAAGACATCTAAGAAGAATCGAACCGTTATAATAGAGTAAACAATGCAATCAGTGGTATCTGGCGTTCGTTAGGAGCAATATCATCAGAGGCATTCCGAACGCACGGCAAAACCGTAAATTAGCAATTCCACAGCAGCAAACTCAGGTATGGGACACACGCATTATTTATCAATATTTATTATTAAAGCTATTTGAAGATATAGAGATTTTGCACGATGCAAAATTTTCTAAGGTGTTAATCTGGCTACCAATATATTACAAAAACTATAGATTCCGAAATAATAAAAAAAAATATTATAGCTAAAATACCTGTATCCCATAGTGGCATTGAATTTGAACGTTTCTTCAAAATTTAGTTTTTTTCCGTATTTTTCAGCGAGCGCGACTGGATTAACTCTGGACCAATATATAAAAAGTTTGCTGCTACGTCTGAAAACGAAATGGTTTGGACTTTTTATTTTAAGGAAGACTGAATTTTCTGGATAAATTTGCAAGAAGTTGAGTTTTATTGACTTTATAATTTTGCTGAAATACAATGGAGAAGATTGAAGAATCAACGATGATTGTTGATATAAAAATATTTACCTCTCTGATAACGAAGAAGGGAATCTGTGTGGAATTATTTTTGTGGAATCAAAAATAACCGCTGCTGTTGCGTTGTCATCGATCTGTGAAAATCGTAGATAAAATATCTCAATTGCATGCGTTGCTAAAAAAAAAGGCAACTTTTCATCTATTTCTCGAATGTTATAGGTATAATCAACAAGCAAATTTATTTACCTGAACCATGAATATATAGCCCATAGCCTAGTAATTTCTGATATTTCTAGAATCATTCTATTGTAACGCAAACGATGATTTCAAATCATATTCTAATTAACCCTTTGCGCTGCAAAACCATGATATATATGAATATTTTGTCAAAGACGTAAATAACACTTTTTGTCTCAATATCGATTTGAACGCATTGGGCTTATAGTGAATAACGTATGGATATGTTGAAAACATCATTTTCTTACATGTACCATTATTTTAACTCCCTGACTTCTATAGGCTCTTGTTCAACAAAATTAAATTCGTGGAACAGAATGTGTCATTAAGGATGTACATCTTAATGAAATATAAAAATGCAGATCCAGATTAATTTGTTTCAATTCAAATATAAAATTCGACATACATGGTGAGATTTCGTCTTGCCACAAGATAGGCGAAACACGCTAAAAACATTATTTGATTATCTGAAATGACTTCGTGTCGCAAAACTAGATACTAGAACTGAAAGTGATACAGACATAGATTTAAGAATATTAAATACCATGGATCTATCGAAGATTATGTCGCAATCCCCACACATTTCTTGATCTACGGTGTATGATGTTTTGTTATCCTTCGCTGAATACCAGAGTAATATGAACTGAAAAATGACACCATGTAATTAATGAAAGTCAACAAAAAAAGTCAGCGAGCCCTGATTTTACACTGGTACAATTTTAATTCTAAATCTTTGCGGAACCCGAGAAGCAACTGAAAATATTGTTCAAGAAGAAAAGCAAGGAGGTATTCACGGATACGACAATTACTCCGTCACATCGCTACAGTGCCTATAAATTTCGTTACATTAGAATAAAAAAACGCATTTTTGTATTCCAGTTTTCTGTATCGAAGACTTTGTCGACTCTGGGACATGGAGGGCCTCGGGCATGTCGATATTTTACACAACGATACCGCGAATTGAACTTAATGTATTTGAATGCAATATCAAGATTTACTTTCACAAGTCAATCAATAAACATGTATTACCTTTTGGTTATGTGCTTTTTTCAGTGCATCAGGTAGCAAATTAGCGTAATGTTGACGATTAACTTTGAGTTTCGAGAAGTTGAAACCATGAAATATATCATCTGTGTTCTTCCTTCTCCGCGCGATTATGAAGCATATTAAGACCACAAAAATAAAACACACAATCACTATACGGAATACTCTTTTACCTCCTCGCGGTTTCATCGTGAAATATTATATAAATAAACTAAGTAAATATATAATAACCTAATAGTTTATAAATGAAAGATTTACCAAATGTAATCTTTAATTTAATAAATAATGTATAATTATTAGCATTCTCACTGCTGATTATCATTATCTGCACTATTTTTCCAAAAGAGAAATTAAGTTATTTTCAAATAAACCAAATAGATTCATCATTCATCCCATTTCACCATTCCAATCTATTAATGACCTCCAACTCTCAATGACCGTAACGTAAAGTATATTTTGTTTAGTGCTCTTGTTGTTTCCGTATAATGTTTGAATAAAATAAGTTAGGATGCATGTTCCGGTGGTCGATACAAGTCAATTCATATTATTTCCCTGTGCTCTTTCTCATCTGTAAAGGTCTGAGTTCCATCAATAAAATTACATATACAGTCGCTCCGATTAAGTTTGATTTGAGCAATTCACCGCATTCATATGGGTCAATGATCTTTAAGGCTTAGGCTAAGTCACTCAGATTTCTTTTCTGAAAATTATTATTTTTCTCTCATTACAGAGTAAATTATTATTTTTCAGCACAAATGATTACCATGCAGATTGCCTGGTCTTCCATCACACAGTCGTTGTGCTCCCACTATAAACAACCAGGGGCATATAATATAAAAAAGCATTCAGAATATCGATCAATATGATTTCAGAGTTCTTATTGTTTAACGATGCTTCTCGCGTGATATATTGTGCAACCAAATCATGATACATAAGTATAGATGTTTTCGCTGAATACGAGCAACTATTTTTTGTTTATTGAAATTCCCTGTGAGCGAGGCCGGAAGATAGCATAGATGCGAAAGCAGGTCGCTACATACAGCTGAAAAAAATGCATGGGTACAAATATTCGTTGGTTTAAATGTGCCTTGGTGTAGATTTACGCGGATGCAAGTGTACTTGGAAGGAGGGAAAATATTCATGGGTACAAATGCGCGCAGGTGCAAATATGCAAGAATGCAAATGTTCAGATTAAAATTAATTGTTCAGAATTCTGTTGGCATCAAATGTGCACGCATAAATGTGACACTGCATATTTATGAAATGTCCGAATAAGTGGATAAATATTTTTTTTTACATTTTGGCTCTCCATAGTTGTTAGGCATTGGACATTGTCATTCACATGTCTATACGTGTTTTTTAAGGTTACCGAAGTTCAAATTTTTCAGATTTTGGTAGACGCACAAACCAATCAAATACAGTACAAATACATTACTTGAGAAAAATAAACTGTTTGTATATTACAGCTCTGCGAGAATAAATACGATACAATATCACCATACCTGTGTGTGTGCGATCGGATACAGACCGCACAGCACTTTGTCGTACTCACAGTAATATGTAGGCTTTCATATCGTTATATTGCGTCTGGCCCTAAACGAATAAGAAACCGTTGCTTCTAGTCTACTATATCTGATATGCTAAAGGCAAAACAAACGTATAAATAAAATAAAATGCATCAGTTACAAAAAAATCTTAAATTTTATGCAAGCAAATAGACAGCAACAAATGTATGCTAACAAACTAACACTGACACCGACTGATCTGATCAATCACAGGAATATACGTGCGATCAATCGGCTTGTTAAGTAGGTACCGATGCTAGGCCAATAGGGCCTACACCCCAGCCCAGTGTGGTAACAGCTAGGGTTGTCCTACATAGTTTACTTTAAAAGATATTTAAAATTCAATCTATTGCTAGAAAATGCATTCCAACATTTCAGACGAAACAAATTGCTGATAATTGACAATATTTTGCAGCAAAGACATGATTTAAGTTAAATTTTACAACGTAAAATTTGACATATATCATGATTTTACTGCAAAAATTAATCAATTTAAGGATATGCGTACGGAATCTAGAAACGAATTTACTTTAAATCAATTCTAGAATATATACCTGACTAATCTATTTGGATAAGACTAAAGACCGCCCCTAGTTGCAGCTCAGTTGCGAACTAACTTAGCTAGCGCACAAACTTGTTCGTGCTGCAAACGACTTAGCGTGGGAAAAGACATGTTTGATTCGATTGAGCCTTGTTTGTCCTTCCTATGCTTCCCTAAGTCATATCCGGCTGCATTATCCACGCCACAACGTACCGTACATATAGTTTTTGTCTCACATGAGCCCGCATTTTCCCAATGGCTCATCATACTGTATTTATATTCCAAACTGGATTAGCTTGTTACTGATTTTGAGCTAGATCACGCAAATGAAATACGAACGAATGTTTGGGCTCGATTTGAATACTGGTACGTAAAAGTAAATATGAAATATTGTATTTGCTTATCACGTAATGTACGGTAAGCTGTTTGTTTAGAAACGACGTGGGCATCGAGACATTCGCCTTCAATTTAAGCAAGGTTGTTTACTTTTAAGAGGAAAGATATTCCAAGGTACCTCTGTCCCAGATTAGCAATGTGGAACATGTTTGCCAACTGATAACTTCCCTAAAAACATAGTCTGCGTCTAGTAACGTTATGAATGAATGAATACTTCATAAAAACTCGTGTACTTTTCACTTTATCACCTATCCTAGATAAAATCGTAACTTAAAATTATTAAATCTTACCGATAAAATTACATATAGTGACATCAGAGATCCTGAAGGCGAAATAAAGTTCATTTCATTGGATGCAGGCCGCAGGGTTACGAAGTCATAAGAAAAAAATAAGCGATATTCAATAATGAAAGGATTGTCATTCTTTGGGTGATATTTAAGCCATTGTAGGACAATTTTTATGGACTGTTTTTCGTTTAATACGCCGATGTAAAATTGTATTGTAAACCCGATGTAAAATTTAATTGAAACTATAGTCGCATCTATGACAACGTGAAATTGAGATAAGATAATACCGGCAAAAAGTTTTTTCAGTGTTTTTTCCAGAAACTTATTATATCGATTAGATTGCTTGCTTATTACGATACATTAACTTAACAAAACATTCAAATCGTTAACTTACTTGTTTGTTTTAGAAGCAGTTCTAAGTTTTCTATAAAACTGCGAAAGCGAATAGGTATAGCACACACTAAAATTATATTAGGGCAGGCCACAAAGCAGAGCAGAATCCTCACATAACCTCTCTTCCGACACCACGACTGTCTAAAACCAACATGAGAAGTGTTATGACGCCATAATTTTTAATGTTTCATCACAATAAACCTTTATCTATTTTGTAAACTCAAGTATTTCTCCACATTTGCAACTACCTAAAATACAAGTAATTAATTTCTTCATTAAACGAAAGTCGAAAAGTATCATGACCTGCCTTGTTGGCATACGTGAGCACTTTCTGAAAATTTGAAGCTAAATGTTTTTGTTGTGACGAAGGAGTTCCAAGGACAAATTCGTTACTGGAGGTTATGCCAGATATATAGAGACGGATACTCGTTTTACCTAGAAGGTGGCAAATGAATTTACTCAGAGCCCATGTAGATATACGGGTAGCATACTCTTGTTTTACCGTGCGTATTGATGTCTATGGTTTTAACATCTCCCAGGGCAGAATCCCAGAGTGCACTCTGCCAGAGTTGAAGGCTTGAAATTTACAGTGACCTAATTAACCCGATCTTTATAACCTTTCATGACTCACAATTTGAATACTCTCACTATATTATCGACAGGGAGAGCGACAAATAGGAATCGCTGTGCAGCGATGCTGGGGGGGGAGGGCTCGAATTTGGTCATAGTCATAGTTTATTTCGATCTTCGCCAATGGACAAAAAAAGTGTACACAACAAAAACACACGGTACGAAATGACGAAAAATCTGGAAAACGAACAAAATCTAAAATAAGATTAAATCATAAACACAAAGTATGCGCGTCTGTTCAACAAAAACACACAAATTGAGGATAAACATGAGGCACGTTTTTTTTCTTTCGGGCGTTAAGCGATCAAACTCGAATATTACAATCGGAGGTTTGACACTTTAAAATAATATGCTAACTTTGAGTGGATTCAAAACAAAAAAAGCATTGTGTTGCGCATGTGATAATTAAGCGACTTGCTGATAGCGTTCACTTCCGAAAAAAATAAAAAATTTCGGGCTCAGTGTCGATTTTTATTACTCCATCAAATGTTTTCCCTGGGCATAACGCATACTCTGAACCAAAATGATGAAATATTCAAAGTACTCGTAATTTTCGTGAGCCTTGTAGTGCGCAACCCTTGGTTGGAAATATTTCACTCTTTTTATGCCTCCTTCAAGATTTGACACCGCTCATAATGCCAATGGTCGGTCCCCGAAATCGAGCTACGCATCATTAATCGCCATTATTTCAAACCTTTTGCGTGATGATCATATTCGACACCTTGCCGAAGACCGGTGATCCACGCAACCACCGATTACGGCTTCCCCAGTCAACCATGTGCACAGAAAAAAATATGAAGGGCTAGGCGAAAAACTCCACCTCCCCCAGACCCTCAACGGGTGTCTGCTGCACGGGAGATTCCTAACCTTGCTCAATATCGCTCTATCGATTTAATTAACTCTGAACTTCATCTGTAGATTTAACATCAATCGTAAACAACACGAACATCCATTTCAGAGGTTTTAATAATACAAGAAAGCGGCTAAGCACAATTTGCTACCATGTGAGTTATTTATTAAATTATATACAAAGAACATTAAAACGTATTGTTGCAACTGTTGAAGTGTCTACACGGAACACAAAAAAACTTAGACTAATTCTTCTAGACTTCAGGTGCTATGAAATATAAAAATTACAATAATTGTAACCTCCAGGTTCAACAATCGAGAAAAGGTGAATCACCATGTAAGCGCGATCATTTTGCTTATAAAGACTCCGTATTGAGCATGTAGGGCAAAAACGGCTTGCTTCAGAAGGTTAGGATAGACTTTATTTGGAAAAGATATCAATAATCCTGTGTCAGCCAGAAAAAGTTTGTTCAGGTATAATTCACTAATAGATTACAGTACCGGACATGATCCATCTATGGTTCATGATTACAAAATGAAATTTGAGATTGCGGTGCTACATGAGAGAATGAACATAGTTGTAGTTGCAGCAAACACAATTAAGATGGCCAATAATATTTTCACACAGAGAACGATACTTACAATGCTCAAAACTGGTAACATTATTTCATAGCCCATTTACTTGCATCATCAGGAGGCCACACCTCAATGATACCGTAATTTCCCATTAGTGAAAGATATCTAAAAATTGAATTGTTTGTTTAATAAGAATGGTCTAATTGGCGTTGAACGATTGATGCATTTACCAGGGATTATTATGGACACCAAGCATTGAAAAAACAAAGAGAGTTCATGAGAGTATAGAGAACGAAAGAGCACAAATATTCAGAGAATTGCAAAAATAAGTCAGTTCACGTATTATCACAAAAGCCCACCAAAGGTTCAGCAAAACAATATTTTAGCAACTCGAATATAAACGAAGAAATCCCTTGAAATTGCCAGACATGCAATGTTCTAAACTTTCACAATAAAAACATAGGATGGTCAAAGAAATGAAATTACTACTGGAACATATTAGACCTTATTACAAATAATAAAAATCATCACGCCTGGCAAAGTTGGAAAATATCAGTATGTGAACAATGAATCATCATACGCTCGAATCAAGTTTTGTCAGAGTTGGGCAACCCCAATGCAATGTGCCACCAAAGAAAAATCTACCAGTGGCTCATATTTGAAATGAAGAATTTTCCAAGATTCAAGCGGAAATTGCATTGAACAGGAGAGAATTACCGAGGCTGTAGATGCATGGTTTATCCATGGCCTATAGGCAACAGTACACATTTAGACAAAATTGTTCTACTATTATATATCGCAAATATTTATGCCGTGTGAGAGCATTACTAAAATCTATGCAATTCAGATAAACATTCAACATGAAAATATCATTCAAGATTCAACCATCTGCTGGAGGCAGCACTGGTATGAACATCTGTTGAAGAGAAACATAATTTGACATAAATAAATAGCCATCGCATGCAGAAGATGTTCCAACCTTGCGATTCTGATTTGCCGACGAAAATGTTAAAATGGACCCCCAGCTTCTGCTGCCAGTGATTGCTTGTAATAAGTTATCAGTAATGATTTGTTGGTTGCATTGACTGATTAAGTATAGCGTATTGCAGTTAATTAAACACAATAAACTAATACATGGACATGCGTTTAAAGATATATTTATTGCAAAACACATGGCATTCAAATTCTTTTATTACTACACCTATTTTTGTGTGTGCGTTTGGTTTTATACTAAAATATTAATTTTGCCTTAAAAATTTCAGGATTACAATAAGAATTTAAAAAAAAAACTATTTAATAATACTTTACAATAAGATGGTAGCGATCAGGACTGGGCATCGAATACATTATTTATTCAAATCAGCTAATTTTTCCATTTATTGTCACATTAGAAAAGAACCACTACATCAGAAACATTTACTGAAATATGTCTTGTTTAGTCCAGTGATGAATCGCAAATTCTAAATCACAAGCGAAAACATCACCAAATATGACAACCTCAACACATGATAAATTTTTGAAAAACATATCGTACCTTTGGTTGAAACATGACTTCACTTTGTTAGAATTGTTTTTTTCATAATTGAATTGTTAGATTCATATCAAATTAACAATTTTTTAAAATACCCAGCCCTAGTTGTGCTACAACTTCAATCCAACATGGGCATTATATTGCATCGTATGGGTGCTTGAAAATGCATCTTAAGTCCTTAACAATGTCCAAACACTGTTACACAAATGTTTCACATTCATTAATAATAAGAAATTATCGCACTGTAATTGTACGCTAGTTATTCAATTGAACAATTAAAAATAAGGTAATTTGCTGAGTCGTAACAATTTTCAAAGAATATCACAACCTTTCTTCTTACGCTCTTTTACAGGTGGACATAAAACAGCCCGAATGGCTTCGTCAAAAACATTTTTAAGGCCTTTTTGAGTAAGAGCCGAGCACTCAAGATACTTGACCGCACGAATGTCTTTAGCCAATGACAGACCACCAGGGTATGCAACAGGGGCAAGCTTTTTTTCTCTGAGACGATTTATAGTCTCCTGGTCATCCCGTAGATCAAGCTTCGTTCCGACGAGAATGATCGGGGTGTTGGGGCAATGGTGTGAAACTTCTGGGTACCACTTTGCTCGAACATTTTCATAAGAGGCTGGTGAGACTAGGGAGAAACAGATCAGGAATACATCGGTTTGTGGATATGAGAGAGGACGAAGTCTAAAGAAAATGTTTATACTTTAATTTCCATGCATGTTTTTAGTTGGATAAATATCGACCGATATGTTGAATATTGATACAGGTACATCGGCAGAATATTGCAAGCTTCAAAATCATCAACACTGCTATTTCATATCAGTATTGATGATTTTGAACCTTGTTTTGCAGTTTGGTAGTTACTAGGTACTAAAAAGAAACATATTTTAATCGCAAGAGATGCTATAAAAATGTGAATAATTTTTTTATAAAACTGTGCTGAATTTCTAGAACACAATGTCAGCGATAAAAGTAGCCACAAAAACTACAAATACCATGTACTGGCACATTTTATTAACAATTAAATTAACATAATCTATTGCCAAACAGATATAAATTATTGGAGTACCTGTCATAATCTTCTTGCCCAGCTGTATCCCACAATCCCAAGTTAACAGGTCTTCCGTCAACCATAACATTTGCGGAATAATTATCGAACACAGTAGGAATGTATTCACCAGGGAAAGCATTTGTTGTATAACTGATCAAGAGACATGTTTTACCCACAGCACCATCACCTACCACAACACATTTAATCGCCTGGAAAGAATAATATAGTAGTTACTAAATCATTGCTTAATTTAACACTATTCTTACCTTACTGAAGCTTGCCAGAAAAACTTGCCACAAAAATGCACAGAAAAATTTCAAAAGGAGTTGATTTATTCTTTCTCAACGGAAACTAAAAGCATATTTTGTTAAGTATGAACAACTGATGAGTTGCTCATGCCCAACGAAAAAAATTTTATAATTTGCTCCATTCTTTGGAATATAAAAAATATTGCCCAAAACTGTTGCTAAATTGAGCCAAAGCACAGAATAAGAAATATTTCCGAATCGATCTGTATCTTGACTATAAACCTGGAATCTTCATTAATAATACTTCTTTACCTATCATAACTTCAGTTTTCAAGATTTCAGATGATCGTACTTGAGCAGTAGTTTTTGAAGAATTCTAGAATATCTAGCTATCAAAAACTAGGTACATATCCCTGGATTATATAATCCCAATAACTTCCAAATTATTTGAGTAAAATTGCGCGAATATAGAGAAGCAACATAAAATTACATTCATTGTAATAGCATTAAAAACAAGTAATTATTATTCTTCATATCTCAACTTATTTGAGTGCATCACCTTGAACGAGGCACCCTGTATCAGAGGCCACTTATATATAAACAGGGTTATTTTCGGTTTCGGTCAACCTTAGCCAAGTTACTACACCTGGGTCGAGTGGTGGGCATTGATTAACAAGCTTGCAGGGACATGCAGGGACTCAAACCAGAGATCCTCAACCTGTGATGCCAACATGATAAACACTAGGCCATCAACAGCGTTTCCAAGTTGAAACAGAATGACCTAATGGGCGGCACTTCTTCTGCAATTATTTTTTTAAAATTATTCTGGTTTGTATTTTCCAAGTTCAATAAGACGCACCATATAGCATGGGACATATATGGAATAAGCTATAAAGGTATGCTTGATCCATCATTGTTAAAATTTTAAAAAGATTAACTACCAATCACGATCTGATATATACTTTAGATATTTCCTTCACACTTTGGAAATACGCCAAACCATGGCATAATGAAATCAGATGAAAATATTAAATCATGACAAAATTGATGAATCTGTAGTTAATCAATAACTTATTGAAACTAAGATCATTCTTTGTACAATGTACATTAGTAATAATAGGTCAATCGAAATAATAGTTATGAACAGGGAATTTTGTTTTAAAAAAATGAAATTAAATATAGACTCGAAGAAATGTTCTGGAACATTCAGGTACACATTGTCATTCAAACTACCATACTAAAATTTCTTGCGACGCCTCCATCAGAAAATTATCATTCAAGTTTTTTATAAGAAATCTACTGATTTACATATTCCTACTTAACTACTAGTGTGAGATTCTTATTAAACTTATTTTACACTGTATTTTAAGTAACTACCCTGTAGCCCCATAGGAAGATGCCATCATAATCCAAAGTGGTAAAAGTGAATAATTAATTACACTGTACAGAAACATCCATATGTCATCATACAACAAAGTCTCGCTATTTAGTACCAGTACATTGGGTAGTCTTAGCACAAATCGAATAAAGATGTCTTATGCAATTTTAGTAAACAACTCATTGTAAATTAAATGCCTGAAAAGCTGTTGCACCATTGATGATGACATACAAATTTGTAGTGTTTATAAAGACAATGGAGTAAACAAGGCAAAAATGCTTGATCGAGAACTGCACCAGACTGGCAGAAAGTCAGCTACTTTGTTAGTACTCAGATACCCAGAGAAAATGGTCGATATATTAAATGATATATCTGAGGCTAGAAGATCTTAAAGTCTATTTTTGAGTGCCTGGTAGTACCCAACCAGTAAAAAAGTGCCAATACTGCTATGAAATTGCAGTGTTGATGGTTTTGAAGATTTTTTGTCGATCTATGACATAGACACCCGAAGGAAACCAAAAATATGCCACCCTGACTATGAAATTCATCTCTACATAAAAGTGCCAGACAATTATCGAATAAAGAATTTCTTACTTGCATACTGCTTGCAATGTTAGATCTTGCACCTCGATTAGCAGTAGATTCGTCTACAAGGTACGTCGGGTGCTCAGCGCGTATCGACTTCGTTGTATTATCTGTAATATTTAAAGCAATATTTCAATTATTTATTAATACCTTTATTTTTGTTTACCAGTACATCAATAGGTATTATATCAGATAAAATGGACTGTTATTCCATTATTCATCCACCGCCCTGATGTAACTTGATATTCTGAATGTTTGCAAACTACATTATTTATTATTTCCCAAGTCAAGCATATTTTTTTTAGAAAAATCTGAATATTATGCTCAAAAACTTCAAATAAGCTTAAAAAATGTTATTAGCGGTTAGCACATCGCAAGTGTCTCAGATGACAATAAACATACGATTCTAAGGCCAACTAATAATAGTGATGAGTCAAACCAATATTAGTACAGATTAAAAGTAATATTACTTCCTCATATGCTGGTGATTCCTGAATGTGTTATATATATACATAGATATATCACGAAATTGAGAAAATCAAAACCAGCAGGCATTTTGCCATCACAAAATGATTAAGGCAACCCAACTTTGAATTAAAATGACATTGAATGAAAGGTCAGTCCTGTGGTGATATGGTTCACTAAGTTGGTTAAATCATGGAGAAAAACTTCATCGGTTCTCTTAGTAATACTGTTTCGATTATACATCCCAGGCTGGCAGAATCTTGTTTTTCTTCGGGTGTGCCCAAACGTTACTGGCATTATCTTGAGCTGACCAAAATGCTTCAAAACTATCAACGTTGCTATTACATACTAATATTAATAATTTTAAAACTTGTACGGTTTCATTGCTACCTGACACTCAAAATAAGCATATTCTTTTTCTAGCATATCATGAAATATTTCCGGTTCGCTAAATTTTCTTCTGATGGACTCCATTTCCATTGGGTGTCCATTGACTAGCGGAGTAGATGGCATTTTGCTGATCAGATACATCTTCTGTGCAAAAAGGCCCCCTAAGTTTAGTATAATTTTGCTATAATAATCAATATAAAATATGTGACTTAAAAATACTTGTTTTTTTTTTGAAGGAGAGATTCGGACAAAAGTGCAGTCATATTTTACCTTTTTTCCAATAGAATGTATATGAAATTTGATTTATAAAATCTGATATAATTTTCTAAATTGGGATTTTATTCAGAAAGTACAGTCCCCTAACACTACTGTGCAAACAAAGTAGCTAAAACTCCTTCTAACATATTATTGTGAAACAATAAGTACACTTTATGTGCTACTCATTATTACCTTGACCCTTCAACCTTCCACTTACCGTATAACAAGCATAACATTTATACATTAATTATAAAGTTTGGTGATTATTGTATCAGACAGGCAGAATGTCAGATAGTCTGCTGCTCAAACACCCGACGAAAATGGATTCCATCAGAAGAAAATGTAGCATATAGGGTATATTTCAGTTGTTCATATTTGTGACTAGATGATTTCAATGTCTCTTGCTGAGTGTCGGGTAGCGACCAAATTGTGGAAGATTCAAAATCATCAATACTGCTATGAAACAGCAGCATTGATGATTTAAAGCTTTTTGTCCATCCAAAGAAAATGACATGAATATTTCAGACACTCGAAGAAATCTAAGATTCTGCCACCATGAATTTTATTATTCAAATATTTATTGTCCTAAAATAGCGGCACAGTTATCTAAAACATTTACCGCAGGTTTGATTTGAATGAATATCTGGAATTATTGAGCAAAATAATGATTTTACCGCAGACTTGATTTTATTGAATATCTATAATTATGGAGTAAAACCATGATACAATTTCCAATGACATCCACCATGGTGACAAAATCCTACTTCACACCAATCGCTCATCATCATTTTGAAGCTTTTTGCAGAAATTTTAATTGTCACAATAAAAATCAAAACAACAACTTTAATTTTTATGCGATTGAAGCTTGATGCATTTTTCTGATGGCCGCCATTTTCTTTGTCTTGTCTGAATAAGATAGCTACAGAGCAATGAGGACATTTTTCCTATTTTGTACAGTTTTACTGAGAGAGCTTATAGCAGACTTGACAAAATAAGATTTTTATATGCTGCTAACTACTAAAAAATTAACAAAATTGTATAAAATAGTCCTTCGAGATTACGGCTTGTAACTTTTCTACTAAACCTTGCAGTTCTAGCATCAGTATATAAACATATTATTCATCGAAATATTAGGTATAAATTAGGTTCTCAATAATTTTGTCATGATTTGCGGTTGAGAATATTTGAATCACTTCCTTTTTGTAGCAAAGTGTTCAATTCATCCACGCAGGAATGTGCTATGCGTTGACATTAGAAAAACAAGAGCTTTTGAAAGTTGGTCTGGTGTTGAAATATAATACTGAAGAGAGTTATGTATGTTTAAGGTCAACTTTTGTTGCTTAAAAATAGGATTCTAATGAATTAAACCAAATATAAGTGAACATACATAATGTTGATGGTGAGATATTGCCAATTTCTTAAAGATTTATCGGAAAAGCTATGTTACTTTTGTTACTATGTACTTTTGGGGACACCCTAATAAAGATGAGATTGTGTCACCTTGGCATAAATGAAAGTTAGAGTATTTACAGAATATTAAGGTTTGTCTCACTTCTTTATCGAGCATGATCAACACAAATTGGACATCTAAAATTGATAGACATTTTGTAGTCTGGAACATAACATTAAATGAAAGAATACAGGTTATCACAATACCCAGGTAAACAGAGTTTTGTTGACACACTGAGTCATTCAATTATATAGTAGATAAATGTAAACTTAGCCCAGTATAAAAGTGAGTACGTCTTCTCGGTTTCAGAGACATGGTTTGTGTTCGCTACAGCTTCAGCTGTGAGCAACGTTACTTCCTATTGTTTTTGTGGACGATAATTCGGCCCCAATCCATTCTAACACCAATTTTCTAAGTGACATCATATTTTTGTGACATCAAAAAAATGGATTTAACAAGCTAAAATTATAAATGCCGTAACGGGAGAGATATGAAATGCAAATTAAAATAATAAGAAACTGAATTAAAATTATCTCAGACATATGTTTCGTCAATCACAAAATTTGTTCGAACTTGATTCAGGGTGAATAACTAATGTGCCGAAATGAAAAAAAAAAACATATCCTTTTACTTCTGAATTTTCTTAGTTTCGTCGTATTAAAATCCAAGCTTTTCCATTCACGAAAAGTGATATTTCACACTTTTATGTACATATCCAATCAATAAGCTATTGGAAAAAACATTAATACGATATAGAGATAAAGTAAACAACTTACATTGTTAGTGACCTGCAGCAGGAAGATTAAGCGATCAAACAAAACAACTGTCTGTAACGATCAGCAACAATAAACTCAAGCAATAGTTGTGCGCTCGTGCATAATAGTTTACAAGAAAGAAATATTTTTATGTATTGATTAGGTATTTTCTGTAAAACAACGATATACACACATAAAATATTGATAACTAGACTATGAAAAACATTAGCAACACTCAATTTGACAAAATATTCCACTAATGTCAGTACCAGGGTGGCAGAACTTTGTTTTTTCTTCAGGTGTCTGAAATGTTAATATCGTTTTTTCGGATGAACAAAAAAGCTTCAAAACCATCGACACTGCTATTTTATAGTAGTATTGATGATTTTGAACCTTCAACAACAGCTTATCTACTACCAGAAACTGGAAAAGAGACATTTTATTCTTTAACAAGAGATAATATCATGTAAGCAGGTACGGGCTCCAGAATAGTCCCATCGTATTTCCTGTGTGTCATCAGAGGCGATTAAATGGAAGCAATAAAGGGGTAGATGGTTTTACCTTCGCCTACGGCAGATGCCACTCACTGCACTTCACCATGGCAGTTCCGTTTGGGACGGTTTTTCATAAGTACTGTTGCTGGTACTACATCTTTTAGTAGCTCTTTGCTATTAAATAGTCATTAGTTGGTTCCTTTTGGGCACTGCTTCAGGCCTTGCTCAGAGTGAAATTCAATAACAAAAAGCTGCCCGTTCTCTGATGAAACTTCGGATGCCTGAGTAGTAGTGTAGCTGGCATTCTGTCAGTACTAAGCGGGTGCAGAGTGATAAAACTCTGCTTGTCTGAAGCATCAAATCATAATTCTTTTAGTCATTAACTATCCAGCAAATCATCAGGTCTTAATATAATACCGATGGGTATTAATCAGCTTCTCTTGATAATAATAGATGGTATTAGTATAATTTATGGGAGAACTGTACATTTTACTGTGAAAAATATGGTTTTCCCTCAGTTTTCCTCTTTCGGGGCATTTATTCGGGTGTTGGAGCAGCAGAGTGGATGATATTATTTTACTTGTTTGTTCGGACATAATGCTAATGCTAATGGAAAAGGGATTCTTTTACATATAAAGAAATAACAAATCTTTTTTGAGGGATTATGTCTAATAAAAGTGAATCATAATTTTTTATATAAAAATACCATTATGTCCACCAAATGCAGACATAACGGATAGTCTGTTCGATATAAACAGAAAATACCTTTCATGTCCACAATCATTGTAACATTGTAGGATTGGGAATATGTAGTGCTTCGAAAAATATGTTTGATACCAAGCTGATATGGCCATAATCAATCAATCATGCATATAATTCATTGACATGAATATCTGCTAGAGCACAGGTTATTACCTCACACTAGTTTAAAATTTCAATGGATAACAAGCATTATTACATGCTTTTGGATGGTAATGATTGTAATAATCAAATCTTGAGCATTATCAAACTATAGCACCTTGGTTTCTCACCGGAAAAGCCCCACCACCCCCATGAATATTCCGGTGACAATTGCCGGTATATTGCTAGAGTGACAATGAGGGAAGAGAGGTAAAACAGTTTATGCCAATGTTATTGTGAATAATAATCTGTTGCGTTGCTCTACTGAAATCATAGCCAAAACTCAAAACTACTTTTCAGCTTCAAAAGGCTGTGCATGAACCCGCAATGCAAAGAATAATATCTAATAAAAAAATTTCAACAAAAAGCCTTGGAAACGTTTACTACCGTACATGTTTACTGACATTGAATGTCAGTATTTGCTATATGTGAAACTGTTCTCCAGAAAAATTTGAAACTGAAAACTGCTAATTAGATGAGAGCATGCGGATATGAGTGCTTTTGAAATATATAACATCTGCTTATAGTTGAAGTCTTTGTAGGGAAATGTTACAGAGAATCATTTATTAGAAAAATACCAGTAGGGGCATGGAACAGGGTGACTTCAGCATGTCCTTAAGCTTTACCATAACTGTAACCTTTTTTTCATATCAATCTAATGAAGTCATAACCATTAACCCCTTAATTATATAGCAGTGTTGATGATTTCAAAGCTTTTTATACAAAATTACTGCTGTCAAAACCCAAATAAACACTTCTCACGCAAGTGAAACATCTTGAATTATAATATTTTCTGTGATCTATGTCCAAGAACTTCAGAAAAAGAAAGTGGTAGATGGTTTGAGTGGTGATTGGAAATTTTATACATATGACCTTTAGCCCTTTCTCAGTTGAATAATTTCATCCTCGTGTTCGAATGTCCTTTCGTGAATGTCACTAGTTCAGGGTAGCTTGACGGTAGCATACTATCTTAAGTGTTTCTCTGTTAATCTTTGTATATTTTCAGATATGCTGGATATTTAATTAAAATGGAAATATTAGCAAATAATTTGTTGGTTAAAACCTAATAAAGTTTTCCGAAACTATGCTGTGAATTTGCTCTAGGTTACGACAGTTTGTCATTGGTCAAGACCGTCATTGCTCAATCTTTTAGTGTCCCTTTATCAGATATATGGCCGTTAGTTGTTTTGATTCTGTTAACAATATTGCTTATCTGACATAACTTCATAAAAAAAAAAATTCCCAACGTTGGAGAGAAGCAACCAAAGAGCAATCGATAAGCTCAACTATCAAGCTTTATCATGAAAAGAATCATTCAACTTGCAAAAATTTAAAAAAAGCGGCACTGGCTTTTCAATTGCATAAATATATTACACAAATATTAAATATGTCAATTAAAAAAGAATGTCAGATTATAGAACGCTAAAATGTTAAGAAAAATACCCAAAACTACAGTATGCATTTTGAGAAACCGATGCTCTTTAACCAGGAGAGTAATCTTGTTACATTCAGTTTTTTGGTTGCTTTTATTTTCACAGGATGGGGTTTATAGACAGTAATCAAAGTATTTTTGCTGAGGTTGGCGGAATACTTGGATATCACCAGCACAGAGCTTAAAAGCCTATTACCATTTCCGACATCCCATATGTGTGAAGCGGGGTTTGTTGCAATGACAGCAACCAAAACAAAACAATGGAATAACCTGAACGTAAGCAAGACACTTCGAGTGTTATTATCTCCTATTATCTCTAGATGGGACCGTCTTGCTGCATGGAGACAAGCTCAGGGTTCTCATTGATGGATTGAAAATGTTGCAAATTTAAATCACTTAATATTCGTTTATGGTTCAAATAATTCTATTTTGAATGCATGTTCACATACAAGTAAATTAAAACCAATCTGAGTCTTCTTCTCCCTTTTGGTGGGCCACGGTAGAACTATCAAACGTAGACCGGTCCGCGGAGACAAAAAGGTTGGGGACCACTGATGCACAGTATAGAATAGTATGCGGGCCATGGTGTAAAGAACAAATGGGAGGTTGAGAACAAACTTCACAAGAACGTCCAATATTAGAGGAGAAAGAAAGGTGAACATAGCCAGAACAACACATATTCACTCATCAAACTTTTTTCAAAGGCAATTTTCGCCCATCGAATCTTTGAAACAATTGACAAACAAAGTTGTAAAATATGATGCGGTAGGTAAAGGTGGAAAAATTAAAAATATTTTTATTTGAGAAAGGTTAAAGCAAATTCTCGGCTTTCCTCCCCCGCAGGATAAAAATAAAATCCTATCCTAGGCTATTATCAAAGTCCCGGGTCTAGTGAAGTTTAGTACCGGTACCATATTCCCGAATGTCATCAAAATAAAAACATGGCAGAATATTCTCATCCTAACTGAGGGGCGCCAATGCTGCAGCCATCTGGTATTGCCTTCCGGGTTAGGATGAGTCGCTTGCAACATGGGAAATTTTTATGATAATCGGATATATGGTACTAAACTTCATGAGACCAAAGTCCCTTGGTTCTGGGTTTGCCGGTATTAGATAACACTGCTAGTTCAAGTTTGTTTTCAGTGCTAATATCTGTAAGTTACCTATAACTATGTTGAAAAATACTATTATAAGTATATTATACTTACAGCTCACGAATATGATGCTCGATACTTAATTGTGTCAAGGCTGACTAAAACGTAACAATCCACCTCGAAAAAACGCCTTCACCAGGGCGTGTCTGAAAATAAATTCGGCGTTGCGGGCATGATATAGCCTAAGTATTTTTGGATTTGCTGTTACGCTTGGTTAATTCTCCAGTCACAATTTTATATGACCGCCAAGTCGTCCGCACCCCTGTTAGAAAAACTTTAAATTGTGTAACTCGTATTATTTTCCACTTTTTATATTCTTTGTGGGCATATGGACGCAAGTGCCTGTATTCGTTTTAAATCTTTTTCTAGATTTTGTCTGCACTCTTAATTTTCTGTCGCAGTTGGTTAGAATGTGTTTTGTGAATGTAAGGCAGAAATTTCACTGATACCATCGCTAAGTATCAGTCACTGATATCGCGTCGGTAGTCTGCACCCCCCGGGAAAACTCAGTATTATTTTCCAAATGTGGACGCAAGTGCTTATTCGCTTTAAATTTTTTTCTAGATGTAAATTTTCTGTCGCAGTTCGTTATTATGTTTTTCGACTTTTTATCTATCTTTAATCTTTTTGCTGGGCATGATGGACCGCAGTTGTGCACCACTGTGTAACTTCCACTTTTTGTTTTGTGGGTAACGCAAGTGCTCTTTCTTTTTCTAGATTTTGTCTGCACTCTTAATTTTCTGCGCACGTTAGTATAAATTTCGAAATTAAATCTTATCTATCTTCATTAACATCTTTTGCTTAGTATTAGTCACTGATGGATCGCGTCGGTAGTCGTCTGCACCCCTATCAGAAAAACTTTTACTTGTTTAACTTGTATTATTTTCCATTTTTTATAATCTTTGTGGGCATGTGGACGCAAGTGCTCGTATTTGTTTTAAATCTTTTTCTAGATTTTGTCTGCACTCTTAATTTTCTGTCGCAGTTCGTTAGTATGTGTTTTGTGTATGTAAGGCAGAAATTTCGAAATTAAATCTTATCTATCTTTAATAACATCTTTTGCTAAGTATTAGTCACTGATGGATCGCGTCGGTAGTCGTCTGCACCCCTGTGAGAAATTAACTTTATAATCTTTGTGTTACGGAAACTCGTATTTGTTTTAAATATTTTCTAGATTTTGTATAATTTTCTTCGCAGTTCGTGATGTTCGTTATGTTTTTGTGTATGCAAAATTTCGAAATGCATCGTACACGATGGGTACGTCGGTAGTTGTTTTAAACCCCTGTCAGAAAAACTTTTTTGTCTAGATTTTTTATAATCTTTGTCTGTGCTCTCTTTAAATTTTGTCTGCACTCGCGCAGTTCGTTAGTATGTTTTTGTGTATGTAAGGCATTTCGAAATTAAATCTTATCTATCTTTAATAAATTTTTGCTAAGTAAAGTCACTGATGGATCGCGTCTATCTTTAATAAAATCTTTTGTGTAAGCATTATTTTCCACTTTTTATAATCTTAGTGGTTATGTGGATGCAAGTGCTCGTACCGGTGCCGGTATTTGTTTTAAATCTTTTTCTAGATTTTGTCTGCACTCTTTAATTTTCTGTCGCAGTTCGTTGTGTTTTGTGTATACGAGGCAGAAATTTCGAAATTAAATCTTATCTATCTTTAATAACATCTTTTGCTAAGTATTAGTCACTGGCTGATCAGTCACCGTTGTCGCGGCCGTCAAGTATCAATTTTACAAAGGTACCACGGTGTATTAACCTAATGGTTGACCCCCTTAACCTCATGGTTGATCCCCTCTAAAGGAAAAAAGCCATTCTGAAAAATTCATCTGAACTGAAGTGTTAGAAAAGAGACAATATTGGTACTTTCAAATTTATTCAATTCATCTCAACACAGTGCAAGACGAAAGCTAAGTGCAAATCGTAAAAATAACAAGTTAATATAAACAGCTATGATAACTATCACAAAAAATACAAACAATAAAACAACTCACTAAAGAATATTAAGAACTAACATGTAATGTCTATCACTGTTTTAAGTCTAAAACTATTTGTCAAAGTTTAATATTCAGTTTCCATAAATTTTAGAAATATATATGAACAATATAACACCGGTTTTTCGCTCGAGATTTTGAGCATGAACCACAAATAGACAGCAACTAGCCCAACTGGAAATTTCATTTTGGCGACACGATCCATCCGTGACTCATACTTAACATGTTCAAACAACAAATCTGATTGGGAGACAGCACTTTTTAACACTGAATCAGAATATTATACTTTGCTAACTGTGGTTGCGTTTTTAATATTGTGGATCCTGTGACTGTTTTTTCAAATAACAATAAACAAAGCGCAACCCAGATTTTCACAAGATTTGTTAAATTCAAAAGCACAGAAAACTTCAAAACCTGTAATGCCAAGAACAAATTGAATGGTGGTTTGTGTCAGCAAGGCGTTTTGCATGGCCAGATAAATCAAATTGGAAAGGGGAATGGAACATCATCGATCGAAAACAAAATTTGGGCTGAAACAAAAGTTGTAATAAAGCAATGAATAATGAAACTGAGTGGAACATAGACATCATTTGTTAAGTACGTTTCACAGAAAACTCACTATTTCCGTATATTTCAATAATGAAAAGAAGAATACTATTGGTCATGGTAGAATTGAATGCAGAATTCAAAGAACTTCTAAAATATAATACAGTACTATGAAATAATCTTCAAGAGTTGGTCATGTGTGTGCCACAAAATGTTAATATTCAACAATATTATATGAACATTTTCCAGAATATTGCATATATGCAATGGTGCAAAGCAGTAAGATCAGTAGCATGAAGTAGTTTGATAAGTAATTTTGAGCAAAAAGTATTTAAATATCTTACATAAATGATAATAAAGTTCTGAACAACCAAAAAAAAAAATAGTATTATGTAATCAACTTAAAACTGGTCAAGTGTGTGCCAAAATAAGTTAGGTTGTAGCTATAAAATATTCAATATGGAATATTTGGTAAACAAAATATCAAGAGAATTGAAAGTGTGAAATCGATCAACTGTTGTAGGTTACACATAGGCGCACATGTCTGTTTCACGCTGCAAACTATTACTTTTCTTTGAATAAAAATGTGTCTGACCTAATAAATTTAATGAAAAACATTAGTCAGAAAATCTTCAACACTGATTAAATGCGTTACATATTCTCTGTTAAAATATCTCTTCAACCATCTTTTACCAAGTATGAGTCACTGATGGAACAAACCGAGAAGGCATGGTTCATCTATGTCTCATGCTTGACAAAATGAAATTTCCGAAATGTAATTAGAGAATCAGTAACGCAGCAATACTGACAATACTGGGCACGATGGCCTAGTGGTTATGATCTTGGCATCGCAGGTTCGTTCTCGAGTTCGCGTCGGCGAATCCGGCTCGCTTATCCACGTTCACCAATTAACCCAGGGTAGTCGGGTAAGCTCGTCTTAAACAAAAGATCTTATCTTTCTAATAACCCTGTTTGTCTATAAGTGGTCGTTAGTACTTGGCCTCGTTCAGGGTGATACGCTTGAATGGGTGGCTTTAAAAGAAAATTGAAAGCTGCATTAGTAAATTGGAGGTTATGGTACAGTGCACGACTGACTGGAATATGCTTCGTAATTCGCGAATATCCCTGCAAAAATATTTAGTCAATTAAGCATAAATATATATATACTTTAAACATTGCCGCAAATATATAACTTTCTGATCTCAATAAAAAAAGCAACAAAAAATGTAAACTCAGTCATTAAATGCAGTAGTCACGATAGAGTAAGGATGGCTGTAATGAAATAAACGAAAAATATAAACTTTAGAAATAGCAGGTCATGTCATGATGTTACGTTGATGGTCATGGGACGAAGAATAAATTTAATATACAAACTACAGTGCTGTCTCATTATCAGGTAAAACAGAATTCTCTCTTTCTCTTTCATACAATAACAATTTATGCCGAAGTTCTTGCATCTGAAACAGAGAAAAATGAAATGAACTTTACAACTTGACAATACAATGAAAGAAATTAAGAATCAAGAGAAAATTTTAATGAAGCGGAAACAATATAGTAAAAATAATAATTTCAATTGTGGCAGTTGATAAAACACTCCTGAAAACCATTTTTTACGGAACTTCGCCCTGAGAAATGCCAAAAGCAGTGCCTAGGGAGAGTCAATTAACAGCCACTCAAATATCTAAGAGCTACAATATTAAGTGTCAGCAACTGCACTCTAAGCGGAAAATCTTCCATACAGAGCTGAAACCACCATGGTAAAGTGCAGTGAGTGGTATCTTCACTAGGCGATGATAAAACCTACTACTTCTTTGTTTCATCATAGTCACCTAATATGAAATGCAGGAAATACTTTGGAACTATTCTAAAGATCTCTATATCACAATTTATAAAATCCCTGGACCAGTGACAAATATATATATAAGCTATATAATAATTGACAACCTGTATTAAATGTTTAGCATCTGAAATAGCCAGCAATTTCTCAAGTTCTTGTACTCGAGCTCTATGTTTCAACTTATCCCTCTTGCTGTTTTCTAATAAAGTGCTTGAAAATAAAAATATATATATATTTAAGCACACCTACCGATGTCCGCAATATTTAAATCAATATATTGTTTTTTGAAATGAAGAAAAGGTTACAAAAGTATCTATCAACATAGTGGTATGGACAATTTCCCAAACTTTTTGAAAAGGGTTCAAAATCATGGATACTGTTATGAAATAGCAGTGTTGTTTACAGCTTTTTTCATTCATCCGAAATAAAAATGACATGAAGATTAGAGACACCCAAAGAGAGCGATATTCTGTCATCCTGTCATTTAAATATTCCACCAAATATCTTTATTACGTTGCGTCTTGTAAGCAAGAGTAGCTAGCCCACAAATTAACTTACAAAATATTTAATATGGTGGGGCTACTTCAAGGTGACAAAAAATTTTTTTTTTTTTCTTTCTGGTTTCCTAAATGTACATACCATTTTCTTCAAATGAACTGAAAGCTTCAAAACCATCATTGGTGATTTTAAATCTTTTCTCAGCAGTTTGGTTGCACAAAAATATATTTTTAACTTCAAAAATATATTTTTAACTCTCTGGCAAGACTATTGCACATTTGCTGAATCTTCTTTTAGTGGAACACATATTCTTTGGGTGTCTGGGAAGCAGGGTAGCTAATATTATGCCTGTTTGCTGTTTAAGAGCCTTATGATTGGTATATCCTGATATACACATATCTAAACTATTAAAATTATAGTACCCGGTATTGCGAATATATTTTCTAGTTATACCTGTAGGATTCCTTTAAACTCGACATAACTTGTGATGATTTGACGTGTCTGTTTTCACTGTTCTGTTGAACTTGTTGTAATGAGAAAGCAAGTCTATCATTTTCTTTTTTCAATCTTTGCTCCCTAGAATAAAAAAATATTGAAAAATTGGTAGAAGTCTTTGCTCACCCACAAGGCAAATAAGCATCTCTTATTCCATTATCAGACTCCTTCAGTATTTTAAATACCTATTTTAGGATTTAAAAAGAAAAAATGAGAAATCACAAATGCAGTATAGCAGAATAAAATAGCATTTCATTTTTATCCTTCAGGGGAGGAAAGCATAGAATATGGCTAACTATATGGTGAACCATTACCTCTTGTGCAGATACCAGTTCCAATTGAACGGATTTTTGCCTAACATTCAACTAATTTTTTTTATCTGTGCATAGACATAAATGGTGGAAGGAGCAGAACGAGTTTTTGCCCAACACTTTACTAATTTTTTTCTGTGCATGGACATGGACATAAATGGTGGGGGGAGCCGTAGGCAGTGCTTACGTGAACCACCCTTTGTCGGCGAGGTGCTCAGCAAACCTCTCGCATATAAACATCTACTGCGGCATTCGAATCCTTGTCAAGACAATCAAATATGTGTAGCTTGAGGTGTGCTCCAAACTCTTTTACCGACTGAGGTAATTGTGCTTTTTTTGATAATCACTCACATTTTGAACAAAAACTCATCAATCTTCCCACGATACCAATGTCATAATAACCA
Source organism: Styela plicata (assembly GCA_963675895.2). Lineage (NCBI taxonomy): Eukaryota > Metazoa > Chordata > Ascidiacea > Stolidobranchia > Styelidae > Styela > Styela plicata. Next base: position 12,684,470 of record OZ023149.1, read on the forward strand.
AAGATAATAATAATATACCATACCTTTTCAATGCTTCCGATAATTCAGTACCGAGTTCTGATTCAGCCATAGTTCCAATTCTCAAATCAGCGAGAGATAAAAACGCAGGTTTCTTGTTTATTTCAGCATCGGCCTCAGCCTGTTTCAATCAGAAATATACTTTTTGTCAGGCATAAGCCACAGATGGACAGTGTCTAGTCGACACTATCCATCAGTGACTCATACTTAACAAAAGACGCTTTGGTGAAATTTTTCCAATCTGGGTTGTATTGAAGCATTGCAAAATTTGGAGATGGGAATATTTTTCCAGAAGTATATATATATCATTAATGTATGATTTGTTGGGTATCTAAAACTGTAACAGTTTTCCAAATGGCTACAAAACCATTATTGCTGCTAGTTAATAGAAGTGTTCATGATTTTGAATGTCAATATAGTCATTAGCTAGTGCCTATATCATCCACTTCCTCTGAATGGTAAGTACGAAAACTTATCTTGGTCTTTTGGAAAATAGTTTAGTATCACAACAATTTTCTTTATGTTGTGGATTTGCAGAGTAGCATATATACTGGCAAAACTGATTAAATTTGGGCAAAAAAGCAGGTTAACTCAAGCAACCAAACTATAGGAGCTGTTTCACCTAAAGCATCATTCCATTGCATAAGGCAAAACAAAGGTATTTTTTTGAAATAGCAATATTTGACAAAGAAAATCTAACTGCTTGTACCGGCCAGGGTTGCCAACTTGATCAGAGTTAAAGGGCACAAATTGTATTGCATTGAAGCTGAGAGAGTTCGAGCAATACCATTTAGTCAGATTTCACAATTAGGTACAGGAAACGACAAGAGAAGATTTAAAAACCCGTTTGAAAAATTAATGAAATTGAATTCTAATTAATTTCGTGCATCGACGTGCAAAAATATGACGTCATAGTTACACATAATAATCACATATTTTTTCGAGTTTGTGTTCACACAAACTTATTGAGTTTGAGTTGAGTTCACAACCCTGGTGAAACAGTAAACTATGATATTTCAGAAAAGTATCTTTTACAAACCTCGTTCGATGATTTTGCAGAATCACTCCAAACACAATTATATGAAGCAGCTGAAGACATCTGAAAATAATAATAGGCCATATAAATCATCGTATTAAAGACTGAAAACAGGACAGAATTTCTTCTTTATCCCCAAAACGAAAGTATAAAATACAGCTCAAATATTGAATGAAATTGACCCAAACATTTCACTGTTTCCCCAAACATGGTCAAGGTAGGTTAACAAAGCTTAACTAGTGGGCTAAGTACCCAGCAATCTTCTCAGATATTTCTAGTTTATTCAAATGTCGTTATTACAGGAATCGAACTTGTTTCTCCTGTGTAAGACTATTAGAGAGGAATAGCCCTAGGCCTATTTTGAATATAATAAAGTTTCAGCGATTGAGCTAGGTAACATTTAATGCATTCTTGTGAGCATCCCAGTGGCAGATAATCAATGAATCTTCAAAACAAGCGTTAGGCATAGCCCCATCAATACTCACCACACTCTTCATCAAATTGGAGTTAAGATCGGGATTAGACTGGAAATGACTTGTATTTGCTTTTTGATACTCGCATTTCAAATTGACCAATTCTTCCTATGGGCAAAATAAATAATATTATTTTAATAAGATGTTGTCACCAAATATGCAGCTATTAAGATACAACATTGGTGTTACAGAACTGAAAATTTTGTCAAGATGTGGCATAAAAAAATTTGATGATATTTTGATGTATGAATCTTGATGTTCAATCTGCATGATAATCGACCAATAATAACATATAGTGGACAATAATAGATTGCGCTATCAAGATATGGTTAAGTTTTGCTTCTGCTTGGCAAGGATATACATCGTTTAAATAATATGAAACAATAATGTCGATCGCAGGTTACCATAATAGGTCAAAAAACCCACTACCTTGACACTTGTTAGTTCGTGTAACAAAACAGCATTTTCCAAATCAAATTCCGAAACGACTCTACCATCTGATTTAGTAGAAGAATATGTAGGAGATTGTAATGTTCCAATAGAAAATGAATCAAGATTTACTATCGCTCGCTTGACTGCCTGATAAAAATAAAATAAATATTTTGGTGATAGAAAAGCTTAAAATAATTTATATGGAACTTCAACACCATTCTATCAGCTAAACTGGCACTAAGCATGAAATGGTGAATGGTTTTGATATCATCGAGGAAAGATATCATTCACTGCACTTTACCATAACGATTCACTCCTGTTTTGAGTGCTGTTGCCACAGCGACACTAAATTTGTCATAAGCTTTGCCCAATACTGTATATGCGGCTGCCAGATGGTTCATATTAAGACCTGCTTCAAGCTTTATTCAGGGTATTTTTCAAAAAAAAAAATGTATGATTAAGATTATCCTCTATCGCCTAAATTTCAAAATTTAATCCCATATTCTTCGTTCAGGCAATTTATACAGCAACATACTAAAAAAAGGTCAAAGTTGCTTATGCTTGCTGATGCATTTGTTACATCCATAGTGGGAGATTTTGTAAAATTGAGATATGTGCAGTAAGATTAATTTCAGCTTGGTATATGTGTAACAAAAATCGTCTGAAAATGTAGTTTGATAACATTTGTTTGATAGGGGGAACAACAGAGCTTCTAATTAACAAACATTAGAATTAAATTTAAGAATCGCATATAAAATAGGCAACTTTACGCAGTATTTGCAACATGTCAGTCATTGGTGAACCCAGAAATTTATAAGAGGGAGGTTAAAAGACTAAAAACTAAATCTTTGTTTCTTATAAAAGCATAGCACCGGGCATCTCAAGAAAAGCATTAAAATGCATTTGCTGTCTTGCAATGGTTAATAAACCTATATACAACTCATTAAACGATTCATCCCATCTCAAGAAAAGCATTAAAATGCATTTGCCGTCTTATAAAGGTTAATAAACCATATATATAACTGATTAAACGATTCATTAAAAAAAGGAAGAATGTTCCAGAGTGAAGATAAAATTTTAGGCTGAAAGTCACAAAAAAGGTACGGTAGGTCTTCTGGACTGTCATTCCTTCCAGAATTTTAATAATATCATGAAACAATCTTCTGACCAGTTTTTTCCTCTCAGCTTCTTGACAAAGATTGGATAAAAACAAAAAATCAGATGTCATAACTTCGTTTGATGAATTTCTGGAAAGAAAAGAAAAATTCAATCAGTGAAACGAAATGATGCCCATAGCACAAAGTGACTACTCCAACATTGTGACAACCTAAACATGTGGCTTCTATCAAGAAAATAGAAAGGAAAAAAGCCAACAATCGAGTGGTTCTAACTAACACTGATAGAAATATGAAAACATTCTGTCCATGGAAGACTGTCAGCCACTGTGCTACTCAGAAGAAAATGGGTTCCATCAGAAGAAAATTCAGCAAATACAGTATTTCATGATATATCTTTTTTCTAGAAGATTAAAATATCCCTTTATCGTCGAGCCTGAAGCACAGATGGAACAAGATTCAGAATTTCATTAATCTTTTGAATAGAATAATGCATAATCATATGTTTCAATATTTGATTGAATAAATAGTATAAAAGTGGCAACTGACAACCAAGTCCAATCCTAGAATTGCCGAAATGAAGACATCCGTGTATAATACCCATTCAGAGAAATATTGTCCAAACAAACATGTTTTATGAGTGTGGGTCACTGATTGATCGGGATGCCAAGGAGCCCATGCTTAAAAAATAAATTTCTGACTATATTACCCTTCAATACATTGATCGAGGAACTCTGTGAGATTGTTTGGAACTTCGGATGCATTGAAATCGTCAGATAAAGAATATTGTAAACCCTTCAAAGTTTTTTGAACTTTATGTTTATAAGCAGGTTTTATTCGGGGGAAAATATCTGAAAAGGAAATAATGGATTATAAATGAAAATCAGGGAAATGATACAAAATACATTGGGAAATTTCAACCGACAATGTAATTTGATACTGCGTTTTTCAATTGAGGACGCTGTGAAAGCACCTAACTGGGTGAAACGAAGTTGGAGATAGAGTGGCAGAATACCAGCTACTAAGCGTTTCACCAGAAGAAAATTTAGCAAATGGGCAATGTTTCATGATATATCTGTGCTTGGAAGATTTAAATGTCTCTTTTTGAGACCCTTTGAGTCTCTTTTTAAGAACCAAACTGCATAAAAAGGGTCAAAATAATCAATACTGTTCTATGAATTTCAGTGTTGATGATTCTAAAGCTTTTTCGTCCATCTAGTGAAAAGGACATGAGCATTTCAGACACCTGAAGAAAATCAAAACTCTGCCACCCAGTTTGAGATACCTTTTACTTTTCTGGGAACTAAAACTCCTTTATCCATTTCTTACTATGAACCATTTTCCTACGATTATTGGTAAAATTAAAATGCAACTGAAAAGAATGTTGTAGTGGTGTAAATAACAAACTTTCACAAAAGTTAAAATTTAAAATCATCGATATTGTTAGACATGATCTTTATGAAATGCACTTTATCTGTCAAAATAACAGTAAAATTCAGGATTCCCAAAGAAAAGACTAATCTCATCTCATCCCAAAGAAAAGAAAAGAATAGGAATTCAGTATACTTCAATAACCCAGAATTACATTGGAATACTATAAACGATTCAAATATATTGAATCCTATTCCAAAATTTCTAAGACAATATGAAAAATGATAATATGTGCAACAGATTCAGTCAAAAATGTCTTGTATTGCAAAGATGGCAGTATTTGAATTAATATGATGACATTTTAACAAAATGCCCAATTAAATCAGAGATATGATGATGTTTTTGTTTTTATTAAACTCACTCTGAACAAGGTCAGAAGCAGTGGAAGCAGAGGAGTGTCGGGAACAGAGGAACCAACTACTGTCCACTCGAAAGCAGAGAGCTACTAAAACATATGATACCAGCAATTGCACTCTAAACAGAAAACATCCCAAAAGGAACTGAACCATCGTGGTTCAGTGCAGTGGTATCTGCCTTGCGCAATGTTAAACCATCTACCACTTCTTTGCTTCCTTTTAGTCACCTCTTACGACACGCAGGAAATATGTTAGGACTATTTTGGCAATATTGTCACACTAGAATCAAATCCTATATTACTATGAAAATGCAGTTTGAATTTGTGCATCTATCTGATAAGCTATTCTGAATTGCCAATTTCCAGTACAATACCCAATCTTAATATTACCTTCAAGGAATGCTCGTTCAAGAACAACTTTTTCAAGACATGATATCATGGATGAGTAAGCTTCAGATAATAAATCACTGTAAAACAAGGTATCATATTATTTTCAAATTTTTTTACTAATAATGAAGGGTATATACACATAGTACATAATCTATAGCCCATCTCATGCCCAATTTACTTTGATTTTATCTTTTTTGAGTACTCACTATAATACCGTTAGTGGTCATTCGCATAAAAATTAACTTAACACTACCTCCAAGTACATATTTATTTGAAAATAGGGATATAGTTTTTTTCAGATAAAAAAATTGTAGACATTGTATAAACTTGAATAATTTTTAGACATTCAAGATACAATTCGATGAGGTAGGTAATTGATTTATTTGTTTTTTAAATATCAACCCCCAATCATACCTATAAAATAATGCTATCTTCTGTGCTGTGTTATTTGATTCATATTTTGATAATAACATTTGAAGTTGTTCAGTCCTGCTTTTACTTTCTTGCAAAGTTAAACGTAACAAGTTATTCTCTGACTTTAGATGATCGTTGCAACTAAAATAAAGAGCACATGGAAGGGTGAGATGTATTTCATCTGAAGAGTGTAATCTGACGAAAAGAAATTTCTAAATTCAAATTTACTCTTAAAGTTTGAAGGTGGAAGCAAGACAAGGAAATATGTTCGGACACTCCCAAACTTTGCATCTATCAAGCTCATGTCTATTCCAAAAGTCTTTAAATTATACATTTTTTATCCTGTTAGCAATTGATTTTTTCAAACTAAGAAATTTTGGGGGTACATGATGAATCCAATTCCATGCTTCGCATTTTCTGAACAGAAACACCATACAATATTGAGGAATGACAATTTTTTCTTACAGATCAAAATGCAAATCAAATAGGTTGGAGGCTTGAAAGACCTTTTATGACCTAACCAGAATCTTCATTCCATGTCTGGTGAGTGTACACTAAAACTATCAATAAAAGCAATCATTAGGAGAGCAGAAAAACATCTATAAGTTTGGTGAACCACTTTAAAATACATTCACCTACAAATTGGATAATAATAATAATGCCATGTCAAATCAAGTTCTTATATACAAGCATACGCTTGCTTATCAAGTTCATACAAATGAGTTGACTTAATAAATGGATAAATTATTTGCTACTGCTGGTGAAATTTCATACAAAAATGGGTATTATCTTTCTCAGAATAGTGTGTTGTTTATCTGAATCAATTCAATTCTTGAACCTTAACCTTGATTCTAACCAAAACATGGCTTCACCTGCTCATTCTTTCTAACTCCATTGCAAATTTTCTTTGTAGAGAGTGACTTGTGGAGTTGTTTAACACTTCTTGGACCATAGAACTTGCTCGAATATCTTGTACCAATTGTTCTGTAATCCCTGAAGATAGCTAAGCAAAAAAATATGTCACCCAATAGTTTACTCGTTGCTCGATAATATATTTTTCACATGGAATACCCGGAACAAGGCCTCTGTGGCAGTGGATGGTCACTGGTCAATGGTTCATGAGATGAACTTACTGGAAGAAAGATAATTGCTTCAATATAACACAATGGGGCTGTAACAAGGCTTAAAACAGTGATCAGTTTATAACATCTGTCTTGTTTGCAAACAAAACAAACAATATGTCTTGCAACAAGAACATATTTTTCCATAATGGGAGAAGTTAGAAACTAAGCTAGCTATCTGTTTCGCTGCAAAATACACTAGGGAAATAGATACAGGAGCGACATTTAGCAATTTCCAAGTCACAGTATCTTTTGATGCAATAGAATCACTTCCTTCAATGCAGCAGATGCAAAATAAACTCTGCGTTGGCGTCCGAAGGTTACATAAAATTTCAGCAATAAAGATAAAAATAACAAATGCTCCAGCATACGCCAACTTACCATGTTCGGATCTAAATCATTGCCATGAAACTTTTCAACTGAAAGTTTGTGGTGCATTTTTGACTGGTGTTTTCTTTAATTTAATTCGTTCAGCTTTTCTTGATATTGATATGTTGGAAGGACCTTCAAACACAAGATTTAAGGTAAGTTTCATTAGTAATTATTAATTAAGTATCTGTATTCTACATGATCCCTACTCTTCACTCCATAATAGCCATAATATGACATATTATGCTGTTACCACAGATATATAAAATGAAAGACACTCCACCAATATCAATAAAAATTAAATTTTAGAAGTCTAACTAACAACATATTGAATTTATTGTGTTTCAGAAGGAGAAAATTTTTGACATATGAATTATTGGTTGAGGAACAACTATACTCAAATCAGAGTTATTCTCTCACTTGCAGTTCCATTGATTTTGATAACATGTTTCTTTGAATTCTTTTCTTTGCTCAACTCCGTATTGAGATTGTGAACCTACAATACACATTAATCTAGTCAGACATTCCATTCATAAAAAATTTGTTTAATAAAATAATAAGATGGAGACAACAGACAATCAAAACGGCATGAAGTAATATATAAGGAATTTCTGTACTGATTTAACGATAGTCTATTTACAAACTGACAAAACAAATTTAATCTGATCTGATTAAGCCCAATAGGAACAGGCTTTAGAATACTCTTACTATATTTCCAGTATGTCGTAAGAGGTGAATGAAAGAAAACCAAAAAGTTTTAGATGGTTTCATCACCAAGGCAGATACCAGTCACTGCGCTTTGCTATATGGTAGCCAGTAGAGTGTTTTCGTAAGAGTACAGTTGCTGGTAATGAAAGAGAGTCTTTGCTAATTAAGTGGCCAAAAACACTGCTTTTTGCTCAGCCATGTGTTTCGATAAAAAAAATATTTCAAAATTCTCAAATTATTCCAAACTAAGCAGAAAATGTATTTTGTGAAATATGAGTGCATGCTTGATCAATTAAAACTTCAGATTTGAAGTTGAAATTTCCTTAAAGAAATTGAAATCGCTTCAACAAAATTTAACAAAAAAGTTGCTCACAACAGATGTAGAATTACAGAATTGAATGTCAGAATCATCCAAATTGAACACATATTTGGATAGATTCAAAGCAAAAGGTGGCAAACCGGGTTGCTAAAGAATAAATAAAATTACAAATCTACATATTTTAAACTTGAGCATTCAGTCTTGGTTGGTACAATTCCTCAATTTTATCATTCACCTTCCTTCGTAGCTGATCCCTCTCCTCTCGTATTCCATCCAATGTGGCTTTAGTTTTATTTAGTTCCTCCTCTTTTTTGCATAGGAGTTCTTGGACGTTTAGTACCTGATTTGTAAAGTATGAGCACCATTATCAGCATGTCAGTTTATTGTTATAAGCCTGTGGTCTTTTCCATCATAAAATTAGTCATGCAAGTAAGTTGTTATTTCTCAAGTCATTGCTGTAAAAGCAACATCTAACTTATATTATTTACTTAGTAAGATTGAGTTTTAAAACTCCAGTTTATTCAGATTTAATTTCAAATTCGGACTGATCATAAATTTATTGTGTTTTGGAAGAGAATGACTCCAGTCTCACAATGACGAAAATGGGTTTCTTCACAAAAGTTAGCGGTTTGTCAAATGAATAAGCCTTTCCTCTCATACAGGCTTATACATATACCTCTTATATACAAGATAAAATGGAATTATGCATATGAATAGTAAATTGGTATGAAAATCGGGTACGTCTTAATTTGAACTTAATTTGAGACAAATCGTTTTATTTTAGGTATTGTAAGTTAACAGTACCTATTATATACAGAAATCCCAGTTTTAGATATTTTCACGGCTCCCACATAATTTTTCATTGGTTTTTCATTGACGGTGATATATAACCAAACAAATGTTTTTTAAAAACAATTTCGGATTTTTTGACATTTGAAATATAATTTAAGATTTTTTTAAATCTTGCCACCGCAGTTCAAGGTTCTTAATGAGGTGGTCAGCACTTGGTGCTGGAATGTAGTAGTTACTGAAAATGAAACTAAAAAACTTACATTTTTGTCAGAATCATTAAGATGACCATGGCTCATAAACAGAGGTTTGCGTTTATCAACAGTGTTCATAGGTATACGTTATGCTTTTCGTCGTTTTATTGGATTGTCCGGTTGTAGATGCATAATAACATCCTAAGAACTCCTCACTTGTCCTCCAATAAACTAACTCTGGACCGAAATGGCCGTTTTACCCGATTTACAAACCTAGCAACCTCGCCAAAGGAATTAACTCGTTGAATTATGCAGTCAGCAGTCTGTACAAACAAATATAGCAAATATTGTGGCTCATTAGCGCAAGGTGTAGGTTAGTTTATCAATATGGATTGTCCGTGCTCTAGCGGTAACGAGCAGTATTTAAAGTCTTTCATCACGAAAACCCCCAAAAATGAAGCGGAAACTGCGCATAAACCGGAATCCTTCATAGATAGTCACCAAAAAGGTGGCCGTACCTAGCAGTTGTTCGCCCAAAGCTGCCAGCTTTCCCGGACAGTGTATTCGGTGAAGGAATTTTGCTGGATTTAAGAGACATAGAAATTCTGATCTAACTGAGTTCCGCTTACTATAAATATGATTAAACAATCCTAAACTAAACACGCGATAGACAAAATTACATGTCGTTTCAAGGATACGATAATTTATTATTCTAATCTATAAAAAGTATAAAATGTTATAAATATTATACGATAGACGAACAGATGATCAATGTGTAAAAATACAAATAAGTTTAAATGCAATCAACTACTTCAACCATTTTAAAACACGTTTAGTTAGGTATGAATCACTGGTAGATCGCGCCCTCAAGGCGCGGTACATTTGTGGATCATGCTTGACCAGATAACATTTCTATCATAAACTAACATGAAATATCAAATATTCATAAGAGAGGGAATAGTTAGTTGAATGTTAGATATCATGTTTTATCATGCATAGACCAATGAAACATAAAAGAAGTGTTGATCATTAGACCATGCTTGGCTACGGTATATCAGTATACCTAAAGTTTTTGGTTGAAAACTCACTTCACTATACAATTTTACGCATTAAGTAGAAAAAACACTAAAAAATACAAATAACGTACAAAAATTAACTAGTTTTTAGGCACAAGGGCAAAATTTTGGCAATTTTACATATTAGCGTGATAACATGGATCTCCACATACAATATCTCCGATTTTCTTAGCTAATTTGATGTTCAAATCTTTGAATCCGTTTTCCCAAGCGTCCATAATGACGTTTTCCTCTCCTCCGGCAATTTTAGTGATATCTGTCAACAACCTCTCCTCGTTATATCTCCCTGAAGCTGGTTTGATTGGCAGGACTTTGATCTATAGAATGAAGTAAATGATGAATGTACATAATATAATCATTTGTTTGAAACACAAATTGCTAATAGACTGACTAAACATCAATACGCCGCTATATGCATTATAACCGCTGTGTTTGAGCAAAACCGAATAACATTTTGAAATTTTACTATTTAGCCCAATTAAGACTGTGTCTTTGCAATTTGCCATTTATTTACGAAGGAATTTTTCTTTAACTTGGCGACCTTGGTAAAATTCAAACCTAATCAAAACGAACCAAATGATCCAAAAATTATGCAATCCACACAAAAACTGTTACATGAAACTGCCAAGAACCGGCCCTTTCCCTAAACAAAATACTTGGCTAACTTACAATAGCGTTGGTTACTAATCGAAGATTGTCTGCGGCAAATGGTGCATCGTCTTGTGGTTGTCCGTCAGTCAAGAGTAGAACCATGTCGTGAGCATCTGCTCGGTTTTCAGGAGAGTCGAAGATCGATTTAGCGTGTGAGAGTGCTTGACCAGTGCGGGTTCCTGAATATCAAGTAGAAAAGTATGAATAGAGATATGAAAGCAAGCTGTGGAAGTGACAATCAGGTTGAAGATCTCTGGTTCGGGGCCCGGCAAGCCCGGCTTCATAATCTATGCCCACCACTTATTGCACTGGAGTGTATTAACTAATTACTTCGGTAGGCTCGGCTAACTGGAAAGTTAATACCTTTCCAACAACACTTTGTTCCTTTAAGAGTGGGCACCATACAGGGCACCGCGCTGGGTGATCCACTAATATGAGCTGAATGAGTGCTCCAGATAGCAAAAATGTTTTAGAGCATGTTTTATTAAACATGGGCGAGGCGCGGGCCACTAGTGAACTATGCTAGATAAAACAAATATTTTCATCGAGATAAATAATAGATACTTGCAAATTTAATATTATAATTATAGTAAAAATAATATCGTGAAATAGGCAAAATATTATTGTCAAAAGATGGATAGCGCCGTACAGATACGATCCATTTCTTGCCAACATATTTTACCCAAGTGAGACAATTAAAAGTATAGGCTAAAGAGTACTTTTGTGATACGTAATACAATTTCATGCGTGGAATATCTTTAGATGTAAAACATTAAAATTCTTACCGCTTCCATCGTAAATAACACCACGAAGATGTTGAATAAATTCAGCATTTGTTCTTATTTGACCAAGATCAACCTGAATAAATAATACCGGCAGGTTAAAAATAATATTACAATATAGAAACAAGTTTCCAATGTAACCATGGAAATTATTCTACAAAATTTTGTGTTCCGCCAAAAAATCAAATAGCCTAATTTATGAAAAAAATCATATTTTTCGATTTTACAATATAATCGAATAATTTTCTAATCGAGTGGAATTATAAGTGTTATATATTAGACAAACAATAACATCCTTTCGAAAATTGTTAACTACTTTAATATTTAAACTTATTTTATAAAAATGAGTAATGTGTTTCATTCTATAGATTTCAAATAGCCTACCTGAATGAATTGAATTGAATAGTTCATAATTTGCCCGCTGAATTATGGGTCGAATCGTATAGTTTGGGAGAACTCGCCGTACGACAATGTTAAAATTAGACCAACGTATTCTTACTGTCTATTCATATATCAATTTAACAGAGTCACTTCTTATCGTGTTTAAATCATTTAGTCAAAAAATCGAATATGCACCTGAGTTTCAATATCCACTTTTGCGTTGTAGCGAGCAAAGGCAAAACGAGACGAATCCAATGACAGATCAAATTCTCTGTGGAATATAAGAAAAAAAATTATTAATTGTACAAATTACCAAAAAACTTATTAAATGCTGGTTTCAAAGTTAGTATTTTTCGCTAAAAAATTTCACTGCCGAATCTTAAATTTTGTTTGTCCTTGTCCTTGCACATTGGTTGCACATTGTATTTTGTCAAGCAAGGGTATATATGAGTTTTTGAAAACAGCGATCTCGTTGCCCAGGATTAAAAGTGATTAATTAGCCGAATTATGATCTGGCACGAATCTACATTTTTAATAGAAATTTCGCTCAAAGCAAATCCGGAAGCAGGGCCTAGAAGGAACCAACTGACTACCACCGCAGTTGCAAATAACCATTACAAAATGAAGTTTCAGCAGCTGCACTCTAACCGGAAAATACCCCCGAGAGGACTAAACGACTATAATAAAGTGTAGTGGGCGGTATCTGCTACAGACGATAGTAAAACCATCTATCTTTCCTTTTTCCCTTTTAGTCGTCTCTTACAACATGCAAAAAATACGTTATAGCTATTCTTAAGCTGCACCTAAACAAGGTATACTTACGAAACAAAGCCGATGACAAACTCAATCATTTTGTCCCAGTTTGTTTGTTTGATAGATGAGGATGAATCAATCAAAATCAGCAAATCCATGAAAGCGTGTGGTGGGCAACTTTCTGTAAAATAGCAAATGATATTTGAGTAAAATCCTGACAAATGCTTCCGTTTGGGGGTATTCAAGGACATGCTCATATATAGGTGACTTCACCATCGCCTAGTGGAGATACAACTCACTGTTGCACTCTCTAGTAGCAATATTACACAATAAGTCACATAAATAATACTACTTCATTGAAATTTCGCAAGTCGCGTAAATGCTCATCTGGTCCCAATAGGAAAATTGTTGTCAAAGCATTTTTGTTAAGTATGGGTCACTGACGGATTGCGTCGATGAGATTAGGATAGGCCTTCGGAAATACATGATAGTTCCGAAATATACAATTACTGCTGCTAAGTTTACTTACTGGCACAGCATGGTTTTGACACGCTCCATTTCAAGTCAGTTTGACATGTACTGCTGTTAGAATTTGGTGGATAAAGATAAAATCCTTCATCCAAACATTTGTATTCACAAATGGAATTGACGTCGCTCTTATCCGAGCATGTAATTTCACCGTGCTTCAAGATACCGGTTGCTTGACATTGGAGGGCTGTTAGCACAAAAAAGAAAAAAATTAAAATAACTTTTTCGAAATATGAATTCGGTTTATATTGGAATAAAAACGATAACGAGGATGCCTTTGTACGAATAGTATTCTGATTCAAGGTAATTTCGTTTTCGATTATTCTCAAACTGATTCGTTTTTCAGTGAATCATGATATATATATATATATATATATATAAATCATGACTTTGCAGCAAAATGGGGATGGATAATATGGTCAAATATGTGGATTTTTGGTTAACTATAATATTCACATATTTTTAAAGTTTCTTCATCAGTTTCTGTTTTTTCGGTTTGGAAAAACAATTATTAAAAACAAAAGCCAAAATGCACATTTCAAAGCACACTTCTTTGTTTTTGTACTACAGAGTTTTCAACGAACCACCTAAAAGCGTTGCACACAATTACAACAAACCTTTGCAAGTTGGTATTTTATTTGACCATGCACCGTATTGTTTAAGTCCCAAGTCTTGGCAGATGGTGTTCTTGTTACCGACTCTCTTGTATCCCACGTTACATTCAAATTCACAGACGTTTCCTACACGATCTCCGTCGCAAGAAACTTTACCGAATTCGAGATATTTTGGCATGTCTTTGCAGGTGATTGCTGAATTGTGACAAAAAAGGTGAAAAAGTGTATTTTTATTTTTTATATCCATACCATCAAGTATAGACCAGTGGTGTCAATAACATGATGTTAAAAGGTATATTTTAGAACTTTAATGCAATATTCAGGAATTTTAAGATTTTGTATTCGAAAATCAATCACCGACATGTACCGACACCGAAAGTACTTCACCATGAGCAATGCTCTGTCTGCAGAAACTTATGGATCAACACAGTTAGCTTTTCGGAACGACGTAAGCTTTACCTTTTGGCCCAGTCTAAACCACCCCATAAGAGCCTAGATTTAGTGGTTTTATAAACCGGACTCATCAAGATACAACTAGATATTCTTTACTAGTGATGTCATCCAGCGTAGGTCATCAATCCATCCATTCCAGTTGAGATATAAATTATAAATGATAAATGATTCGAACTTACGGGCACAAAATGGCTCTTTTCCTTTCCATACTCCAGTTTTTGGAATAGATTCGTGGAGGGAACAAGTTCTTTCGGCGTTTCCTCCTCCCAACCAATATCCAGCAACACAAGAGTATGTGCACACACTTCCGACTTCAAAGTTACGTTTGCAGTTAATTACTGCGTTCTTTGGTGCGATTAAATCACTGCATTCGATTACTGTAAAAAGAAGGTTGATAGATAGGCATTATATATCGTGAATACGGATGTACATATACGAATAGCTGGATCCTAGAATTCCGATTAAAAGTAATATCTTTTCAAAGATTATCTCTAATTTGATTCGTTTTGCAGTGAAATCATGATATATTATGATATATATATATAATACTAAGCTGTGAAATTCGGCATAAATCATGACTTTGCCGCAATATGAAAATAATATGACCATCTGATATTGTGTAATATCGGGAACTTTTTTCTACAGAATGTTGAATCATTTGTTTATTCATACACGGTACGGAAAATATCATCATTTTTTAAAACGTTCGGCGTTCATACTTTTGATATCAGAGCATAAATATGCATAGAACTCATAAATCAGTACTAATACGGTCAACCAAATATTTGACCGTGTCAATCGCCAGCCCGAAAAATATTGCGCGCCTATGTTTTGTCAAGCGTGCGCCACTGATATATCGCGCCATGAAGGCGCGATACATCTGTGATTCACGCTTCACAAAATAAACTTTCTGAGTGGGTCGGACTCCAAGACCCAAGCACTGTGTTGTGTTTAAATATATGCCTTAGCCTTGCTCACTGAGTTGGATGACTATCGTGAAAACTTAAATGCGAAATAACCTTCTAAAAACAAATCTTACTTTTGCACTTGGGTGGTTCATTTGTCCATCTTCCTACAGTTGATTCGTCATACCTACAAGTAATGTCTCTGTCTCCAACAAGAATGTGATTCTTTGAACATCTGAATTTACAAACTTGGTCTACTATGTGCACCATTCCGTTTGAACAGGCCCTGGCACCAAATGCGGGGGTTTTGATATCAGGACAAAGAACCTCTGTTAAAAGATTATATAATATAAATATTTTAGGCCGGTATGTGCGGGCTTTAGAATTACCCTAAGGTATTTCCTTCGTGTCATAAGACGAAAATGATTGATGAGTCACTGTATTCCATATAAAAAGTCTTACCCTTGCAGTATCCATCGAATTCTGACCATTTTCCGTTTTCTTGACAAACTGATGTCAATGAACCGATTAGGTGGTGTCCAGAATTACATGAAGCTCTATATTGAAATATAGTAGTATTGTATCATTAAGTTGCATGTAACGATGTAATTTTCAGAAAAAGAGTCTAAAAGTCAAAATTGTTTAATGATAATTAATGTCAAAATGTTTACAAATTTGTTGTCTCATAAATCTCAAACACAAAAAAGGAGATCGCCAAAGCGTCCTTCTACGAAAAAGACTTGACACAATTTTTGATCGAGCAGTAATGTACAAAAGCTTACACGCAAATGCTCTGGTAGAAGTTCCCTTTGATGCATGTGCTGATTGTTCCCATATAAGGGTTCATTGGTTTATCTGGGTTACATTTGACGAGAACGCAAGCAGGAGTAGAGGGAACATATCTCACTCCATCAACTCCAAGATCTGTAAAAATTGTTGTAATTTTTATTTTAATCGTTCAGTTTTTAAACGATGTCCGGCTCAGCGGTTTTAAAAGTTCCTATTGGCACATTTTGAGTTTAAAGGACACCGCCACGCTCTTCGAAAAATGAGGTACCGGTATGCGTGGTCATATCAATATTATCACAGAATAACAAGAATATTGAAATATTTCAATGTAATAAACTGATTCAGTTTTGCTATGTATGACTGAATAATTTCGAAATCGTAAATAGTCGATTCAACATTAGATGTACGAACATAATTTGAAAACAGGAAAAAAAAAACGTTTTGGACGTTATTCACTGTATAAGTTTGAATTGAATTCTGTTGAAACTTATCATAGCTTATTCTGCGTTTGAATAATAAAAATGATGCCATTTGATAAGGAATTGATTAGGAAATTAGTGTCTCAATTTTACATTTTATCAACTTGTTTCAAACGCAACTCTAAGACATGAAAAATTGTAGTCTATATATTAGTATTCTAGTCTATATCACACCCATGCATGTGGTTGAGTTCTTTCCAACAAGTCTGTATCCTTTCTGACACGAAAAACTGCACATATCCCCGATAGTATTGTCTCCCATACAATTGATGGCACCGTGTTCTGGTGCTACTGGTCGTTCACTACATTTGTTCACTAAAATAAAAATAAATGAAAGTATTTTAAAATGAAATAATTATTGATTGTGTGAATCCCGAATCAAATCGAATATTTTCGACAGCCCAAAACATGATATTCCTCGTCCGCAAAGACAATATTTTTTGTTGAGTAGTCGGCATCAAGTTATCAATTGGTGCATCTGCCCAAAAATTTCCAACATGATAACCCCAAGGCTACCTATGCTATAAGATCATTTTGTCATATTCATTAATCCAACGATAACCAAATGATATAAAAACTTTTCGCTCAACAGTCGGATTACACAAATGCATTTGCCATTATACAGATTATGTTACTGGTTTGGAAGTAGTTGTGGAAGTGAATAAGTGGTTCTCAGAAACAATTACGCCACTCAAAATCGCAAACAAAATAATCGGATTAGGATATACAATTTCTAATCGATTACACACGTCGTGTGAAGATCGAGGTATTAACTTGGACTTGGAGATGAGTAGGGAGAGAAATGATATGAGAAATGATATAAAGCATTCTAAATTTGATCAGGGCAATATTCAAAATGGATGAAAAAAATACCACCTAATTTCTCTCGCGCTGATGCTGATATATACAATGAAGGACCAAGTTGTTTTTTATTCAATTTCGCCGTAATCCGATAAAAAATATATTTTGATAAATATATAACACAGTTGGAATGCACGTTGAACGTGCCTCCCATACAAAATCTGTACTTGTACGCAGGGTTGGCCCTGTAGCTAGCGTTGACGCTATAGTTTAGTTCAAACGGTATTCGTAAATTAAATTTTATCGTAAATGTCTCAATTCAGGAATGAAGGAACAATGAAACTGCTTTTAATTAGAATTATTGAATACTAAGGACACGCTTACTTGAACGTAACATTATGATTGAGCATATATGCATACGAGAATAAACAGCACACTTACGTTTGCACGAAGGTATATTTGAGCTCCATTCTCCAAATGATAAACCGACATCACGGCATACTGACGTCAGAGCTCCAACCAGAAAATAATCAGCTCCGCAAGTGAAAGTGCATGTACTACCAACATCGTTTCCATCGCTGCACGTCATAAAAACGCCTTTTGGATTTCGAACGCTACATGATATTTCTGGAAATCAAATATTTTATTAGATGTATTAATCAAAATTTGAATTTTTTGGAATACTTTCGGGGAGAATTATTCGGTACCTTGACAGAAATCGCTGTAAGAGCAAACAATTTTAAGGCTCGAATTTCCAGTTCAACTGAAAATGAAAATTGTGAAAAAATATTCGCGGAATATTTAATATTTTAGACCATTTTTAACACGTCCAATGTAAATTTCGATAATTGCTTTTCAATTTATATCACATAGATCAAATTCACCATGTCCGTAAATATCGTCCAATTTGTATTCACCCATTGTGTACTACAATGATCCTATATAAATAAATTAGTGTAATCGTACACAATGCGCTTA
Organism: Styela plicata; assembly: GCA_963675895.2. Classification (NCBI taxonomy): domain Eukaryota; kingdom Metazoa; phylum Chordata; class Ascidiacea; order Stolidobranchia; family Styelidae; genus Styela; species Styela plicata. Next base: position 12,702,824 of record OZ023149.1, read on the forward strand.
CCAGAACAATAACCCTTTGGATCTGACCAAAGTCCGTTTTCTTGACAATCGATGCTTAATGAATCGACTTGGAAATAACCTTCGTTACATACCACCCTGTAATTTAAGATGATAGAATAAATCTATTCAAAATGTTTTTATAGAGTAGCTTCCAGATTGTCATAGTGACAGAAAATCAAATAAAATGGTTGTCTTCAGAAAAAACATTTACCCAGAACTGAATTGTAGTTCAAGATGTTTCATTCTGGGGAGATTGAAATATTTGTTTCGATTGGCTGATAGTAGCTGGTAATTCCGGGAAGCTGGTAAAACCTGCTACTATGTGATGGCAGTGCTAATTATTGTGAACCTTTTTTTAACAATCCGACAATTCAGGTAATATTTACGATACCGGAACGGATGGAAGCTCCTATTCCCCTTATAAGTATTTGAAAGTATAGTGCCATTATAGTTCAAACGGTGATAATTCATAATATATATGAAAAATTTTTTCAAAATCCCGCATAAAACGAAATTAAGAATATTTGACCTCCTTTTGCAGCAAATCGTGATTTATAACAAAGTTCACAACAGTATTTAAAATCTGACATATATCATGATTTTGCTGTGGAATGACTTTTGGATCAATCGAAACACGACATTACTTTCAACCAGAGTTGAAGAATATGAGACTTTACGGATTCCGTATATTGAATGTAGCTAACAACATAGCTCGATGTATACGTACTCGCATTTGCTTCCGATATTGTTTCCATCAGTGCAAGTTTTCTTTGTTGCACCAGGTGGTATCGTGCTATTGTTAGGACATATTACTCTCTCACACACTGGTGGCGCTGGCTGGTAGATTGATCCTGAAGGTCCAGCAGCTAAAATGGAGTAATGTTAAGCCTTAAGGTAAAGTTTCAAACATTTTTGCCTTTGTTGAATATATCGAGCAAGACGGGATTACCACGGCTAGATTAATATAATTGAAGCAAGCAACAGATAAATTATTAGCAATACCCGAACTAGGTCTGAGGTTTGCGATTCAGTTTGAACGGTATTCGAAATGCAGTACGTAAGTAGAATAAAATTTCAACATTTCTGACAAACAGAATCGCTGATATTTCATTATATTTTCCCGGTTAGCAGCAAAATCAAGATTTATGTCAAATTTTACGACGTAAAATTTGGCATATATAATAGTTTTACTGCGAAGTGAATTAATACTAAAAATAAAACATAATTACTTTTACTCTGGAATATTTGAACAAAGACAACAAATATCTCGAACAAAGCTGGATGGTAAAGCGTTGGTGATTCTATAGATAGCTATAATACAAGTATAATAAGACTTACCCATGCAAGTTGTGGATAAATCTCCAATTAAGCGATATCCAACATTGCAACTATAATCACAAAATGCACCAATAACATCATCTCCAAAACAAGAGATGATTCCATTTTCTATAGGCAGAGGTGTTTTGCATTTGTCCTGAGCTGAAAAGATATAAAATTATGAAGAAAAAGAAAGAATTGCGACGAAAGATTAATATAATTAGTTTAAAATTACAACGTGACAAGTCGATGGTACAAATTTTTGTTTTGATGATAATTAAAGTCCCAAACACACTTCCGCTGTTCATGATGGCGCTACTTTCGCATAAGTGTGCGTCGAAAGTCTAAAATTTTCTTGTTCATTTCATCGCACAAAAAATTGCCAATTGCAAACAATTTTAATACAAACAAGTTCATCACCAATAAGCATAACTTACATCTTCCATCTGGGCCAACTGGAGCCTCAGTAGGTAAAATGTCGGTAACTGGAGCTCCAATACATCCGTCCAAATGATTACATTCATCGGTGAAACAGCAGCAATGGCAGACTGAATTTTCGGTTCCAGAATTACATTGTGTCGATGGTCCGGATGGCATGGTATTCTAAAAACAGTATTACGCTCAGTGATATTTGCAAACACTTTCGAAACGATAATGCTTCAGGAGTTGATATGTATATAAAAATTTGGATGTCGGATAAACAAGCAAGTTTCGAGTACAAATATGCAATTGTAAAATTTTCTAATCCCGAAGTTAAAACCGTAGATTTGACTCTAAAATATATCCCAATATTACGAATATTATAAATTCGGATTATTGAGCATTTCGTTAAACTGAATGAATAAGAAAGAGAAACTTGCAAATAAATTTACGTTGATATTAGTTTCTTTTTGAAGAGCACAAAAATGGATCGGTTTGAAACCGCTCAACCCAAAAATTAAGTTGGAGATTGACAGCGTTTAAAATTGGACTTTGTCAAAATACTGTTTAAGAATATAGATTCTTAAATTTCGATTAATTAAATCCGAATAGTCAGGTATTCTGGATTTCTAACTAAAGTTTAGCGATTATTTATTAATTTTGCAGTGAAATCATGATATATGCCGACCTTTACACAAAGTAAAATGGGAAAAGTATTGTTAAATGTAAGCAATTTCATTTATCTGGAATTCCGAAACAATATTATATTTATATAGTGATTTTCGAATTTTAAGAACCCTAACTGTAGCAATATAATACTCTACTTGTTTAACGTTGTTTTCGCAAGCATGTTGTTGTTTACATCTTTTGGTGATCATAGTTACTCCGCTGTGAATTCTTACTTGGGCATGGCAGGATTGCTGAAATAATAATATAAAATACAAAACAAAATATTAATAAAGTCGTAATTATTAACCAACGGACAAATTACTTCATTGTTAATTAGCGATCTTTATCGTAACAAAAAATGTTAAGGGTAGATAAGATAACCTGTTCAAATGACAAACCTAACTTTGTCAAACATGAATCACGCCTGAGCGACTCTATCAGTAATCCATACTTAACAAACTATGAACTAATGAATTGCTTTTGCGTCCGTGCGAAGTATCACATCATGAGCTAGATATAACATATTATTGAAAAAGAACATATTTGATTTTTGATGAATTTCATTTATATACGCAAAAAAATAATCCTTATAGGTGGCGATAGTAAATAATATAATACTTATACAATTCTATTGAAATAAATACTGCCAAACCTTACCTCGTTTTCTTGACAAGTTACGACTTCCCGTTTGCTTTGCAGTCTCCATGACTTGCTGCATTCTGACAACTTATGCATCGTAAAGCTGTAAACAAAATTAAAGAGTGTTAAGAAATTGAAATTAGGATTAACACAAACGATAAACATTGTAATACAAGCCACTTGAATTACAATAATGGAGAAAATAAACTATTATAGAAAAACCAAACAATACAAAGTGCTAAAATAAATATAGGTGATATGAAATATGAGGCGCCGAATTCTCTGTAAATCCCACAATCCAGTTTACTTCATTTCACACTTTCAAAGAAAATTTAAGGCAAAATACTGGGATATATTTGAAGTACTTAAATAAATATTTGATTGAATAAATATTGTTTTTCGCTAATATCAAATTCCTTGATTCTGTAGTAAACTCGTGATGGAAAAACTTGATTTGAAATTTGAAGCACAAATTGTGATTTGACGTTTTTTTTCCCAAATTTTGGTTGAGCCACACTTTGAATAAATGGATGCGATACATATAAACACAAATTGCTTAAAATCAAAGCAAACGAAACACTGTTTTTTTCACCTTTTTATCCGCTTAAAATAAAAATTTAAATCGCGCCGTCTTGAGGAGGCATTGAAAGAAAAAGACGGATGAAAGACTTGCAACACGCTTATTCTAAAAGTTCCTGTCTTGTATAGTATACATTAACCAACAGGCAAATTTGACTTCGTTCTAAAGTTCTTGTTCAAGGCAAAACTTATCTCTCTGTGCAGTACACAGTGGACAAATTATTTAAGACTATTTCGTACAATCATAACCTATGCGAAGATAGAAAAATTACATCATTGTCATTTTGATTCAATCAGGTGTTTTCAGTGAAAAGTATAGAGTAGAGTAGAGGGGCTTACCTTCAGATGTCACAGCAAAACAGCAGAGTGATAGTAGAAAGATTTTTGTTGCTTCCATTTCACAAGAGCTTGCTAAGAACAGAAGGAAATGGGTATTTCAACACCGAGTGTGACTTTGACAGCGAAAGGCTGCGCTTATATACCATGAGAGATTATTGTCTGGGGCAATTTTACATGGGGAATTAATTGCAAAACACGGTTAGGAAAAGAGATATTTTTTAAATCGCTGTGATTAGAATTGCAGTGTCAGCTTTCTCTCTTCTCGTGTATTGTAACAACATGGATTAGTAACCGTGGTGCGCCCAGAAGGGGCATTTACGTTGCGGATTAAAATGCAGCCTCTAGGAATTTGACATTGGAAGTGCGACGGTACGAGATAATTTCATGAAATTGCACGGATTTGGGGTTGGAACTAATAGCGTCATTGATCCCATTTGGTTTTTAAGCAACGTGAACTTGATTCAGTAGGTAATTATCCTGTTGCACAGAGAGAGAGCAAGGTGTGGGACACAGATGACTTGTGTCTAAAACAGCGATTAAAAATGTGCGGCGCTTAATGTAAACAATCATCGACATTGGAAGAACCAGGAAATGAAATTTTTCAATTAGAAGTTATCGTATTAGAATTCAAAGTCATATTCACTATCGTTAAAAATTTTAGCAAGTTGTGTGTTTTTCATTGAGATATCAAAATAGAATAAATTACGAAAACGGTTCATCGTGTGATATTTTTCAGAGACGGGAACTTTCATGATGAAACTCTTCTATTGTTTTATTAGTAAAACCATGGCGATTTCTTGTAGTAAAAACTATAAATGTAGCGATACATCGCCATCAGAAGGTAGCGGAAGGTGAGGCACAGTGGAACACGAGGAACAGTGATAAAAATGACATAACTTTCTTCCAATTAACAATACAGTGGCACTGTCCCCGTAAGAATAGTTGTCACTGCTGAGACCTTTTTCCAGTACATTTCGTTTGTCAACTTGTGCAATTCACCTCTTGTGGTAAGGTCCGTGACCAAATTTTGATAAAAACTAAGAAATTTATGTTTTTCACATTTTCTCTATACACAAGCGTCGCAGTTTTATAACAAGAATTCACTTGTCCGATGAAAAGCTCTTAGTAGTGGTTGCAGTTTGGTGATGTTAGGTGGTACAAAGGCAAATTTTCAAAAAAAGTATGTATTATTTGAGACTAACTGTAGGAAACAGTGGAACAAATGAAAGTGGGGCAAAATGGAAACAAAGAAACATGCCTAAAAAATTATTTTCGCTTTTATCCATGTTTATCAACGGGAATAATACAAATAGTTGCACGATAAAAGTCTGAAATGGTTCACTTTGCAATACAATCGATTGAAGGTCTGTAGTATTTGGAAGAAAATATATATTTTTAGGTGGCCAGCACGAGTGTGTATTACTTTAGAAAAAGTTATGAGAATATTGCGTACGCTTTGCTCTATATTTTCAGCAAGTTTCATTTTCGTTGCGCGTTTCGAACTGTCCCCTACGCCTATTTTTGCACATCGTTATCTCCTGCAAATGGACAACGCCACCGATACGTGCCACCGCACATCGGTGTATGCGGGACATTGAAAATTATGACGCCATAGTGGGCGACGCAAAAAAATCTTCAATAAAAAAAAAAAGTTTTTATATTAGGTGATACTTTTGGGATTTACCATTATTCTGAAACCGAAAAAATTATTTCAGGAAACATGCCCTTGTCGGGCAAGTATAATATTATGATCCAACTTTCATTAGAAGATAAAGTCATTCTTAATAAGTACATTGTTAATTTCAACCTCGAGCTTCGAGCACATTTTGAGGTAGAGTAACGCAAATGTGCTTGAATTAACGTATTCAAAAGTTACAACTAAAGACCAGACCGAAAAGAAACTTTTGTGAATCTATAAAAGCCTCACGCGGAATTGTGATTTTAAATATGTCACAGTACAATTTTGACTCGCCGTTAAAAAAATTACTAAACGTTTACGAGACGAAAGTTCTGATTTAATATTTTTCTTGCATTTTTGGCTCGCATAGCACGTGATATGTGCACTACTTCAATGGTCACGAAGAGCCAGATTTTAAACCATGTCAGATCGTATTCGTACTATACAAGCTGTTTTTGTTAATTTTGTCACGTTTTGAATAATATCAAAAGTTAGGAGATCTTTTTCAATGCCAAATTTCTACGCTACCATCAACGCCATGTTTAGCATATATGAGTTGGGGAATTTCATGATTGTTTCTAACTGAAAACTGAGTGCTTTGCAAACGTTACAAGTACCTTGGGTAGGTCTGTAATACATGTAGCGGGAACGCACTGTGCTGTACTCATACAATGCACCGCCAGGCGCTGGCGCTCACTAACGAAGGGATCGCAGAAGGGACATTACACGACCTTTCTCGAAATAAAAAGTGTATTGAAAACGGAGTGTTTGAAATACAAGTATGTCAAAATTTCGAAACGCAATGATGTTCGTTGTAACTATTTTGTAAAATTTGTGTAAATATATTGCGTATTCTTTTGGGATTCTAGAAATATTATCTTGGTCAGTTTCAAAAGCAATTATTCGTCGACTTAATGCTTCAAAAATTCTGCCAATAAAGGTCAGACCAGCTTTTTTTCAAACTGGCACAACATTCTCTCGCAAATCGCATGTCCTAGTGCACTTTTCAAATTACATTTAAATATTGCGTGAAATGTAATGGTGATAGCATTCAGCAGATGACAACCAGTAACCCATAACAAGACGGCACAGAATTATGAAAAGAAGTTTAATTGCAAGAAAAATTGTTATTTAAAATGCAGGACTATAAAATACTCAAAATGCATGTTGCCAACTTACATAACATATATCATTAACAACACCAACATTTTGTCAATATCGAGTATAATAATGTTTTCATTCATACCTAGATTTGGGGGCACTCAACAAAAACTATGATCGCAGGTATACTAGTCGTCAAAAACGGGAAATTTGAATATTTATGTTCCTTTATTGAATTTAATTGCTTTAATGAACAAGTTTTCCAGTGATACATGATTTCGTATATCATCAAAAAAGTTTATCAGAGTTTGGTGATACCGATTGGTGCGTGAAAAAAAGTTTCTGGTTCCAGCAGAATTGTTTATGACATTTGTTAATGGCGCCAGAGCTCATCTCACACAGCGGGTTCCAAGAATTTTATAAAAGTTTCAAAATGTATAGCGGTTCTTGATATACTTGTCCCCAGCACTAAAAACAACATGAAAAATAAAATCAAGTAGGTATAATTGAACGAGCCGGTGGCCCGGAACATTGACGTACGAGATGACGCAAGCAGTACATGAGCTACGTTTTAACAAGCCAAAGTTAAAACATGTTCAAAATTAGCCACTCGGCATAAGTTTGACTTATGACTCCAACAAATATACTTCCTTTTTGTTTGAGACATCACTTCTCTCCCATTTTGACTTGTCCTGGGCCGATGAGTTGAGCTCCTTTTATATTTCCGCCAGACATTTTCAGTTCATTGACCATGGCAGCAGCCGACATTTTCTTTGATAAAACCAAGAAACGAACATCGTCTTTATTATAGGATTTACTTCGTAGATCATATCTAAAAATAGGGTAGCTCGGCTCGCATTTGTATACAAAGTTCAAAAAGTGCCTGCTGGTTTCCACAAATGCAGAAATTTGCATATAAAATTGAGCGCATTTAAAATTACGCCAATTACTCGTAGTAAACTGTACCCACGCCACATAAAACTGCGCCCATTTGAACTCCGCTCATAAAAATGGCTCAAATAAATATACTGAAAAATGAAATTTGCTGAAAGTTAAACCGGTTTATGTATAACAACTATATACGTTTAAAACTCATCGCATGAATTGAACGGCACTAAGATACTGAACATCGCATTTGCGTGACATCTCACTGAGAAAATGATCTGAATAGATGGTTTGATTCCTGAAAGTTAATCATATAGTACAAATCAATACCGAACGTGTTTAATGTGAGGAGTTTTGCATTCGCCGTAATTTTGATGACAAGTTACAGCTACACCTAATTTTATTACGGTTACATGAATTACCGTGCGCTGACCGCTTTTGCAGCGATTCTGTCCCATAAAATCATCTCCTAAAGGATTCGAACCCACGCGAAGAACGTTGAAGATGCGTAGCTTCCGGCCTATTCCTAACAAATTAACCGATTGAGAATTCATCTGAGAATGCCTGTTATGTTCAATTAATAAGTAATTCGAATAGTGGAGACCATCAAAGATCCAAGTAAAGAAAAATAATACTTTCTGGCCAGCTTGTGAATTTTAGCCCTCTCTGTTTTCGTCAGTTCTGGAGAAAATGTCAATTGATCCGTGCTTGATGAAGACATGTAATTCCTGAAAAGGAATTTTTAATGAAAAGTAAGGTAATTTATGCAGCCTAGGAAATTAGTTTCATAAAAATTTTTAATGAAAAATATAAAAAAAATTACAGAGTATGATATTTTATAATCCACTAATAACAACAACAAAAAAATTAAACATTTCTCTGGAGTGAAAAAAGTATAAATGCTTTTGATAGTATTTTATTCTCGATGTTGGGAAATATCAAATTCAGCACTTGAAATTATTCGACAAGGTTGCAAACAGTGATTGAGTGGAGTAACTTACTAGTCTGAAAAAGAGATACACACAATGCAAAACTAACAACTGCACCACAAGTGAATAACTTTTTTTACAGAACTGCTATAGTAAAGTCCAGTGAGTAGTATCTGTCCTGGGCAAAGATAATTCACACACTGTCAGCTTCAGTGTAAATAACAGCTAATTCACCATAGAAACTGTCATACCTGATAACACTTTCTGCTTCCTTGAAACTAATAAAATTATCCTCTGACTTTTCAACACCAAGTCCACATCTACCATATGTTTGATTTACTGTTACTGGGGCAGATATTCCAGCACCTAACATCGAAAGTGAGTGTGTGTGAGTTACATCAATATGTATTGATATAATAAAGTCAATGAAGTTGCAATATTGTTGAGGTGTGAAGCGGGAGATCAAAAACTACTAATTGAACAGAAACCAAGATGTGTGGGGGGTGGCAGAAAAATATTGGGTAACTGAAATATAGCAAGGTATAGTGAATGATATCCTGGTGGGACACCGGAAGTGCTCCCAACACAGGAAAAATTGGCAAATTCGTCCCGTAATTTGTTTTATTGTTTGCCAAAAACATGATTTGGCTGAAAGGTAGACAAACTTAGAGAAGCCGTTTGGGATTGGTTGGAGGAGGAAGTCATAAGCAGCGCTTACGTGAACCATTGTGCACCGACGAGGCGTCTAGCACACCTCTCGCATATAATCATCATCCCTCACGAGATACGAACATGCATCATGATGATAAGAGATGAATAGCTCTAAGCGTATTCCCAACGCTTTACCGATTGAGCTAACTGGGCACCTTGTGGCAAATTTTGATCCTAGATGGAAAGATAGTCAAATATGGGCCAATGGAATTCAGCAGAACAAATCGCCAAATCGGTTTTTCCTGTGTGTCAGGCAACAAAAGTTTAATTGAGAAATAATATTCTATGCTGAAGATGGGTAGCTCGAAAGTCAATATTCGACCAGGTGTAGTATTTTGTGGCAAAACTTTAGTTGTTCAAGTACGGGTATGTTTTATTTCTTTTTTGTTCTGTGTTGGATGAACCTGTCCATGTTTTTCAAATTATTGTTTTTCTAAGTTCTCAGCATATTTGTTTGTTGCCGTGTATTTAATGTACGGTAATTCGATTGTGTTCATGAGAACTAAAATAAATTGATTGTGCAGTTGCACGAAGCTGCTCACATTATACTAGCATGATGTTCATTACTATCCCCTGACCAAACAACAGACATGAGGCAAAACACAAGTGAATCAGCTCAAGGAAGTGCTCACTCAAAACCAACCTGTTTTTCCAAGACCACCTTGACCCTTCCATCCCATCTTACGAAGAAGTTGATTGCCTAAATTATTTTCTGATATTTTCTGCTCGTCTGTTGAACCGGTTCTAAATGAATGATTTGAATGTTTGTTTCCAGTCTGATTTTGTGAATATATGAACATTGATAGATCTTGCGATCCAGTCGCACACAGAGTATAATTAAATTAAATATTTTCAAGATTTCGAGGTATTCTCAAAATCTTGAAAATATCCACTATAATGGATTTTTTTATGTTTTTTAGGGTTAAATACAGGACTCTAGCTTTGTTGATACTTTTTATTCTTCTTGACAGACTATTACCAACAGGCACTTGGGCGCAATATTTTCATCGATTGGTGTTTGATGTAGTACGATAATTTACAGAAATTCTGGTTGGAGCCATTTTCTTTGGCAGTGTTAGGAACAGATCAGACCCAGTTTTTATACGCTCACACATGCGAATTATGCGGTATATGCTTATGATCTTGCTTATCTTCAAGTAAGAAAATTTCACCTCGTGGGTCATGCAACATACTGCGACTTATGGGCAATACTCAGTGCATACCAGATCAACTATTTACAGCTTTTTTATATAACATTTGAAATATATCACTTCTGATTTAGATCATTGAATTAGAAAAATTTACTTAGTTAATGGGGCATGTAACATATTGATACTTTTGGGCAATTTATCACTCGCCAGGCTCAAATGCATACCTTGCGGTTATGTCATCTCTTGATAACGCACTTTCTAAATCCCCCGGTTGCGACATCATTATGGTAGGTTGAGTTGTTCGCAACAATTCAAGAGCAGAGAAGGCTGCAGCATATTTTGCCGATTTCTTTTGATTAGCGAGTGCCTTTCCTACTAGAACGCCATCCAAATATAGAGAGCAGCTGTAACTTATTGTGTTCTGGGACAAAAACAAAAAAGACAATTGACTATTGAACAATTTTAATAGTACTGAAAATGCATCAATAATAAAAGTAAGAGTCTCGAATAGAGTACATACATGCTAGCTATATAACCATAATATTGTTTCCCTTTTTTCACACAGCTGAATTTTATTTCGAACGAGATTCAATAACTTGGCATTTAATACGCAAACCCAAAGTATCTTGATTTCTTTGTCAAATTCAAGCAACCCTTCCAGTATCGTACTACAGACATATGCAAAAATGTACTTATCTAGATGTGAAAGGATTTTTTTTATATATGTGCTAGTGCTAAAAATATTGAATAGCTAAACATGATACATAAATTAAAACATTTAACATATTTTTGGGTTGGTATTAGGACTCTTCGTCTAGACATGCGATAGTTTTGAAACATGAAAAACAGAAGATTATTAAAAATAGTAGAATCAACCTCTTCAATATAATGTTGTTCAAATGAATATTCTTCAGCAATTCGACTGAAAGCAGCGGATGATCCTATGACAGAGAGAGGAGATTCATTTTCTCTTTGACGAAGAACAAAATTTTCAAGTCTCTTCCTTTCATGAAAATTCAGAATAATTTTCTTGCACGTGGCATCAGGAGGTAACTCAGGAATTTTACAAGTAGTCGAGGGAGTCGTATCAACTGGTTGATTGCCCATGTCTATCGAAAGTTGTACATTAGATAATTCATTGGTTTCATTCAGTTTGATTTTTTTCGAAGATGAATCTTTTTCAGTTTTATTTAACGTGTCGTCAAAGTTCCTTTTATTTGATTCCTTATCAGAAATCTTTGTAAAACATTGTTCGTCTTTTTTATCAGAGACATTGTCATCTAGCGTTTTTGAAGTATTTGGTTTAACAAACCTCATTGGAAAAATGGTATGTGGTAATTTTGAAATATCGTGTACATTCTTCACTTTTGGTGTATCATCTAAAAATATATAATTACTTAGTACCAAAGAAACGGTGTTAATTACAATAATAAATTAGCGACATTAAATAAATTAGCTGTGTTTATATTTTGTCAAGCGTGAGTCACCGATGGATTGTGTTGATTAGACAGAGTCCATCTGTGGCTCATGTTTGGCAAAATAAAATTCCTGATTGGGTACTATAATAATGTGTATGAATAATATATAGACCTCACTCCAGCGACTGATCCATTAGTGACTAATAATTAACGGAAATATATGTGAGCAAGGACCATTAGAACTGGGGATGACTGTTCAATGAGGACCATTAGAATTTTTCAATCGGCAAATCTTAACTTATTGAGTTTAAAATCAACACAATTGAAAACATATATATTAGGAAAAAAATTTTTACTTATACCATTCAAAAAAAATTGTCTTTTGTGAAGTATCAGTCACTGATTGATTATGTCGATGAAACATGATCAATCTGTGACCCGTCGCCAGGCGAAATTAAATTTCTGATTAGGATGTCAAGAATTTCGATTTGAACATTCAATTTTATTCCAAAATCAAATGATATTCATTAATGTTGACCCCCTCTGTAATTGGCATACATATCTCTATTTTTATCAGTTCCAATTTCTTTCTTCTAGTAATAAGTTTGAGCTTGAAATACCAGAATGGCAGAATGTTGTTTTTCTTTGTGTTTCTGTAATATTCATGTCATTTTCTTCGGATTGGAAAAAAGGCTTCAAAAGCATCAACACTGCTATTTCATAGCAGTATTGATGAATATGAAACCCTTTCTACAGTTTTGCCACTACCAGACACACGGAAAAGGACATTTAAATCGTCTAGCCACAGGAATTTTATGAGAATATTGTTCATTTGCTAATGTTCTTCTGGTTGAAACCATTTTGTTTGGGTGTATAAGTAGCTGTTATTCTGACTGGCGCCAACTTAAAAATAAAATTAATGGTTTCTAAGCTTTTTGTTCTATGGGAAGAGAGGTACATGGAGGTTTTCTGTCAAGTTGCCGCCTCACTTATGACCAATAATCTCACCAACAATTCCAATCACCTGCAACTCTGCATCTCTAATCATTTTATCAGGAAGTTCCAAACCTTCTTCTAAAACTTTCAATGTGTCCATAACTTCTTGCGGATATCTAGAAGAATCGCATGGACAAAATAAAGTTTAAATAAGAAGGATCAAACCATGTTGCATATTTTTGAAAAATGTTAAGCATTAAGATTTGGATAAAGAGTGTGTCATAAACATGTTGAAAATGATGATAAGGCAATTTCATTTCCATCCTGTACAGTGTAGGAGGGGAAAGTTGAAAATAAGCTGATCTGTATGGCGAACGAACTGTCATGCAGACACAAGTTTCGAGTCGGAGTGAAACATAATGTTTAACATTTTACTCCCTTTTTCCTGTGCATGGAGCAGGATTTGAAATTGTAAAAGTTTGCATAAAATATTTTTCAGTTATTGACAAAAAAAAAAATTTAAATGTTCTGGTTCATTTGAATTTATATGGCAAAATCAAATCAGAAAAAAATTATCAAATTTCTTTTACTAACTGCTAAATAAATGAATACAGTAGCATTTCAATGAAGTTTCCTGAGCCCACGTCTGTTTGTCAATTATGATTGACATTTGTACTGGTTGTGGGTATACCGTATTCAGTACTTGTTTCGGCGCGGTATTTAGTGGGTTATAAATCACTTCGTCGGTGGATTTAATCAGTATAAAACTAACATGTTACAATTCAATATTAAGGACATTTTGGACGGTTATATCTACAGCCAAATTCCTAATATTTAGCATTTACAATTTTGCAGACATAAAAAATCTTCAAGGGAACTTGGTGTTTGAACTTACCTATTCCCTGAAAAGTGGACATTCACCCATGCTTGTGAGAGACATATCAATCGATCTTTATCTTTAAAGTTGTCCCAGTTATGTAAAAGAAACGATTTTCGAACATGCCAATGCGTTTTGCTCTCCCAATAACAACGTAACTTTTCAATGTCATCCACTAAACCCCGAGATGCAGAAACTCTATCAAAAATATCCGTTTCATCCATCATAAATTCTTGGATTCAACGGTTTTAGCAGCTTATCGAAACAAAATAAAATAGATCTACAGCTCTGTGCTGTAAGGCTGATACTACAGAGTACAGAGCTAATAGTATTGGTGGCCAAATATTCTGTATTACAAATGTCTCAGAACCACTGTGTACCTAGCAGAAAGTTAGCAGAATATGACAGAAAAAATTGCGATTTTTCCTACACGCGTAAAAGTGTTTCCATGTTCTTTTTGCACTATGTTAAATCTAAATATAAAAGGCACAGAGTGGGGTTGTTCAACTTATTATATCAGACCTTGCTGAGATTGAATTATTGAAAAATATTACTTCCAATGGGATGTAAATAAGGAAATATTCAACTTCGAATATGGGTAAAATTGGCGATTTCACTCAATTCGGAGGATAAAGGAGATTTCAAAGCCGAATTTTACGAATATTCTTTTTTGTCGACAACTTTTAAAAATGGTTTCGTATAAAATTTATTATTATATATCACATCTGTAAATATCATCTACAGCAGAATGAAAACAAAGGAAATATTCAACTTCGAATATGGATGAAATTGTCGATATCGCTCAATTCGGAGGGTAAAAGAGATTTCAAAGTCGAATTTTACAAATATTCTCGTTCGCCGACAACTATTGAAAATAGTTTCTTATAAAACTAAATATTATATATCACATCCGTATGTATAAGCACCAGCAGAATGAAAATGAAGAAAATATATTTTGGGCAATATAGTACGGCATAGAGCATCTTCTACTGTTTTCGAAACATTCGTGATTTCAAAATTTGAAGCTTTTTTCAAGAACGACGCACAAGATGCGCTTGTGTGGTCCAACACGTCGAGTGATTTTTCATCAAGCTTGTTTTTATAACTTGTGAATAAAACAAAACTGTCAACTGATCAATCTTTCGAAAATTTTTCAGTAACATGACATTACTTATTCCTACAGTTACGTCATAAAGATTCTCAAAATGCAAAAAAATATGTCAGCAGCAATCACTCTTTGAGCGAAGACTTTCAATATAATGTTTTATTAAAGTTGTCTTTATGGTAAACTCGGATATTTCCAAATTATTCGATTGCGGAAAGTCAAATGTTTCAAAATACTTGAACAATGTTTTATTTTTGAAAGCCGTTACCTATTACGTAATGAACACAAAAATATGTCATACCTGTGAGCGACAACATCACTTGGATTCAATTTAAATTAAAAATATTTATCTTAGAGATTTTTTTCAACACTATATAATTTAAAAAAAATTATAGGCAAAAAAGAATAATCGCAAAATTCGAATTTTAAATAATATATCTCTCGAAATTGTCGGCAAAAGAGGATATTCGTAAAATTCGTAAAACTTTGAAATGTCCTCTAACCTCAGAATTGAACGAAATCGCCATTATCACCCATATTCGAAGTTGAATATTTCCTTTATTTTCAATCTCCGAATTGAGCGTAATCGCCAATTTCATCCATATTCGAAGTTGAATATTACCTTTATTTTCATTCTCCGAATTGAGCGTAACCGCCAATTTCATCCATATTCCAAGTTGAATATTTCCTTTATTTTCATTGTGCTGGTGCTAATACTTACAGATTTGATATATATTAATATGTTTTATACAAACTTATTTTCAAAAGTTGTCGGCAAGAGAGAATATTCGTAAAATTCGACTTTGAAATCTCTTTTACCCTCCCAATTGAGCGATATCGACAATTTCACCCATATTCGAAGTTGATTATTCCCTTTATTTTCATTCTGCTGGAGATGATATTTACTGATGGAATATATAATAATAAGATTTATACGAAACGATTTTCAAAAGTTGTCGGCAAAAGATAGTATTCCTAAAATTCGACTTTGAAATTTCCTCTAACCTCCGAATGAGCGAAATCGCGATGTTCACCTATATTCGAAGTTGAATATTTCCTTTATGTTCATTCTGCTGGAGCTAATATTTTCAGATGTGATAAATAATAATTAGTTTTATATTAACCTATTTTTAAAAGTTGTCGGCAGAAGAGAATATTCGTGAAATTCGACTTTGAAATCTCCTTTATCCTCCGAATTGAGCGGAATCGCCAATTTCACCCATATTCGAAGTTAAATATTTCCTTATTTACATCCCATTGAAAGTAATAGGGCTGGCTAATGAGACGGTTGGTTGCACAGGGCTGGGTCTCTCACAAGGCTGGTTCGCACGTGGCTGACTGCATAGCGCTGGCTCGCACAGGGTTGGCTACCCAGGCCCATGGTTGGATGTAGTCATGCTCGTAAATAGTAATAGTAATAGCTTTTTATAATTGAATATATTGCACGAAAGATAGTTTGATTAATGAACGAATAATAAATTTTCAGTTCAATGGGCATTCAGAAACGTTTTCAAATCTTATTTAAAGTTACTTTAGCGTTATTGTTAGGATATGATAGGTATTCATTTTTATCTTGAAGAAGAGAATACGGCTTAACCACATGGTGAACCTCGCTCTCTCGAGAAGACACCCAGTTCCAAATCAGGGGTAATGGTCCCTTTAGCAAATGGGACGTCAAACTTTCACTTTGAAAATATTACAACGAGGAAAAGCGAAGTATACTATTTTTAAATATTTTTGTTTTTTGTCGAGACGACCACGTGTCGACGTGACCGCCCGTAGACCGCACTGCTCTTACAATATTAGAACGCGAATAATTCCTGCAAAACGTTTTCGCGCGCATTTATAATGGGTAACATGAGTAACAGAATAATGAATATGTGTGTTGATAATTGCAAGAAACATGCTTCTTGAAGAGATTAGCCTAATTTTTTTAACCAGTGTGAAAAAATACCACGTGCATTTGAAAATTGTAAATGTAAAAATGAATATGCTAAGATTTGGTAAATAATATGGGAGCCCCCAGCGTATTGGATCTAGGAGATTGGAAGGAAGGGTCCAAAACACCTAAACTGGTGATTCGCAAAATGAGGTTAAGGGTCCACCGTGTCAATAATTTTGTCCGGCGAGTTCTTAAGTTTGGGAACTGGTAAGCCAGAACATCACAAATGGCTACAAAGGCGATATAAGAATTACTCTACCGTTATTTTAAAACCCCCCTGCAATCGAGATTATGATATGAAAAGTAGAAGACACGCGAATTCCGCAAGATGCTGACAAACCATTCAAAACTAATGATATACTTGTATCCCGATAAGTCACAAATTATTAATAACAGGTATTCTTTAATTAATTTGATGTAAAACAAAACAATGATTGGCACACACCAGTGTTTTTTTTATTTAACTTCTTCCGCCTATGAAGATCATTACATCAACATTGAATCTTGAATTGATTAGGTGCAGCATCGCTAAAGTGTTAGTTAACCATATGGTATAAAGGATTTTTGTCGACAATGCTTTTGCAATCAACGCATATTAACCTTAGAAAAAGAGCTGTTGTCGCTTTTGTCATAGTTTTGATTTGCAACGTTTGGCTCGTATGTGGAATCACTGCACAAAAACCGCGTTAATTACCGAATTTACAGATATGCCATTTCAGAAACGTGCGTGCTACCCACTTGAGATATAACGTCCCAAATAACTAAATTGTATGTGTATTTCAAAACAATGATCCAATCCACAACTTGTGGGTCTGTTTTTTAATAATTATATTTTGCATTCATGATCTGTGTCCGTATGTCACTTCAGTATGTTTCAAACTCTATGTATTAAACACAGTCATTAATATCTCCATTATTTTTTTAAGGCTTTCGCTACAGCGAAAGTCTTATTTAAATTCCGCGTTTTTTATTATTATTATTATTATTATTATTATTTATTATTATAATAGATGGCTCTAGCATCAAAACTACAAGATCTAGAGATCTAAAATCACAGTTAGAAGGTCTGTGTGGATGTAAACTTTTTGTTTCATATTTTTAATCTAGACTTTCAGTCTCTTCGTTCCGGGACCTTTGATTTTCCATTAAAATGCAGTACTGAAAGTGATGATAATGAAATGCAAAAGGCTTTTGCAGGGCAAGCTTTCGTAATGTGAATCATGTGTGAAATCATAGTCAAAGATTAAATGAAGAACTTATGCCGCGTACTTTTCGCATTTAAGGCTCCGTTTTTCAGATATAATCACTTAAAAGTGGCCTAATGGACTGTCCGTCAAAATCACATTGAATGACGTCATGCCCACATGGTGCGTGAGAGATCATTGCCAGACACTTTCTGGCTCTAGCATCAAAGCTACAAGGTCTAGTGATCTGCTGCACAGATTCTTAATTCATACCTTTGTTTTAACGGCACAGGAGCTGCGAATTGGCCAGTTTTGTCAGTTTGAAAGCTATTTTAATACTATCAATTCGTGCACAAACAAAGAATATTCAGTGGAGCATGAGCTGATCTGATTACAGAGCATTAAATTGTTTTATTTTTGCTATTTGAAATAAAATAACGCTTTGAATCATGTTATGTACTGTACTTGGGACGTATGACAAGTTTAGTGACTTAAAAAAAAACTTGGGACCATATCCAAAAATTTTAGGACCCCACTTTCAGGTTGTCATCATGTGTGGCCCATGCATGATTTCTAAAATTGGTTGTAAAACGGGTCAGGATAAACTTTAAGATTGACTCGACTTTTCTGATACAAAAATGGTTTAAGTATAGTTATTCCTAGTCATATCAGTATCATGTATGACCCGTACATAAGTTCCGAATACCCTTAAAAACCTAGGAAGATGTTTGTTAAAGGCGATGGGTGGTAGTTATTCTATACTTGATCCGTCCACCTAAAATGTTTCTATAATTTCATTATCTCAGCATCCGGGTATGGCCCATACATATATCAATGGGTAGATCTAAAACAGTGTAAAGATGGACTTTCAAACTGATTTGACATAGTCCGGAGATGAATAAACCAAAAATAATCTCAAGAGACCAAAGCTTATCTGTTTCATGCATGGCCCACACATATATCATTGGATAGATAAAAAAGAGTGTAAAGATAGGTTTATATACTGACTTGACATAGTCCTGGGATGACTAACTCAAATATAATATTTAAAAACCTTGCCTCGTCTGCCACATGTATGGGCTTTGGTGTTGATTCGACACAGTCCCGAGTTGATTGAACCAAATATAATTTCAAAACACAATACCTTGTCTGTTTCATGCATGGCACATGTATATATCATTGAACAGACAAAAAAGAGTGTAAACGTGGGCTTTACTGATGATTTGGCACAGCCCTATGATGAATAATTCAAATATAATTTTAAGACTCCATACGTTATCTGTCCCACGCATGGGCCTCACATATATCATTGGATAGATCAAAAAGAGGTATAGAGATGGGATTTGTTACTGATTTGGCACAGTCGTGAGTTGAATACCCCAAAAATAATTTCAAGAGACCATACATATTCTGTCTCACGCATGACTCATACATATATCATTAGATAGATCAAAAAGAGTGTAAATATAGTCTTTGATACTGATACACCAGTCCTTGGTGTATATGTGATTTCTTCGGATTATAGCGGTAGTATGCACGGCCTGATTTAATATCATGAAAGGTGAAATTTGATTTTTGCATAACTTTGTTTGTCAGCTAGAATCTCGGTCCAGAAATCTGTGTGCTTTAAGATATCTCTCAAAAAATATATGAGTATCCATGGAAGATCCATTGATGACAGTGTTTATAATAGTCAGGCGAAAGCCTTCGTGGTACTGTGTAACAGTTCTAGTTGATTCTGGTATTTATTTATTTGTTGTATGTGTTGCTGTTTTTCATCAGTCAAAAAGCCCTACGTAGTATTTATATTTTATGGACAAAACTAGACTAATGGATTGTTGAAGCAGGCATATTTTTTGTCGTCGTTCAACTTCTTCGTGAATGTCGATATATATTTGGAATATCTTTTTGGACCATTTGTGTCCAATATGCAACATTTCACGATATATTTTATTTAAATTACATCTAGAACGATGGGTTCAGAAGTTTGGACATTTCCGAAAGGAAGATTTTCTACTATCTGGTTGGAAAATGAAGGCTGGAAAGCTCAAGGCCGCGTCCATTGTTGAGACTGGCTGACTGAATGGAAGCAACAAATATATCCGAAGTCCATGATTGAACCTTAATAAATAATTTATTGAGTTCAAATACATGAAATTAAGAAAATATAATAATAATGAGTACAAATATAATAATAATTAATAATAAAAAGTTTTATTTTATTTTCTAGATAGCTAGATAGTATGATATTCCGATTAAATAATAATATTTGTTATTGGTAATTTAAAAAGAAATTTCGATGGATATTTTATGGGGATAGATGAAAATGAACTTATCAGGGGCGTAGGGCTGAAAAGAGTGGCGGGAGAATAAATTCCCACATTCAAGCTTAGTTTTCCCAAAATGAGATTGATCTTGAACTGGTTAAATAACGGGTTTAAAAGTAAGATAGTTTTCGAATGTGATTAAATCACTATTTTCGGGAAAATGTCAAATGTCTTGATTTTAACATTTTGATTGTGGGTCACAGAACCAAAGATTTATTTCGGGTCATTATCAAAATCGAGAGATCTTGCTTTATACTTACACAAATTTTTATCTCAGTTTTGCAGATAAGCAAATATAAAATGTGAAAAGTATAAAGAGAGAGATCATGCCTTAAAGTAAACAATTGATTATATTAGGTATGGCCAATAACAAGACTATTGGGACGTAATAACGGAAGAATTTTTGTAGAAGTAATTAAACTGAATTGTGACATTCTCACCATCTGATCAAGGCCCAGTCGAGTAATCATTTAATTTAGTTCATGCTTGACTCGAGCTTGATCTGATGCATCTCTGTAATAACAGAAATATTTTCAACCAGTTTTAGAATTCACGCCCAATTATTCTAATGACCATATATATAAATGGAAATAAATGCTCTTCTCCTGTTTTTTCGGTAAATATTGTATATGGAATCTCAGATTTTTCTTTGTTGAGGTTTCAGTTATGCTGTTCTCAACTTGTTACGGAGAGCCGCACATTTCATTCATGTTCGATGTTTGAGTATATATCTATTGGTTGTTCATCGTTTTTTGAAAATATGAAATATATTCTTTAAATATTTTTTCTGATAATTTAGTTTACGTTATGTTGGAATTTGTAACCCATTGTATTGGGTTGCCTCTCGATTTATAGTAGTTTTAGGTTTTAGACGATTTGTTGGTAAAGATCTTTAGTTATGAATTCACTAATAATGATAAAAACATATTGTAAGAGGATATACACTTTCACCTATTTGAAACCATGCTCTTTATGATTGTGTGACGTATTCAGAACCTTCAAAGGTAGAAGGGGCAAAATTTGAAAAAATTTCTAGATCAAATTATGACCTCCCCCAGATTTCTGCTAACACTGGACAATGACTAATTTATGGCTTGTCGGCCTGTGAGCTTTTCATATTTTATCAAGTGTCAAGCATGGTCAAGTTTGGCTAATGTTATTCATGCTATTGGTCCTACCACGGGTTGCAAACATTCATGCGCCAAGTAGAAAAGGGTTTTCAAGAATGTGTGACTCCAAATATTATATATAATATTGCAGCTCAGCACAATATTACTTAAAAAAGTATGGGCAAGTCATCGATCAAATATGATGAATTAAATTGTCGAAGTTTTGACAATATGGGAAGCACCCATATATGAGTATGTGTAAATATGAATATATTTTAATAATATCTAACGACTATATTTTATGGAATTGATTATATTTTATTTCGTTTGAACACTTGAACAGTTTAACTGTAAACGTTTTAAACCAAATTTATTTTTTATTAATAATGTTTGACGCCTGTAAACAAATGTATAACACTTTACAAATTGATAACACATGTATATTGGTAACGACGCAATAGAAAAATTAAATTTGTGATTTTAAACTTGAGAGCATCTTTTCTCATCTCCTTTCAATCATTTTATCATCATAATTATTTCCATTTCAATAAAAAAATGAAGGTTTTTATTTGGAATGTACATATTTTTGAAGATACGTTTTTCATTGTAATTTAATTTACTGGGCATAGGTGAGAAATTTGATTTCTTTATTTGTCATTTTAAACTTGAAAGTTTTGGAAATTTTTGCAGTCATATGTTTCGATATATATATATATACGATACCAAAAATTAGGTAAGCACAGGACTGCTATCCTGTATAAGAACTAACCGATAACCACTGATATGTCGAAACGCGGAAAAATTTAATACAGACCCAAGCGTATTTAGCACCATGCCACCCATCCATCCCTCGCCGACCGAAAAAATTCTAAAATGACATTTCAAGTAACACACGAAATCTCATTTTTCGCGAACCTTCAGAATTCATACGGTTTACACTTATTTAGCCTATTATAGGCTTTATTTTATTAGTGTGACAATGTAGCAAATATTTTGTTAATGCCTGTATCTTGCAAAATCAACAGTTTTTACGAAATAGAAATTGGTAAGTATAAGTATTGGTTGGTAAGGGTATAAAATCAGTTTTGGACTTACCATATTAGAACTCCGACTTATTCATATTCCATAGTGTTTTTGATTACCTTAATTAGGCATCTGCGCCGCAAAATTCATGATGGGTTTACAGAACCATTTCGGATTTAATTTCGAATGTTAATATTTCAGTCTTTTACAGAGTAAATTTAAAAATATTCCGAATGTTTGCGAAATATTCGTGAGCTGAATTTATTTTTGTCTTTTAGAAAGTTTGAAACTCATCGAAACTTAACGCCATTGAAGAGTTTTTAGCAAGTATGAACCGAGGTATAAGTATTCTGTTTGATAACATTATGTAGATCATGATTCTGGGAAATTGTATAAGACACCACAGTAAAACGAAAGACACAATATGAGTCGAGGTAACACGAGCCATACCATACTGTAATAAATAAACCTAAAATAAACGTAAACTCTGTTGCCCATACCAAATATTAGGTAAGCACAGGACTGTTTACTGGACGGCTGTTTGGCATAGGGCTGGGTACTGAGAGGGCTGGGTGGCACAGAGCTGGGTTCTGAGAAGACTGGTTCGCACAAGGCTGGTTACTGAGTAGGCTGGCTACTGAAACGGCTAGTTCGCACATGACTGGCTACTGAGACGGCTGGGTTTCTGAGAAGGCTAGCTGAGGAGGTTGGTTCGCACAGGATTGGCTACTCAAGACTCAAGTAGTTTATTTTGCCAAATATTATAACAACACCAAAATTATATGGTTTCCAAAAGGAAGCGGGAGTTGCGAAGGACGAATACGTCATGAGTCAGCAACACCCAAAGTCCCATGACAATAGGCGCACAAGCATGGGTGGCCAGGCACAGCAGTAAAAACTGCTGTACATGACCATCTAGGCCCCACAACCTGATTGGCACGGGAGATCCAAAATAAGGCAAATAATAAACTACATACAATACAGGATAAGTATCATAACAGAAATTATCCTTCTGCCAAGAACAGAAGGAAAAAACATAATAATAACCCGGAGGTGCGACTAAGAGCAGGAAACGTTGTCACGGTAACAGAATAGATAGACCGTAGATGAGCTGCTGCTGTGGAGGGTGATTTACCGACAGAATTATTGTACAAACAATGGGATGAAGCAGGTATGAAATAAATGTTAGCAATAGACAATTACATATAAGTTATATGTAAATCATGTTGTAGCCTCATAATTAATACATCTAACCATGCCAAGACAAGCACAGGCTAGCCCGTCTGTACACAGTATACAAGCAGATTTGAATTGCAAAGACTCTAATTGCAAGAATGTTATTTTTTTTCAGAGTTTCCAAATAATTTGACAGCAAATTATTATTATTTTTTTTGATAAAGCTCAAGGCCCAAAAAACAATCAAACAATTGTGCTAAACGTTATTGCTTTGCGGGTTTGACAATTTTTAGGTCCTTAGTGGACATAATCTGTAATGGATACCTTACCATTCCGGTAACTTAGCCTGTAATATCAGTGACCCAAGATAATCTGGTTCTAGTGAAGTTTAGTACCACATTCCCGAATGTCATCAAATAAAAACTGGCAGAATATTCTCATCTTAACTAGGGGGCACCAATGCTGCAAGTATCTGGCATTGTCTCCCAGGTTAGGATGAGTCGCTTTCAATATAAGCTATTCACGCTATTCAATATGTCTAAGTTAGATAAGTACCAGGGTAACGTCCTAATTTCATAAGTCTAGGCGTTTGGGTCGATTTGTTATAATTGCTGTTAAACGGTCATTTAAAAATAATAATAATTGGAGGTATAATTACAATTATACTATACAATTGTGTAAAATATCATAAGGTTAACATTTATATCATTATTGCAGTGAGATCTATCAATTATTGTGAAGTGTACTTGATAATGATAAGGCACAAAATGCTGAAGGGGAAGAAATATCTTTACAAAGTAACAAGACTGGTTTGGATACTAAATATACTATTTATTCAATACAGTGATAAAAAGTATTCACAGAGTTTCATTTTGAAACTGCTGTAAAATAAAGATCTTAGAGATACAGGAGTTTCATTCCACAGTTTAACTCCAATATATTTTAGGGACAAATAGAGAACCATGGGATAAGGAACGTATGTTGTGTGAGTGTACTGTTGTATGTGCAGTGAAATAACCATTAAATGCTCTAAGAAGCATACCATGGATGTACTGAAACACTATTTTTGAAACTTCAAGAACATGACTGTCATGGAATTTCATGATTTTAAGTTCGTTGAAGATGGGATTTGAGTGCACCCGAGAATGACTTTCAACCATTAATCTAACAAATTTATTTTGCAGTGTTCGTATCTTTTTTATACAGGATTTGGAAATCGAACCACCCCAGACTGTAACACCATACTGAATACAGGATTGAAAGAGTGCGAGATAAACTGATCGCAATGTCGGCAATGGTGAATAATTCCTCGATTTGGATATTATACCCACAGTTTTTAATAGTTTATTTATGACTGATTCGATATGGACATCCCATCGTAAATGACTGTCCACGTTAATTGCGAGATATTTGTAAAATTCCACCAATCCTAATTTTTGGCCATCCAATTCTATTGTAAAATTAAAAATGTTTTTAGCAGAAATCAATAAGGCTTTTGATTTCGCTGTATTAATCGTCAACTTATTGCATTTTATCCAGGTTGATACTTTGCACAATTCTTCATTAACCTGATCTTGGAGTATTTTGAGTGAACTTGATGATTTTGACAGTCCTGTGTCATCTTGAGAAGTTTAGTGTAGAGCGAAGAAGCATTAGGCAAATCATTGACATATAGGACAAATAAAACAGGGTCGAGTACACTTCCTTGTGGGACACCGAATTCAACAAGTGAGTTGGGTGATTCGACATTATTCATTTTAACATATTGTTTTTGATTACTGAGGTTGTCGGTCAAAAGGTTATTTGCCATTCCACGAATTCCATAGTATAATAATTTACCGAGTATGGCATGATCAACAGTATCAAATGCTTTTTTATGTCCATAAATACACAAAAGATACTTTCTTATTTGACCAAAGAATCATAAAGATTAGTGACATAGTCGAGAACTGTGGAGTGGTTATTTTGAAATCCAAACTGGCATTTATCTATTATTTCTTGCTTTTCGATGAAATCGATTAAACGAGCATGAATGATTTTTTCAAAAATTATTGCTAGTGATGACAAAACAGAGATTGGCCTGTATTTTTAAATATCTGATTTGTTGCCAGATTTAAAGACTGGAGTCACTCTTGCGGTTTTCAAAGCATCTGGAAAGACACCGAGTTCAAGTGAAAGATTTAGTGAGTATACTGCATGGTACATCTGAAGTATATTTTAAGAACTTGGGTGGAATTACATCAGGGCCCACAGCCTTATCAGTTTTCAAACTATTCAGTATATTGAAACACTTCTGCACTTCTGTTGGAGAAAAATATATAGAAGATGAAATTGAGTGATGCATAAGGTCTCGATGGGTATGATGATGACCCACGGGTACAGCAGATGCAAGTTTTTTTTCCAATTGTTGAAAAGAAAACTGTGATATTCTATCACTATCCGCAGCAGTTGAACCTTCATGGAGTATGAGCTCTTCGATTTCTGTGTTACATTTTATTGATTTTGTATTGACAATCTTACAAATTAGATTCCAGGTCTTTTTTATATTACCCCTATTATTACAGAATAGATCTTGATAGTTTAGATTTGTGTTTAGTGTGTGTCAAGATATTACTGTATTTTTTATCGTAAGATATTTTTTCTATTTCTGCACTGTATGAATGTGTGTGTCTTAATTTCTTTTTATCAGAAATTAATTTTTAAAAGACCTTTTTTGAGCCAGGGTTTATTCCTGGTTTTAATTTCTTTATGTGTCATCTGCATCTAAAGTATCTGCATTTAGAATAATATGAGCTCTGTCTGACTGAATTTCGATCAGTTCTGTAATATCATGTTTAAAATTTTCAAGATTAAAATGTTTCATGTCACGAATAAAGCTTAGTTCACATTTTTTGTGTTTATATTGAAAATTCAAAGACCGCCTAATTGGATAGTGAACAGTTTTGTCAACATGCACAATGTAGGTTTTAGGTGGATTTGGATTAGAGATGTTATAATAAATATGATCAATTAGTGATGATGAGTGTGCACTTATTCTGTTGGGTTTATTTATCAATAGATTCGCACAATTGGAATAGAGTATATCTTTATAACCTGTCATCACTGTCTCATGGGGAACAGGTTTCGCATTTCAATAGTTTTCTGTCACCAAAAATGTTGGACACTGTTAACCATGTAATCAACCCAACAAATGATGATGAGGGTGAAGAATTGACAGTTCCTTCGATATTGAAAAAGAATACAAGTTTTTTTTTGAAAAGCAAAGAAAGGTTGCACTATATCGTGTAGAGTTTGAAGAGTGTAAACAGCTATCTGGTGAGAATTTTGATTCTTTTTACATGGATCTGAGAAAAATAGCTGAGAATGCTGAGCTCTGCGAACCTTGTTTTTTGATATGCCTTATTGCGGGCATATTATCTCAAGATACTCAAAAAAAAACGTCTGGCAATATCATCTTTTCCAAATTGCAGGAGGCTGTCGATATTTGCAGAAGTGAGGAGTGTGCTTTCAATGATAACTAGGTTTTGGGCACATCTTCGCATGATAAAGGTTGGACAGTGAATAAAACCGAACCTGCCAATGTTGTTGACACAAGAAGGAAATTTCAATGCAGCAATTGTGGCAGATCTCATGAGGTTGGAAAACGTCCTGCTAAGAGTAAGATTTGTTTCAACTGTGATAAAACTGGCCATTTTGCCCGCATGGGTTGATGAATTGGGCATTACAGATATTCATAAGCCTGAATGCAACATGGTTTCGACAGCTAATGGCCAGGGGATGAAATGTTTATCTAAAATTATCATACTTTGGTAAAACATGCGAGTCAAATATTTTAATAGGTGATAGCTGCAGTGGTGTACTTCATATGTTCACATGTAAAGATTTAGGTATAATGCACACAAATTACCCAAACCCGGTGCAAGTTTCGGCTGCTAAACTACCGGTGTGTCCACAAAATGACAGTATTTCGTCTCTTGGTCTCTTACTCGATGATCCATCTGATGATGAGATTTCACATATTAAGAAGAAATTGCAAGACATTTTTGAAGATGTTTTTCCTCAGATGACTTTGAAGCCAATGGAAGGACCTCCAATGAAAATTCATCTCCACGGCGAGGCAAAGCCATTGGCATTGCATGCATCGAGAACGATTCCTTTCACATGGAGAATGGTGTCACCCAATGGTGATTGTGCTGAAATCACAATGTAGTGTGCGGGTCTGCGTTGATTTGGCAAAATTCAACAAATTTATGGCTCGACCTTCATACCCTTTACAGACTCCCAAAGCGGCAGTATCTAGTTTATCAAGTGATTTCAGATATTTTACTACAATGGATGCAAAGCATGGATATTGACAAATACCCTTACTTTCCAATAGTCAGGCATTAACCCCATAACTCCTTGGGGGTAGGTTTAAATTTTTTGCGTGCTCCGATGGGCTTATCTTCTACTGGAAATGAATATTGTCAGGGAGATGATGCTTTTATTGGATTGAATAGTATGGAAAAAGTAGTTGATGATGTTCTTATTTATTCGAAAAGTTTAACGAGCATATTCATGAAAGTTGGGAGTTTCTTGAAAGATGTCGTATTTATAACGTAACTCTGAATCCTGAGAAATTTACTTTTGCTGAACGAAAGCAGACCCCAGAAAGGTTGACGCTATATCACAATTTCCAACCCCAACAAATATTACTGAGTTAAGAAGTTTTATGGGTCTTATAAATCGGTTAGGTGATTTTTCGACTGAAATTTTTATATTTGCTGATCCATTGCATAGTTTATTACAGAAACGCAATGCATTTACATGCACCGCAAATCACGACCAAGCGTTCAAGGATGTTAAAACTGCATTAACCTCCACCCCAACTCTTGCAAATTTTGCTCCTGCCCTACCCACGGTCTTGCAAACTGATGCTTCGTGGAGGAAAGTCTTAGGATTTGCATTGCTCCAACAACATTGACAAACATGGAAGTTGGTACAATGTGGGTCACGTTTTTCGAGTGATACTGAAACACTGTCATGCAATGGTAGAGTTGGAATTGTTAGCGGTTGTTTGGGTAGTAAGGAAATGCCAAATTTTATTACTGGGCTTGAATCATTTTATGTTAGTGGTTGATCACGAGCCCTTAGTCCCAATCCTCGATAGACAAACACTTGACGTGGTTGAGAATCCTCGGCTCCCGCAAAAAAAAAATCATCCATGTTTGTTTTCGCTACAGTGTGGAGAAAGAGTAAACTTCATGGAATTTCGGATGCTTCATCACGGCTCCAGTTGCAGATCCAACTACTAAAGATCAGGAGGCTGAGGAGGACATTCGGGCTTGTGTGAGAGAATCTTGGAAAATAAGATCGCTAGTGCTTGAAGGTAACACAGATATGAATGATTTTATCGACCCCAAATTGGAACAATTGCATGTAATAATTCAAGTGTGGATAATGGATTGGTATTGTACAATGCGAGGAATATTGTGCATTACGCAAGGAAACCTTTGATAGGCTTCATGATGCACACCAAGGCATCGTGCAAGTGAAAAGACGGGCTAAACAGATTATTTACTGGCCTGGTGGATATTGAAAATGCTGTCCAATCATGTGATAGATGTCAGGAAAGGGTGTTAAGCTTGCCCAAAGAGCCGTTGCAATCTGATCCAATGCCTGATCGCATATTCCAGGAAGTTGCGGTAGATCTCTTTGCTTATGCTGGCAAGAGCTATATGACCTATACAGATAGATTGTCCGGATGGCCTACTTTGACATTGTGGGACTCTGATCCAACAACAAGACATGTCATACAGGCTATAAGAAAAACCTCTTTTTATTGTCTGGAGTACCAATCAGATTGAGAAGTGATGACGGCCTACAATTTTTTCTTCGGGTGACTTCAAAAAATTTCTTCACAAGGGGTGTCAACGCGCCTACCTACCCTCAATCTACACTTTGAGTGCATGATCATTCACCTACTAAAATAGTTTTTGGACACCCTCTTCGCTTGTGTGTTTCTGCTCGTCGAAGGTCGTTTTCATATTAATGACAGAAGTTAGTGAAGGAATGTGATTGAAATGCTGCTAATGTCAGGATGTATAGTCAAAAATACTATGATGTACATTCCAAACCTCTACCAAAGTTGAAAGGTTCGTGTACAAGATCCTGTATCGAGGAAATGGAATCGCGTCAGGCAAATTGTTGGAGTTGGACGGAACCGCGGTTACAGAGAAATGGAAGAGTGGGTAAATTTGGTGGAGGAATAGACTTTTTGTAAAACCAGACGTTTGTTTGTGGGATGACAGTGATTTTGATGGTCTTCTCAGGAGTGACAGGACGAAAAGACTATCAAACAGACTGATTGCTGAATAATTGAGACTGCACCGTGTATATATATATGTATATATTTAATTTATTATTGCAGTCTCAAAAGGGAGGAGTTGATAGATATATATTAATGACTGTTTGCTGCACACCCGAGGGAATTCCCCGAACCTAGAACTATTCTAGAAGTGAGAATTGTATTGTTTTCTGTGCTGTTTCTCCCGATAATAAGCTTCATATATACAGCTAATGAATTTTGTTATATCTGTCGATTGTTTTTCAGTATGCCAGGACATAACAAAGTAGAACAGAGTTTTCTAGAATGTGTGAATAGTGAGTAGAAGAACCAAAGAGAAATTTCACGAATATATAGTATAAACCCCAGCAAATCAAATAGTCAATGCAATAGAGACATAGGCGGAGGAACATGTTGTAACTAGGAGGCGGAAACTTTTGTGACTTCACAAATTGATGAAGTCATAATAATGATGCCGTTTCTAACCTTGGCTGGAATGACTATCAGCCAAATTTGGGAAATTTTTTTTTTACCACATTAACTCATTCATGAAATCAGGTATAGTTGCGCCGTAGGTGCACGGATTTCACTTTTAAAAACAATCAGGTGTGAAATACGGTTTTACGAGTCATCCTTGGTTTAG
Source organism: Styela plicata (assembly GCA_963675895.2). Lineage (NCBI taxonomy): Eukaryota > Metazoa > Chordata > Ascidiacea > Stolidobranchia > Styelidae > Styela > Styela plicata. Next base: position 12,733,307 of record OZ023149.1, read on the forward strand.
CTAAGTCACTGATGAATTGCGCCATGTCCGTGGCTTGTGATGACAAAAATAAAATTTCTAATTGGTAATGGGCTTACTTGATGCTTACTTTTTCATACGATCTTTAAATACACAAAAAAATATTTATTACATTAAGAAAGCATTCATATCATGTTTACGACGCCTTTTGGACAAGGAATGCTAACCTTGGAGTTTCAAGTTCAAATTTAAATAAAAAGCTATAGATATATAGTAAACTTAAGTCATCGAAGTCAGCTCCCCCCCAGGCCTCACTCCTGGTCATCTTCAGTTGAGAAGCTTTAATGTTTCATTGTTTTTTCCTCAAAAGGACGACTTTATGAAGGTAGACAAATCCTCGGGAATTAATTCGATAAGTGTAGCAAAATTAGAAGTAGATCTTCGAGGGCAATTTAGAATCTAGTATTTAGAGATTTGAAAAATAGAGGAGATTCAGAAGGATTCCAATGATCAAATGTCGTCATGATGAGAGTAGTAATTCATTGGATTTAACTTTTATTTTTACATTCATTTGGAATCAACAAAAACTCCAAAATTTTGTTTCATGATTGATTTCCTTTATAACATTCTCATAATAATTTCATTCTGTTTTAAAAAGCTAGTTGATGATTTCTTCAAAACGATCCATATCTAATCACCAATTGTACAATGAATATAACCCAGCTCTAGTGCAGACCATTACGATCATGAGCCTTTGGAATATACCGGGCAAATAGTGAGCACTTGAGAGCGGATCGCTTTTGACCAAGCCCCTGTACAATGGTCAGGTGGATGGATTACAGGTGTTCGGTTGATTGGTGGGCATGGATTGACAAACCGGACTCGCCGGGATTTGAACCTGAAATCTTCAACCTGCGATAACAACATGATAATCTTTATGCCCATACAAATTCAAATACCTAATATGTGAGATTTATTGATTGTTCTTGCTATCAAAATAATATTTGTCTTACCTTGGGGCCCTGGAAATGCAAGAAGATTCACATTCTCCTTCACATACAGTATTGAGTTGTTGTGCAACAAAGTACGAGGATGATTTGTCCCCTGCAACGCTCAGGCACGTTTAATCGTATGTATTTATAAGTGAATAGAGCTCAGTTGACGATTGTTTTTCTTCGGTTGTTCTAAATGTTCATGTCATTTTATTCGGGTGACCTAAAAGCTTCATAACCATCAACACTGCTATTTCATAGCATAATTTTGAAACTTTTTTGCACAGTGTGTTTTTTGCAACAAGACACTCAAAAAAGCTATTTCAATCTTTTAATGAGAGGTATATCAAATATTGCCCATTCGCTAAATATAATTCTGGTGAAACCCATTTTTGGTTGCTTGTGTAGCTGTCATTCTGCCAATCTGATAAGAGCCTCATCAATGAATTGGTTAACTGCTTTTTTTGGTCAGATTTTTCACTCTGCCGAATTACCGATACACATCGATCACAGTCATGTTTTTAATATATTTTGTTATTCATTGTCCTCTTGAAATAATTGGTTCTTAGTATTTTGTTCAAATATTGCTAGTTGTCAATTGTCAAAAATGCCTAATTATTGGCATCAGTATCAGATGTTTAAAATCAATATTTGTCTGGCTCTAAATTTGAGTAAGCAGAAAGCCTGAGTCATTACCCATGATTAATTATCATACCTATGTGTGGGACTTTCTCAAAGTCCTGAGGCATTGTATTTGTCTCTGATCATATTTTTTGAATTATGTCAGTGCCTTTTTGTTTTTTTGAAATTTGATACTACCTTAGTGATACATTCTTTTTCAATTTCTGTTCCCTTTATCTTGATATCCCCTTAGTAGATTGATATTTGCTTGTTTCTACTTTCTGTACTACACAATCTCTCAAGTTTCCCAAGACTTGATAGGTTTTTTCAGTATATAAATCCAATCACCTATATATGGTATATATATATATATATATATATATATATATATATAATATGCATTGTGGAGCACATAATGTATACCTTTATATAATTTACAGAGGCAACACGCTTGATGTTCGTAGTCCACATCAATCTGGATGTGGTAGCACGTGTGTGTCGAATTGTCTGTGGATAAGCACAGTAAGGTTTTAGATGCAGTTTTAGGACTTTGAAGACTTTTTGGATGTTTTTTAATGTCTTGAATCTGAAAATTGTGGCATCATAAATAGGTTATCAATTAATGTCCGATTTTTGATAATCAGATTTCGACATTAGACATCAAATATGTGAATTGTGCTAACAACATATCATCAACCTACCATTCTGTGGCCGAAGGGATGGCCACGACTTAATATTTTACTATTTCGAATATATTCTAAAAATAATTATTTCCAATATGAAATATCCCATACATTCTGAATTTAGGCATGTTTTTTTTTTATGAGAAATCGCATTGAAACGATTTTAAGAGAAAATGTAATTTACAAATTCTAGAAAACCATTAGTGTAAGCCACAATTTCTTTTGTTCATGGAACACTATCAATTTGGAGAGCAAAAATGTCTAAATTGTAAAATGCTAAATTTCTGTTTAAATTGGGCAGATTTATATATGAAAATCAGAAAATGCTATGCTATTTATGCTATGCTATGCTATGCTATTTTCACTATATCGAATATGTTTACTTCTGAATGTGTCTCAATATTTGATTTGTTTTGGGACATGCCTCTAAAAAAATCTAAAAACCAATATTTTCACTATATCGAATATGTTTATTTCTGAATGTGTCTAAATATTTGATTTGTTTTGGACATGCCTCTCTATTGTTTAGTATTTAGATTAAATTAAAAAAACAGCATTCTTTGTTTGATTTCAATATGATCAGCACTATTTTTATCTGGTTTTGTTTGTCTTGACACCCCTATGCTTTGTTTCGTGTTGTTGTATTTCTTATTGCTGGCATTTCGCAAGTCCGTGTCAATTGTACCATCACAGACTTCCATTATTCGTAGCTCCTATCAGTTTCATGTTCGACAAAATATGTTTGGAAAATATTTTTCTGTCTAAAATTACACTTCCCTATCCTTATTTATACTTACAATTATTGTATTCAGTTCACTTTTTTGTTTGTTTGTACAAACGCCCTTTGATCTTAGTTCTGGGGTGTTTTCAGATAAACACTCATAAACAATATGTATATAATATATCTGCTATTCATATTGAAAAAGGGTCAAAATATTGTGGGCGTTTAAAGGTGTCACGCTTGACGTTCGTGTTCCACTTCAATCCGGATGTGATAGAATGTGTATCGAATTATCTGTGGATAAGCACAGTAAGGTTTTTAGCTGCAGTTTTAAGACTTTGAAGACTTTTTTGTTTTTATACAAACGAAAAGTAGGATATTTCACATTTTCTCTATTGTAATAAGGCTTTCCCTTATTTAGGAAAGGCAAATTGTTGACATTGCTTTGTTTACATTGCTTTTAGGTTTTGTTTTTCTTCAGCTTGTTAAATTTTTTTTTATTGAAATTTACTCTCAAGCCTAAAGCAGTTCCGAAAATGAACCAACTAACATCCACTCAATAGCAAAAAGCCACGATGGATGGTAAAATCATCTACCGTTTCTTTGTTTCTCTTTAGTCAGCTCAATATGCATGAATTTCTTGAATAATGAATAAAGATATATTTATGTATTAATACAAACGATGTTGTTTGCCAACGTTCAATTGTTTTTTCAGACTAGCTCTATCAGGGCAGTTCGACTAATAATTGAATAACAAATAAGAGTTCACGTATTTAATGTACGTTTCATTTTATTTCAGGGGTCAATGTCATCATACTTTAGTCGTATTCAGAATAGGCAGAGTAAAGAATTTTGTTATGATGATGTGGAAGCAAACGGGTCAGTGTGCGATGGCATCAGGGATCCACCAGGACAACAAAGCATCTATATACCACCAGGTAATAGATAAATCTAGACTTAGTAGACTGAAAAAATGCCAGGTACTCTGCCACTCAGAGGCTCAATAAAATCCATTAAAAGAAAATTTAGCGAATAGGCAATAATTCATGGTATATATCTTGGTAGAAGATTTAAAAATGTCTCTTTATGAGTGCTTGGTAGAAAGCAAACTGTAGAAAAAGGCTCGAAATCTTTTTCAGACATTCGGAGAAAAAAGAGAGGTTCTCTCATCCTGCTGCCTTGATACTAGCAAAGGGAACCATTCTGGTCAAATGGGTCCAATCACCTGATATTTCTTTGGTCTTCCATCCAAACCTCTATTCTTAAGTATAACCCACTGATTGATGTCGCCACTGAAACATTGTTTATCTGTGACTCATGCTTAAGCGAGCATTGTGGTTTATGACCCAGACTGACAGCACACTCGGAGCGATTGGCTGCTGAAGAGGTTTTAGTGAATATGCAATGTTTGTTTGGTAACAAGTAAATTATGGACAAATATTCAAAGTCATCAATACCACTATGAAATGAAAGAATGAGCTAAAAACGCTAAGAAATGATATATTGCTTCATAATCTAGCGGGGTCGATGTTTAGAATAAGATAGGATGTCATTTGTATCACAGGGAGAGGAAAGCTGAGGCATTTGTCCAAGCATTCATATTAACATGGTCGCAGATATTTCTCATTGCAATGTTGTCTAACATTTGAGTTTTGCTTGAAACGTTTTCTGCTTTCGGTGCAGTTGCTGGTTTTTATACTGTGCCAAAATGAACTTTTTTTTTTTACCACCTTTATTTTGTTGAATTATCTTTATATTGTAGGGGACAGCCGTAAGGAATCATATAGACTGTCGACCTTCGAACATTTTCCAGTGGCTTGTCCAGTCAGCCGAAAGAGCCTGGCGTCAGCGGGCTTTTATTTCACTGGATTTGTTGATCGAGTAAAATGTTTCGCTTGCGAAAGAGCAGTAGAAAGATGGGACGAAACAGACAACCCGGCTGATCTTAGGTTTCACAAGTAAGAATTAATCTATAAATTGTAAAAAATGTTGGGATTGTTTTAAGATGTGGTAGATTATTTTTCATAGCAGTATTGATGACTTTGAACCTATTTACAGTATTTCTGCCACCATACAGTTGAAAAGAGGTATTTTCATCTTTCAGAACAGATATATCAAGAAATGTTTTTGTAATTTTTTGTTCTTGATGGAGTCTGGTTTCTCCAGGTTTCTGAGTAGCAGACAATCTGACATTCTACCCAGCCTTAGGCTACTGGTTTCCATTGGAAAAAATGGAACAATACTATAGCCATTGTAAAAAAAGGGAACATTGTGACAGCCATTCGAAAATTGTGATAGCCATTGGAAAAAGGGAACAATGTTGGAAAAAAGGGAACAATGTGATTGCTATAGGAAAAAAGGGAACAATGTGATAGCTATTGAAAAAAGGGAACAATGTGATATCTATTGAAAAAAAGGGAACAATGTGATAGCCATTGGAAAAAAGGGAACAATGTGATAGCTATTGAAAAAAGGGGAACAATGTGATAGCCATTGGAAAAAAAGGAACAATGTGATAGCTATAGGAAAAAAGGAGCAATGTGATAGTCATTGTAAAAAAGGGAACAATGTGATAGCTATTGGAAGAAAAGGGAACAATGTGATAGCCATTGTAAAAAAAGGAACAATGTCATAGCTATTGGAAAAAAGGGGAACAATGTGCAATGTGATAGCCATTGTAAAAAAGAGAACTATGTGATAGCCAAACGATTTCATTCGGGATATTTGTGACGTGGTCCATGAGGAACAGAATGTAGAATCATTAAAATGCCACGAGGCTAGTTAATGCTTGATTTTCAGTTTCTAAGAATTCACAGATCAAATTGTGCAACGAAGAAGACCCAAAAATAATATTCACTTTTTTAATACTCTGTTATTGCTTATTGCCTCAGGCCAAACTGTCCATTCCCGAGGGGAGATGAATGTGGCAACATATCAAGGAGAAGTTTGTTCAACAGAAGTTCACAAGCATCTGCATCTCGGCAAAGGGTAAGTGGATTTATTGAAATTACCCAAGGCGGATAGCACTCACGGTTCTCTGTTCAATTTCAGGCGCTCCTGCCAAACATGCACAGAGTAGGTTTTGATTTGATTCTAAAACTATTGTACAAAGAATCAAGATATACAAGAAAATGCACATTTTTTAGAAATTTTGATGTCCAGTTAGCTCAGTCTGTAAACACATTGGGCATTCGGTTAGAATTATCTATATCTAATCGTCCTTGTTTTGAATCGAATACTGAATCAATATAAGCAGGAGGATTGTTGGATGGTGATTCACGGATCTGCCGATTATGGCTTCCCTCACCAACTATGTCCATACTAAAGTAAAAATCTCTGCCCCAACTAAGCACAAGAGGTTTGTCATATGCTTCAACCTCAGTTTTCTTCTCCCACAGGATAAAAACAAAATCCTATCTTGTCAAAGATGCTCCACTTCTGGTAGACACTTGATTCTGAGTCTGTAAAGGAGTTAAAATATAAAATATATACCAAAGACCCAGTGGGTTCATACTTTTCTACTGGAAATTCACTCTAAGCAAGATTAACTGACTTTTAGTATTACATCACTTCTCGTTTGTTCTGGCTAGAGTTTAGTTCTTTTTAAAAACATTTAATTGTCCAACGTCTAGTCGAAAACATGTTTATTACTTCCCTTTTTAAAAACATATATTGCATCAATAGACGTAATTTATTAAAATGAAAGACAGGACCAATATTCCAATAAATATTTAAATGAAAAGTTATATACAAGAGTACCCTACTGGTGTGTTTTCTGACCTTTTTTCATTATAAGAAATGTTCAAAGTGGTTCCGTAGTTATCGGGATGCCCTACAGCTGAATTAACCAAAAAGGGAACTGCTTTTTTTTAATGAACAGCCTTTCAAAAAAGAAATATAACATATTATATCACATGTCTAGACATCTATTTTAATTATTCTAACTTCCTCTTTTCAAAGTACTTTTTTATATTTCCAAATTTTGTTTTGTCAAGCATGAGCCACTATCAGTGGCTCATGCTTGACCAAATTTCAAGATTATATAAAATCCTATTTCAGGGAAAACCATGCATTTTGTCTGAAACTTCCCAAGTGTAATATTGAGGGAGATTTTATAAACGGTCTAACACGTAATAACCTGACTTTCGGCATCATTTTGCAATCGAGTTTTATTTTTTTATTTTAGGCAGTTGTAAGCTGTTTTGAATTCATTCTGTTTTTCCTTTAGATATTATTAAAATCAGTCTGGCTTTTCTTCTCACGGTTTGAGCTGTGCAACATTGGGTATTTTTTGTACCACCCTATCGAACTAAAAATACAGATATTTCGCGCTATTTTCTGCTGTCAAAATATGCCAATATGGCGTGCTGAACACTCCTGAGGCACATCTTCATTAAAATACCAGTTCAGTATTAGAAAACCTGTATAAAAGCGGGCGAGTTGTTAGTCCATGACCATGCAAAAGGTCGTATAACAAATAAACCATTGTGAGTCTCTACTGCCGTGATTAGTTGGTGTGATATTGCATCAGAATTGAGTAATATTTCCAGATATATCTGTTGCTAGAGGATTGAAATGTCTGGTTTGGTACCACCAAACTGTACAAAAATCTTCAAAATTATTAATTATTAATTATTATTATTATTAATTATTATGTGAAGTATTGGTGGTTTTGAAGCTTTTTGGTCACTCGAAGATAATGATATGAACGTTTCGGACAAAGAAAAAAACAAGATTCCGCTAGCTTAGACAGTGTCGTCATATAGGTCCACTTTTTAAATTTTTTCCTTTCAAATCTTTGTTATTTCAAGAAAAATGCATTTTTTACATAATAAAAGGTGTTTCAAATGTAATACCAAATAAAAAAAACTCATTTTCCACGAAACATCTTTCTATTGAAATTTGCATAGCCTGAAGTGCCTAAACTATCCTACTAATGATCACCTTCTTCTGCTCAAACCTTTCCTTCGAGTGTCTGAGCAGCAGTATAACTGACATGCCATTCTGGCTTAGAGTGAAATTACTTCACAGTGAAAAATTCCCATCCACTGCTCTAATGAAAATTTTAGAAATACGATTTATATTTTTCCTTCCATTTCAGGAAGAAGTTCTTCAACAAACAAGAACTGTTAGATATCCTGCTGATTTACCCCAGAGAATAAGACAAAGTGGTAAGTTTATATTATTGTGCGTATTTAGGAATTATTCACTATTTCAGAATTTTTTTCGAAACACTCAATTTTAGTATAAAGTAATTTTATTATAAAGTGCATTATGGGACTCAGAACAAAATGTCAGAGTCTTGTTTTTCTTCCAATGTCTGAAAAGTTCATGGCATTTTCTTCGCGTGACAAAAAAGCTTCAAAACTATCAATACTGCTATTTTATATTTATCATATGAATGTCTGAATGTTCATGTTCAGTTTGGTTGCTACCAAACACACTAAAAAAATAGATTTCAACCTCTTTGAACAGGATATATTATTAAACATAGCCCATTAGCTAAATTTTATTGATGAAACCTGCAGCAGCCGTTAATTCAGTTTATTTGTCCTATGAATTATGCTAATATTATCCGAACCCAATCTTCCTCATGAAAAATTTTTTTCTTGAGCCACTATGTATGTATGAGCCACAGATGAACCATATTTATTAACCAAACGAGTTTTGACAAAGCTTTTTTCCATGTATCATAAAATAATATTAAAATATAACCTTCATACCACCAGCAAACAAATTAAGTTTTTTAGCATGGCCACCCCATGATGCCTCCAGGGTATTAGATGACATCAGTGGTGAGTTAACTAAATGGAATGTTTTGATCAGTCTTACCAGATTACGGTCTTTGTTTGGGGAATATTTCCTGTAATTTTTGCTAATACAATTACAAAAGCAGTTCGTATCATTCTCATGAAGGTTTTTTCCAGCCTATCCATTGGGTCGGCGACACGCCGCCCAATCTATTGTCTTTTTGACCTGGCATTCACGTATTATTATGACTTCATTCACACTTACAAGCAGGATTATAAGATACTATTTAGGGAGGGATGATGATTGTCCGTGACAGGTCTGTCTGCTGGGCACCTCGGCGGTGCACGGCGGTTCACGAAAGCTTCCTCCAGCAACCAGGTCCATGCAGATGAAAAATGAGCAATATGATGAGACCAAATTCTTCACCCCATACAGAACTGGTGTCTGCATGAGAGGTCAAAGTTTGCAATATGGTCAAGCTATATTCTCGATTTCCCACTCGCGCAGATTATTAATGATCATGGTCTTTAGAAGATCTCGGTAGGGACGGGTTTCGAATACTCGATTTTGCACTAAAACACCAAACAGTCTAGCTAAAAATGACGATGGACTTCTTACTGGCACCGTGCTGTATGGTACCATACATATGCTAATTTGGCATTCATTGGTACTAATAATTTTTTCTATTACCAGATTCAATGATACATTCGCATACCACCCGGATTATGTGTTCTGAATTACCCATCCCTAGTCGTCAGACGGATTAAATTCTGGCTTAATGCAACCTTGCAACCTACTTGCATCTTGTAACTGACTTAGGTTTTCCACTTCTTCAGAATTAAAATTAACATACTATCTATTTTTAGGTGGAATATTTGAAATTGGACCAGACATTTGCGTCGGAATACAAGCAGGTCCTGGCCGTCCACCAAATTCTTCAAATGTAGGAATTGCTGCAGCTCTTCAGCCACCGAGACGATGGAAAATGGCAAATGTTATCTCGTCTGATCATCGAGAATTTTTAACCAATTTACATTTGAACAGAGAGTTGGACAGGTGAGTCTTAAAGTTTAATCTTGACCTCTAACAGAAGTATCATCTTATTTTCATTTCTTTTTTACAGAAGTTCAACTGAACAAAGCCGAAATCAGCGCCTAAAAGAAACTGACCAACGACCTTTCAAATGTCAAATTGCTACTACAATATGAAGTGCTAGCAACTGCACCCTTATCAGGAAACATCCCATACAAGACTGAACCACCATGGTGACCAGTGGTATCTGCCCTGGATGATGATAAAATCAAATGTGGAGTCCACACCTAACTGATAATGTCTATTTATTAATTTTCGGCCACTCGTGATTTAGCAATCGTTAACTGTCAAATCGTGACTAGCCAAAAATTATTGGTAATTGGTTACAACTCAATTTCCGCACCCTACCAGATTTGTATCAAGTAGAGCACAACCGATACAGGGTGACAGAATCTTATTTTTTTCGACTTTCCAAAATGTTCCATCACTTTTTTTTAATTGACAAAAAACTTCGAAATCATCAGCACTGCCATTTCATAGCAGTATTGATGATTATAAACCTTGCTCTACGATTTTGTTGCTAGCAGACAATCAAAAAGAGATATTATTTTTCCACTTCCATTTTCTTCAGGTCTCTGGGCTTGATCTTTATGTATCCCAATAACTTTGGTTTCCTCTGATTAGAATCATACTTTTTATAAAATTTTGGTATGTCTTGTCTATTCTAAGATGTTTACTATTGACAAGTATTTAGAGATTTGTTTCAACATGACAGAAAATTTTTTTTCAAAAAACATGAGTCAATGATAGATTGAGTCGACGAGGTCCATCTTGTGCCACATGCTTGGCAAAATAAAAATCCTGTACTGTCTGTCGTTGTACTGTCAAATCGTTGAATTTAGATGAGTAATTTAGAAGTATGATAGAATGAAAATAAATATATACTTTTAGAACTGCATCATTCGCTCAATGGCCTGTTCGACGTCCAAATATATCACCGGCAGCTCTGGCAAGATCAGGTTTCCTTTATCTTGGTGATATGGACAGCATTCAGTGTTTCTCATGTGGAGGAGTTTTGAAAAATTGGACCATGGATGATGATGCTCAGGTAAGATTGGCTTAAACAGGAGGCGAAAAATTGGTGCATGATTTTACTATCTTCCAGGGCAGATACTACTCACTGCGCTATATGCCGGTTCAATTCTGTTTGGTTCGTTTTATGCTTCCATGGGCACTGCCATACTACATTTTGTTGTGGGTCTTTGCCATTATACACTTTCCTCTAGGTACTGTTTCAATAACGTGCTATATAATTATTTTCCAACAAAATTAACCCCGTTTGGGTGGCCTCAAGAGAGGGGCCTTGTTCAGGTTGATCTGCTCAAAAGAGTGGCAATAAAAAAAATGTCTCTTGTACCCACAGACTGAGCATCGCACACTTTTCCCACAATGTCGAATGGTTCTCGGCACAGAAGATAGAAACTTTCCAGTTCAAGAATATCCAGACACTCCATCAGAACGAGTGAGAGATTATCCGTGTAGATTTCCATCGAATCCTCACATGAGAAATGCAGCAGCAAGAGAGAACACTTTTGATGCGCGATGGCCGACAGGAAAAACTGCTTATACTCTGCAAGAAATATCACGAGCTGGATTTTTCTTTTTGGGTGACTTTTTTATATTTAAAATTCAGCTCCAAGGAGGTGTGAAACAGACTGACTGAATGTCAGCTAATCTGCTACTCAGACACCTGAAGGAAATGGATTCCATCAGAAGAGGATTTAGCAGATGAGAGCAATATTTCATGATATATTTGTTATATCTCTGACTGCAAGACGAAAATGTCTTTCTTATGTGTCTGGTAGCAACCAAACTGTAGAAAATGATTCAAAATCATCAATACTGCTGTGAAATAGCAGTGTTGATGATTTTGAAGCTCTTGTTCACCCAAAGAAAAACTAGATTCTGTCATTCGCCTAAAAAAGAAGAACTAACGATCACTTATCCAGCAAACTGCAAAAAGTAGAAAATGTAACTGCTTTTTTGATTGCAAAAAGGTGAGTATAACTGAAGTGCTATGAAAACGTTAGTGAATAATATCTTTTCTGGGCGAAGAAAAATCATATACCACTCTTTTGTTCCGTCCAAGAATATTAATACATGCAGGTTTTCATGGCAACTCTTAAATCGCACCAATGATTAAATACCCAGTTGGGCTGTCCAAAATATTTGTTTCATGATTCGCAAATCATATGATCCTTGACCTCAAAAAAGTCAGAAAATATTTGTAAATTTTGATTTCATTTGTAATTTTTTGAGAAATTGTTTTTGTTTGTTTATTATAGATCTTATGATTCAGATATTCGATTCAATTAGCAAAAACTATTCGATTCTATTCTGAATCAACAGGTATTTGGCCACGCCTAGTATGCTGGTAAATACTTCAGTGGTTTCTGCCAGAAAAAATTCATGAAGAATCTCAAACATGATTGCTTTTTTAGGAGAGAGAGACCGCGTTAAATGCTGGTATTGCAACGGCGGTCTTCAAAACTGGGAATGCGCAGATATGCCGTGGATCGAACACGCAAAATGGTTTCCAACCTGTCAGTTTTTGTTGCAAGTAAAAGGACAACATTTCGTGTATTGTCATTTATCAATGAATTTACATCTTGCTCGACCAATTATTGCAAAACAAGATGGTGCTTCTGTTGACCCAACCAACCGGGCTGGAAATTCTGGCGAATCCTCCAACAATAGAAATGAGTATATGCCACCTAGTAGTCAGAGGAATCAACAAACTGAACCTGTTTCAGAGATAATTGATCCTGAGGTATGGGATTGCCAAAATTGAATTTTTTTTTTCTGGATTGAACTAAGTAATTGAGTTTATAATAAACAAATGAAGACGTCTTTCTGGGAAATTTGAATTTACGTGGAAAACATAAATTGACTTTATTTCCAGGCTGAGATGAGAAAATGTAAAGAGAAAGTGAAACTTATCATGCAGGATTCATATGTTGTAAATGGTGTTTTAGTAATGGGATTTGATGGAAAAATTGTAAGAACCTCTTATAACGCAATATAATATTTTTCTAACAGAAAACTGTTTTGGGTAACAAAACGAAAAAAGACAATACAAGTCTGTATTACCTACGCTAATTGTATTTACATGCCTGGAAAGCAGAAAGCGTTTGCAGTGAAACGAGCACGTTTTGTTAGCTTGCGTAGCAAACCATTCGCTTGCGCTGGAAATGTAAACAAATGCACACGCAGCACTGCGCTATTGTAAAATAAAAGAAACCTGGAAAAAGAAAGTGTTGCAGACTTAACACTGTTTATCTATAAGTTGCCTCTAGTACAGGACCTTAGTCGGATTTAATCCACTCAAATGAGTGGCTATATATATAAAGGCCTATTTTTTGACTTAAGTCTCCTGAACGGTAAAAATGAGACCCTGTCCTAAACTGTATTCTTTTAACTCAAATACCAACAGGTCGAAGCACTTCTTGAAGATAAACCTAATGTTGCAAATCCCGATGATATTTATGATTACAAGTCGGCGTTACTTGATGATGTCAAGAAGAAAAAAGATGATGACGAGAGAATGCGACAAATGCAAGCAATGACAAATGGTTCTGGTGCCGCAGCAATGTCTTTTCCATCTTATAGCTCAGGTAAGCGTGCTTTGCATCTGCTGTATCAGGGTGACAAAAACTTTCTTCTTTGGGCGTCCGAAATATTCATGTCGTTTTCTTCGGATAGATAAAAAGCTTCAAAACCATCAATACTGCTATGAAATATGATTTGAACCCTTTTCTGCAGTTTGGTTTCTCAATAGGACATTTTTATTATCTTGGAACAGATATATCATCAAATATTAACCTTTCGCTGAATTTCCCTCTGACGAAAACCTTTTTCTTTGAGTGTCTGGGTAGAAGAGTAGCTGAAATGGTTAACATGTTGGCATTACACGTTGAATATCTGGGATTGGAGTCCCAGTGCATACGACTCGTTGTGGGTGTGGCCGCTTGTATTTGATACAGGACCTTGGTAAGTGTGATACACTCCCATAATTGGCTATAAAAAAATGTGTTGGTTATTCGTGGTATAGATGTGTACGTGGTAGTAGTTACTGGATAGATGCCTATAAGATCACCATAACCATCCAAGTGCACCAAACTGTGTGTTGACTTTTTTGCAAGGAATATATTTCTCCAATGTCATTTCTTCATTTCAACCCAGTATACATTTCCACGTCGACATCAATGTCTCTTGAACTGAATATATCTTTATCGTCATTTTTTTTCATTTCATGTCATCGTTAGGACCTGCACCAGGATCAGGAGAATATCATGTATCGTACATTGATGATAACATTGAAGCTAGGGACGTGGATATGTATGATGCTGCTGAAGCTGGACCTTCTTTCTCTGAAGGTAAGATTCGAGTGAAAAACTTTTATCAAACAATGTCTCATGTATTACAAAGGTAGAGGGGCCGTCTATGGTGCCATGCCCCTGCCCTCTACGACCAAAAAAAATTGATGAATGTCATCTTAAGTGTTTTATAAACACTGGAAATCCTAAGGCTTTTCACACACTCTTCGGCACACTTTTCATTTCCAATATTTAATCAGTTCATGCCCTGAATAATCATAATTTCAATATTTCCTGAAATTATTTATTTCTACTTTTAGTAACTCCAGCAAAACAACTATTGTACACTGAGGAAAAACACCAAGTCTCTTCAGGTAATATCGAATACCGGTAAAACAGTATTAGAGGTGAAGCAGAGTCCGGAATGCCTGCTACTCAGAGACACCGGATGAAAATGGGTTTCTGCCGAAAGAATATTTATCAAATGTGCATTATTTCATGATATGTAGAAGATGTAAAGGTTTCTTTTTGAGTGTCTTATAGTAACCAAACTGTATAAAAAGATTAAAAATCTTGGAAACTGCTATGAAATAGCAGTAATCCATTCTAAGAAAATGACATGAACATTTCGGACACCCAATGAAAACAAGTGAGAGATCATGAGTGAGAGATTAGTGACTTTTTAATATCCATTTATATTCCTGCAGTTTTTTTATAACATCAAGGAAATTTGCCACTAATTCTATGGATTGACCCTACACATTAGGCAAATCTTAAGTCAACTACTGTAGCGCTGAATGATTTGGTGACTTTCCCTTTTTTCATTGAAGTTTCTTACGAAGGCTGGAAACAGCATCTAAACGACACCAACTAACAGCCACTTAGTGCGAAAAGTTACTCACAAGATGTAGCATCATCAACTGCACTTTAAGCAAAAAACACTCAATACATAGCTGAACCTCTATAGTAAAGTACAGTGAGTAGTACCTGCCCTGGACAGTAGCGTAATCCAGCCCTTCATTTCGACATTCATATTTTCAAATTGAGTGGAAAAAATAAATTGACTCTATTTTTATTTCCAGGCTGAGATGAGAAAACGTAAAGAGAAAGTGAAACACATCATGCAGGATTTATATGTTGTGAAGGGTGGTTTAATGATCGGATTTGATGGAAAAATTGTAAGAACCTCTTACACATTATAACATTTTCTAACACAAAACTAGTTTCAATCAGGCTTCTTGCCAGAAATCCTTTCCTCTGGTTTGAGTCCCATCAAATCGAACCCGATTGTCAATTCAGGGTGTAATAACTTGGGTGGGCTTGGTCGAACCAGAAAGTTCATATCTTCCCAACAACACTGAAGGTCACAATAGACGTCGAGTTACCTTTGCCGAGGCATTGCGTTCTGTTTTGGGCAACAAAAAACGAAAACGACAATACAAGTCTGCATTACTTCGCGCTAATTGTATTTACATGCCAGGAAAGCAGTAAGCGTTTGCAATGAAACGTGCACGCTTTGTTAGCTTGCGTAGCAAACCATTTGTTAACACTGGAAAGGTAAACAAACGCATATGCAGCCCTGTGCTGTTGTAATACGAAAAAATGAAAATTAAACAAACCTAGAAAAAGAGAAAGAATGCTACCTACACATGCATGTATTGCAGACTTAACACTGTTTATCTACAAGTTGCCTTTAGTTGGTCAGAGTTGATCCACTCAAATGGGTGGCTATATATAAAAAGGCCTATTTTTTGACTTAAGTCTCCTGACGGGTAAAAATGAAACCCTATCCTAAACTATATTCTTTTAACTGAAATACCAACAGGTCGGAGTACTTCTTGAAGATAAACTCAATGTCGCGAATACCGATGATTTTCATGATTCCATGTTGGCGTTACTTGATGATGTCAAGAAGAAAAAAGGTGAAAACGAGAGAATGCGACAAATGCAAGCGATGAAAAATGGTTCTGATGCCGCAGCAATGTTTTTTTTCCATCTTACAGCTCAGGTAAGAGTGCTCTACATCTGCTGTATCAGGGTGACAAAAAATCTTTCTTCTTTGGGCATCCGAAATATTCATGTCGTTTTCTTCGGATAGATAAAAAGCTTCAAAACCATCAATAGTGCTATGAAATATGATTTAAACCTTTTTCTGCAGTTTGGTTTTTCAATGAGACATTTTAATCTTCTGGGAAGAGATATATCATTTAATATTAACCTTTTGCTAAATTTTTCTTTGATGAAACCTTATTTCTTTGTGTCTGGGTAGAAGAGTACCGTAATGGTCAACATGTTGGCATTGCACGTTGAATATCTCGGATTGGAGTCCCAGTGCATACGGCTCGTTGCCGGTGTGGCCACTTGTATTTTATAAAGGGCCTTGGTAAGTGTGATACACTCCAATAAGTGGCTACAAAAAAATGTGATGGTTATTCGTGGTACAGCCTATGAGATCACCATAACCATCCAAATGCACCAAACTGTGTGTTGACTTTTTCTTTCACGGAATATATTTCTTCAATGTTATTTCTTCATTTCAACCCAGTATACATTTCCACGTCGACACCAATGTCTCTTGAACTGAATATATCTTTATCGTTTTTCATTTCATGTCATCGTTAGGACCTGCACCAGGATCAGGAAAATATCAAGTATCGCACATTGATGATAACATTGAAGCTATGGACGTGGATATGTATGATACTGCTGAAGCTGGACCTTCTTTCACTGAATAAAATACCAGTAATCCATTCTAAGAAAATGACATGAACGTCGTACACCCAAAGAAAAAAAGTGTGGGATCGCGAGTGCGAGATTAGCCATTTTTTGATATCCGTTTATATTTCTGCAATTTTTTTTATATAAAATTAATGGAATTTGCCTCTAATTCAATGGATTGACTTTACACGAGTTTCTCACAAAGTCATCTTAAACAGCATCTAAATGTCACCAACTAACGGCCAACTTAGTACAAAAAGTTACTCACAAGATGTAGCATCATCAACTGCACAAAAAACACTCGATACATAGCTAAAGCTCTATAGTAAGTACAGTGAGTGGTTTCAGCTCTGAGCAATGCAAAAGCCATTTAGCATCTCTTTAGCAAATGACTCTAAAATCTTCAGGAGCAAATTAGTCAAATCGAAGAAGAGAGACATATAATGTGCTGCATGGAATGTACACTGGTAATTAGACAATGTCCTGTGTGTAGAAAGAATATCGAAAAGGCAATCTAGACTTATGTAAATAATATCTCCAAAAATCGTAAGTATACTAAAAGAAGATCGAAAAGGCAATCAAGACTTATATGAAAATTAAATCTTCAAAGATCGTAAGTATACTAAAATGCTTTTTTGTTATTGAAATACGGTAGGTTGTCTTTTTTGTTTTCGTTTAGATTGCAGAGTCTGGTACTACATCTTATAGTACTTATAGTAGCTCTCGGCTATTAAGGGGCCGTTAGTTGGCTCCATCTCGGCCTTCTTGTGTCTTTGCTCACAGGGAATTTCAAGGCAAAAAAGAAAAAACTATGTGAAAATGTTTGGAATACGCTTTGCACTGCCCATGTCTGTTCGTTCTGACGCTGGTTCAAATCATGAGAGAAATGATTATAAGATGGGGTTTGATTGACATTTCGCTGGCGTGTGGTACAGTCGCAAAATTGCTAATTACGGTTCCAACAATATCCATGTAATTGGTATCTGCACGAAGAGTCATTCACGCCATACAGGCTAATATGGCTGGGCTGCTTTATCTGCATTCCTCTCTCGCAAGTTGAATGTGAAATTCTATTGACCCTCTTCTATTATTGAAATTATATTTTTTCTTGCAAATGTTACCTCAAAGCATTGTCTCAGGAGCTCCATAGCAATCAATTCTAGGTAAAAGTACCTAGTTTTCAGAGTACTTTAACATAGTTGCGCAGATTTTATGGGCACGATCGCCTAGTGGTTAAACATTGCAAGTTGAAGATCTCTGTTTTGAGTCCCGGCGAGTCCAGCTCGTTGATCCATGCCCTCAACTCAATCCAGGGTGTAATGACTTGGACAGGCTAAGCCGAATAGGGGAGGATCATATCTTTCCAGAAATTCTAACCCTGTCCATCTAACGGTGGCGACTGTGGAAGGCCTTGGTGAGGGTATTCTACTTCAGGGGGTGGCTATGGAAAAAAATCTGATTTTCCCAGTTTAACTTCTACCAACTTTTCTGTTTTGAAGTTTGACCTAGTTAATATACCTGGTAAAATAAGTAAATTTACCCAATTTTTAAACTAGGTACTTTAAAAAACTAACTAGGTACTTGGTTCAAAAAGTGATACCTAGTACGAAAAACTAGTAAATCAAAAATTCGTTGCTAAAATGTTCTGGGGATAGACTATTCGGCTTGGTTTGTCATCACAATTCTCTCACCATGTTACCTGTCAAACAGTTAACACCCTTTTTTGCTTCAGACTGTTCACATGTACATGGAGTTGATAGGTCAGCGACAAGTCTTGTGTGCAGTTATCGTCGAATCAAATTTCGTGGGTGTCTCTTTGTCCTTTATCTATTTACCTATGAAGATGGAACTTTTAAAGGAAAGTTCTGGAAGGAGTTCCAGACGCAGACGAAGTTTTTTTAGGAAAAATTGATTGTTGCAATGAGTGCTTTTATTGGTTATCGACGTAGTTTCAGGATATGGACGAGTAAAATAATAACACCTCTACCAAAATAGATTTCAGTGAAAATTACTTTTTTTTAATTTTAAAATTCGTTAAAAAGAACTTTAAACTTTAAACAGGTCAATTTAAATATTTTTCTGGTAACGCTGAAAGTTCTTCGTGCGAGAGGTTCCCGCATCAAAGTTTTTTTTACGAAATTCTCTGAAAAGTGGCCTTTGCAAAATTAATTTGAAGAATAAAAGTTTAAAAGATCGAAAATTAACATGCTTTTTAAAACTTCGCAAGAATGTTTGATTTCATCTAAATCCATATTTTTATGTTCTTATAGCATTATATTTCAAAGTCTTTAAACCAATTAGTTCGGCTTTCCATAATATTCCATCCTAATATTCACCGACTGATAAACTATTTTCGAGTCGATTTTTCCACACAAATAAAAATGCATGATATTTCTAAAAAGATATTTAAATTCTGCTTTATTGCACAATTTTGCGGAAGATATCTTTGTTTCTTCAATTAAAGAGTATAGTTTGCAAAAATTAATCAAAATGATTTCAAAATAAATATATATATATTCGATTTTGGCAAACTCCACATAATACTATGAAACAAGT
Organism: Styela plicata; assembly: GCA_963675895.2. Lineage (NCBI taxonomy): Eukaryota > Metazoa > Chordata > Ascidiacea > Stolidobranchia > Styelidae > Styela > Styela plicata. Next base: position 12,752,715 of record OZ023149.1, read on the forward strand.
AATGCGTTCTTCAATGTTTGTTAATGACTATAAGGTTTCATTTTCTGAGCAAAATAAATCTATTTCTTCCTCAAATCACCCGGGAAATTTGATGATTTGTTTTACAACTTTCGATTCCTTTTTTTTTAGTAAATTTGTGAAGCCCAAAAAATCGTTGAACACTTTTTTTCATTTTTTTTTTATTTATCTACGTTATTTTGTGGAATTTTTCATGTCAGGCATGAGCCACAGATGGGCCAAGCTGTGAGAGCATGGCCATTTGTGGCTCATGCTTAACAAAATATAACAAAAAAAAAACAAATTTTATCAGCATAATAAAACAAAAATCCAAAAAAATATAAAATCCCACATTAAAATCCCCCAATAAATGCAAGATACGAAAATATTCACACAACGTTTGAATTGTGAAATTGAAAAAAAATATAAACAACATGAAAATCCCAAAAAATATTTAAAAAACAAATGTGTTCATATAATTTACGCTATCGGGCTTTGTTGGATTGTGTAAGATAGATAAACATAGCTTATGTTTAGATAAACATAGTTTTTTTGTTGAAATTTTATGTATCCTATATCGGCTAAAGCATAGATAGGATCACAAAATATACTCTCAAACTCGTTACATTTTTTAATTAAAAAAGTAAAAAAGCTTGAAAATGCTCTTGAAAAAACTATCAATAGAGACGAGATGAAAGAGATAGAAATTTTATTTTGGTGTTCATGTTGTCCAAAATTCAATTGTTAGGATATATGTTGTGTGATATATGTTGTTGGGTCACTGATGTATTTATTGTATGTTTTTTACACGGAGATTTTAGACTGATTGGGAATATTCCTGCATTTAGTTTTTTGGTGTTTTGACGTACTACAGTAGATAAGATTTATATAAATGATTAATACACCCATGATTTTCGTGCTGCAAAGCAAAACAGACCATTGCCGCACAGTCCAGGACAGACGCTGCTTTTTGCAAATAAAAATATAAAACCAGCAACTGCGCCCTTACCAGATAATTTTTTTAGTAGGTTGCAGTGAGTGGTATCTGCCCTGTGTGAACCATACACCTCGTATTTACTTTCTATTTAGTTGTGTTACACATATATTGTGAAATATTTGGGCCTAGGTATCAAGTTGTTATCGTTGTACTGTCCACAATAACTTATATTAATAGTATTGCTTTTGTACCTAATTCTTCTTGCCTGTTTTGCTAGAAATCATAAGATGTTTTTTTTACATTTTATGCCAGTGTGGCAGAATTTCGGTTTTCTGGGTAGCAGACGGGGTAAAGATATTATTTGATGTTTTTCTGCTTCTAGTGATTATATTGTAGATAGTTTCTCTTCAATTAAAAGTGTGTTTCTTGATTTAATACATGAAAAAATGCAAAAGAGATGTTTTTTTTTTTTTAGGCACTCGAAAAAATTCACACATACAAATGCGTTGTAAACTACATATTTCTTGATTCTGACGGTAGAAACGAGTTGTAATGGTTAAAATGGAATGGATGTTTTTGACATGGAATTAGTGATTCTATTGGATTCGAATTCCAAATGATTCGGTTTTGCCCAGCCGGAAACGCACACCAAACATACACTTGCGGTGACAGAGACTGATTTCATCGTCATTGACCGGATTTTGCCCGAAGAAAATTGATAATGTCGGCTTTTTAAGTTGCCCATGTCAAATGAATTATTTTTCTATTGTTGTTTTATTTCGGAAAATTGTCGGACATTCTCGCCTGATGGCTGGCACTTTGGCATCGCAAATTGACGGTCTCTTGTTCGAATCCTAAAATTCCTACTTCCCAATCCATGTTTACCAGCAGTGGCATATTCAAAATTTTTAAGTCGCGCGAGAAGCGAAATTTAAAAAAGGAAGATGATTATGGGGCCGTGATCTAAGTCTAAATGCACTTGATTTGTATGCTGATGTTGTCTGGCGAGTTTTAAGACATGAGTGACTAAAGAGGGTGTTGAGAATTAGAAATTTATCGCAGCTGCACCGAGAGGATACTATTAATATTAATCCGTTGGCAATGCTACGCAGAGCAATGTATGTAAGTTTTTTTCTGATGAAAGCCTATTCAGCCGTTGTCTGGTCAGCGGAACAGATGGTGTTCTGCCGCTCAATCAAGAGATTTGTTTCCATGCATTGCAATATGATTGTGCAGCATGGAGTTTGATCCATGCACAATTGTAACGAATATTTGATGCATTCTTAACAGGTTCCAGCCCATTATGGCTGAGCAAAACCAAATTATTTAGAATTATATTCTGAATCTGATGAGTTTTTCCAAACGAACTGAATAACTGCTTCTATATCAATTAAAAAATTATTTTGTGCTATGTTCCCTGTTTTATGATGTAGGGTTTGTGTTTTCTTCTGCGTCCTTCATTATGACGTTGACTTCGAAACTTGCTCTTTTTATAGGAATTTACTTGGAAATGTTTCCACAGCGGGGCCTTTTAATCCCAATGGAAAATTATTGACATTTTTACAATTCTGTTAAATCTAATTCCACGATCTCTGTCTGTGGCCTCCTCCATCATCCCGTTGAGGTGTTTTATTTGATCCAGGTAATATTTGGTAAAATTTGGACGCTCAACTCTCCAACGGAAACATGTTGTTGGGAGGGATACAGAGTGTGTTCAAACCGCGGTGCGTTCCATCAATTACCCATACTTAACAAACCGTGCTATGTTAGAATTTTTAAATTTTTCGGATAGGGTAATATAGAAATAAAGTTTGTCGCAAATATATCATCATACGCGGAATTTCAATTGGGCTCTTGGGACTATTCTTTTTGTTCAATATCCCGCCACACCACTAGTTTTCCATCTATCGGACCTGTTCTAAGTTTGCGTCATTAGCTGTCATGGAACATTACAGATTACAAGCTATTGTTGAATTTTACCCTGAGACTGGCAAACCCGTCGAGACCGGCCAATGACGCATTAACCACGAGGCGAGATTTTTCAGTTTTGTCAGGGTCGGTACTTAGACGGCGTCGCAAGACTTACTTTCGCACGAGAATGGACTATTGAATCATCTTAACAATGTTGAGTGAGTAATATAGTTTGTATGTATCGTTCTTGAATATTATGCTGCTAAATTACTTCGTTGAGTCCTACTCATTTAATAAATTCGCATTTTAGCCCAAGTCCTAAGAAAAGTTCAAAAAACTTCAAGCTTTCCCTATTCATAAGGCGATGTAAATTCAGCAAGAATATCAGGGTAAGTCACGAGGTATCGGAGAATTTTTATATTTTCTGGAAAATAATTACCGACCCGGTCGGTACTTGACATGAAAAAGGCAATTTTAGATTTTTTTCAGTCGGCAATTTCGGGGAGGAACCATGTCTGTGGCAAAAGTTGGAACACGCTTTAGGATAGTTCTGACGTATTTTCTGCGTTTAAAAAAAGACGACTAAACCTAATCTTTTTGTTTCCTCCATTATGCGTAGTTTTATAAATGATACGGCAAAATTTTTGCCCGACTTACGCACGAAGTAGTTCTTGTACCCGCCGATAAGGCTTTCCTCCACCGCCTGTGTTCATGCACAGATAATAATCATGATAGTGTCAGAACCACTATTCCACTAGCCGACTAAAAATGCAGACGGAAGAAAATGCACAAATTAGCAGTTATTATTACACTTATTTACGACCGGCAAGATTTTTGGTCTATTTTGTCACGATATGGAATACAGGCGTTATTTTTTTAGAAAGTTTTTTCTTGCGCCCAGTATCACGCACGTCATTGTTTGGTCGCAAAATAGGATAGGGTTTTATTTTCATCCTGTGGGCGAGGGAAACCGAGAATACAGATTAACTATATGCTACTATATGCTAACTATATACTATATTAAATAATTGCATACACAAATAGACAAGGACAGATAACAAATATAATAACGCAAATAGTAGAAATATATGCATAACCGTTATTTATGAACGATTTTCAGCTGACATAAAAATAAATATTAAGTTCAAGATTGCCAATCTCATATGTTGCGAATTTGAATTTATAATCTTAGTTAGATCAATTGGTAAAGGTGTTAAGAATACCTTCGAGCTACGCATCACTAACGTCCTGAGTTTGAATCCTGTGTGAGATGATTATATGCGAGAAGATTGCTGGATTAACCTTATGGTGATATTTAAAAGTAAAACGAAAAGATAAGGGTTCAAATACAGCGAGAGTGAATACATAATAAAACAATAACAGATAAATTTATATATATATATATATATATATATAAAACATACAGGGGCTTAAAACTTCACTGGTGACATAGACATAGCTTATTTTGACACCTTTGTCGACACAAAAGACGATACAAATGAAGATATCACAGTACAGAGTCAGAACCTAGAACGAGTTTAAAAACGTGCCACGGAATAAGTTTCGAAGAAACATTCGAAGAAAGCAACACGCAATGATTTCGTTTTGGTATATGATATACAGTCATCGTAACATAGACTGAATGAAACATTTACAATATGATACACTGGTTTGACAATAATAATTCCAGATGCTAATTTTTGCAATATTAGCGGACATAACGTATTTACTACTGGTAGAGTTTAATAATCATAACAATTTAATAATGATGACAATTACTGAGGTTAATTAATGCCTTCTTGGATTTATTTTGACATGTTTTGTAATTGGGCAACATCTCAGTGGCAGGTCAGTGTTAAGAGGACACAGGCAGCTTCTACATCATATAGTCATATATTTTATACAACAATGTTCATTTAAATTTCATTGGGATCATTAGTTGGTCGATTACTTTACGGCACTGACAGCGGAACCAGGTGAGGGAATTTTATCGGGTCTCTCCAAGATTGTGCATAATACTTCAAAAACTTCATTACAACAGGCAAGATTCTTGAGCGAGAAAAAAAAGGTCTGTCTTGATTTATTTATACACTCCTCCTTCCCCCAAGGCAACAACTTTCAGATATTTCAAACTTTGCTCAGGGCGAACCTAAGATATTTGGTTGAAGTTAACATGAGTCTATAAGGCCTTGTGGGTACAGGCTTTAGAATAGTCTTAATGTATTCCCTGCGTGTCGAAAGAGGCGACTGAAAAGAAACGAAGTGGTAGATGTTTTTTTGTACAATTTGTATTTGACAAAGCTAATGTGGGCAGCATGGATTGAAAATTTGCATCTCCATGGCTTTGCAGAAGTTGTCCAAAAGTTAATATTTTTTGCAATAAAAAGACTAAAAATCTTTACACAGCGAGACCATACAACCATATTTTACTGTAAGAATCTCGCATTAATTTTTCCAAATTCAATTATCCCGCCCATGTAAGCAATTTTGGGTACATAATTCTGTCAGATTTTGAAAAAAAAACAGTGCCACGCAAATTAAATGTTAAAACAATATTTACTCAAAATGTATTCGCATTTGATTTGATAATTTGTAAATAAAATCAAAGAATTTACAACTTTTCAAAAATGAATGTATTTGATCGAATATAAAATTCTGTGCAAAAAATGTTAAGTAAACATTTCAAAAAACACTTTGGGATGGACGTTCTGAGAGATGATCTATTAGCACTCCATGTCGGACACACAATTGTGCGAATACACATGTGCATGAACTATCGTTGTAGTACATATAGGAACTTTCATCTGAAATAAAAAGGATAGATAGGGAAACATGGAATGGTAAATTGAGTTGAGGACTTTTGAATTGCCTTAAGAAAATTCCTGGGCATCGTCTGGGCAGATACCACTTATTGTTCTTCACTAGCCCCGTACTGCAATCTAAGCGGGAATGGAAATCATTGTCGGTGAGTGAAAAATATGTTAAGAGAATTTTCAAATTATATTTAAAATTTGAATTTGCTTATAAACTTGTATTTCAATTTCAGATCTAATCTAAATTTCTGGTTTTGAGTACATTTGTTCGATTTCAGAACAAATAGAATGTCAGCTACTCTGCTATTCAAATACCCAAATAAAATAGGTTCCATCAAAAGAAAATGGGCAATATTTCATATTATATTTGTGACTAGAAGATTCAAAATATTATTTTTTGAGAGACTGATAGTAACAACGAAACTAAATGAAAAGGTTCAATATCATTAATTTTTGTTCATCTCAAGAAAATGGCATTAACACTTTGGGCACCCAAAGAAAACTCATATTCCGCCACGCTGTCGGCACATATAGAATTTGAAATCACAACTTCATTCCCCTACCTGAAGTGAAATAATCTCCTCTGGTACTTCCACATGCTTTGCAGGTGTTTCTGAAATAAAAAAAACGAAGAAGATTAGAAAATTTTCAGGTAAAAATTGTTCTGTCAGTTTGAGAAACCTTTATACTGTATAGGACTAGCCCATTTTTTCTCAGTACATGGGAGACTCCTCACTACACCCCTTCAGTACCGAAGCTACGTCCCATGTGGTCGATGAATCTAGCTGAAGGACTACAAGTGTATCGAGCACTGATAAGTAGGTGTAACTTCGGAATTGCCCTAACGCATATCCTGCGTGTCATAAAAGACGATTGAAAGGGGGGAGGTGGAAGATGTTTCACTATCATCCAGGGCAGATACCATTCACTGGACTTTACTATGGCGGCTCAGTTCTGTCTGGTATCTCTTCCACTTGATGTGCAGTTTCTTGTACTACATATTAAAGAAGCTCTTTGCAACATAAGCGGCCATTGGTAAAACTTTAGGGCACTGCTTCCACCCTTGCCTAAGAGTTATTTTCAACATTAAAAACCTCAATCGTACATACGTACCTTCACTCCCAGTAGCTCCACTGTAAATTGAGATATCCATGTATGTTTGTTAATTTTGTCCACTGTAGTTCAATTATGATGGTTGAACAATCATATGTTCAGACTTAGCTCTACACTCCTTTTACAGGCTATCAGTTGATACTATGAGGCTCGTTCCCGCGCTTTCAGGAATATGCCAGGGTTTTTCTGATTTATTCCAGTTTTCTTTGATTGTAGGACTGTCAGTTGATATTTCAGTGTTTAGTTAATGTCAATATATTTTTATATATGTTAGAAAACTGTATATTGTCTTTTTCTACTGCCAGTTAGTGATCTTTAGTCTATAATATGCCAATTTCTACTCGTGTATAAATGGTGATTAACCCTTTCGGTAGCCTAATGTCAGATGCCATAATCTTTTGTTTCTCATGTGTATTTTCTTATTTATTGGGAGCATTTGGTTGTATTAAGTTTCAGCTCTAATATTGAAGTATACCATAAATTAGATAATCTGTGGTGAACCACGAGGACTGTGTGATCCATCTCTTCAACCTGTGATTGGTTTCTACCTCCACCGTTCCGTATTCTTCGGGTGACTTCATCTGTCAATTTGTTCATGAATTGTATTCAAGTGGTCTCAAAGTCTGTCGCTTCTTTAATTACTTTGTGATAATTTAGCTGCGTTATGTTGGGATTTGTAACCAATTGTAGTGAGTGATCTCTCGATTTATAGTTTTAGACGATTTGTTGGTAAAGATCTTTAGTTATGGATTCACTAATAATGATAAAAACATATTGTAGGAGGAAATACACTTTCACAAATACACTTTATTTGAAACTATGTTTTTGAGAAAAAACTCCGAGATCAACGCCAGTGTTTTGTGTTGTTAATTCTGGCAATGTCTGTTGCGTTGTTTATGACACGGTTAATTGTGACGTGCCATCGCACCATGTGTATATATCGCGTAGGTGTATCGTACATGTTTTTAGACCAACTAACTCATCCCATGGCGTCTCTTGTAGTAGACATAAGTATAATACCACCTGTTATTATTCATAAACAGCCTGATTAATTAGATATTTTTTTCACTTTCTGGTGAATTTCATTGCAATGCAGAAGCTTCCTATGCTACCTTTGCACATAGCCGTAACTTGTTTCACTGGGTTTATTCATAAGGATTTTCCATATTGACATGATTTTAATTCATTTAACCTTAATTTTTATATTTAGAGACGTTGTTTCAACAATATATCATTAGTGATCTGACAGTTTTGATCAATTTCATGTCGCCATATGTGCTTTCTTCTTGCGTTGTTGACTGCCTACACCCTCATTTTATTCCTGTTTAACTTTTGCTGTCGTAACTTTTGTCTATTCCATGCTATATGCTTGGAGCAATTCGCTATTTCTGTGATAGGAGCCACTTGCTTTCTTTCAACTGGGAATAGTCAGACTAGTTCAGTTCACACAAATTTGACACTATAATTCGCATGAAAAACTATATCCTAGTTCTTATACTGTTTACAGATGGTTGTAGTTTAATTTTTATCATCCTGAGAGCATTCAATCTTACTGTTTTTGATAATTATTTTTTATTATTCCACCCAATAATAGATTATTAATCCGCCTAGTCAGCAATGTACAATTGAATTTTTTTGCATCAAATTATATTTTGTCCCAGTTTTTCGCTAAATTTGATTAATTTTCTCCTGTTTCAATCCAGCAGATAATTTAAATTTTTCCAACCTCCTGTTTTGAGGAATAGCTTATATCGTTAGACTATCCTCGAGTAGCCCATCTTAAATGTCACCCAACCAGCTCAATTTCGCTATTTGTCTTAACATGGCAGTATATTGATTTGTCAGATTCATATGTTATTATGCAACCCTTCCTTAGTTGTTTTTGTTCTAATATCACGAAACAACACCAATGATTTCTTTTAAAGGGGGAAAGAAGGAATGCGCCAGTATTTTGTGTTGTTAATTCTGGCAACGTTTGTTGTGTTGTTTATGACACGGTTAATTGTGACGTGTCCATCGCACCATGTGCTTGTTATTGAATGTTTAATAAACGTCAGTCTGAACTGGACCTCGAAGACGTTGTCTGATTAGGAATGGGTAGTCTTCGCTATTTACTGGCGCAAATTATGACGTCATCAAAATAATGTTTCATTGAATTTTACTATAAAACATTCTCAAAATCAAAAATATTCTGAAAAACGGAATTTCAGGGCCTAAAATAGGCTAAATTAAATGGAAGTTGTCAGCGCCAAAAACGCGCAAAAAATTTTTGAGGTTTACTACGTTTGAAAGCTTATTTTGGGATTTTTTTCAGTCGGCCGAGGGGAGTATGCCAACATGGTACTCCCAATAATTATGTTAGTGTCAATGGTGGTGATTTGCACAATAGAAATCTTGTTCGACTCCGGCGATATTTTTTTCTTTACGAAATTGTCAGTTTTTTGCAAAACCTCCCCCAGATTTCCGCTAACACCGGGCAATGACTAATTTACGGCTCTTCGTCCTGCGAGCTTTTCATTTTTTATTAAGTGTCAAGTTGGCTAATGTTATTCAAGCTATTGGTCCTAACGCTGGTTGCAAACATTCATGTAGAATAGTAGTTTTCTAGAATGTGTGACTCCAAATTTTATATACAATATTGCAGCTTGCAAAATATTCTCAAAAAAGTATGGGCAAGTCATCGATCCAATATGATAAATTAAAATTGCGGAAGTATTGACATTATGGAAAGCACCCGAGTATGTGTGATTATGGATATCCCTTAATAATATCTATTGACTATATTATAGGAAATTGATTATATTCTTTCGTTTTTAAACTTTTAAACAGCATAAAACGTTTCAAGCAAAAACTTTATTTTTATTTTGAATGTTTGACGCTTGTAAACAAACGTAACACTTTTGTTTATTTTATACTTTTATTAAAAAAAAAGAAACGCAAAAAATATTTTTGAACAAAATCAATCAACTTTGCATCACTCGAATTTTACAAATTGATAACACATGTATATTGGTCACGGCGCCATAGAAAAATTAAATTTGTCATTTTAAACTTGAGAGCATCTATTCGCATCTCCTTTCAATCATTTTAACATCATAATTATTGCCATTTCGATAAATATGAAGGTTTTTATCTGGAATGTACATATTTTTGTAGATACGTTGTACATTCTAATTTGATTTGCTGGGCATATTTAAGAAATATTCGATTTCGTTGTTTGTACTATTAGACTTAAAAGTTGTGAACATTTTTACAGTCATATGTTTCGATATATATATGTAAGATACCAAACATTAGGTAGGCACCGGACAGTTATCATGTATAAAAACTAACCGTCAACCATTGATATGTCGAAACGCGGAAAAATTTCATACCGACCCTAGTGTATTTAGCAGCATGCCACCCATCCATCCCTCGCCGACCGAAACTAAAATGACATTTCAAGTAACGCACGAAATCTTTAATTACCAGGATTAAGCATATGCGCCGCATAATGCACGATGGATCAAGCTAGTATTGCTCTGATTAAAGCTAGACCGTATTCTAGTTTAGAAATTTATGAACAAATTTAAACAAACAGTCGAATTATTCAATAAATTGGCGGAAAGTGGAAAATTTCAGCATATCCAATTGAATTTTTGCTCAAAACAATTATCACATGTTAACTAATCACAGAAATATGTATTCGAGTCATCTGAATCGAACATGTATCCGTATCGATTAAAATATTGCATTTAAAAATAGCGTGCGAGCCAGTCGTCTCAGACAGCCAGCCGTATACGCAATATTTGGCTACTAACCCCTCTATTATGGGTGACATGAACATAAATCTGCTTGGCCAATCAAGATTCTCAGAAAGCTATATTGAAATGCTAAAATCGCATTCAGTTATTCCTCTTATAACACACCCCACCAGAGTTACCCACAGTACCTCGACACTCCTCGACCATATTTATACAAATGTAAGCAACATATCTCTCAGTCCCATTGTTATACGAAGCAATATGACTGATCATTTCCCAATACTCTGCCGAGTATTACACAGATTGCCCACTTCTACATGTCGAAAAAGGTTAAAACGTGATATGTCTACATTCAATATAGAGTCATTTAAATTTGATGTTGCTAATAAATTTGCTAACTATGATATGTCCTTGATTGACGCCAAAAATTTTAATCATATTTTTGACAAATTTGTTCAAGATTTGAAAAAAGTTATAGAAAAACACGCGCCTCTTAAAACTATGTCTCGAAAAGAAGTCAGGATGAACCGTAAACCCTGGATTACGCCTGCAATTCTAAAATCTATAAAAACTAGAGATAGAATGCACAAAACGTTATATTTAAATGGTTCTGTTATTGAAAGGAGGCAATACAAGACATATGCAAATAAATTATGTCATATAAAAGACAAATCCAAAGAATTGTACTTCTCAGAATCATTTCAAAAGAGCAAAAATGACATTAAACAAACTTGGAATAACATTAAGTTAATAGTTAATCTCAAGTCAAAATCCACTCCCAATTTGAAAGAAATAATTGATGAATCAACTGGAGAAAAAACTGAAGGTACAGAAATTATATGTGAAATGTTTAATGATTATTTTTCTAAAATTGGTCCAAAACTTGCTTCCAAATTTTCGACATGTAGCGGGGGGCATTCGAGATATCTTGGTAGACCACAACAACAATCCATGTTTCTTGAACCGTCATCAGTTAATGAAATAGAACTTGTAATAAATTCTTTAAAAACCGGAAAGGCAGAAGGACATGACAAGATTCCTACTTTCCTCATTAAGATGGTAAATGACATTTTATCCCCTGTTCTAAATACTCTTTTAAACTATTCTTTAACCTTTGGTATTTTTCCAAACTGTCTAAAAATAGCTCGAATAACGCCAATACTAAAGTCTGGAGATAAGCGATTTATTGCTAACTATAGGCCCATTTCTGTTTTATCATGTATAGCAATTATTTTTGAGAAACTTATCCATGTTAGAATGAAAAACTATTTTGACAAATTTTCTATAATCAGCCATTGCCAATTCGGTTTTCGAAATAACCACTGTACCACTTACTCTGTCATGGATATTTTATCCAATTATCTTGATATAATTTCCAAAAACCATGTTGGTTGTAGTGTGTTCCTAGATCTACAAAAAGCTTTTGATACAGTTGACCATCGAATATTGATTGATAAGCTTAAACATTATGGTATACGTGGTGTAGCAAATAAACTCATTTCATCATATTTAACTAGCAGATTTCAATTTGTTAGCGTCGATTCATCTAACTCTCACTTGGCTCCTATTACTTGTGGTGTGCCGCAAGGCTCTGTCCTTGGGCCGACTCTTTTTTTAATTTATGTCAATGATATAGTTAATGCGACCGGTTCATTCATTAGACTTTTTGCTGACGACACCAGTTTATCATCATCATCTTTCGATCAAGATTCTCTGGAAAATAAAATGAATTTGGATTTACAAAATATTAATGACTGGATGCTGTGCAATAAAATATCACTTAATCCAAAAAAGTCACAGGTTCTTATTATCAATTCCAAATTAACTGGAGGAAAATCTGAAAATTTCAATATTTTTGTCAATAGAATTCGTTTAGCTATATGCCGGTCTGTGAAATATTTGGGTATTTACATTGATCAAAACCTCACATGGGGTACCCATATTAATCACTTAGTCAGCAAATTGTCAAGAGCCGTCGGGGTCTTAACAAAGCTCAAGTATTATGTTCCTAAAAATATTTTACGTACTGTTTATTTTTCACTCTGTGTTACAATATGGTATAGTCTTGTGGGGAGTAGCTGCACAAACGCAATTGAATCCCCTCAAAGTACTCCAAAACAGAGCTATAAGGGTTATTTCCAAAGTTCCATTACGAACAACATTGAGTCCTCTTTATAAGAAACTAAATATTTTGAAACTAGATCACTTTTACCGATACGAGGTGGGCAAAATAATGTATAAATATAACTCTGGCACTCTTCCGGAACTTTTGCTCTATATTTTTCAGCATGCAGTAGTGTACATTCCTACAATACTCGATTTTCTTCGAAACAGTCGTATCATGTTCCCAGAGCCGATAACAAAGTCCTGCAAAAATCCATTAAAGTTACTGGGGTTAAAATATGGAACAGCATTCCTGAGAATATCAAGGAATCCACATATCCTCTATTTAAAAAAAAATACTTGTGCTTTTTAATCAGTGATTACTGATATTGTGATCTGATGTGTCTTATATTAAATCATGATAATTCATGCAGTGATTACTGATATTGTGTTCTCATGTGTCTTATATTGAATCATGATAATTCTTGCAGTGATTACAAGACATTGTAAATGTTTTACTAGTTATGTCTTTTTTTGTCATTTATTGGTGATCATCGGTACTGAGGTATCCTTATTTACATATGCTATATACATACAGTTAGTTAGGATTCCTATAACCGTCTCATTTTGTCTTCTTGTATAAAGTTTCATTCTACACGATAGGCGTGATACATTGCTTTTGAAATACCATTGGACTGAATATTTAGCTGAGCTACTGTTTTTTTTTATTGAACTACTATAGTTAAGCAGCTATAGTGTTCCCCTCTGTTTATTTATTATATTGCCTCGATTACCTCTTTTTTGTTCTCTTTCGCAAATTTGCCAGGTATTGTTCCGGGCATTCTTGGTGTCTGTGTTGAATTTTAGAATACGAACACCAATGTGCTTGAATGCTATGTGGAAAATGAGAGTGTTAAAATATTTTCTTGAAAAGTGTCATCATTTGTAAGTGCAAAGATTATTATAGTTTATTGCAAATTTTTCTTTATATATATTTGGCAGGAATGGGTGATGGCAGACTTTGATGACCAACTGGTCGTATCGCCATTCCCCAGTCTGTACCGAAATACATATGCTGTGTATCTACTTACAATTTAATGTATTATCTGTTGCATTTCTGGTTGACAAAATAATAAATTCTCTCTCTCTCTCTAGTACAGAGTGCTCGACGCACAGCAAACACTTGCTGACTTGGAACGTTGATACAGGATCGCACTGAACCAGAGCAATAGACTAATTAGCACTTTCAATTTGAGGGACTACCTTTCTTTTATTTCTCTTTCCGATCCAAAAGGGATTTCCTTAAATTCGGTCGTCCTGTACCGCGTATTTACTCAGTACTTTATGACATCACAACGAACCTATATTTCACGCTTGATCAGTTACACTAAAACGAACGCTGGTTTTTGTGAGCAGAATCTTTCAATATTTCGATTAACTAAATATTTATCATGAAATAATAGGTAACTTATTCATTGGATTTAAATTATTAGTAATATTATATTCAAATTGTGCATTTTACTTCTTATATTTCGTATCACCAAAATGCGACATTAGAGGCGCTGAAAATAACAAGTGGGGAATACCCGATTTAGCAAACCAAAATTGTGACTGTTTTGTTTGGTTTTACGCTGTTTATGTCATGGTTATCAGCTTGCCATTGACAGCTGATTACCCGTAGGTATTTTCTTATCAGCGCATTCTGTATCATGTGAGTATGGGCAATAGAGCTAGAAGCAATGCACCACATAATTGTGTTTGCGAGGCATTTTAGCCTTGATTGGATGATTTGTAATGAAATGTTGCTTTTCCAGTTTCTCTTTCATAACCTAGTTAAGTTTTCTTTCTATGTCGCCCCTTTTTTAAATAACTGAGCATCAGGGTAGCTGGCACAATAGGTTATCATGTCAATATTTTTGTCAATCGATAAGTCAGTGGGTCACCATGGAGGCCTGACGTCTTTTAAAACTTCCTCTCTCAGTCTAAAATACCCAGTATCGGTAGCCATTTCTCCGTTAATATAGATATGGGAACACCGAACGTTCCAAATACAGCAAAATAGAATTTTCACCTAAACAACTACTTTCAACTTACCTACGGAACTGGTCGATTGTACAGGTATAATGGGATGGAAGCAGTGGACAACACAGCAAAAAAAACTACACCACAATCACACCTTCAAACATCGGTGTTCCAACTTATGAAAGTTTGATTCTATCAATAGACAAACGAAAAATTACACCTGCACATTGCAGAAATAGATGAGAGGGACGAAACTATGCAATCGATGATGTAATTGTGTACTTTTGTTGCTAGGTTTAGTTTCCCTCATTGTTTTTTTTTTGAGGAAGTGAACACTATCAGCTAGTTGCCTAATTGTTACTGTCCAATAATTAGCCTATCACATTGCACAACACAATACATTTTTGTTTTGAATCTGCTCTAAGTTAGCATATTAGTACATGTTACAAGTTTGAAACCTCCGAATATAACACTCGCGTTTGATCACTTAGCGCCCATAAAACCTATGTCCTTTTTTTGTCCTCACTTTGTGTGTTTTTACTGAACAGACGCGCATACTGCATACCTTGTGTTTACGTTTCAAATCTTATTTTTGATTTTGTTAGTTTTCCAGATTCATAGTCTTTTTGTTCTGTGTGTTTTTGTTGTGTACATTCTTTTGTACATTTTTTGGCAAAGATCGAAATAAACTTATGACTTGAGTATTTATTTGTTATTTCTCTAATTTGCAACTAATAAAATTCTGTTCCCCGGTTTTCAGGCCTTGTTCTTTTCATTCTCTTTTCAATGATTAAGAAACAATGATACGTTGACTGACTTTGAAACAAAGTGATGGAAAATTTGGTTATACAAAATTTATTAAAAAAAAAAATAATGGTAGGCCTAATGCCTGTTTGTTTGTATTGATTTTTTGTTAATATTATGATATTTATAATGACTGGTGGAAAATGTCTCTGAAATTAATACATTTTTCTATGTTTCGACCACTTTGGTGCAACATACTAAATTGCTTAATTCAAATATGACAATATGCTATGTCCACAAAGACTTTTCACTCCACTTAATTAAAAGTCTATGGTTTTTTATATTCGTATATTATGAATCTCATAATCCAATGTCTTCAATACTACAAGTAATGTTAAAATTATTTTTCAACTTTGTTTAATTAAACTACCGTAATTTTTTAATAGTAAAAGTATGACTTCAAATATGGAGAATGAAGCTAAATCTGCTACAGTATTATCTCATTCTCAATCAATATGTGAACAGTTTTTATGCAGAGTTCCAGCTTCTGACTTTCCATGGGAACTCTTGCTTAATTTTGTCAAAGAGGAAAGACAAGATCAACTTATGAATCAAACCATTTTTCATCCATTATGCAAGGAATTTCCACTGAGTAACTCATATCAACGTCACTTTTGTAAGAAGTTCATCAAGGTGATTGAAGATCATAATGAAGTAGTTTGTGAAAAACTATATAATTATTATGTTTCATTACTCAGTGAAGAAGATCTACCATTTTCATTCAAGCTGTATTATTTGCCTCAAGTTCATAGTTTTGTTCCAATTTTGGAAAATAGAAATTTGCTCTCACACGGAACTACTGGTCTCAATACTTGGCAAGGTGCCATTGTTCTAGCAGAATGGTGTTTTGCGAATGTAAAAGTTTTAAAAGGCAAACGTATTTTGGAATTGGGAAGTGGTGCTGGTTTTACTGGTATAACGACTTTAAAAACTTGTGAAATTTCTTCATATGTTTTCACCGATTATCACAATGAGGTTTTATCACTATTAGAGTACAATGTTAAAATAAATTTTGATAAAATCAAATTTGACTCAACAAAAGAGAAATTACCTTGTTTGTACAATATCGGCAGTGCATTTGAACCATTCAGTATTAGAAATATATCAGTTAAATCATTAGACTGGGCTGATTCTAACAGTACAAAAAATATTCTTGACAGTAATGGTCCATTTGATATAATTCTTGCTGCAGATGTAGTTTTTGAACCCGCAATTTTACGCGATTTAGTTAATACTTTGCATTGTCTATTAATTTCTTCGGCAAAATTAATATCGAATGATCAGAGTTGCGAGATTGATGAATATCCTTTTGCTTGCTTTTCTCTCACGGTACGGAACCCATCAACTTATGAATTGTTTTTGCAAGAATTGAAAAACATCGGTTTATTTTGGAAAGAATTAGTTCATGACATCAACCACATTTTCCATTTCGATAGGAGTTCTGAAATCAAACTTTTGAAAATTTCAGCAAAATTGTGATACCAGGTACAACACTCTTATGAGGCATTAAACAAAGAGGTTTCTTGCCACTGATTGTAGTACAGCATAAGGTTGAAAAATTGCCATCATAAAGCAAATTGCCAGTAAATTTCGTTCTCACATGTGGGCTGCGGTGGCTTGATGAAACCGACAATAGCTGACGAACATAACACGTCAAGAATGTGCGGGTTCGAAGCCCAGTGAAGTATGTTCAAGATCGATGAACGAAAAAGGCTTCAATAAGCAATACATGCCGGGTGCCCCTGGGCAAGGCACTGTAACCCACAACCCTGGAACTATGCTCAATAACCTCACCGGTTCTTCATATGTTCCACACGGGATGGAATGGGAAGATACTCTGAAATAAAGTTCATTTCATTTCAAATATGTCCAGTGTTTAGCTGTTGATGATTTTGAAGCTGTCTGATAATATTTCTGACACTATCATAATGTGTATACGGTAGTTATATTATAAGGTGAAAAAAATATCTCTTGTTGACGAAATACATTTAATATTTGTCTGAAATTGTAAAGGTCATATTCGAATACCATTGCTGTATGAATAGACAAAATGCATTCAAATAAGGGAACTTGGATGAGGTTGATATTTTTGCAGAAATTAATTGAAGTAATTCATCAAAATATACAACTTCGTTTGCATTACTGTTATGTGTATTCGAAATCAAACATAGCAGATTTTCCATTCTCTGCAAGTGTCTTGACTTTTAGTGAATATTGCCTTCTTTAATTTGCTGTTCCATACAGAAATGCATTTTGACTTTTCTAAATGCTTTTTAAAACTTTCTTTCAGAAATTTGTGAATTTAAATATTGAAATAGTATGGAGAATTTTATTCTTTATGAAGAGATAGGTAAAGGATCACACTCTGTTGTATATAAGGGACGAAGGAAGGGAACAATCAACTTTCTCGCTATTCTTTGCATTGAGAAATGTAAAAGAGGTGCCATCACAAATTGGGTAAAAACTTTTTTTGTTTAGTTCTATAGATTTGTTTGTGTCATAAGCACATCAAAATATGTCCAAAATTAGTAATTTCAATTAACATATATAGTAAGTATTTCCGATTTTGCATAGTAAACTAGATTCTTCTAACATTCCTGTACATCACACTTTCCAACATGTCCAATGTCCTGAATGTATTTTCATATTTTTTGCCTTTAATTTTTACAGGTACGTTTGACGCATGAGATTGAGTATGAGCATATTGTTAAATTCAGTGAATGGTATGAAACAAGTAATCATCTTTGGATGGTTGTCGAGTTATGCACAGGTAAAATGAATTTAGAGAAGAAATTTAGATACCGTACATCCTTTTATATATTTTAAAGTATTCATGATGTGAATTTTTATTTTTGAATCTGTTCGTTTTCTTCCAGTGCTTCAAAATGCTCCGATATCATCAACACTGTATTATTAATTTCATAAAAAATTAGTTTTAGAACTTTTTCTGAGATGTTATTCATAACTGAAGACTCTTGCAGGTGGCTTTTTGTATTTTTTGTGGGACGTATTGCCGAATATTAATATTCTTTAATTTGATCTGAAACCAGCTATTTTCTTTAGATGTCTTGTTAGCTCTGAATATAATAATGAGTTACTTTGGGGTCTTCAGCGAAAGCGGTAGTCAATATTTACATTAAACTTCTCTGGACTGTGAACACTCTTATTAATAGTACAGTCTTTAATTAACATAATCATCCCAACGCCAAGGTTCAAACCTGTGCCCCATGCTTAAGATTACTAAAGTTACTTTTATTCAGAATAGTGTGATTTATTGACTTCTATACTTCGATTTATATTTCAGGAGGAACTTTGGAAAAAGTTTTGAACCTTGATAATTGTTTACCTGAAGAAATTGTGAGAGAATTCGGAAAGGATATAGCAAGTGGCCTTCATCATCTTCATAATCTAGGAGTAATCTTTGCAAACCTATGTCCTAAAAAGGTATTTCATGCATTGACTTAAAACACTTGTTTGTTGCAAATTTTGAGATTTTTTTGTGCATATCATCAGGGTGGCAGAATCTTGGTTTTCTTGAGTGCCGAAATTTTCATGCCATTTTACTCAGATGTACAAAAAGCTTCAAAACCATCAACGCTGCTATTTCATAGCAGTGTGGATGATTTTGAATCTCTTCATATGGTCTGATTGCTACAAAATACTTAAAGCAAGGTATTTCAATCTTCTTATCATAGATAGATATATCATGATATATTGCTCATTCTTCAGTTTTTCTTTGGATGGAACCCGTTTTCTTCAGGTGTCTGAGTAGCAGAGTATCTGGCATTATGCCAGCCTGCATTGCATCCACACATCTGTTAATTATTTAAATTAAATTTAATTTACTTACATTTAATTAAACGAATTATCGGAGAACACAATTAACTTAAAATGTAAACGAAGCCTCATTCTGAAATTCTTCATCTATTTTTTTTAAGGTTTTACTTGATGGTCCTGGTATTTTAAAATTGACAAACTTTGGTCTTGCAAGATTAGAAGGAGAAAATCTTCAAGAAGTTTATGAACAAGCTACTGCTCAATATCAAGACACTGGGGGAGTGTTGAAAGAAGATTTAAGAGGTAAATCATCAAATTTCCCAAACTTCTGTGTGCTACTAACTGGCACTCCCAAAAAATGTTATCAAAAATGGAATATTGCATGGCACTTGTTAGAAGATTACTAAATTGTGATATTTTTGATTTTCATCAGTCAACAAAAACATTGCATAGTGGGATTGTTAATTTACAATTCATCTAGACAAGCCAGTAGCTATAAATGTTACTGATAAGCCTTTGAGAGAAAGCTTTGACTCAATTGCATCTTAATTCATATAGACAAGCTACTAGCCATAGATGTTACTGATTAAGCCTTTAGGCGAAAGCTTCGACTCATCAAGTCTTTTCACTTTTGAACATTTTTATGAAGTTATCTGGATTGGATACTGTTCATGGCTCTTCTTATTTGATGTGTGTGGTCCTGCACTAGTCCAAATTTTTCAACAATGCTTCTAGTCATTTGGTAGAAATGTACACATTTATGAAATATTGAGTAACGCTTTTTTTGTTTTAGGGGATATAACGTATATTGCTCCCGAAGTATTAAAGGGAGATGCACCTTCTATATCAAGTGATTTGTGGTCATTTGGAATTCTTTTATACCAAATGCATGCGGGTAAGTACCGATACTGGCATTCTAATTTATGATAAAATTTTTTAGTTGTGTATCTAGCATTACATATTCTGTAGTTGTATACATATTCTGTATGTATTTTTGGGCTGTCTGGCAAAACAATAATGCCTTGGTATCATTTCTGTGAAGTCCTTTGTACAATTTATTTTATAAAACACTAAAAGTAGTCTCTCAGAATTTTGTGGAATGATCATGTCATTTTTTTCGAATTGAGAAAAAGAGCTTCACAACCATCAACACTGCTTTTTCATAGCAGTATTGATGGTTTTGAACCATTTTATACACTTTAGTTGCTACCAGACACCCAAAAAAGAGAGATTTAAATCTTCTAGCCACTTATATATATCATGAAATATCGCTTATTTGCTAAATTTTCTTCTGATAAAACTCATTTTTTTTGGGTGTCCGAGTAGCAGAGTTAACTGATATTCTGTCACTCTTACAGAATCCCTATTTTCTTGTACCCGCTAGTAGAAATTACTATTTCTTCTTTTTTTTGTTATCAGGATGCCCTCCCTTCAAAGGTAGAAGCTTAGCTGAGCTGATGCAGAATTTGAATGTTGGTACTTTTGATCCAACCGATGTTGCAAGAAAAAAGTCATTTGCATCTGATGAGTTACCTAGTACAATTCGTAATGAAAAACCATCTAATCATTTGGTTGATTTGATATCAGGTCTATTGAAAAAGATGCCAAAGGACCGGTATGTTGTATGCTCAATAGTAGTTTCAAATGAAAAAATCGTTCTTTCCCTTCTTAACTCAGTCTTTTTTATCATAAAACGAAGATTGAACTTTTAAAATGGTTTGAAATTAAGTAAAAATGGCAATTCTGGCGCTTAAACATTAAAATTTTGTTCTTTTTGGCAAAATATCATGTTCTCATTCCACAGAAATATATGTTTATTGCAAGCTCTCGATAGAACATAGTATAACTTCTTCACGGTTACCGTAGTTACTTTAGTCTTGTCTGAAGAAGTTAGACTATGTTCTGATGGAAGCTTACAATAAACTTATATTTCTGTGGAATGAGAACATCATATTTTATAGTTACTTTAATCTTGTCTGAAGAAGTTAGATTATGTTCTAACGAAAACATACAATAAACTTATATTTCTGTAGAAAGAAAAACATGATATTTTTGTATATATGCTTAATATCTAATTCGTGGATCCTTTTGAATTCTCTCACAAGCTGCTCCAGGATTTTGAGGAAACAAGGAGTAGGGATAGATTTCCATTGCAAGGTATTAAATATGCATCTTTTTGGCATCGTCATTAAATTTTCAGTAGCTTAATTTGGGGTTCTGCGTAGCATCTCCCTGGATCTTACCTGCAAAAGCTAATAAAACATTTCATGTTCCGGTCCAGCAATTCTCTTGAAATTGATCTTCCCCAATCGAATTTGCAAATATTTGCCAATCAAACTACAGTTGACTGCTGCTGTTGTGATTACTGTGACTTGTCGAGATTATCTCACCCTGATAAAGGGAGATAAACTATAAAATACCAGTTTTCAATCTCGTTTTTTATCAGATACACATGGAATGATGTCATCAAACATCCGTTCTGGAAAGGTTGTTTGGATCATTTTCCATCAATTGATAAAAGTATTGATGAGAACACGCTCACAGATAATTTTGCAGGTATTTGAGTAGATTTTGTTGCGAACTCTGGGCTATTTATTAATATTCAATTTTTTATTTCAAAGATAAAACAGAATTCAATTAGCATATTAAAGCAATTCAAAAATACCAATGCGCTTATCTTTTCAACTGCGATATGAATTATGTACGATAATCAGAATATTCTAATTTTTAAATATTGTTCAACCAATTTTTTAATAGCCAGATTGAGTATGCCCTTATTCCAGCTGACATCCTGAAATGGTAAATTAACAATGATAAAAATTTTTTATCCAATTATCTGTAATTTAAAAGATATTCTTTAAAGTAGGTAAGTACATTCGCATTTCCAATATTCATTTTTAATCAGAGTTTTTGTGTAATTAATTGATGATTGTTTGTTGAAGGTGGGGACTCAACTACTACATCCAGAAATCTACTGACAAGTGAGTGTAATTTTCATTGGAATTTTTTATCTTCGAGTGGTTCTACGGATGGATGTCTTTTTTTCTTTAGTATATTTTCTCTGTGGGAGTTTGGCCATAGGAGGTTGGATTCGGTATGATTTGACCCAATATTTAATTCCAAAATTTGTTCCTATCTTTACTCTAATTACTGTATCTATTTAAAAAAAAAAATTTCCGATTTGAAAACTTCATGAACAGAAAGTGTGGATCAAACTCCAAGAGAGAGTCAAATATTCAACTCAAGTGGAGAAGATGGTACACAACGAGTGAGTACTGCACCCAGAAGAGTGGATGCATTGGATAGTACGTTCAGCTTGAGGTTTGCATTTTTACATAATCCCTCAATAGTAATTTTATTTTGACTTTCCGTAAAAAAAAACATTGGGAAAACGGGCAAAATCTATGTTAAGATTTAGACCATGTGTTCATGAGCCTATTCATCCCACACACACTCGAACTCGCACAAAAAAATTTAGGTGTCTCGTACACAACTATGTCAAATAGAAGCTCCCTGTTATAGGCGGATAGGGTAATGTTTTTAATTTGACACTGTTTATGATTTGACTGCCCCTTATGCTTTAGAGCAACATTTATTGGTCAACATGTTGGCATCACAGGTTGAATATCTTGGGTTGGAGTCCCGGCGAATCCAGCTCGTTAATCCACGCCTACCACTCAACCCAGGGTATAATAACTTGGGTAGGCTAAGCCGGACAGGAAAGATCACATCTTTCCAACAACTCAAACCCTGTCCAGCTATTAGTGGTCGCAAGTACAGGGCCTAATTGGAACCACTCCAAGAAGTGACTATAAAAAAATGAAGATTGTCTGAAATTTTGAATCTTGAATTTTGTTTAAATTAAATTTTCTTATTAATATATTTACTGTAATTACTATTGAACAATTACTTTTTAACTGAAACGAAGAATATGCTAATCCCAATATTCAAGTATTCTGAATTTCTGATTAAAAGTAATTTTGTTTTTCGATTACTCTTAATTTTACTTTTTTTGCAGTTAAATCATAATTTTACTGCAAAATGAGCAAAGTATCAACAAGTTAGTTTTATCAGAAATGTTGAAACATTATTCCGTTTATAATTCTAACTTTGAATACTGTTAAAATGATACTGGAAGGACAACACTATCTATAATCGATCGTTTTTTAGCTCACGACCACATACAGCTCTCATTGTTGATCCTGATACCAGAGCTAAGAAGAGTCCGAGTCCCAATAAATCGACTTCTGCTATGGGCACAACATTCACATTGGAAGGTAGAGGATTATTCCGAGATAAATCCACGGCTGATGAAATATCGTCGTCTTCGACACAGCAAGAAGGAAATTCTGAAAAAGTTGTCAGAAAAGTGCAGAAGAAAAAACTAGATGGTATTTTATAGCATTTTTTTCTCATTATATTATAGCCCTGTAGGTAAGGCATTTAGGATAGTCCTAACACATTTCCTGCGTGTCGTAAGAGGGGACTAAAAGGAAGCAAAGATGGTTTTATGCCGGGGCAGATACCACTCACTGCGCTTTACCACAGCAGTTCAGTTCTATTTGGGATGTTTATCTGTCCAGAGTGCAGTTGCTGGTTCTACATCTTTTAATAGCTCTTTGCTATTAAGTGGCCGTGCGATGGTTCCTTTTAGGGACTGCCTCCGGCCTTGCTCAGAGGGAA
This sequence comes from Styela plicata, assembly GCA_963675895.2. NCBI lineage: Eukaryota > Metazoa > Chordata > Ascidiacea > Stolidobranchia > Styelidae > Styela > Styela plicata. The sequence goes on from OZ023149.1 coordinate 12,776,618, forward strand.
TTTCTATAAAAAAAATTACATTATGATTAATTATGTGACGCATGCTTGACAAAATAAAGTTTCAATTGGGTACAACTTTGGTCCTCTGAATTTCTCCATTTCATGAAAATTTGAGAGACGCTAGATTCTTCCATGTGTTTCCACTTCCAACCTTCCTCAAGAGCAAATTCATATAAGAAAAGAATTGCACTGATGTTATTGATTTTACTTTCAGCGTCAGCCCGTCAGAATTCTCGTTCATCCGAAATTATAGCGTTGGAAGACGTGAAAGATTTAATTTATCATAGTTCTGATATGGAAGTATCTGTTATTCAAGATAATTCGCAGGTGATTTTAAAGTTCAGTTTGAATTTTTGCAACATTGGATTAAAGAAGGAGAGTTATTTTTTACTGTTTATAGGCGTGATTACAAAAAAAAAAACAATCGGTCAGTCGTTAAGCATAAAAACAGTGTCATGACAAATGAATGAAAATTGGGGAAGATAGATAGTCTGAACAATTAGTGTTTCTGTTTTTCTGAAAAAGTTTGTGCATATTTTATTAAATTTTGATCAGGATCAAGTTACGAGCATTTTCAAACTATTGTATTTTATAGTGTGTTTTTTCTGCTTAGATTGCGAGAGTTGATCCTTTGAATTGGGATGCAAAATCTCTTCCATTTCGACCTCTGCCTTCTGTTGATTCTGTTACACCTGAGGATTTGTATAATCACATGATGGAAGTCATCCAAGTTCTGCAATCACAAAGGTATTGATTTGTTTAATCGACAATGATCTCCAATGCAGATATATCACTCACTTCACTTTGTTATAGTTCAGTCTTCTCTAGGATATTTTTTCCCACTGCAGTTTTTGTACTTCATTTAGCAACAGCTCAACAGCTCTCTTATTTAAATGGCCATTTGTTGGCTTTTTTAGATACTGCTTCCGTGGGCCTGATGATGCGATGCGAGTTTAAGTTATCGCAGAATCTCGATTTTGAATATATCCGGCTCAATCCATGCCCATCACTTCAACCAAGGGTGTAGTAACTTGGGTACTGGCTAAGCCGACCAGATCTCTCTGCTAGCAATTGTAAACCCTGCCCATCTATAAAAATGTTACCGTTCCATAAGAAGTGATTCAGCAAGGAGTGGCTATATATTTCATATTATATCTGCGGCTGGAATAATTAAATGTCTTTTTTAAGTGTCAGATGGTAACCAAACTTTATAAAAAGGTTCAAAATTATCAATACTCCTATGAAATAGCAGTGTTGATGTTTTCGAAGCTTTTTTGTCTTAGCGAAAAAATGACATGAACATTTTGGAGATCCATAGAAAACCAAGATTCTGCCACTCTGATATAGTCTATCTTGAAAAATATTCAATATTCGATTTTTTTTATTTTTTTCAATTCAGGTATTTCAACTTTACTTTGGTTGTTAATGTGTGAATTTATCATCATTTATTTATTTTTCAGCTCTCTAAAGGTCAAGTCCAATGTAGTAGTATATCTTGCTCATCTATGTACAAGAGCGAGTGCTATTGCCAACTTCACTGTTAACTCCCAATTACTCCATATTCTTGCTAATCTCACTCGACAATCTACTCAACCTCAACCTGACTTGTGAGTTGTTTATTTGAGTTGAATTGTTTCTTGTTGTTGTTATTTTTTTTTTTTCTAAAGTAAGTTTATTCAGTAGAATATGTCTAATTTTCCTTCAAATTTTTTGTTGATATTAGAGTTTTGAAGTTTTCTTAAGGAGTTGAATGAGACTAACTACCATGTCTGCCATTTCCAGTTTCAGGATAAAGATTTATTCTAATCAATATCTGCTTCTGATGAATGAAATACCCATTCTGATGAGATATGCTATTGTTTTTGTTCAATTTTTTTATGTTATGTTAAAAAATTTCAGGGGTTTTAAAGCAGCTCGTACCATAGGATTGGCATCATGTTGTGCAACTGAACTAGAATATGGATCTCGCATTACTGAAGTCTTTTCTGCTCTTGCAGACTCCATTCGGGAAAATTTCAGGTAAATGGATTTCTGAACTGGCATAGTAACACAATCCTGTATTGTCATCCCCAAGTTGAATTTATTTTGAATTTATTCTATATCACATTCATTCAGAAACTGAAATTTGTTAAATTGAAACACTGGGAACCTTTCCCTGTTATTTATATATCTTCATTCCACAAGACTATAGAGATGCAGTTTACTTTTTGTTATTGGATGTATGCTTGGTAGTAGCCCTCAAAAGGAACCAACTTACAATCACTCCACTGTAAATGGCTATAAAAAATATAAATTCAGCAATTGTGCCCTGGGCAGAAGATTTGAATTGAAGACTGATGGGGATCTAGCATTTGATGCTATTGGTATTTGTTATTATAATCACTTGTTTGTCACATATAAAATTATATATAAATATTTATAAGAGCGTTTTGCTATCTGTTGTATGATATAATTGTATGTCTATTTTGAAAGAGCATATCAGTATTAGACATAGGACTCAGAAGACATTAGATAAGAAACATTTTTTTTATTCACCATCTAATTATTTTTGAATATTCATTTATATTACAGAAATCAGCGAGTCAAACTTGCGCTGTTGCCTGCACTTGGTCAATTATTATACTTAGTTGCAGAACAAGAGGAGGGCAATCTTACTAATACTGCTGAAGAAGATAAGAAAGGAAATTGGGCTGTTCCTAGTTCTGCTTACATGTTGATCAATAGATGCTTGAGAGAAGGGGTGAGTTTGTGTATGAATGGGGTAAAAAATTATCAAATATATTTTGCTTTTGTAATTGGTGCACTACACATGTCCAGGATTTTGATTTAAGGGTTGAAGAGTATAATATATGGGGTTCTAATTGAACTTCAATATATTATAAATTTTAAACTTTGCAAATATTAATTTTTATAAATGCCACAATAGGATTAGTCAAGTATCCTGGACTTCTGTATACATAAGAGTTTAAAACGTACTGGGATGCACTCGCCTGCCAATATACGCACAACAAACAAACAAAAGACACCGGACAAATTATCACTCAAAAATCAAAAAACTCACGCCTATCTTTACCTTCCAATATAAAAACACAAAGTCTGAGCAAACAAAAAACACCGTTGACAAATTGGTTCACATTTCATTCGTAACATTTTTCTTTTAAAAAACAAATGCTGGGTGTATTTTTCATGTTATTAGATGGACTTTTTAAAAAAGTTTTCCAAATCAAAAATCATGGATAATTGCATTATACTCTTGAAAAATTGTCATTAGAGATTTTTGTAACTTTTTGGTATACATTCAAAAGTTTCATTTTATTTTTATCCAGCAATGGATGTGTATGTATGGTATTTGACCGCCCATTGGGTACCAATATCAGTAATTGTTTTTGAGTGCATGGTGCATGGAAATGGTTCGTGGAGTAAGCAATAATCAGTGATGGCGGGGATCGTCATGTGCTTGCGAGGAGTCTAGCATACCCCTTGTAATATAATCATTTCCGTATTGGATTTAGGTTTAGCATAATTACAGGTGCTTAGCTCTAAGCATATTCCTTATGTTTTTACGGATTAAGCAATTCGGCACTTAAAATTCATAAAATTCATGTATAATATACAGGAAGATCCAGTGGTCCAGCACATTGCTTGCAAAACAATAGAGTGTGTGATGAGTAAAACTGGATCTCATAGAAAAAGATTTGTTTCATCCTCACAACAGCAAGGACAAGGCGGTGAAGTTATTGGTACTTTATTGTGGACAATTGCAAATCGTGCGCCTTCTGAAGCTTTGAAACAAAGTGCTATGGCTGTGAGTTGCTAAGATATAAGTAAATAGAAACATTTAAAAATATCATTATAGAATTCTTTAAGTTTTGGTTGTTGATGAATTTCAAATGGCAATGAATGCGAGCGGTTAAATATTTAAAATTGGGAATCTTGTGTTTTTTGGTTATTAAAATTTTTACATCAGAAATGTTGGACCACACCTGCGAGGAATAACCTACGGATACGACAAATCAGTTCATCAAATGTTAAGCAAGTAACTGCTACTAAGCAGAAATATTTTTCATATATACACCGAACTTCTATATTGAATTGAAGCTGGTAGAACTGGCTAGTATGCTTTAGTTTCTTATAGCACCCAAAAAATAAACTTGTCTGATAGGCCAAACCTATGGAATCTTTTCTTTTCTGAAAGTGTAGTTGTTTATTAAACCAAAATTGGATCGTGTAGATTTCCAACAGTAAGGTAAATTGCATATACTTCAAAAACAACATTTGGAATATTACATTTGAAATAACTCTTATTGAAAATCTCATTATTTTCTTCAATTTAGGCAATATGTCGTCTGAATTGCATCTCTGGAAATGGCTCTGTATTTCAAGGCGTTATTGATAAGATAGGATTACCTGGTGTCTTGACTACATTGTCAAAATCTAATATACGATGTGTTCAATCCCTTATCACAATGTTTGTTGAAAATCTTCACTCTGCTTCAAAAGGACACGCTAATCGATTGGCCGCTGGAAAGGTGAGGTAGCTCATTAACTCCTCTTTGAACAATAGAATTCCACTTTTGATATCTTGATGGCTTTCTATGTTGCTTTCAGTTGCCTTTTTCTGTATCTGCCTCATACTGATTAAATTTTAACTATAATGTGTCCAATAAAATTGATGAACTAATGTTTTAAATTTGTGATCAATCAAAATAAGGTGTGAACGTGCATCCTTCTGGTGGAAGAAGCGTGTTTTTCTGATTTTGCAAAAGTGTAACTCACTGTTGAAGAATTGAAATTAGTGTATTATTCTTTCAAATGTTATTGATCTAAATCTTCATTCATCTGCTGTGTTATACATTTGATAATCTGAAATATTGCTTTGTATAAATAATATAACTCTTTATTTCACTGAACTGCAATATGATGTATTTATTTTGAAATTTTCAGTGCTAATTTCTGTGAATTTCAAAATTTTAATTTTTTTTTAGATCAAATTGAATCAATTGAAGAAATTTATTGTACTAAAATTTTAGTTATTTTGCCCAACTGGTTAAAAACCAAGATTTTATTAAAACCATCGAGCGAGTTTTTAAATTTATATGCTTTATTTCTAAGGTTTGTTATATGTTGTGTTCGTTTCATTTAGGACATTCTTCCGAGTTTGATGAAGTTTCTTGACAGTCCATCAACAGTTGTACGAGCAAAAGTATTTCTTGCTGTTTTGAATGTTAATGAGAAGATCACCTGAGACTTTGCTTGCCGCTTGCACTAATAGGTAATATTGTTATGATTGATTGAATCAGTTTAATTTTTATGTTGTGATTAAAAAACACATTGATAAGATTTCATTTTTCTCATGCCAGAGAGGAAATTTGAAAATGTGTCTCAACCATATGGTCAATCGTAACCTCTTTGCGCAGATACCAGTTCCAGATCTTGCTGGAAAGTATGTTACCATATCTGACTGAAATCTACAATTTTTCATTTCATTTCAGGCTTGTTATGTACATCGAAAGAGATAGTCGTAAAACAGCATCGAGTATTGTTGCACCGGGAGGATTGATGGAAGATAGAATGTATCCTGGTGATACTGGTTTTGCTCAAACGTTACCACCTAATTCTGAATACATGCAATCAGCTTTAAATCTACTTGTCCGACATATATTAATGCAATGTCCTCCAATAATGGGTAATCCTAAACTGTCTCTATTATATAATTTGTAAATAATTTTCAAATACTTAAAGTCCGGCTTGTTAATCCATGCCCACTATTCAAGCCAGGGTGTAATTATTTGGTCAAACCCGAAGGATCACATCTTTCCAACAACAATAACCCTATTTGTATATAATTGGTTGACTTTGGTAAAGAGCTTTGTTCAGAGTGATCTCCTCTAAGTGAATAGCCAGAAAATATATATATATATATGCTTTGACAACACAAAGATTATATTGGATTCATTCAATTAAACTGTTGCCTAAATAATTTCTGCTTTCTGTATTTTGAAAGTTAAAAGTACGCAGTGTATTTGAATTGATTTTGATCGAGACATATATTTTGAAGTCGATGATTGGCGGAAGCATCCAGTGTTTCTATAAATCGGCCATTGATAACTAAGATGTAAACTTTCATAATTAAAGAGTGCTTAACTAGTGACAATAATTTTATTTGTCTATAACCTTAAAAACTATATTTATCGTATTTCAGCTGCATGTGTGTCTCTACTTGAAGAAACAAGTGGAAGGAAACATCCATCTGCAAACCATGTTAAACAATTAAAAATATGTTTGCCAACTTGTACTATAATCATGCACACAGTGACTAGCCAGGTAACTCAATATTAAGTTATACCTCTCGAATGTCGATGTCTGTGAGTTATCTTTGTGAGTGGATTGACTTTTAGGCTTTTTTGGGTAGGTAGGCTTTCTTTCTATATTGTAAAATATAAATAGGCCCTCATTATGGGACAGATATTGTGTTATAGAAATTCTATACGCTCTTTTTATGTCATTTTTTTGGATGGTTATAAAAGCGTTCAAAACCACCACGCTGCTATTTCGTGGTTTTAAATCTTTTTACTGCAGTTTTGGTTGCTACCAGGCACCACATTATTTTCCTTCTAAAAAGAGATACACCGAGAATTATTTCCCATTTTTTAAATCTTTTTCTGATGGGAGCTATTTTCTTCAGGTGTCTGAAGAAAAGCAGATTAGCTGGCATTCTGTCACTCTGCGTCCTGAGTTCTGAATGTTCTGAGATATTGCACACATCTACAGAATTATCATTAATCTGTCGGGGATGGGGGTTCCCTATTTTCTATCCCTACAGTTCTTTGCACTTTAGTGGTTTCAGATGAATTTTCAAGTATAATCTGTTTCCCGTGGCCTTGCTGTGAGCGAGTTTTAATGAAAAAAAAAAAAAAAATTATCGTAATTCTCACAAAAGCCGGTCGATTTTTATAAATAGATTAATTTCTCTTCATTCAGGTATTCAGGCAGCAACTTGTAACATCTGATTTCATATCAGAGCTAGGTTGTCTTCTGTCTCATGCAACCAAGTTTCTCCAACAACAATCAAATCCATCTGGAATAGTATCGGCTCTTGGTGAAGATATCACCCAGCAATTTGTAAGTGCATTGAATTTTAATGTTTTGTTAGTGTGGGATTGGAATTTTAATGTGGAAGTTCTAGTTCCAAACATGCTGGGTCACATTCCAGCGGGATGGATGATCCGCTGATGAAGCATTGGGTCACTTCAAGTTACGTCACATTCTAGAAGGATGAATGATCATTTTTATATGTTCAAAAAAGTTTTTTCACTTCAATTTAATACGAGATAAACCAAAAAGAGAATGACTAATACTTTGATAGTATTTTTTAAATCGTTTAAATTGGGCATGTAACACTTTCTTGATGTGTTTTTGCTAATCATTAACTGCAAACTCAAATTTTCAAACCCCCATTACTGTTCTTGAGGAATCCTTGAATATTTGTCACTTTCCGAGGACTTGAGTTGGAGTGAGTATGTCACTAGTATTGCTAAACATGCCTTCATGAAAAGCTGTTCTCTATATCGAGCTTGTCATCGTATCGTTCACGAAATCATCCTAAATTTGTACAAATCACTGGTTCAACCCTGGGTGAAGTATTGCTGTCACATTTAGGGCAGTGCTGCTTCTATTGTTTCTAGCATGTTTTACCATATTCAACGGCGTGTGATCAATATTTTTGGCCCCAAACTTCCTTCCGGTCTGCAAAGCTTGTCACATCATCGCAATGTTGCCTCACTTTGTTTATTTTACAGATTTTATAATGGAATTAGTTCAAGGGAACTTTCTGCCCTCGTTCCTCCCAACAAAATATTCAGCCTGTCCACTCCTGATTGGCTTCCAATTCATGCTTATTCACTGTGGAGATTCCACAGTGTCGCGGACAGTTTTATGCAACACGTTTTATTCAAAGAGCCTCTAAACTTTAGAATTCCCACTGGGCTTTTGTGTTGATCCACTGGTTTGAAACTAACAGGATGGGATTTTAGTTCCCATTTTTGTTTTTGTCTTTGCACTTTGTTGGTTTCAGGAGACTTTATATTAAGTGTCTCTTGCAACCTGTCTGAGCAAATGTTGAGTCTCTCTCACAGCATCCTCTAATAATCACTCAACATGAGGAGGCAACAATGCAATCACTCATCCCTAGATTGATCGTTTTGCTTGGAGTATACAACCGTATGTAATAATGATAATTATTACAGACATTTGTTTCATGTTTTGTGAACTCTCACATTTGCTATGTCTGAATTTTTGTAAGCAATATTTTTCATTCACTTTTTTCCTATTCATAAATTTTATTTTTTCAATAATAAACGTCGGAAGGGCCCTACCCTTGCAACCTAATTCGCAGATAACTCATAAAGAATATCGAGGTATTTGTTGTACTTGTTCAAATTTTTTTTATCAAAATGATCAGACAATCTGTATTTCCCTTTACATTCTGCATGTGCTAAATCTAGAAGATTTTTGACCATATATATTGTTTTGTAAAATTTTTTTTTGGATACACTACTGTCTAACGGTAGCAAAATTGTCAAAAAGATTTAAAATTATCAGAAATGAAATAGCAGTGCTGATGGTTTTAAAGCATTTTGATCTTAAAGCATTTGATCTTAAAGCATTTTGATCAAAAAATGAAGTAATTAGACACTCTGAAAGGAACATGAGTGGGTTGCAAAAAAGAATGCTAAATTATATTACTATAATCTTATCCAGAAGATGGAAAAGCAGTATGCATCAAGTTACTTGATGATGTTTTGGGAAGCTTACTTCATCACCGAGCTATCTCACGCGAGGAGCAAGAGTGGGAGGAGGAGAAAAAAAAAGAGAGAGAAAATTTGAGCTCTCGCTCATCTGCCCGGTCAGCAAGGAAAAAGTAACCTGATAATTCTCTCACTGTTTTTTGTAGTATAATAAGGGATTTTTAAATTTGGCATTGAATGGAAGTACTTGCCAAGTACTCGCCACTATCGAAAGTCTTTGAGCGAACTGCTCGACTGTCAGCCGACTATCATTTTTTCGAACTTGGAATTTCATCCGACTCAACATTGTCAGAGGGGATTCCATCAGACTCTACGTTGTCAGGTGGGATTTCATCCGACTCTACATTGTCAGCAGGGATTCCATCCGACTCTTCATTGTCAGAGGGGATTGAATCAGACTGTGCATTGTCAGAGGGGATTCCATCTGACTCTACATTGTCAGAGGGGGTTCCATCCGAATCTACATTGTTAGCGGGGATTCCATCCGACTCTACATTGTCAGAGTGTACTTCCATCCGACTCTTCATTGTCAGAGGGGATTGAATCAGACTGTGCATTGTCAAAGGGGATTCCATCTGACTCTACATTGTCAGATGGGGTTCCATCCGAATCTATGTTGTTAGCGGGGATTCCATCAGACTCTACATTGTCAGATGTGCTTCCATTCCGACATTCAAACTCAACATTCATCGAATCAGGGGGATCAAGTTAATTGAAAGCCTTCCGACCAGTGTGAACTTTGTCATATGGGGCATTCCTATCATATGATGCTATCTCTCACTACATTATGAGAGGGGATTCCATGTAACCATGTTTGATACGTTTCAACACAACTTTGTTACGTTGAAATTCTCTAAATGTTGTTTCATTTGTTAAATGCGTTGTCTTATATTCTGATAACAGAAAAGACCTGCCTGATGAACACGGATTATGTGATCTGATTATATCGAGTTTATTACCAGAATATCAACCTATTTTTCTTGGACATGATCCGTTACCTGCTTACGGGGCAAGATTACTTTCAACATTACTTGAATACTGGCCCAAGTAAGATCTAGTTAATCAGATTATATCTGTAGCGGCTATTTATGTGGTATCAATATGCAGTTAATAAATATTTATGTATAGTTGTTTATATATCAATATCTTAATATTTTTTTCTTGAACAAAAATTCTTGAACGAAGCCTTTTTTAAAAGTAAAAAAATTTCCATACATATTATATTTGATAAAACAGAGAACTGTAGACTAATTCCACATTCTAAAACAAGTTATTATTACACAAGCATTGCTAGATCATAGTCCAGCTTCATCATGTTAGAGATGAAGCTGAACTATGATCTAACAAAAGCTTGTGCAATCAACTTGTTTAAAAATTTGGAATAAAATTATAGTTTTTTGTTTTATCAACACTCTACTATATCTTATTCAAGAATCCTTGGAACCAACAGTTGTTTAATACGGATCCATTTTAATAAGGACAGTGAAACATAGGATAAGCAGGTTGTCACACAACCCCATGAAACATATATTATATTTTTGTTAGGTAATTTCCCTGAAAGCGTTCATCTCTATGCACCACTTTGAGCAACGTTCCATACATCTTCTAATTTGACTGTTAACATCACTCTCCCTTAAAAAAAATCAATCATCTTTGTTAAGAATCTGGCACTGAGCGGTGCAATTCATTTGTGACGTATTCTTGACAAAATAATGTTTCCGATTAACTTGTGTCTTCTATTCTTAGGCTTGTGTCTTCTGTGCATGAATGTGGTTTGTTGCCGATAATATTACAAGTTTTCAGTGAACAGATGTCTTGTGTTCTGGGATCTTGTGCGCAAGGAATTGTTTCTCTATTGATACATCTATTGTCTGCTAAAAATATCACTATCGCAAATGAACTATATGATAATGGTAAGTAGTATATTATGTTATTTCAATAAACTATCACCTTTGCCTATGGCAGATACTACTTACTGCACTGTACCAGAGTGATCCAGTTGTGTATAGGACGTTTTCGGCCTGTTTTTTTTACTATAATAGTTGTCCTTAGTTGGTTTCTTTCGGGTTCTGCTTCTGAACTTCTTTGAATGTATTTTCAACAAAAGAAACTCTCAGGTGGTTAATATATGCCTGTAGAAGTTAGTACAAATGATATTGTAAATTCAATATATTTGATGGGGGTTTGTTTAAATAAATCAGATGATTGAAATTTATTTTTTTACCCATTGCCCACTTTTATTAACATACACCATGAAATTAGCACACCGGATCAAATTGGAATATATAACGAATTTGGGATTAGTCGTAGGAAAGATTCGGGAGACTAAAGAATCAGACAAAATTCAGGTTGTATAACTTAAATTACAAGCCCTTTATTTAAATGCATCTGAAAGTAGAAACTTTATTCAACATACTACATACAAAGAAATTCTCATTTCAGATGACTAAAGCATAATTTTATTACAGGTCTTATTGATCATGTTAACTCACACCTGGTTGAAGTATCTTGCCAATATATGGAGGCACAGGAGATGGAAGATACTAATAATATATCAATTGCAACAGAGGGACTTGCTAACTTACTATTGTTGTTGAAAGAAATGCTAACACTCGTTACTGGTGAAGTTAAAAAGGCTTTGCAGGTGAGTCAGATGTAACAATACTGAGAGCAAATTCTCATATCTAGAAAAAAGATTGATAAATAGAGTTTTTAATTGGAAATTGGCATGACCTTTTACTTTTTTTGCCTAAGCATGCCCGGAGGATGGAAGCCGTAGCCAACGATTAGGTTAAAATCCGTGTGCCAGTGAGGTGTCCAGCAATCCTCTCGCAATGCATAAAAACCTGTGTGCCAGTGAGGTGTCCAGCAATCCTCTTGCAATGCATAAAAATATCGCATATAATCATCCCACTCTGGGATGTAACCTAAGACGAGAAGAGATATGTAGTTCAAAGCTTATTCCGAACGCCATTCTGACTTGACACTCTAAATTATGGCATTTCGAGTTTGTATATTTCTTTTTAACAGTTTTTTATGTACCATCTGTTCTATACATATCATGTTGAAGTTTTGAATATTCTGTTTATGTTGAAATAATGTTTTCTCATCTTGTTTTAGGCTAAAGACGCTCCGGAACTGGAGAAAGCATCAGCCACAGAAAATGCAGAGAGGATGCTTGTGATCAACAAACCATTGACAGAATTACAAGGAATCTGTATTCAATTGTTGTGTGATGATCAAGAGGTATGGGATACTAACTCAGTCGAAAAATTTTTTTCTCATACATTTTGTTGAGTGTGGATATTGACACAATGAAAAAATTAGTCTTGTTCACTATGTAATACTGATGAAGCAAGCCATTATGATATAGGCCATACGAAATAAAGTGTGTCGTTTTGTTGAGTTCAAATATAAACAATATGAAATGTCCCTAACAAGAGAAACGTTGTTCATGATTCACTGAGGTCTTTTAAAAAACATGGAAAATTTGCAGAAGTTCTGCATGAAAGCTTGTATTTCCGACCAAACTTTAGTTTTGTATTATGTGGAGATAGAACTAATTACTTCAAAGCGTCTAATTTTCCTTATTACAGTTGGCAGATCTGGCTCTCACGAACTTCTCAATGCTGGTTCAATTATATGGTGGAGATCATCCTGATACAATGGCTGATGAAAATATGGAATGTTTGGCTGAATCACTTGGTAAAGCTCAACCAAAACAACAAAAAGTCTTATTAAAGGTAGGTTTTTAAACTTACAGATTCAGGGAGGCTTTTCCATCTACCTGGTTTCCGTGGAGGGTAGTGGATTTGAAGTACTGTAACCAAAGTATTTTATAGTGATTTCTTTGAATATCAAAAATAAGCCAAATGTACATGTGGCAATTTTTGATGTTTTATTGTAATGAAAGTCTCTGAATATAAAAGAGTCGAAAAGAGGTGACAAATTGATTTGATGGTTCATCGCTAGCTTTACTGCTGAAACTAATGGGTACAGAATGATGTTTCACCTTCAATTTACGATTTTAACCAATGGCTATAAAAAGTAATAGCTGCTTATTTTTACCTCAAGTGCCCCAATGGGCAAGCTAACACAGTCTGAAAATACACCTAAACATGTTTTGTTGAGCATGAAATACAGTTACATTTGAAATACAATTTCAGATCATAAAAAGAGTGGTATCACTGAATGAGTATCACGCTGATAATGTTTATGGAGAGGAAGGCAAAGAAGATGGATCTTTATTGATGGCGTTGCGTCATTTAGCAGGTGATGCCGAACGTAGAGCAGATTCTGTCATTACACAACTCGCAAATGAAATCTTAGCAACTGTTGAGGGGCGACATGGTTCCACAGGATGAGGGATTCTATCTTCCGGTCGAGTTTTTCTTCAGTGTGATCCACAAATTAACTATGCTTTGCCGCAGACGGACTACAGTTTGATTAATGCTCCTCATTACCATATATAAGTACAATATAACTAGCTCGCGTAGATTTTATAACCTTTTATATTTTCTCTGGCTGGCTTTAGTATTTACTCAGTCACCAATTATATTTTGTCAGTTATGAATACAGTAGGGGTGGGCAAAACCGAATCATTCAGAATTCGAATAATTTTTTCGAATCTAATCAATAATTCCATATGAATAACAAAAATCTCCCATTATTAGTATTAAAACGTGTGTCCATTGTGAAAATCGAGAATTTTATAGTTTTTATTTTGTATTCAATTCACGCTACATGTCTAAGAGCAGCAATTTTCACATTTCAATAACAAAATGTAATGGATTTTGGTCAAATTTGAACAAAATCGATTGCATTTTGTCTTTAAAATGAAAATTTTAGTTAATTTAGCAAGTTTTTGTTCCTATGAATGATCCACAATGTATTCGAATAAATCATGCTTCGAATCACCTGATCAAATTGCCCAGCCCTAGAATTTAAATGCTAAACAAAACATGTTTCATGAAAATTGCACGCAAATCGCATGTCTGTAATGGTAGTAGATGTATTATGACTATTAACTATGAACACGTTAACATATTTATAAATTTTTTTTTGGTGGAGAAACATAACTACCAATAACGTTTAAATTTGACCTGTTAGGTAGAAATTGTTTAGCCATTGAATAATCGTGCTGCCTTGGCTTCGCTTGTCAGGGAGCCTACTCGAGAAAATAATTTTGTCCAAGATATAGGGAGATGAATGTAACAATTTACATAATATGGTTGATGGTGCTTGCATTTATTATCATTTTTTTTTTCACATATATATAGCCCACTGTAGATTTGCGTATTTTTTCCCACGTTTTGTGTTTTTTAAATCAAATATATACCTTTTTTTGTAAAAAGTCGCTTTGTCGTGTTCATGTATCTTAGAAAATATAGCATGGTACTTGAGTGGAGATGGAGTTTAAAAATTTATTCCCTATTCTCTAAAAATCGTAATAAAATCACAGACAAATGCAAAAACACTCCCTGTTGCCAACTTTTTAATGCTTCATTTTGGACCAATGCCCATTTTCACGCCTTTCTGAAATAATGCAGGGAAGTGTGCCTAATGAGGGCGGCAGAAGGCCGTTTTATTTTCAGGGTCGGATTTTTTTATGCTTCGGGAGTGGAAAGTCGATAATACAGCCTACCATGATACCGTGCCGTTGCAGATTCTGGGCGGGATTACAGGTTTTGGCTGATCCTTTTTTTTTTTTCCTGTGCATCGACCTGGTGGTGGGAGAAGTAACCAGCGCTTACCTGAACCGGCGAGGTGTCCAGCAAAGCATACTTCTCGCACCTGATCGTTCATCACGAGACTCAAATCGGCACGAAAACGAACACAGATGCTTAGCTCGAAGCGTATTACCGAATTTTTTGCCGAGTGAGCGAACCGGGAAAACAATAAGACGAACTACGGGCAAGTTGTACAAATGATCATTAGATAATTTTTAAGTATCTTTGTTCTTTCCAACAAAATTATATATATCCATAAAAGAACAACAGATATAACCTATTTCCTGCGTGTCAGAGGCGACGAAAAGGAAACGAAGAAGTGGGAGTTGGTTTCACCATCCAGCTAAAATATCACTCATTGCACTTTGCCGTGGCGATTCTGTTCGGAATGTATTTCGCTGTTGTAGAACTTCTTTGTTATCAAGTGGATACTTGTCCGTTCCCTTCCCTGCTTCCGACATTCCTTGCCTGTTTGCACCATCCCCGACCTCAGCTGTTGACCACCATTTATAATATCACATAATACCAAAATAAGCGCAATTTATTCCACAGTGAAATAGAGAAAGAAGAATGCGATAAAAAGCATTATAAACGCATGATGATGTCAACTTTTCATTGCATATTATTATCGCTTTTTCATAGTTTCTTCAGGAGGAATAAAATACTGTGAACGAGGGTTACCATCTCCGGTGTGGTATTTTCCTCCTAATTTTTTCAATTGTTTAATACTAACTGCTGTCTTGTTATTGGTTTCTGCGCAACTATAGGCAGAAAATACCTGGAAAATTAAATATTTTAAAATAATTTTTTTAATATTAAAACTCACTCTAAGCAAGGCCGGAAGCAGCTACCCAAAGGAAACCAACCGTTTTTTCGTTCACAAAGGAATAGACGTCACGATGAGCGCTGAAAGTTTTCTTAAGAAACGGAAGATGATTTTACCATCGTCTAGGGCAGATACCACTCAATGCACTTTACCATAGCGGTTCAGTTCCGTTTGGGGTGTTTTCCGTTTAGAGTGCAGTTGCTAGTACCTCATCTTTTAGTAGCTCTTTGCTATTAAGTATTTGAATAAAACTGCAGAATTAAGCTTCTCTCATCCAATTATTGACTGTTGATGGAACGCACCGGCGAGGTGCGTCCATCAACAGTCTATACTTGGTATGAATCTCATCAACACGGTGGTTTCAAACTTTGAAGATATACAATTACTGTGAATAAACAGTAAATTTACTACAATTTTGTCACAGTGTTATAATAAAAATTATCTTACTTTAAGAAATTGTTTGTTGAGGGCAGGTGAGGGTATCCGTCTCGAATCAAGCTCTTTATAATGTCTTATGCTATGCTGAATTTTTTTTTCTCTGCTATATCAGATGTGAAGCGAGTTTTCGCTTCCTGGACCTATATTCAGAAATACATTCAGAGTTAACAATATTCTATTGGTCCTGTACCAGCCGATGGCGAATATGGTTAGTGCTGTTGGGAAGTCCGTTTTCCGTTTTGAGGAGGTTATCCAAGTTGTTACATAATGGCCTGGGTGGTGGCTAGGGTCGGGCAAGACCGAATCATTTGGAATTCGAATTTGATTCGGATATTTTTTTGGGATTCGAATGATTAATTTCATATATATATAAATGGAAATGTCCCGTTTTATTTTATTGCAACTTGTCTTCATTATGGAAATCAAGGGACTAATATGAGCCAGAACAGACTTAGAGACGACGCATTTTCAATTCACGCTGCTTGTCTAAAAGAAGTAATATTAATATTTCAACGACAAAATACAAAAGATTTTGGGAAAATTTGACCAAAAAAACCACCTGGTAAATATTTATTCTACCATCGACCAGGGTAGATATCACGCGCTTTACTGTGGCTGTTCAGTTAAGTTTGGGATGGTATAGAGTGCATTTGCCGGAACTACATTTTGTTTTTGTGTTTTTTTGTTGCCATTAAATGACCCTTACTTCCTACTTATTCCTTTTGGGCGCTGCTTCCGGCCTCGATTAGAGCAAACATCAACCAAAAATATTATATACTGTTTAGAGATTTGCTAACACTAGAATCGGAAGAAAGTTTTGCGCACCTTCGACACACGCGGTAACCAATCTGCAATAATTACAATATCATTCGCAAAATAACATTCAAAACAATATGTTAACAAAATTCTAAGTCATACCTTTTTTCTGAGACGCGGCAACCGATCGACTTGTACACATCTGTATTTCTTCGGTAAACTTATATCCACATTATACATGATTTTACGTTGACTTATCCAACCAGGCTTATGTCCAACAGTAATATCTTTGTCCTTGTGAGATTCTTGTTGTTTCTAGGAATTAAAAAATATATTTATAAGGATGATATATGAATGCTATTGTTGCTATTATAGATTTTTATGATTTCAGTTTATCCGCTTTGTCTTATCATGGCCATTTTTGTCAAGTATGAGCGGCGCGATCCTTCAGTCATATGTGCAGACTCCTATGTCGGAATGACACGTAACCCTGTGCCCCCTAGATCCGATAACCAGCGACGATGAACTACTTTTGACATTTGGGGGGGGGGGGGGGGGGGGCTGCGACGAAATTCCTGGTGGCATTAGCAAAGAAAAAACAGGAAATTGCAACTGAAAACAGCATGTTCTGATGTCGTCCTAGATTAGAGAAAAAGGCCAGAGAAATTGCGCCCAAGGCTCTAGAACAGCTAGCGTTCTTTCACGATTTTATCCCATATTTTGCAAATTAATTCAGAAAATTGTTTTTCATACAATTATTATATTATGGAAATTAATATTTTTTCCAGGATGGAGGAGGGGGCTTCGCTTTTTCCCCAGTCAGGGGATTCCTCGATTGTTGAAACAGCGATGTCAGTTGTCAATACAACATAATAGGATATTTTGAAATTCTCAACTCGATCCGTATGAAAGATATGAAGTTCGATGCTTGCTGAACGCCAGAAATTTCTCTATAAATTTGACATAAAGTCCAAAAATATTGCGCGATTTTGATGCGTGTAATTTATTTTCCACGAATTCAAATTTTGCCAACAGAAATGAAGGTATCTTATCATCGATGTTCTTGCTTAAAATTCCGTTTTTTCGTCCAGTTTTATTTCATTCAAATCCCACACTTTTTTACTCAATCCTACCTTTTTTTCAGTATGCTCTCCTCTATCACCGTGTTTAATACTGTCTTTTGTTTCCGAGTCTCTGTTCAGAACCTGTATTTAAAACGAGAAAATCTCAATACATAGGGTGAAGGTTCAAATCCAAATTTTGCATTTTCTGTTAACACATAGCACACAAAGGTGCAGTTAATTTACCGTTCATTTGCAGTAATTGTATAGTCCCGAAAATTCGAAATTATCTTCACTAAGTGAAATTACAGTAAAAACAACGATGATTTTACTACATTTTTGTTAAAATGTAGAGTTACAGTTGGAATGCTAAAAGAATATAGTTTAAATATTATTCGAAATTCAATCCCTTTTATAGAACACTACTTCAAATTATTGCTTTTTGAGACTATTTGATTTGATTCTGTTAAGCAGAATCCTGAATTTTATCAAATTTGCAGTGAAACATTTGTTATAGATTCGTATTAGGTTTTTACTGCAAGATAAGAGTTTTCAAGATAAGCTAAAAATATTTTTTGAGTCAATAATGAATTCTCTATTTCAATTTCTTTTAAAATACACTGTAACAAAAATTCAACAAAATCACTGGTCTTTAACAGTAATTTCACCTCGCGGTATTGAAAAAAAAAGTAAAATTTGACTATTTTGGCCAAATATCGACAAAGGTGCGACCCATCAATTGGCATAAATCTCGTCAACATCGCATTTTTCAACTTTGGAAATATGCGATTACTGCAAACAACCAGTAAATTTACTGTACTCTTGTTATAGTGTAGCCTCAGCACTTAAAGCGAACTTCTATAAAAAAGACTATACTTCCAGAATTTGTCAAACGCATTTTCGGTCGAATGTGTTATTATTCATAAAAATTATAATCTGTTATAATTAGTGTTGTAATTATACACTCTTGAATTTGGTCCTATCGTGAATGCTTATCTGTGCGCGTTTAACATTTTCTGTAACAAAAATTTGACAGTATTTTTACTTGCCGGTATTGAAAACAAATTAAAATTTTCTTTTTGGCCAAATATGGGGTGTTGATGGGACGCACCACGGAGTTGGCATAAATTTATCTCACCTGGTATACATTTATACATGGCGTTTTTTTTAACTTTTGAAATATGCAATTACTGCGAATGACCGGTGAATTTACTGTACTTTTGTTACAATGTAGCCCCAACAACTGCACTCAAGCGGAAAAATCTCATACAGAACAGAAACACCATTGTGAGTGTTATGATATGACGCGCTGAGCGATGATAAAACCATCTACCACTTCTTTGTTTCCCTACAGTCGCCTTTTACGACACATGGGAAATACGTTAGGACTATTCTAAGTTCCACGTTTTCAGGAGACTGTTCACGAATGATGACGATATTGTAGAAAATTACGATTAGTTAAGTGCAATTAGGCACATAGAGATGGACTAAACATCGATAGCATGATCCACCGAAATTCAGATCAGGAACAATTCATTTTGAGTTACTTACAACTTTGAGTATGATTTTTCCTGTTTTTTTCGGATAAGCTTCAGATGCATGTCTTCGTAATCCTTGGGAAGGTATATCTGGGGGTGCCGATATTGCCGATTGATTTTTTGTAAGAGGTCGAAATGCTGAAGCCGTCGCATCTGTTGTAACACTTTCCGTATCCGCTTTATTATCTAAAAGCGCAGAAAAGAATGTAAAAGATAGTTTTGACACAAGCGATAAAAGCCTAACGTATGAAATACTCATAAATGTAGTATGTATGGGTTGATAGTATAATTTTGGTCAGGCGAAACGTTACATAAATAAAACTTGAGTAAGTGTGATGCAAGACTTTGAATTTATCTAGTTAGTCTTAGGTATTCTTGCTACTGTATCCCTACATTTACTGCACACGAACAAAACGCATAGAAGAAAATTTCTGCCTATATTTCTTTTAGCTCTGTGGCACATGCTTGTCAGATGAGAATCGTATAGTAGTAATTCGTTGTACTTACAAAATAAAACTCACCAGCAGACGCCGCGCGTTTGGCAACTCGTTTTTTTCTCTTTCGTCTTTTTCCGAATTTTGATCCGTGTGTTGTAACTGATCTTAACATTGCGTGATGTAATGGTTGTGCATATGGGCTACCCTTTTCACTATCATCTGAATGTGAAATTCGAAAATCACTGTTGAATTAACGACTATAATTATTTGAAACATTTGAAATAAAATTTTAAGGTTTCTTTCCAAATAATTTGTGAATAGCTTAATATGGGATAAAGCAAACCCTCGAAAAGAATTTCTCGTTGAAAGAAACGGAGGGTATCCTACGATTTCAAATACAAAATATTGCTTTGTCGATAGCCATGCATGACAAGCGTGATCCATCGGCAAAATGTTCAAAAACCCTAAGATTTTTTTCTACATTTGGAAAAAAACGCTTATCTTGAAATTCAAATCCGACGCCCCATTTTAATTGGTTCGAATCACAAATCCCATGTAGATGGCAAACATTTTCTGCCTATCATTGAAAAAAACAAGAAATTTTCAGTAAAAAAAAAAAGTTTAGAAGTAGGGCTGGGTGAAATCGATTCATTTGAAATTCGAATTTGCTTCGAATCAGATCGAATCACGAAATCGATGTAAATAACAAATATCCCATTTTCACAATTATAACTCATCTTCATTGTGAAAATCAAGAAATTTATACTTTATAGTGTATATTTATCCGAGTTAAAAGCAACAATTTTCATATTTTAACGAACTAATATAATCGATTTTAGTCAAATTTGACCAAAACCGATCGCATTTTTTCGTTAAAAATGAAAATTCTAGTCCATTTAGTAAGTTTTTGTTCCCACGAACAATTCACGATTGATTCGCATATATTGCGCTTCGAATCGATTCGAATCACCGAATAGAATTGCCCGGCCCTAATTAGAAGCGATGTAGCTTACTAACAGTTTACACTTGGCATTATGAAAAGTCGAAAATATTTTGTCGTGGAAATATGATAATTCGAAATATTAAAATTTTTTGTTGCTATGGCTAATGGACGATTAATTCGAATATTTTGTACTTCGGATTAATTTGAATCAATCAATTATCCATCCCTATTTATAAGAGGCGGATGAAATGTAATAAAATGGTATCTGGCATATTTCTTCTTTCGGAGCAGATAACTCTCTACTATATAGATTAGGATAAACTAAAATAAATAGGATGTATAACAAATTCAAACTTACTTCCATAATTTTGACTCAAAGTTAGTTGTTTCAATTGCATAACAAGTTGTTTTTCTGTGAGACCGATCAGTCGAGCTCCATCAGCATAATGACCAACCACATGAGCTCCTTTATTCTTGTTGTATGACTTGACCACCTTTTTGTAAGTTTTTGCGTAATATCTTAAGAATCGAAGAAGCTTCATATTAGATAGTACATGGACATGATTTCAAGTATAATATATTACAATAAGGATGTAATTATAGATTTTCTAATCGATTCGAATCACAATATGTAAAGTATGGGTCACTGATGGAACGCGTCAACGAGACTCATTCTGTGATTCATGTGTGAATAAAATACAATTTCTGTTTGAGTGACGGATCGAATCGATTCTAAGCATTTCAAGAGATAAAATGATGATTCTAATAGGCGAGGGTTTTGCTGATATTTCAAGATGATATATTTTTTCGTATTGACGTCATGGAAGCATTTAAGCGTGATGAACTCCCCCGTTTTTCTCTTTTTATAAAATCAAGCATATTAAATCAATAATCAAATCAATAATATTAAATGCTGCTTGATTTTCCTTCACATCATATTACAAAAAATGAATTTTCTTATTTTTCAGATGTGGTCAAACGCCCCTTTTATATCCCTTGTCATCGCAGGTTGAAGATATTGTGTTTGAGTCATGATAAGCCCGGACCATAATTCAATTATTTAAGCGAGGGTGTAGTAACCATGTAACAATGTAGTAACAATTTTTCAGAATTTTGTCATTTACAAAGGAAATCTATTTTAATATAGCGAGAAACATAATCATTACCCCACAATTTCGTGTGCATCTTTTAAGGCCGATTTTTTCATAAATTCAGTTAGTGCATCGAACAATAAAATGTCACGTTCACGACGCATATCTGATGGTTTATTTCCATGGCGTGAAGCTGAAACAATAGGAACGTCATAAAAAAAATTGTTCATATTGCACGTGTTGTCAAGTACACCTGACAGGATATGATTTCGATCAAAATGCATAAGCAATTGGAGATCTACCGATACCTTTCGTCGATACCAATATTTTAAAATGAGCCGATTCTAATACCAACGACCAATATCTAAACTGGCCTATATATCACATAACATAATATTTTCAAATGTTGGGTCGTCGTCTAAATTGCGGGATCGTGGCCAATTGCGTCTATTCGTGTTATTTTATTCACCTGCCATATTTGGCAATGATGACTGCCCAAGCATGCATCTCTGAGAGAGAGAAGTCTTTTAATATGTCTGCGGGGAAACAAGTAAAACTTTAAGTAAGGCACATGAAAAAGTGAATTTACTGTAAAAAGTGCCAGTTGGGATCATCCAATTTTGAGACTCAATACATCACAATACCAGATCTGTAGCATACATAAACTATGGAAATCTTCATTTCCTGCATGTTGGAAGTTATTTTTCATAATCGTAATTGTGAAAAGAAAAAAAAATGAGCATCACAATGATTTTGCTGCTCAATAAGTAAATGAGAATACTCGCAAAATTGTGATTTGTTACTAGAAACTATAAATATCAGATCTAGCTACACTATTCGCATCGACTATTGGTCAAATCATAGTGTATTATAACAAAATATTCTTATTAAGGACTCATTAAACCAGTAATATTTACCGAATGCCTCTAAAAACATCTCCGTGTTTGTCATCATATTCAAAAATTCTTCGAAATCTATTTCACCATTTCCTGAAATTGGTAGTTTGTTTTGTATCATCTTCTTAAACAATTTTTATTATAAAACTTACTATAAGCAAGGCCGAAAAAGCACCCTGACGTAACCACTAACAAAGAAGCTGATAGCGATATAAGATGAAAAATCAGCACATGTATCCTAAGTGGAAATACGTTCTATGAGGAACTAAATTGCTACACTGTAACAAAAGTGCAGTAAAATTACTGGTCATTCGCAGTAATTGCATATTTCCGAAGTTAAAAAACGTCATGTCTATGAGATTTATGCCAATTATGACATAATATGGCAGGAATTGGCAATGGAATTTTTTTCAATACCGCCTAGGCAACCTCTTAGGCAACGCTGGAAGTACGAAAGGGCGATTCTAAAAAAATTGGCATTTCGTCATGAAGGGTCATATTCCTATCAGAAGAATTCCATCTTTTTAAAGGATCTGCATTAGATTAAATTATTCTATCTATGTTAAAAAAACAACAAAGAGTTCTATAAAATGTAAAAGCAGCAACTGTACTCAAACTCAATACGAGTGACATTGAGAAGTGTAGGGTAGAGGAGAGAGTAGACGGATGGTAAACACATCTACAACATGTGCTTTTCTCGTTAATTGCCTATAAAGTTACGTTGGGACAAACCAATCAGAAATTTTATTCCCAACAAGTATGAACCAAACATGTACCGCGTACCATCTTTGTCTAATCTCATCATGACGTCATGAATTTCATCTTCTTCCAAAAAGATTCCAACTGATTCCAACGTTTTCTGCAATTCCAATGCATCGATTGTTCCTCCACCATTTTTGTCGAATAAGTCGAATGCCTCTTTGAACGCTGAAGTACAAGTGGACACATAACTAAGAAAATGAACCCAACTACTATTTGATATTTTCCTAAATTTAATTTTGTGAAGTTTGATCCACTGTGATCTTTACATACTGGGCCTAAAAGGGTTCTACAGAATTTGGATTTTTGGACGATTTCGAGATTTTCGTGCATGCGGGACATTTTTTATTACATATCATACATGACAAGTCTCCTGGCACCGCTAGTGTGCAAAAAGCTGCATGAAATAGAGGAATGGAAATTGATGAATATCCACCACTAACAGAGGTTTACTGACGTGAGTTTTAAAGCCATGCAGATCAACACGACGAATGCAGTGAGAAGTCAAGAGGCTCTTCAAGTATAGGTTTTTAGAAAAACTTCTTGTATAAAACTGTTTGTGACACTATCGAACTTTCACAATGACCATCCAGATTGCTACATTATTTTTGGTACTTAGATCGAATCTTAATCCTAAATTCCTGACAGCCTATGGCGCATTGTAATAATATCATGACATCAGTATATAAAACAATTGAATGAAGATTTTGAGAACCTTATACTCCAATAATTTTTTTGCAAGTAACACACTTTCATTATATAACGTTAAGCAAAATTAAATACACAATGAAGGTATGATAGTAAGTATCAAAATGATCGGCTTAACTAATAGAAATGAATATATAACTAGTAAATACATCTGTATAATGAAAATAAACACAAAAAGCCACTATCTATATGTTGCTATATGACGCTCAAATCTCAAATCTCCCATCCCCATTGGCGAATTAGTTTGCTAATCTCAATACATTTCAAAACCAAAGAAAGAGAAATTGTATAAAAAAATACATTTCTGCGACGTGCAGATTACCTTACCCAATATTTGTTGTTGAGTGAGAGCTTCACTAGCTGGGGTAAGCTTATCAATAGCGACTGATTCTCCCAGTGCATTGGTGCTCCTCACTCGCACTACAGAATAACGCCTGAATCAAACATGATTAAATACTAAAAATTTAAAAATTGAATGTGCATTTTTACGAAAATAATAAGCTGATAAAGCTTTTTTTGGTTATTAAATGATCTCTGATTCGAATATTCGTTTCGGCAAAATTATTCGATTCTGAAAACGAAAGATATCCGATTTTGGCCACCCATGATCATAGGCATCATATGCTTCTGTGGCGTCACAATATGAAGTGTTTATTCCAATTTAGCATTTAAATAATTAAAATACATTGTGCCAAAATATAGATAAAATAATACAGGAAGAATAAAAACTCATGTGATTTATAAATAGTCTAAAAATTGCATTCAACAGCGTGTGAGCCTTCAGACAAGCGCTTTTTTGAATATTACATTTGTATTTAGCATGAAGAATCGAACACAACCGTTTTTGAAATTTCAAATGAAGAAATCGTATCTTTTACCACAATTTGAATTTCATTTTCTGCACAATTCGAAATGCTTGGATGATAGGTCACTTATTTCCGAATACTGTTCCATACTTATTTTTTCAGTTGAAACAGTTCAAAGCATACCTATTGTCCGTTTCATTCGAAGTCATACATTTTTTCAAAGATAGTTTATAGTGAAATTTTATTTCATCCAGCAAAGTCACAGATCCGGCCGTAATTAATGACGTGCCGATGCATCGGTATTCAGCCAATCAGAATTCATAACTTCGATAATTTTAGCTCCGCGGAAGCCTATTTCTGTCGAGAATCTCGCCAAATCAATCCTCTATCGTACAATAATATATAAATTTCGTTCATAGTTTTTAATTTTTTCAAATTTCCGTGTATGCTCTGGAAAAATCACATCCCATGATTAGCGCTGGGCAATTTAATTGGGCGGTTCAAATTTGGCCGAAATTGAATGTCGAATCGAATTGTTATTTATACGGAACTAGCGATTCGAACCAATTCGAAAAAAATATATTTAAACTCTAAATGATTCGGCTTTGCCCAGTCCTACCTATAGTGTGCTCATATCAAAATTGACTTCATAATTTTATGAATGAAAGTTATATTGCCTTAATTTTACACGATATCGGCGGTATCGCAAACTGATTTCTCCTGTTGATAAGATAAGTGGCATTGACACTGATATTGTTTATTCGTTATATATCTAAAACATCTCGAAAAACAACTTTCGACAGAATATTTGTGCTGTATCGATCAATATTGTCTTCTATAAATCAACAAAACTTTGCAATTTCAACTCGATATCTTACTTTGAACCTTCAAAATCTTAATATTTCATGAAAACGTACCGGTGGAAACAACTATATCGTACTTTCAAAAAGAGTATCTTTATTTAATATAATGTCAAATTATTACCTTTGTTGAGCTTCAGTCGGAAGTAAATTTGATTTTGGCGGAGCAACCGAACCTTTGCGCAAGGAGGCGGGAGTTCCAGCAAAGCTATTCCTATGTCCACTTAGCGCACCAACTTTAAAATTTCGACTGACTTTTCGCTGTCTCACTGAAACAGAATATTGAGTTAAATTTATTGTACATATACATTTTCAATTTCTGTATTTTTCAATTCATTTTTATCCAAAATAAAAATTCGAAGACCTCCAAATTAGACGTCATTAAGCAAGTCCGATATTGAAAGGGTGAGTGGATTGATAAATTGTAAATAGATCAATTAGTTCAGAGTTTCGATTATGTAACATTGCATCATCGCTGTTACGTTAAACTATAAGAAATAACGAATCGTGACAACGTTGTACAATGTGCCCAAATTGCGATAAATGCGAAATAATGTATTTATATAATATAAGTAATACTGTGACAATCTTTCAGAAAAACTCTGTCGAAACATGTTTTGGTAAGTATGTGTCACAGATTGAGCGCGCCACCAAGACGCGTCCATCTGTGGATCATGCTTGATAAAACAAAATTTCACATTAGGATTACTGGGATAGAAGAATGCATGAATAAATGAATTACGGCATTAAAATACACAGTTTATACATTCTCACCAACGGATGTAGGATCGGCATCCATAATAGTAGCACGACGAAACTGAACATCGGGAGGGCTGGCGGCTGTCGGTAACTTCGTCGCGCTAAAAAATATTAATTTCATTTCTCTATTATTCAAATTGATTCGGCTTTGCAATATATATATATACTAAATTTTTGTTATGTAAAATTAACGCATGCATACTTAGATCATGACTTTTCCAAACATAACTGCCTAAAAGTAATAGCTTATGTTATCTGAATTTAATAAAATCAGTAATATTTTACAGCTCATTAAAATCTCGTTAATCGTGCAACAACATTTACATTTTTCAATCCTATATATACTAGCATTTTAGTTAATAAAAGAATTGAACCCTTCTAAAAGTACATATATATATAATGACATCTAACAAACTGAAACTATATATAATTTATTTTAAAAATACCAAGCACAGCAGCGAAATGAAGCTATTTTTACACAAAACAGTGCGGATTTTTCTGAAACTCGCTCGCTTGTTGAAATATGAGCGCTTGCCTTGAGTAATGCATGATAGCACTCTTAAATAGTCGATCTCAAACACTTCCCCCTATATTTACTTCTTTTTGTTTCACTTTTGTTTTTTCATTAAGTGATATTTGCTCCTATTTCCTATATGAAAATGGTGGAAATACATAATAAATTATTCTCATTCATTCATTTATTTCCAGTTCAAACTACAACATGAGGTATTTCCTGAGTGTCGTAGGAGACGACTAATAGGGAACAAAAAGTGGTAGATGGTTTTACCGTCGCCCGGGACAGATTCCATTCACTGCACTTTTCCATAGTGGTTCAGTTCCGTTTATAATGTTTTCCGCTTAGAGCGCAGTCTAGTGATGGCAACCTAGTTATTTTTTTAAATAGGTGAAGTAAAACAAAATTACCGCAAAACTAGATAAAGTATCACAGGGTAACCTAATTTCATCTTCAAAATTAGGTACTCAGATTAAAAAAGAGGTTCACTAAGTAATTGTCGTTTGGCTGGTTTTTAATAGATTTTAAGGTTAAAATATTCAAACAGTCCATTTTGGAAGGTTTTTTAAAAAGAAACTACAACGTACCTAGTTTGTTAATAGCTCGTTGCAATTTTAAGTGGCCGTTAGTTGGTTCCTTTTGCAGTTCAAGTTTTATACTCAAACAAATAAAAACAAATAGAAAAAAAAACGTCATAAAAAAAGTTTTAATGAAAGCTATAAAATCACAGGTCATTTATCACAAGTCAAAACTACCTTACTCAGGATAAAATAACCAAGAGACCGTACCACTTGAGGATGGGTTAAGCTAACAGAATTTGGTCACAGTAGATAAAACCTTAAAAAGATAGTAACTGCTTATACATGGGTTATTTCGCCCATGTCAATATTAATATAACATTGATTGACCGTTTGGGATCATTCTGTGGGTCTTTTAAAGTATCATGCTACCGAATACAGGTGTCCTAGTCCAAATATTCGGATATTCTACAATTTTGGTCAAAAGTGATCCTTTTGCATTGAAATCATGATATATGCCAAATTAAGCCATCGCTGCAAAATAGGCAAAAGATCAGCAATTTTGTTTACCTGGAATGTTGAAACCTATAAGTTAACTGAATACCACACCTTTGATTTTCGATTATAGGTCTATTCGAGAATTTGGCACCGAACACGTTTAGTCCAACTTTACCAACTTAACTATGTTTTTATCGCATACGTTTACCTCCGAAAATGGAGATTTGACGCTGTTAGCGATGGGTCTGTTGCTGGAAATGGATTAGGAAAAATAACGAACGTTTCTCGCCCAGTCATAAAAATTATCTTATCGGGTTTTAACGTTCATGCCGCTGAACCTGGGGCAAAAACAATTCGACTTACGTTAGTCAAGAAGAAAATGCAGTAAGTCTCTCAGCACAGCATATTGTCACATTTGCTATGCTTCGGCTCGCAACAGACTCACCTGACATTCTTTGGAGTAGGGTCGTCTTTCACTGGAGTAGTCGAAGTTTCAGATTGGTCTTGAGAATCTTGAGGCGTGCCGGGGCCAGCGAGCAGCACTGCACCCCTCCTAGATTTTTTCTTAGTCATTCAACTGGTCGTTTCTTGCATAGTTTATATTTACCCAAATCCCCAACGTGTTTAACTAAAATTTACCTCAAAACAATACGCCAGAAACAACATTTCCCCTAAAGTCCACACTTGGCGGATGGCGACAGGGTTTTTCCTACTTCGTGGAATTTACAAAAAAGTAAACATCCGCTGATCAGCTGGGGTGGTATATAAGGATTCTTTCGTAACAATAAATTTTAAAACACGTCACAAAGAGGGTATTTATCAATCATATGGACTTTACAACGAAATTAGAATTGGATAACAATAAAATTAATAATTAATTATGTATATAAATTTGACATAGGTCTATCTATATACTGTTAAGAACAGTGATGCACGTGGACAATATTGCGATCAGGGAATTGTCATCGAGGTCTGTTACTCTAGGTATACATTATATTACCATCAAAAAGTGAAACTTTTGGGGTCTCATGAAGTTAAACCCACAAATTATCACAAAAATTCCCCATGTTGGAAGCGACTCATCCTCAACAAAGGCAAGGCAATTCCATATGCTTGCAGGGCTAGCGGCCACGGTGACTAATATTCTGATGAAGGATTGAACACGAGGGGCAGTTTCGAATGCTTTATTATAAATTTAACAATAGTAATCCTCCAATTCGATGTGTCGCCATGTTCTCAATAAGTGAAGTTTTAGTTTTGCATACTTCGCCACAGACAGTGCATTTGTGAATAACTTTTTCTTTGATTATTTTGTTAGGTCTCTCTTACTCATGAAGGCCATGCCACATGTTTCGCATTTATGAGATTTTTCTCCTGTGTGTATTTTCGAGTGTATCTTCAATGAATTTGCATTTCCATAACTCTCCTCACATATTTGACGTTTATATGCTTTCTCGTTTTAAAGTTAAGAAATAGAATATTACGAGAACTCTAATACGATCATCGACTTTGATTCCTTTTTAAAATCGTGGTTAATTTTGGACATAGTCGGCAGTTTTTATTTAGACTATTTTATAGCCTAATAGGCCATTCAGGGAACGTGTGGCAGGCGCTAAACTGCCCGGGAACTTGTAGCTGTGTCAGCTTGTATCAGGTGAGTGAACATTTTGTCAGTTACAGATTGTGGGGTAATTGCTATCTGTCCAGGTCGTGTCGGCCAGATTGAAGAGGTTGATCAGTTTGATTATTAGAATCTATAAATACTTTCAAATTAGCATGAAAGATTTTGTGAGTAATGTCGAACGTAAATTACGTCAATTTGAGTGCTGATGTTACCCGTAGCTTATTTACAGTGCAGGTAATTGCCTAACACGCCTTTCCTATGCGGATATAGCTTAGGCCTATTAAAGTCAGTCAGCCTATTTGGTACTGCTTTTACACTGCTTTTAATATTTTAGCAATGTTTAATTTAACCTATACCGCCACGGGACATCAACTGATAATATCATTTGTTAACCAAAGATAATCTGTGTGATTACATCGCATCTGTGAAACTGGAGCAGTAAAATGAAATGTACTTCGCCGAAGTTATTTGGATTTATATACCACGCAACGCAACAGACTATTGAACGGAAAGCGTGAAATGCACGGTATTTAAGAATCGCCATTCATAGCGATAGTACAGAATTGATGAGTTGGATTTTTCGTCGAAAATTTTTGAACGGACAGAAGTGTTCTTCAAAACTGGCGCTTATGTTCGAAAGCCGTTTTCTTGGCATCAATGTGGCATCATTTCCACAGTCTACTGCACTCTCTGTTACTGTTTTTTGTCTCGAAATCCGAATATTGGAAAATCAGCTCAATATTTTCTTTAGGCAAATCTATTTCAGTTTGTGGACCTTATTTCACTTTCCAAGTTGAGTAGTAATAATTTTTTATACCCGACAACATTGCTGATCCTACTTTTTATATTGATATGAAGATATTATGCATTTATCAATCTTTCAAGCTGATTGCATGAATTTGTAACTTTGGGTATATTTTCTCCCATTTTATTTCGCATTTCCAAACTGATTTTGGATTTCTGAGAGCTCTTGAATTTTGTTCAGGCTGATTTTTTGTTGAAATCTTTTTTAAATATTTGGATGTTCATAATTATCAAACGTTTGAAAAATTTTCAAGATGATCGAATATGGCACTAAACTTAATAACACTTCTCTACATACGCTCTGAATCCAAGCCAATAGTGTGCAACCTTGTCGCGCTCTCTGCTTGGCACAAATTTATTCTGCAAATTTCAATTTTAGAAACATTCAAAAATTAGAGCTTCAATAAACCCGAATATTAAGTGATTATGTTGTTTTAGAAATTCTCATATCAATTTTTTTTGGTTTCTGGTCTTGAATAACCAAACAAATTCACAGATTTAATTTTTTGCACAATGCCAGTAAATGATTGTACAAGTTAGGCAAAAAAGTATTATCCTAGTACAATGGCAATCAATGTCATTGGGAGTAAGTTGGTGGAAGAGTTGGAGGTCCTCGACAAAAAAACATCTTCAGCGCTACGCCTCAAAAGCGCGCTATGTAGTTGCGTGTTAATGTTATTAAAGTTGATTAACGACGCGAATTTGGGGCTATATTTGACCATAGAAACGTTTACAATTGATTTCAAATTAACGGTCACTAAATGGCAAAGAACTGTTACAAAAGGAAGTATCGGAAAATGTACTTTCAGGTGGAAAACATCTCAGAAAGGACTGAACCACTATACAAGAAGTGCGCTGAGTGGTATCTGCCCTGGGTGTTGGTGAAACGATAATAGTAATAATATTAGTTCATGGAATATTTTTAATAAGTATTATTACACGCGAACAGTTTGAGATATTCAATTTTAAAAACCTGATATTTTAATATTTGATTCGCCAATGTACGTATATATCCCTACCTCTTTACTTTACTGAATATTCTATTGTGTACCTAATTTGTGAAAATTCACATATTCAGACTTAATAAATTCGACTAAATAAGCTTAAAACAGATTTATTTGGTACCGTCATTATCGCCATGCATAATTAATTTGTATTCCCCCCAATCACCTCAGTTCGTTTCATTTTGAGTTGGAAAAGCTTCATAGTTTCCCATTAACATCGATTTATTGAAATTTACTAGGATGTTGCTTCGAGTCAAATCTTTAAAAGCACTAATTTACTTAAACTATCTCTACCAAATATGCTTTGTTAGGCATGAGCCACTGGTGAATCGAACGGAGCATGCAAGAATAACCGAAAAAACGAAATCTAGAGGGGCAGGGCTATCGCGAATTGCCAGTCGCGTGTTCACGTGTTGACATCATTATATTGCTAATAATGCTATTCAATAATGCTAATCAAAACAAAAAATTGCTACAAAAATTAAAATAAACGTCCGGCATCAGAAACCTTGTTCTGGTCGGGGATACTTTTTGCACAGACATTTTGCTAAGCTTAAGTCACTGATGGATCGCGCCGCCGGGCCGCAATCTATTTGGCATAATGAATGGCGCAACCTTTCTGAGATGGTATGCCATTGTGTACATTCATGATTGGCTCAATAAGTAGTTCTCGTTTTGCCAATGACTAATTTCTCATTCCACAAATCCATCGTGTATTATTTTGTTTCTAAATTTATCACACAAATAATGTAAACAGATTTTGCAGATTACTACCGTGTTTATGCGTGATTTACCTGTCCTTTCTTTGTTTTATGTTGGTGAAATTGGAGCGGTATCAGTAAAAACAGAATAGTTTTAACCATTTTGAGTGTCCTTACAAACAAGTAAAAAAGCACGCTCAAAGATTTTAGACCATTTCTTTGAAAAGTCGACGAAATTAAGAAGAAAAATACATTCTATCAAGTCTTTGATAACACAAAATCAATGACCTTCCCCTGTCGGTGTCTGTGCATCTGCGTGTCAATTTTTTAAATTAATCGAAGGTTTATTTTGTCATGAAAATGACCTAGTAACTGACAAGTTGTCCTCGTTTATGTCTGTCAGTTGATTAAATGAAATTTACATTTTTGTTTGAAATTCTGGGCACTGAGCAGATTAGACTGCGGCGGCTAGACATCCAAATTGTGCTTGTATGTAGTCATTAGTTAAGCAAAATAAACCCGAAATATTCAGTTCATAACGATAAACAAATGAAAACGTATCAGTGTTCACATAAATCTGTGTCGATAAATAACATAAATCAATTTGTATTATAATCTGATTTTTTTTTTTGAATTTTTAATCTCTGTTTTTTTTTTATTTCGGGAGTGGTGGAGATGCTCAATTATATAATAACATTTGATCTTACCAGAAATACTGTTTAGTTAGAAGTGTGGCACGGATGATCGCGCCATACGGCGAATCGTATGATATATTTTATATGTTTATCAAATCTTTTATCCATTAACAGATACAAGGTTATAGATTATCGGAATTTACTTATCGATTTTAAAATTCCAGCCGTTAAACACATCCCTCTTCTTCTAATACCCCGAACACGCCTGGGTTGAAGATTAGTACAGAACATACGTGTCTTATCTATTTTCACACAAGTCCAAAAGATATACCTATAAACCGTAATTCGCAATGTTCAATCGTTGCCAGACTTGATCACAGTAGTATTAGTGACGTCACAGGACGTGCGCCCCTTTAGGGATTCCAAAAAATGTACCGGTACATACGATTTGCCGTGATGATTTATAAAAAAATATCATGTAACTAATATACATATTAAATAAAACACGAATCGGAGATCCGACATTATTGGACTGAGATGACGGACGGAAATGAAGGGAGAAACAAATCATGTTTGACCTTGTTTTGGTTCCATTTGTGGTAGTATGAATGTATTTCCAACCAATGTGTAATGGACCTATCTGATTTTAATAAATAATGCAGTTTTAATTGTAAATATTGCTTGTCACATATATGCCATAGGTGGAATGAGCCTTACCATTTATCTCGATTATATTTTTTTTTTTATAATTTTCATGTCTTCTGAAATATCAGATAACTATAGGTCACTTTTCCAAGGCGCGATCCATCCTCAATCAGGATTTTGTCAAGTTTATTTTGTCAAGTACGAGCCATAGACTCATACCCAACAAAACATTTTACTGGGATCAGTGACTCTTATTTTTTTTATATTGAAATACACTCTGAGCGAGGCCGGAAGCAGTGCCTAAAAGGAACAAACTAACGGCCACGTGATAGCAAAAAGCTACTAAAAGATGTAGTACCAACAACTGCACTTTAAACGGAAACATCCCAAACAAAACTGAACCGAAATGGTAAAATGTAGTGAGTGATATCTGCCCCGGGCGATAGTAAATCCATCTACCACTTCTTATACTGGATATGATAAAAAATTATTCGATGAGTTCATTTTGGGGATTGAGCTATCATTTTGTGAATTTTAATATCATTCAGCAAGAATATCTTTTCAAACTTTTCATCTCAAAAGTAACTCAAAAACTGCTGTTCACGAAGACGTGAAATCTCGGGATCGGGGACATAAATCTAAATTCTATTTTCATGTGGAAACTTGCGCGATCGTTTGGCCTTTTTATCTAGTAATACAACATTTTAGTGGCAAAAATGTGATTGCTTCTTCCCCTGTCACCGCCAGTTTCACTGACAGCGCCAAATACCATTAATTTTGTTGACTGTGTGTTACAGTATAATAACTTATAACCGTCAATCCTTTATAGCTAGGGCTGGGCAAAACCGAAAATTTGGAATTCGAATCTGATTTGAATATTTTTTTCAAATCGGATCGAACCACTAATTCTAGGTAAATAACAAATATTCCATTTTTATTAATATAACCTCTCTCTGTCGTGACAATGAAGAAATTTAGTTTATAGTGGATTTTCAATTCACACTAAGAGCAACACTTTTCATATTTTAACGTCGAAATATAATCGATTTTGGTCAAATTTTCGCAAAATCGATTGCATTACGTCGTTGAAATGAAAATCCTAGTTCATTTAACCAGTTTTTGTTCCTCTGAACGATTCATGATTGATTCGAATAGAACTGGTTTAGCTGATAATAACAGTGAAATGTGTTTGTCTAGAATAAGAGCCACATAATAAATTGCTTTACATTATGCGTGAGCGCACGAGGTCACAAATTTTAACATTTTTAGACAAATCTACACTTTATATAGGCTCTGCTCAGATATCGTTTTCGATTCCTTTTTGAGAATCGATGCCGGAAAGATATGGTTATTTGTTAATGACTACTCGTCAGCGACCGTTATTTTTTCTAAGCAAGGGGGGACGCCTTCTCCGACCTCATTTTTTAAAAATTTAATCAGAAGATTGTTCAAAGACTAGTCTAATAAATGCATGTTTAAATGTAAAATTATCAAAAAGATTTATAATTAATCTGTGTCAGATTATACTGCATTAATTAAACATGTCTTCCACTTGACTTAAAACATGAAAACCGATTAACGATGGGTAATCATACGAGATTGTTTTGAGTTTTTAATAATATATCGTGAGAATTTTAGTCTTACATCTTCAGATTTTAACTGCTTTTGAGTATGCATTTTTTTATGGAATTCCACTCTGTCAAGTTTTGAACCTGCTCCTGAATGGAGCCTAAATGAAATTACCACCATCTGATTTGTGGCAAAAGTCTGCAGTGTAACGAAAGTGCAGTAAAATTTCTGTTCTTCAATAGTAATTTTACTGGCATAATATGGACTTTTTGACCCATACTTGGCATAAATCGCATGAACAAGGCTTCAAATTTCAAATGTGGTAAATATACAATTACTGAAAATGACCGGTAAATTTACTGCGATTTCGGCACAGTTACGTAAAATTTAAATTGTCAACCACACCACAAGCGAAAACATCCTAACCAAATCTGAAACACTATAATAGATTGCATTCTGCTCAAAGAAAAGGTGCAACCATCCCATCACTTCTTTAAATCGCTTTCTTCTCCTCTTTTGGCGCGTAGGAAATAGGTTTGGGCAATTTTAATGCTTATACCACAGGAATGAAATGCCTGTAAGCGATTGTTTTGTCTGGTATACATAGGGTCTCATAATAAGACTCATTTGAGTTGGTCATTATGAAAAAAATTCCTAATCAGAAACTACTTATATGCAACGAGGGTTCTTTCATGTTGGAAAACCATGAAAATTTTCGGTTCTGTGAAGACGAATTAACGAGCCGACTTATTATTATTCCAATCTGCCAAACCAATTTATTGGCCGCTAGAGCTAGACCATTGTACGGGGCAATTCAATCTTGCGGATCGCATCCCAACAAAATTCCCTCTATTATTTATCAAATGTGGGCAGCGGTGCGATACAATTGTGACTTACTGTTTAAAAAATTGTCTTTGTGTTTGTACTTTTTAACGATTTGTTTTGGTGAGTACGTTCAATTTCAATCGTTGGACTACAATTGATTAAAAATCTGCTTATTTTATGAAGTGTGATACAAGCAATCATGTATGAAATTACTAATGCTGAGGGGCTATACGAGCAAGTTAGGTTCTTGAGGATTTGTTTTTACCTAATTTTTCTTGAAAGGCTGCGTTTTACTCTTTCGAGTTCAAGCTACCTAAAAACCAAAAAAGTTGGACACCTAAATCCAGTTTAATCTGATAATTGTTTAAAGCAGCTTTGAATGAATATTTAATAATAAGTACCCTATTGCAATGGACTTTATGTGTGTAATCTGAGACTAATCCCAGTATGCGGAATCTATATATATTCGGACCGTCGAGTATTAAAATACCGTTCTCGTGACTCACCTTTGAGGTAGGCAGGTGAGAATGACCCACAAATGGGCAGTGCAGCGCTAAGTGCTGATTCATACCGAATTATTAGCGCAGGAGGGGCCTAGATGAGTAAAAGCGTTCAAAGACTTTTTGAGAAGCGTCGAATAAATTAACGATTAAAGTCGCTTACGAAGTACACACTCGAGATATTTTATCAGATTTTCAATTATAAGAAAGAAAAAAAAATTTATCGAAAAAAAATTATTATTTTTTTAACCGAAGAATCGTGTATTTATAATGCTATTATTTATTTTTATGAGCAGCAACATACATTTTTCGCAAAACAGAGAATCAAAGACAAAACTAAATATTGCTACCGAAAAATCGTAAAAAAAATGTGAGGCCTAAAACGCTGAAATATATTGGGGAGTTCAATAATTGACTCGTTAAATGCAATTTCCGCGCAATCTCACACAAGGGCTGTATATCAATCATATCGTTGAGCATAGTTAGGATCGATATTGTTTTAAAAATGACCACTTAGAGTCTGCGCAATTCGTTGCCCGTGCCACGAGTGACCTTTTTTCATTAGCAATGCTCGCTGTCTTAATTGATTAAATGCACTGTTTTTATTGAAGAATTAACCACATATGGACCGTGATTCGGCGACACATCTACCATTGATACATACCTATAACCAAACGACTTAATATTTCCGTTGGTGACGATATTAATGGAAACAAATCAATTTATTACGTCTGAGGACAAATCTAACAGTTCTCCTCTCTCTCAAAAAGAGGAAAGAAAACGGTGAATGATTAGAGCGTTAGATCTGCATTAAAGAGAAAAAATGGTTACAAATTCAGGCACTATATAAATCCTGTGCATTGTAAATTCTCCACTTGGATAGATAGCATTGAGTTTTCGAAATTTGCGTATGGGGTAGGTGGTATAAAGCAAGGATGATGCAAAAAATTTTGTTATTAGAAACGAGTAAAATGCTCGCGATGATATGAATTTGATTTAAAATTACTGTTGAATTTGGCGACAAGAAAATAGAAAAATTTGGACTACAAAACTGAACTAAATAGTTTAGGTAATGTAAATTATATTGATCTGTAAATTTTTTCGCGTTAACCAACATTATTTTATTATTACGTATACAAGAATCAAGTTCAGCGCCGGGTGTATGGAATTAAATTATCGAGCTTGTGCCTCAATGACGAGATCCATCAGTGACCCGTACTCCACAAAACAGGCTTTGGCAGAATTTTTATGACTAAGATCGGACGCGTTTTTAAATTACTCTTACTACCCTTTTGAAAACTATCACTGCACTTATAACAAAATTGACTAGAAATGTTAAGAAAATTCCAGCCGTTTGTATTATTCGATTTGATTTTGAAACATATGGCTAAAATAGACAGTTTTAACTAAATTTCGTATTTGAAGTGTTATTTTCCTTTCCTCCTCATTCCTTTTCAAGCATAGATTCACCACTTCTTGATTGAACATACTTACTTGACAATAGTTTAATCTGTCGGTTAATTTGAAATTCATTCATTCTTTTATCGAAATAACCTGATGAAAACATGTTAAAAACTATTTTTTTTCGTGTAATATTATCCCAATGGGATAATCATCGGCTGAGTGTCAGATATTGAGGTATGTATATTGATTTGATTAGATTTGATAGCACACAAGAGAGTTCAGTTATGCTGGGGGTTGTAGTTCACTGATCTAATACAATTTTCTATCATTGAGGACTAGAAAACTATCTTGGCGAATTTTTCCCGTACTTGGAAAAGGGGAACTAGGTTTGTATCAGGGATCAAAAAAATAAAAGCGATATGTTAGTGTTCAAATCTGAAGTTTTATTTTCTCAAGTATACACCAAATTGCACGCAAGCGAAGCGATATATCAGTGCCCCATTATTGACAGCACATCAATTTTTTAATTGGACTGTGACATTGAGACGTTTATGACATTGAGCGCTGACAAAGAATGGGCCAAGTATAACACAAAATTGAAAATAATGAAATTGTAGTTGCTCGTTCTGCATCTTGTTGTAGCTCTTTGCAATTAAGTGACCGATGGTTGGTTCTTTTAAGGCGCCGTTTCTGACCTTGTCTAGAGTGAATTAGGCCACCAATAAATGTGCATTTATGTTTACTTTAATTTGATTTCACTTTTAATCATACCCATGAAATATTTTTTATAAATAGGTTTTATAAAATCTAACTTAGATATCATTAATTAAGTTGTTTATCGAAGCAATAAAATAATGAATACCGAAATGAGAAAAAACAATAACTATTCGACCAAAATGATTATGGCTTTTTGCTTAATCATATTTTCAACTTGTGCCGAGTCACGGACATACCAGAGTGTTGACGTTAGAGAGGGAGGAAAAATGCCAAACGATGATATTTCATTCAACAATATTTTACGCCAATTACAGGAAAAGAAGGAAAATAACGAAGGTATGTTAGCGGAAAACCGCATTTTTTTATGTTTATGTTTTCAAGCCCAAAGTTAAGCAATGTTGCAAGATTCCCAAACGTGAAGTGGTAGATGCTTTTATCACTGCCCAGGACAAATTCTACCCTCTCTTCTTCTCCATGGTGATAGAATCCCGTTTGGGATGTTTTCTTCTTAGAGTGCAATTGCTCATTGTACATTTTGTAATAACTCACGGTAATCGGAGTTGCCGTTATTCGGCTTCTTTTGGGTGCTGCTTCCGGACATACTTGAAGCGAAATTTTATAAATAAAAAAAGCTTTTTTTTGCATCAAATCTGAAATTGGATATTTTCACGAACATACATTTTTTGTCAAAATATTACCTCCGACGGTTTTAGGAGCTATATTGCTACACAGCGTCACAACCTTTTCAAAACAGAATAAAAAGCAGCACAGAACAATTTGCACATGTACCTACCCTATCAGGGGTCAAGTCAGTTTAAATCAATCAGCGAAAATGTTGCTTAGTTTGTATATTTAACCTCACGAACGTTTAGCGGACGAAGTAATTTTTGAGTTGAGAGAGAATATGATATTTTAAACAGGAAGCAATACATTTTTCAAATAGAACTTACCTTCAAATTTTATGACCAATAAATAAGACTTTTTTAAATTTTGGTTTGTTTAGAAAATTAAAATTATAATCCCTCAAGCATGTGCCGCAGACGAATTGCGCCCTTGGCGCGCTTCATCTCTGGCACATGTTTGACAAATTGATGACGTCGGTAAATTTTTGAAAAGTCATACAATATGTATACTAAGCCATGGAAATTGACTACATTATCTTGCAATTTTTGGATTTGACCCACCACAATTTCAAACTGATTCCCCTTAGCTTTATATGACTGCATAACTGAAAAGGCAAGTCAAAAAAGTCCTTTTTAATTTGGTATCTCAAAAATATTGTCAACGCATCGTTGGTTAAGCATGAGTCGCTGGCAGATCGAGCCGCCCCGGTGTGGACCGTCTGTGGCTCGTGCGAAACAATTATTAATTGGTGTGGGACTGAAGCAAATGATGCATTGTAAAGACCTAGTCTTTCAGTGGCTGGTGCTAGGCAAATCTAAAAACCTGTTTCATAAACACTCGATTCTTGTTTTGTTCCCGATAGAAAAATTATGTCAAAATATCTTTTGTCAAGTATGTGTCACTGATGGATCGCGTCGATTAGACGCGGTCTATCTGTGGCGCATATTCGATAAACTAAAATTTCTGATTAGACAATATTATTTTTCGACATTGATTAAGGACAATGACAACAATATTCGGCACTGAGACCAAAAAAATTAAATTACGTTTGAGCGATTGCATTCCTTTTTATTAGTGGTCACATAATGGAAAATAATTCTTAGAAATGCTATACAACAATGTATCAATCTACCTTTGCAAAAAACTATATAAAATAAGTAACCCATACCTAAAATTTGTGTCTTTGTCCAAATTTTTTTAACCCAAGTTCTTACGATATACAAAATTTGACAGCGGAATATTCCAAGGGTTGGGTTGAGAAAAATAATGTAAAACACGGAACGGATTAAAAAATTAAAGCCGAGACCAAACTGATACACAAACATAAATATTTATGTTTGATATTCAATATTTCTACTGCTTCTGTGGGCGCGATGGCCTAGTGGGTATCATGTTGGCATTGCAGTCCCCACTAGTCCGGCTCGTTAATCCATGTCCACCACTCTACTCTGGGTGTAATAACTAAGGCAGGCTCGGCCGCACCGGAATATAACTAACCCTGCTCGACTATAAGTGGCCACCAGCACAGGTCCTTCCTTGATCAAGGTGATTCTCTCAGATGAGTGACCATAAAAAAGTTCAAATCTTGTTGGTGGGGGTTTAGGAATTGCCCTGACCAATTTTTGTTTGTGTGGTGAGAATTTAGCGCAGTCATCGGCCAACATCAGATAAACCCATTGCTCTTTGTAAAAGCGCGATTCAGTCTTCTCTGGAATGTTATCTCCTTTTTTGTATAATTCATTTCAGTACTAATTAGTTCCGTTCAGGTGCTGCTTTGCTTCGGTGACTTTCAATGCAAAATTCTGTCCGTTTTTTTATCAGGCAGCAACGGAGTACATGAAGTCGAAGTTGCACTGAATAAATTGATGAAAGAATTCAAACAATTACAAAAAGATTTGGAATATTGTAAATCGGTTATACCAACAGAAGAATCATCTTCTCGGGTGCAAGCAAGTGAGCCAAACAAAGGTATGTTTGTTTTACACATGAGAGCAAAATAGAATGAGAATTCCTGTTCATTAATCACTTGTACCTGTTGCTCCTGCACAAACTAATCCGAGGGTTAAAACATTCTCCCAACGTGATAAAATCACACGTGTACAGTGCAGTACACGCTCTATATTTTAATCTTACTGGGAATTTTTTTTTGTCTTGAAAAGCATCGGACGCATTCTGATGTGGTTTAATTTGAGTTGCATTCATACATTTATATTCTAAATCATGTTTGCCTAACGTATAAAGGGTGTCACTTACCCGATGACCCTCTTTCAGCAATCTTCTCTAAATTTGGTGAAAGTTCGCATACGGGTATGACGTGATATCTTTGGCCGCTACAAAACTTTTTTAACAAGAATAGATTTTCTTTGCTCGCGGATGAACAATAAATATAAGTTTTTGAGCAGTTTCAGAATACATCTACTATCAATGCTACCCCAATGTCCTATTCATCTGTGGTTCATATTTGAACAAATACAAATTACCCAAATATTACCCCGTATTGTATTTCTATTATAAAAAGCTTCACGTTATCGAGTTAAATGCCAATTGAACTCATTTAATTTCAAGATTTTAAATGAAATCTTAATTATTCATGAAATATGGCGAGCTGGCCATGTATTACGACAGATTTATGGTTTGAGCGTGAAATTGTGGATAAAAGCATATTTATCGGTCCAAACTGACATAGTTTTTAATGTCGACATCTTCTTTTCGCATGTAGCGAAAAGAACATACAAGATATTGCTGTTAATATAATCCTAGTCAGAAAATTTCTCTTTAAGCACATATGCTGTAAGGCATGAGTCACTGATGGAAGGCGCCGCCGAGGCGCGGTCCATCTGTGGCATATGCTCGACAAGATGAGTCTTATGGGAATACCATGTATACATCATATCCAGCTCATCCGATATATCAGGGGTGGCCAGACCTGCTTCATGCTCGAGCCGCATATAACAAAATCCAGTTTTAAAAGACCCACAATACAAACACAATAAGAAATACGAATTTATTCACTCACTACGAAGTGTAGCGATTGGTTAATATTAGTGCTGCGTGGTATACTGTGAGCCTCCACCTTGGCTGCAAGATGTTTGAAATTAGGTTGGTATGATGTTAAAGCAGTTCGGAGCAGTTCCTCCAAGTGTTGGTTTGTCAAAACTGAACGGTATTTTGACTTTTAGCTGGAAAATGCATGTCTAATTCATCAAGGCTAATTCATCAAAGAGCCGCATGCGGCTCGAGAGCCGCAGTTTGGCCACCCCTGCGATATATTAATCAGAAGTTTTGATCAAACATGTTTGGTTAAGTATGGACCACAGATTAACCACCAGCCTCGTAAGGCGCAGTCTAATCGCGCTCAAGCGTAACACTTCACAATATTTTTGACGAAAGGGTGCTTAATTATTATTGAAGAATTGACTACTTGTCGCTATTGGTTAGGACCGTGTTCAAGATGAAGTAAAATGGTTAATTGAAAACATTGCATAATTTTACACAGTTCATATAGTACAAAATAATAATAAAAACCAAAGTTGGCCGTTGTAGTGTAGCGTTTGGTCGCCAAAATCCAATCACCACTTTGGATGACCAAGTCAATCGATTTTGGTTTATTTTCCCATTGAAGAGGAAATCTGAGATTTTTCGCTAAATTGTGCTTTGTCAAGCATGGGCCACATATGGGACGCGTCTATGCAACGCGATTCATATGTGGTACATGTTTGGCAAATCGATAAGTCTAAATCTGCGTTATAATGGGGTTTTATATCGAAACAAGAATTAACGGATTTTTAGATGAAAGGTTATCGGGATTAGTTGCAGGGTTTAGAGCGTTTACTTGTTTTCAATTACATCCTTGTTTATGCTTTCAACGACGTAGATGACATTTTGACATGAGTCATTAGAATTTTATTATTCAAAAAAATATATATCGAATCAAAATATAAAATAAAAAAAACTGTCGTATCGAATATTTCCCAATATAATTCTATCCCAGAAATTGGAACACTGTGATGAAAATGCAGTAAAATCACCGCTCTTCAACTGTAATTATGGCTATATTGAAACACAACATTAAAATAGACTTTTTAGTAATAATAATAGACTGTGTATAGAACGCACCGATGTGATGCGGTCTATCAACGGCCTATAATTGGCATAAATCTAATCCACAGGCTGACGATTTCAAATTTTGAAAATGTGAAGTTACTTTAAAATACGTAATTAACGTATTTATATATATATATATATTATATGCTTTGTAGGTACAGGCTTCGGAATAGTACTAATGTATTTCCCGCGTGTTGTAAGTAATACCTGGGCAAAACCCAATCATTTAGAATTCGAATCTGATTCGGATAATTGTTTCAAATCGGATCGATTCACTAATTCCATAATAATATCAAATATCTCATTTTTACAATTACAACTTCATTCTGATCCCTATTTAGATAATTAAAAATTTATAGTTACGAATTACTAATATTAGTATGAACAGACCTGAAGACTTTGGTTAAATTTGATCAAAATTAATTGTATTTTCTCGTTAAAAATAAAAATTCTAATTCGTTTAGCAAGATTTTGTTCCTATGAACAATTCGTGATTACATCGAATAACTTGTGCTTCGAATCGATTCGAATCATCGAATCATATTGCCCAGCTGTAGTTGTGAGGCAAAGTCAAATATCCGATTGTGAACACCTTTTTCAATTCACACCGAATTTCACCGAATTACAGAAAATACTCGAATCGCGGGACTGGTTTTAAAACACCAATTTCGAAATTACATATAAGCCTATACAGACCGTGTATATAGTGTCACTCTAGCACATTGGCATTTAGCCTTTTCTATTCAAAGTCTTAGGAGATAAAAGGCCAATTGGCATTAAACGATTCCACTTTTCAAAAGGAAATCTCCTTGTAAATGATTTGAGGGAGCTGTGCCAAGAACATTCCATTACATTAAGCAAACACATGACGCACGTCTAGAACAGGCAAAACTTAAAAAAATTCGATAAAAATTTAACAAAATAAAGATTTTGGATTAATAGTCAAACTTGGTAGGGTAGATTTTGATTCAGTTTTTACCGTGGATTTTGGTGAATATGCGTTGTTGTTCGTTGTAACCCCATTTTGTGATTGTCTATTTGAATCATCAGTTTATATGAGGAGTGAGTTTTCTGGACAGGCAATTAGAGGTGGTCAATTTATTTCGGCGATTCAAAGCCAAATCATTCGAATCAATCCCAAATCGGCTATATAATTAAAAACGTTGAAAATGATAGATAAATAATTTTATTTTGGAGGCAAAATATAAGTAAAATATTTTGTATAATAATTAATTTGTGTCCTTATAGATAAAGTGTGAATTAAAGATACATTCATCCGCACATAGCATTATAATTTATAGTGAATTTGTTGTATATTGCATTTACTGAATTGTATGTCATCGACAAAGCTGTTTTGGACTTCGGAAATATACAATTACTGCGAATTAACAGTAAATTAACTGAACGTTTGCCCGCTTTTCGATGAAATTTCCGCTAATTATGGAATTTTGCTGGACCGTACATCGGCGGTGCGTTCCATTTCAACAGCCCAGAATTGTCCAAAAGACGGATTTGTGACTAATTTAATACTACTGTTAAATTATAGCGATTTTACTGCATTTTTGTTACAGTGTATCTGAGACTCGCTCAATGTTGATATAGGAGGAAAATTTTATTATAAAAACCGAACATTTGTTCGTTTATGCAGAATTAGTGATTCGATGCAGTTCGAAAAAACTTGCCATATGATATTCGATTCCACATTATTCGATTTCCCTC
The DNA here is from genome assembly GCA_963675895.2 of Styela plicata. Taxonomy (NCBI): domain Eukaryota; kingdom Metazoa; phylum Chordata; class Ascidiacea; order Stolidobranchia; family Styelidae; genus Styela; species Styela plicata. The sequence continues at coordinate 12,821,437 of OZ023149.1, forward strand.
CACTCTACCCGAATTACTACATTTAATTCTAATTTATTCCGTTGTAGACTTAGATTCATCATCCTCTTACATCATCAAAGACAAGCCTTCCCGTAAGCATCCTTATGATTCTAACGTAAATGATGTAGTGAATGATGAAGACGACAAGGATAGTATGAGAATCGATGAACGAAATTATTACGGATGGATGGACTTCGGAAAATAATTTTTTCGGTCTACTCCCCACCACTTTCTGTTTACCCCATAGAATAATTCTTTGCAATTGGTTATTATGTTCTATAGATCATTAATGTAGAAATGTGCTTTTTCTAGACAGAAAAATTGTTGCCCTAAAATTATCTTCTATCGAGTATAACTAACTGATGTCTGTCGCCGTGACTCATACTAGAAAAAATCAACTTTTAGATTGGCAGGCACGACTTACCTATAATTTTGCTTGATCGATCATAAACGTAGAATAAATATGTATATTTTGGTCTCTCAGAAAAAATTTTGCCCTGTTATCTTTTGTCGAGTATGGGGCACTGATGGTTCGTACCGTCGAGGTGCGATCCATTTGTGACCCATGCTTGGAAAGTGAAGTTTTAGGTTTGTAGGCACGATTTTCCCATGAATATGCTTGGTTACTCATGAACGTAGAAAAACTTGGCTGCTTCGACCAAGCCAGAGAACTCCTATACGATCCGGTTTTTGTGAAGCGTGAGTCACTGATGGTTCCCGCCGTCGAGGCGAGGTCCATCTATGGCCCATGCTTAACAAAATAAAATTTCTGCTTGCGATTTACGATTTGCCTATTTTGTTTCATGATAAAATGGAACAGATAATTTTTACTAGTCATTTTAAAGTTAATAATATTGGTATTTTTGGTTGAATAACAAATAAATTGGATGATAATTTATTTTCTCTGATATTGTCGTTGTTTATTATTCATTTATTTTTTTGTTTGTTTGTCGTTTCGCGTTAAGATAAAATAAAAATAATTATATTAGTTTATTTATTCTCTTTCAAAGGCATCTTTGCTTTTAGCATACGGATCGACTTACGCAAAGACATAGAGGAAAGATAAGTAGTTAGTCCCACGTTAACCCAACCGAGGGCAGTTTTCAGTGTATGCAAATTTCATAAATACCAGCTCAATTGTCACATATTCTCATCACGATGTCGTGTTGCTGATATATTTCGATTGATTTTAGCAAACAGCAAGTCAATGAAGATATATGTTTATACACTTTATGCTCATTCCGATGAGTTGACATGGCAATAGTGAATCTAATTGCTCAACTGGTGATGTGCAAACGGTATTTTATATTTTGCCAACGTTTCGAATGTCTATACAGACGTTCTTCATCAGGGCAATGGAAGAAGAACGTCTGTATAGACATTCGAAACGTTGGCAAAATATAAAATACCGTTTGCACATCACCAGTTGAGCAATTAGATTCACTATGAATTTCCCTGGTGGCAATCACTCAATCTTAACATGGCAATTTTAAGAACTCGTGTTTATATAGGGCTGGGCAATTCGATTTCAGTGATTCGAATCTATTCGAAGCACAGATTATTCGTTCACAGGAACAAAAACTTGCTGAAGTGGAATTCCTATTTTTGACGGCAAAATTTGACCAAAATCGATTGTATTTTGTAGCTAAAATATGACAATTGTTGCTCTTAGACATTGATTGCGAATCAAAAATATACACTATAAACTATAAATGTCTTGATTTTCATGATGGAGAGAAGTTGTAAAACTAAAAATGCAATGTTCGTTATTTACAAAGTGATGTAGTAGTGATTCGATCCGATTCGAAAAAAATATTCGAATTTGCTTCGGTTTTGCTTAGCCCCAAATTTGTATAGTGATGGCAACCTAGTTTTTATTGAAACTAGGTAAAGTAACGCATTCAATCGAAAACTAGGTGAAGTATTACTAGGTTACCTTGTTTCACCTTCTAAACTGCCTAGATTAAAACCAGGTAAACTGGTTAAACCAAATTGTGTATTTCAAAAACATTTTCACAATGATTATATGCTTTACCTAGTTTTTCATACTAGGTGCCTACTTTTTTGAACCACTTATTTTTTAAAGTACCTAAGTAAAAAGAACTTTGGTAATAAACTCGGTAAACTAGGTAAACTCGATGTTTTAGCCTAGAATTGCCAACAATACTATTGTATAATATTTGTATAAAATGATTACGCGCTCCATACTGATACTGGTCACGTACGGATGCGAGAAGCACATACATTCCTCGACAGTAATTTTACTTGACGGTATTAAAAAAAAATCAAAATTGACTATTTGGCCAAAGGTGCGCGCCATCGATAGCCCATAATTGGCGTAAATCTAATCAACATGGCGTTTTTTTTAACTTTAGAAATATGCAATCACTGCAAATGACCAGTAAATTTACCGAACTTTTGTATAGTGTATACCACAAAGGCATGTGCATGGTTACACCTTGGTGATTTGATGACAAACCGAAACGATGCCCGCCAGTGCTCAAGGTGTGATAAATCGCATATGCTTGGTCCAAAGGAATGCTCAACGCTAACCCTGTTCGCCCAGAAGGGTATTGCTTATAGTAACCGACTCAACTTTATAGTCAATGTAAAAGCCCTGTTTCTAGGATTAGAACAACCCTTCTTGATAAGAACGATTGAAATTGTTTTCTAAGTCATTGAATATCTCTTTAAGATTTTGGGCATAGTGTCCTGGGTTTAGTACACCACCCTATGTGTCACCTTCTTTAAATGTCATTGGCACCTTGATTTCATCAAACAGAAAAGAAACGTGCGAAGCTTCAGACTAATAATTTTACGTTCACACTAATATTTGTGCTCTCATCTTTTGTTTTAAAAAACCAAATCCAATGTAGGGATAAAATTTAAAATCATTCCCTCAAAATGTCAGTCGATTCATTCCATTCACAAAGACAAATTTAGTTTGCGAAACATATGGGCGTAAACGGTATAAATCACGTTCGTACTGGTTACCCCGCAAATATTTATTGGATGTATCTTGCAGCTGTCCAAATTGTTAAAAAAAGAAAATTTTCAAATGTAGCCAACGTAATCTTTTACCGATTATTCACAATAGATGTCAGGGCGTTGTACTCCAAAATATTCTGATGGGCGGAGCTCTGATCAAATCAAATCAATTTTTTCCCGAAATGGGGAGGAGTACTTTTTGTTTGTGCACTTCGTTTATTTGTTTTAACCAACGTGAAAAAAGAGCAATATCGTATAATATATACTTCTACTTTGACGATAAACCAATCAGAAATTTTATTTTGTCAAGCACAGGCCACAAATGGACCGCGCCACGACACAAACGCGGGCCTATCAATATCCCTTTTCTCGTGTAAATTGTCCTGCGTGTGGATATTGCTATGGGCGAGACAGATTTTATCCGTGATTGGCAGGATTTTTGTTATTTTAGGTGAATATGGCAAGATATATATACACTGTAACAAAAGTACAGTAAATTTACTGGTCATTTGCCGTAATTGCATACTTCCGAAGTTAAAAAAACGCCCTGTTGATGAGATTTATACCAATTATGGGCTGTTGATGCCCATCGCCTTCCATCAACACCCCGTATTCGGCCAAAAATGTCAATTTTGAATTTTTTTCATTATCGCAAAGTAGAATTACTGTCAAAGACCAGTGATTTTGTTGCATATTTTGTTACAGTGTATTTAAAAAATGAATAGCATCAACGACAGAGAATATCAAGAGTTTCACTTCTAAGTTTTGAAATGGCTCGCCTCGAAATTTTCTCATTTATTTCACCTTATTATAATTATTGCCCTATCGAAAATAAGCTATGAATATCAAGCCAATGCAAGTTTACATGATTTCTTTAGCAATAATTATACGATAATTTGAAAATATATTCATATATTTGGAAACTAAGTCTTAAATTTTTATTTCAAATCATACAGATAATTGATGTGGTACAATTTGACTATGGCGAACAGAGCTATAGTCCATTTTGGATCACCAATACGGGAAGATGATGCTCTCATCTCTCAGAAATATAATTGTTACTAATTGCGATCATATGGATACCATATGTCTGACATAACTTTTGCCAAAGCCAGATTATATTGTAGTATTTTTGGTACTGTAGATTGCTACTGACTTTGCGCAACTATTTTTCTAATTGTCTTCCTATTCTGACTCCTAATTCTAGACGAAGGTTGACTGTCCGACGTGTCCCTACGAACTCTTATCGTTAGACATAGACGGTTTCCACGTAACAATATTTTCGATGATTATAAACAATGTTATAAGAATATGATGATTATAAAGATCAAGCAGACTTCTTTTTCCACAAAAATACATAATCTGAATGAATATTATATATTTTTGTGCAAGGGTGTGATGCGAGAATTATTCAACAGGAAATTGTAATACTAGAAATTCATGTCATATCATTGTGTGATGGCGAGAAAGTAGTGTCGCACGAGAAATATTGGAGAGAATATTCGAATGGATCATGCTTGATAATGACATAGGATGTCGCGACCACCATTAATGGCTCATTCTTGATTCTATACACTGGTGTGTTGTCCACTTGGGGTGCATTTGCCTTTGGCTACAATATATTATGATCAGCATCCTTGTGTCTAACTAAATATTCGTAGACATCTTGTAGAAAGGTTCCTTAAGGATGGTTCATTATGAAACATTGTTTGAAAAGGCGATAACACAAGGTAAATAGTCATAATAAAAGAGACAAACGGCAATCCGTAGCATTTTAGGTTTATCTGTTGGTTTCAGCGGTGGAACAGATGTCATAGGAGGGATCGAGATGAAACGTCTCAATAATATATATTTTGTATTCTGCTGTAAGATGCGCTCCATCATCAATTTTGTAAATATTCAACGCCTTTGAGCCCATAGTGAAAAATTGCTGCATATTAGTTGAGACGTTCCAAAAATTCCAGAAACTGTGAATAATCTCCACAGGGAAAGGTAAATTCCGCACACATAAAATCTTCTTTATATTGATATGAAGGTTATAAGTTCGATTTTGGACGAATAGAAAAATTTGGTTTGTTGTGATATATATCAGGAAAGCAGTCGGTAAAATAAGAATCGAATATTTTGTATATTGCCCGCTAAAGTAGTTTTTGGCCGGAATTAGGGCTGAGAAAAACCTAATTATTTGGGATTCGAATCTGATTCGAATATTTTTTTCAAATCGGTTCGAATCACTAATTTCAAGTAAATAACAAATATTTTCATTTTTACCATTACACCTTGTCGCCATTGAGAAAATCAAGGAAAAATAGTTTCCAAGAACAACAATTTTCATATTTTAACGACAAATAAAATCAATTTAGGTCAAATTTCACCAAAATCGATTGTATTCTGTAAGTAACGTTGAAAATTCTAGTTGAACCAGCGAGTTTTTGTACTTATGAATGATTCTAGATTGATTTGAATAAATTGCGCTCGAATCAGCGAATCGAATTGACCAGCCCTGGTCGGATCCCATCTCTCTTTTCTGATGATACATTTCTACTCCTTATAAAAAGTTGCAAAAAGTTTTCTTGTTTGTGTCTGTATAATTCTAATTTGTTTCTACTATTAGTGTAATCAAATAAAAAATATAAAGACGCTGAATATAAATAATGGCTCGGGAAATTTTTTTTATATTTAGATCAAATCGTTTTAAAAACACGGTTAAAAGGAACAATTGAATACTAACCGGGTAACTGGGTAGAGTCAAAAACTTGCAGCTGCGTCCCAAGTATTGTCGACCACACCATTAGCATTGATTGCGTGATCTGCTAAACAGCACTAGGTAACTCCGTTCAGGTGGATCACTCATATAACATTGGCCTAGATTAGCTAAACTGAACGTCTCTGAAACAAGATTTTTTCCAAACCTTGTTCAACCGCGTAGTTCGGATAGACATAAGAAATATGTCATCTATAGCCAAATCTATTAGTCACGAACACACAAAGTCGTTTAAATTTCATATCAAACACAGCATAAAAAGTGTAACCTTTTCAATATTTGAATTATTTCTATCAAGACAGTTTTGATATTCATAGATTTAATTTTATTAGACAAAAATATTATTATTCGATTGCGTAAAAACCAAATATTCGAAAATTTCAGTTCTATCTATAGTGAACATAATAGCAATTATTTTAAAGATGAAAGTCCATCAATTTATTAAGCGCATAGGAGACAGTATACAGTTTCAGTATATCATCACCATCACTGAGACATGTCGGTGCATTCAGTGCACCGCGTCTCGTCGTCGCAATCCACCAGTGGCTCATACCAGTGTTGGGGGAGACTCGAGTTAATGATTTCGTCACCTTTTTCAGTGACTTGACTTGACTAGACTTGACTCCAGTGACCTTCGACCTCGACTCGTACTGGACTTCACAAAAGGCAGACGCAACTTGACTCGTGACTTGATAAAAATTTAGCAGAGTCTTCAATCACCTTTGAAAAATCACATTGTCTACCAGTTGCGTGGCTCATCGACGATGAAAACGCGCAACCCTAATGGATATGAAACATGCAATGTACCGTGCTGTGAATCCGTGTTCGTCTGGTCAATAATGGTCAGATGGTGATTCTAATTAGGCTCTCATTAAGTGAGAAGTGGCAAATTGATCTGTCTTTGCCGTTGAATAGATTTAGAAATCGACTCGTGACTCGATTTGCGACTCGTGAATGTATGACTCGATTCGACTTGCGACGTGAAAGTATAGTGACGTGACTCGGCTCGAAGTTTTGGTAAGACTTGAACTCGACTCGCAACTTGTGTGCCCTTCGACTCGATATGGGACTCAAAGTGCACTGACTCGTTCCCAACTCTGGCTCATACTTAACGAAAAATGGTTCAGCGAAATTTTTCTGGGGACAGTAATTCATATTTTATAAACGATGTTTTAACGGAATTTTACTGTCCGAGTAAACTAAAACACATCTTTCGTTTGCTCAACTTGTTTTCAATCTTTTTCGTCCAAAGTCGAAACTATTTAGACGTCAAGTGTGATGTCTAGACCATTGTTACAGGAAATAATAAATATTCAGTATTGATAAGCCAGTTTATGACATTGAATCGTTTACAACAGGCTGTCATCCTTTCGTATTCGCGATTGAGAATGCGTCACTGATGGATCGCGCCGACGAGGCGCCGTTTCTGATAGGAATGTCACTTACTGTAATGTTGCATCTGTGAGTATTTGTGTAAATCCTACCCCAGGGTTGTTCAGGCGTCCGCATCACACTGAGAATAAAACTGTTTTCAAATACATATAATATAATATCAAATAACTTCAAATGAAAAGCTACTAGATGGCGATCTCGAAAGGTTGAACAATTACAGTGGCACAACACTATAAGCATAGCTAATATTATGGTGATCACTGTATTGCGTTTAATGGAATTGCTCTCACAGAATTCACACAGTGGAATTTTTTATTGACACAAGGCCGGGCGGGGGTAGTGCCAAAAAGGAACCAAACTAATGGCCATTTAATAGCGAAAAGCTACTACAAGATGTATTACCAGAAACTGCACTCTAAGCGGAAAACATTCCAAAAGAAACTGTCCTGGGCGATGCTAAAACCATCTACCACTTCTTTGTTTCCTTCTAATCCCCACACGGGAAACACGTAAGGATTGTTATAAAACTTGTAAAAACGATATTGCACAAATGTGGTATTGACCTCACAGGAGATTGTCCTTGCTTGTAAGGACAATCCCACGTGCAAGGGTGGCAGTACGGTACGGAACGAAACTTTTATCGTACTTCGAACCAGCAAAATAATTTCGTACCGAACTTCGTACCGTACCTTTCGAAAATTTTCCGTACCGTACCGTACGATATTATTTTTTTCGTACATCGTACCGAACTTCGTACCGGTACGAAATTAAGTTCGATTAATATTTTTCATTTATCGTACTAAATTTCGTACCAGTACGAAAACAGGTACGATTCGCTGGGCAGCAATTTTGTACCGTACCAACTACCATTGACCAAATCAGCTTTATTTGTAAGATCTGGCCACCGCAAGAAACGTCATCAACATCTTACATCAAAGTGATGCAGTTTTATGCTATCTGGTTTAAAATCCAACTCAGTAAAACATGGGGATAACTAAGCATATGTGACCCCAATATCATTGTTCACATAACGCATAATATGAGAATGGTGGACCGGTGGTGATAAATAGTGGTAGGATGAGCACAGTTTTCGCGGAAAAATTTGACTTGAAGCAATATTTAGCATATTAGCAGCAATGTGTCGTCACAAGAAATTCCCTCTCGACAAAAGAATGTTCGTTGTGCACCACACATGGGTTTCGTGCGGTCTCATTCAAAGGCATTGTTATAAGAACATTATCGTTGTGCATATTTACATCTGGTATTTCTGGACCAATTTACGTTCTCTTCACATTACTGAATAATGCTATTTATTTTTTAATACCAGACAGACTTAATCCCGACATGCCTCGTTGGCTATATCGTGACTTGGCCGTATTTTTTTACAAAATATATTTTCTAATTAAGATGAGCATCACCTAACACTCAACTGAAAACAGCCTAAATATATCTTTATATTATGATGTTTCTGCTCTGATAATATACTTCTGCGTGTCAGAGTACAAAACGTAATAGCGGTGGTTCCTTGTTAACTTAGTTGCATAATTGGTCAGGAGGAGAGAGTTTTTAATTTAATTTTCATAAAATGTTTCGCGCGCCTGCGTTGTGCAATATTTTTTCGTGATTAATTTTGTATATTTCGTAGCATTTAGCTTTTAAAGTAAGAATTTTCATTAAATTTTTACAAATATTTCAGCAGACTTCCGGCGCTCAGGTACATTTTCCTGTCTGGTAATGTTTATTTCACTATTAAAGCATATATTTTTGTTTCGTTCTCAATAATATTTTGCGCGCCTCCGGCACCCTAATCTTTTTGTAAATTTGAAACCCTGTGTTTGCATGTTGAAAAAAATGTGCCCCCTCCTAATTTTTTTTCTTGATCCGCCACTGTAGTTGGTATATTCGGGCAGTGTTTCCTAAGCCATTGTGAATTTTAAATAAAAACCGATCGAAGCACATCGGAGATGCTAGCGATATATTCAGAAACTACACCGCGATTTTTAGTATTATGGATGCTGCTTATCTTGTCGATTTTAATCGGGTTATCACAACTTTTGTTATTACAGAAAAATGAATTCAGATTAAGACGTCATAAATCAGCGGCATTTATGTATTTCCACGCAATCACAAAGTTTTACGCCACTGCAGTAAAACCGATATACGACATAGCTCATCTAATCAGCTCAAGTGAATCAGTTGCATTTTTATTACAATACCTGCGCCACTTTTAATCATTCTAAAATTCCCCTTTAGTTAAAAATTCTTTGATAGACGCAATTTATATTATCGCCCGTTATGAAACGGCATAGATGTTAAAATAAATTATTTTTTTGAATTAATTTGAAAAGAATAACGTGTAATGCGAAGGTACGAAAAATAGTACGGTACGGTACGAAATAAATACCGAACTTCGTACTGTACCGTACCAAGTACGAAAATTGAAATATGAATCGTACCGTACTATCGTATCGGAAAATTCAATCGTACCGTACCGAATTCGTACCGTACCGTACCGTACTACCAGCCTTGCCCACGTGTGGACAATCTCCTATAAGGGCAATCCTGTGTGGGAGTAATTACGTCCGACGGCAATTCCATCTGGGGCAATTCAGTGAGGGGACAATCTCGCGTGGAGACTGTCCCGTCTGATCGCTGACCCACTTCTATTCGTGGGGACAATTCTGTTGTTGACGATTCCAATGAAATGGAAAATAATACGCTATCCTAGAGGGATTTATTATTTATTTTGTCTGAGTTGATTTTGTTTCCTTATACTAAAGTGACTATAATTGATCGTTTCAGAAGACGAATGGGATTCGCTGAAGGATTTTGACTTTCATGTGAAACCGTAGACATTCTTTTATGTTTAACAAGAAAAATCGGGAAACGTATCAAAACCGCTACCTGGGTTTCGATTTGAGTGGCTGCAATCATAATAATGCTTAATCCGATCGACGAAGGATGGTTGCTTGTTTGCAAAAACTCTGTAGCTATTGCCAAAACCTGATTAAATGTTATAAGCAAGCTTCCTCGTACATAACTAAAAAATCCTAATAACTTCGTGGAAAGATGCTTTAAAGCTGGTTCAATATGACGCATTATTTGACGAAGCCATAAAACAAGGTCAATTGTCATAATAAAAAAGTGTATAACACAGACTCTGCTAGCGGTAGGATATACTTTGCATCTCCTGATATAATTTCTAGTCTTGCATTTGTAGAAAGTGCGATCGATTCATCAACAACTTCATGAATATTCGACGCATCTGAAACATATCTTTCCGGATTAGATGTCAGCAGCAGTGCTATATTGCTGCATATTAGTTGAGTAGATCCGAAAATTCTAGATACAATGAGAGAAATATCCAAAAGGAAGGGTGAATTCGATATCAAAAATATTTCCGCTATGCTACGGGTATGAACTTTATAAAATGGCTTTTTGACGAATGAAAAACCTTGACTCAAAATTGGCGCTACGCTACAGCAGAAGAAAATTGACGGCATCCAATTAATTCTCATCTTTAGGAGGAGAAATCCCAGTAGCAAATTTGATCTGTTTTTAATATCAACTTATTTTGAAGAAATCATTCTGAGGCCCTCTGCCAATGGGGACTTAGGAGCAAGCAGGGTAAGTTTTTTTGGAAACATCGGTTCGGCAAAGCCTATTAAGTTACTACACTCTGGGTCAAGTAGTGGACGTGGATGAACTAATCGGAATCGCGATAACAACATGATAACCACTTGCCTAATGCGATCCATCTTTGGGCAAACTTTTCCACCAAGTTACCTGTTTATGTCGGGTCAATAAATGCAAGCAGGCACCAATAGATTGCAACAATATATAATATTGTAGTAAATAAACAATACAAAATAATTTTTCCAAGTGAAAAGCAAGATAATAAAGTTCGTTATGAGTACAAAATGATTGATCTTTTCTTAAATCTCAAACCAAAAGGAAAATTCGTATTTTATTTATTAATTAACTAAAATCAAGAAGAGAGCGCAAAACAACATTTTCTTGTCTAATAAAAAACTTTCGATCATGTTTTTATAAATGATATAATGGTTCTACTTTTTCCCGGGGTAGATGTCAATCGTTGCACTTAAGTATTACAGCGTTTTAGTTCTCTTGGTTCCTTTCGGTTAGTTGGTTCAATTTCTGCGCTGCTCTCGGTCTGGCACAAGATAATTTTGATGCCATGTAAAATGTATCAGGTAATATTCATCAATCAAATCATATTGTTTTAGCCATTCAAGCAAAACACATACATAAAATAAGATATTAAAACGGAAAATACAAGAATACGTGAGATCAGGAAACTCGATAGAGTCAACTGCATTTGCTTGTGATGGGCAGGATAGCCGCGAAATGACCGTACGGTCTACTATGTCAGCGGCTACCTTTACCAGACAAACCTGTTGCCTGCAGACAAAGACGAAATATTTACAAGGTGGCGCTAGCGCGCAGGATAACATAGCAGAAAATTTGCAGCAGATTATGTCTGCTAAGTTGCAAACTGCAAACCACGCATATCGTGGGTTTTTATGAGTGCTCAACGAGGATTTCCCGTCTCCACAGCGCTACTCCGTTTTGGACTGGCAGACTGGAGCGTATCAACACCAAGCAAAGAAAGCAATAAACGGTAAGTCAAAGACTTACATTCAACTAGCAGATTAGAATCATACAATTTACAACACTTGGAAAGTTCGCGGTAGCACAGTGACCTGCACGAGCTCGGCGCTAGCCTGACGATGTTGCACAGCAATGCCGTTATTCGGCGGCGGCCTTGTGCAAGTCACGGCACTGGATTGCATATGCATACACAGTAACTAAAATGTAATAATTTCGGTGTTTTTTGATAGAAATTTTACTCGGCAATATTGAAAATAAAACTATAAAATCGACAATTTCCGGCCAATCATGGATTTGTGGGGTTTATCAACAATCCATACTTGGTTTAAATCTCATAAATAAGGCGATTTCGAATTTAGAAATTATAAAATAACTGTAAATGAAAAGTGAATTTACTGCGCTTTCATCACAGTGTATAATTCACAATAATTATTGTTCGTCGTGTTGCTTGGATATGTAAAAATATTAATATGATCATACTCAAATACTAGTGATGGATAAACTTGTGCAATAAATGATCCTTTATTTTTGATACTCAAAGATCTTTCATCTCTGTTCACGAAACAAGGTAAGTGGTAGATGATTTTACCATTGTCCAGGGCAGATATCACTCACTTCACTTTACCATAGCACTTCAGTTCCGTTTGGCATGTTTTCCAGCTTATAGTATGGCACTACATCTTGTAGTAGCTCTTTTCCGTTAGTTGTTTCTTGTTAGGCACTGCTACCGTCATTGCGCAGAGTGAATTTGAGTAAAAAAAGGTCAAGATCAGACAAATATCGAATACAAAGAAATTATCATAAAAAATAATGAGAAAATAATGAAAATGCTTTCAAGCAATACAGCTCTTCAGGAAGTATTTTAAATTGTGCTGTACGCCTCGTCGGTGTACGGATGTTCACGTGCTACTAATTGTCATTCATTGTCGCTGTATATTTAGATGTTATTTTCACGACTTTGACATTATAAAATCTAACATCCTATATGGAGAGATAACAAATACTATACTCAAGTAATAATATAGACGTTGTATCGAGCTCTTACCGAGATTTATAATATTAGAAGGCCTTCAGAATATGTTTGTAGTTTCAACTTGAATGTATTCAAATGTATGGGAGTTCGTCCAATAAAAAATGTATATATATTCGATCCTTTATAACTGGTGCAAGCTTGGGAAAGACATGCAAATCGTACGTCGATGCCATCGTGATAGAAGTTCTTGTAAACGTAAACAGAGCTTATGACTTCCACCACCAACCGTGTCCTTGCACAGGAAACTGAGAAATGTGATAAAAAAAAAATCTCCACCTAACTTGGAAATGGTGTCTGAACAAGAGGTCGTGGTTCGCCGTATTCCCTGCTTTCCTCTAGCGCAGAATAAAAGTGAATTCCTATCCTTATCCTATTATGTTTTTATATTTGCATTAAAAAAAATTTTTATATTTGATATTAGTTTTATATTTCACAGAGTGCGCCGTAGCGTTCTTTCAATGGTGAAAAATTTCGCATTCCTTGATCAATATCATCTGGATTTTTCTTGACAACGAGTATAACATTTGTCCGGTTTGTATCATCTTCATAAGGAAAACCATGTCGCCAAAGTTCTGCCGGTAGAGAATAGTTTTCACCAGATCTCAACGTTAATTTGTTATTCTGGCAAAACAAAATAATTAAATTGGAAGAATGTTCCAATATTTTACGACTACAAAGTAAAATATATTTTTTAGGCTGTTTATATGGCAAAATGTGCCAAGATGACATTGTTTAGTATGTTCTATTTTCAAAAGTATTTGCCTTTACAGCTCTGTTTTCGCTGCCACAAAGTGTCGGTTCTTTCCGAGTTTTTTTCATAACAACTTCTTGGAATGAATTTCCCTGACCAAGGGAGGCCGTGTACCAGTGGCCATTTATAGACGGAGAGGGTTGAAGTGTTTTGGAAGATATCTGATCTTTCCGGTTCGGTACACAAATTAGTACACCCTGGGTTGGAGTGGGGATCGTAGATTAATGAGTGTGACACGCCGGGAATTGGACCCAAAATCTTTAGCACGTGATGCCAATACGATAACCACTAGGCGAGGGTAAATTATTATTGTCGAAATGATCTTAGTAATGTTATGGCTTTAAATTTTCATTCTTCACTCTGTTATACTAAATAACATACTAACCTCATATCTCATGCCCGACCATACTGTGATTGTTTCTACGCTCAGATCCGGCATCGCTTGACGTAAATAATGTTGCAGAACGCTGTAATGTGTAGCGTCGTATATGTTAGCTGGTTTACCAAAGATCTCATTGCAAAGAAACTGAGCGTATTCGAAGCTGACGTTTCCACGTTTGCGAAAGACAGCTTTGAAACATGTATAATTGTATACCACATCACAGTTATTACCTAAAACAAATTTGCGTGTTAGTAAATTGTAGCATCTGAATAACGATAAAATCGGTAATAGCGATAGGAAAACGCTTCGAGCTACGCATCTCTCACGTCCTGGATTCGCATCTCGCGAGGGATGATTATATCCATGGGAAATAGACAAACAAAACTGCTTGACACAACACTATATGAATGACTAAACAGAATCACACGCGAGAGAATAACTGGACACCTCACCGATGCATGGTGGTTCACGTAGCTGAAATGTTACAGCTTCCACCTCCACCAACCATGTCCATGCACAGGCGTAAATCAGTAAACGCTTAAGCAAAAATGTCAACCCCCGTATCGAAACTTGTATCTGCGTCTCTATTTTGTATTTAAATTTGTATCTGTATCTGTATTTGTGTATGGTTAGGTTGTATTCTCGACGCTAAACTCACATGACGTTGCATTTTTTTGCCTTGAATATCGGCAAAACATACCTTCAATTATGCTTTTTTTATTTTTTGTACGACGTAGAGCATAATAGAGTAAACACTGTTTGGAAGCTATCATGTTTCCTGTCATGTAAAGTGTTAAACCGTAAATAGGTTCTACTCAAATACATTCCCTCGCAATTTTAAATTTTGAAATTCTGCTTTGACATTGTTTTCAAAATATTTGTAACGGAAGTATAAATTATCATTTTCAATCCCGATCCGAAATTTAATTTTTGACAAGCATGAGCCACCGATGAACCGCGCCTCGTGGTCGCGATTCATCTGTGACTCATACTTAACAAATCCTATTGTTTGTGACGGCGTCGAACCTGTCTGATTCGCCTCGAAAATTTTTACTTCGTCTTTCAGATCAGATATTTTTTCTTGCAAAGATTGGAGCGTATCTGAAGACAAAAAGGCAAATAATAGTCTTAATATCTATAAATAGATGATAACCAGATATTTGAGACTGAAGTACCTTCGAGACAATTTGTTTCACTTGAGAGATAAATGTCTAGCCTGGCCCATAAAGATATTGTATTTGAGCAAGAAATATTACTCATCCTAACTGGAAATCTTTAAATCGAATAGACGAAATCAGAAAAATCAGAAATATGTTTGCTTAATATATTCATAAAAATAAACTAGTGAATTGATTTTTATTATGATTCCCATGAATAGCGCCGATGTAGGGGGGTCGTAAACAAACGTTTTTATTCATAAAATTATACTATTCGTCGGAGGCGCGACTCGCCATTAAATCATACATGACTAATGATGTTTCTTGATAGGATATCTTGCATAATTTAGTTCGGTATAAGAAATATTTTTCACCTGTCAACTTGGTAAGTTCTTCATGAACTTCAGTGCTTTCATTCTTAAACAAAAACAATTGCTAGATAATACGGTTTGTTTTGTTGTTTTTAGACAGTCAAAGACCTATAACTATTAACATCGGTTCATCTTTATTTGTGTGTGTTGTAGGCTACTGACGGCAACCTAGTTTTCACTTAAACTAGTCAAACTATTACTAGGTAATCTAGTTTCATTTTCAAAACTAGGTATTACATTGATTAAAACCAGATAAACTAGGTAAACATCGATTTGCAACATTTTAGACATTTTTTAAAAAATTTGACGATTGAAATCACCGAATTGTCAATTTCGAAAGCATATTAACAACGAATATTTGATTGACGTAGTTTTTCGTACTAGGTACTTACTTTTTTGCTTCAGGTACTAAGTTAGTTTTTTTGATTACCTGGCTAAAAATTGGGTAAATTTATTTATTCTTCCTAATTAATTACCTATAGGTAAAACCTCAAACAGGTATGTACTTTGCAAAATAAACTCGGTAAACTAGGTATACTAGGGACGAGGTACAACCCGGTACATTTACCTAGATTTGCCAACACTGCTGCAGACGCACTTGAATATGGCCTGGCACTGTAATAAATATTCAGTAAAATCCCCGCTATATGACAGTAACTTTACCTGGTGATATAATTCTGAAATCGATCCTTTTTACCAATTATGGGCGGCTGATGAAACGCACCGACGAGGCGAGGTCCATCAACAGTCCCATTATACTTGGGTTTAATCTCGTTAACAAAACGGTTCCAAACTTTTCAATTAATGCAAATCTACAGTAAATTTACTGTACTCTTGTTATAGCGTGTATGGATGCCTTTCAAATTGCTTAATAACGCTTTTCATTCCCCTGTATTCGCTTCTCACCAGTCTTCGCTAATACTTTTCTTATTTTATAAACCGAGAGGTACCTTGCAAGTCGTTTCCCAATTCTGCGACAAACGGGTCCAGGTTGGTTGATTGTTGCAGATTGCAGGAATAAAGCATTCTTTTGCTGAAAATGTAAGAAACATGAAAATAAATTTAGTCTATCATGTTGCGTAGAACTAAGAAGATTCCAAAAACATGTTCTATGAAACAAGAGCTGCTAACGTACGGCGCCATTGAAATAAAGTAACATTTTTTAATGGAATATGCTTCTTCCCGACCCAGAATATAATTTGGATGCATAATGTACAACAACTGTAATTTTGTGATTTCGGATATTTGAGAATGGCCCTAATTAAAAAAAATTTTCAAATTTTTACACAATGACACATGCTCACTCTCAATCATGAATGTACCTGAAATTTTAGTTACTAGTGATATCGTTATAAACCTATATTCCTAACACAAAAAAGTATAGTATTATGGATGACATGGAAGCACCATCGCCATCATTTTTCAAAACATCGAATTTTTCCAAATTGTACAATAATTGTTTCAACGTAATAAAATGGCGGCAAAATTGGCGAAGACTGAATTAGCTTTTGTTGCAACATGTGTTCACGATATATATTTATATTCAATATAGGAACGCAGACATGGCCTTAATTCCAATATTTGACAAATTCAGAGAGTAAAAATGATATTGTTTATTTGGCAGATACTGATATATCGATGTCTTAATTCAGCAGATTGCTTTGAAATATCACCGAATCCCAAAAATTACATATATTGGTGACTTTAGCAAATATCATGAAAATACTTTTTTTCCTATTTATGAAAAGTATAAAATCGAATTGTTTTGCAAGGTACGGTTTCGTCATGATTCAAAACCAGCAACATTTTTGAGTGTTTTGACGTACATTGGCAACATCCGAAGAGAAAAGTAACCAGCCAATAGTAATAATCGTTGTTTGCGTATTCGATAAAATTCGATAAAAGTCAACGAATAAAAAAAAACTATATACAGACCGGTGGCTCCGATAATATTGAGTGCAAATATCCAGAAAATATTCTTATTTACAACATTGGCTTTCATTGTAGGTGCTTCAAATACGAAAACAAAAAACTTTTTGAAAATCATTTATAATACAGCTACGATACGAACTCTTTACTGTCAACGTCAAATGAGATAATGTTCACTGGTACTATAATGTCAGAATATATATATTTTTTTTCCATTTTTTCAGTCGATTTTTTTTTTCATGACGCAACCAAATAACTCTCATATTGAATTCAAAAATCAGCTACTCTTACCTAGCTTAGATTAAATTACAATTGAAAACAAATCTGTTTATTTATTTTTTGTTATTTCTGTCTGCTGGAATTCATACATTGATAACTTTAGGTGTCAAATTGTTTTTAAAGAAGAATAATTAATGCCAAGCAAAAACAACAGATAAAATGACCAGCATAATTATCATTCACGTCAATTAACGAAAATAATGTATTTTAAATTTGGAAATTATAATCGACGCGATAAACTATGCCATCAGCTTTTCTTCATAAAACTTGATCCGCGGTTTTAAAGTAGTGATGGAAGGTTAAAGCATTGCCCAGGGCAGACAGAACCACCAACTGAATTTTATCATAGCGGTCCAGTCCTCCCTGGGATGTTTTCCACTTTGAGTGCAATTAGTGGTGCTTTATTATTTTACCATGTCTTTGCCATAAAAGTGGTCATTAGTCTCTTTTAGGCGTTGATGCCGGCTAGCTTAGAACGAATTTCATGAAAAGTTGCTTGGTTATTGTCTGGAGTGCTATAAAAATAAATAAGATAATACCTGTGGTGTGGTGAGCGTTTTTAGTCGCTAATATTTTACTAATGAAACCGTTTAATCACGTTCATTTTACATCTATTTTTGACGTTGGGGGTTGGTGATTTATAAATAGAATGAGTTAAAATAATATACCGTGCAAACTCGTTTAATTTCCTGATTATCCACTGAAATGAACTCGGTAAATAAAAACCGAACCAATGTTTGTAATAGTCTGCGTTATGTTTTTATTTCCGTGTTGATTTATAATTTGTCTGCCTATTTCCTCTATACGTCTGGTGAGTCAATTGGTTGTACCTGTACTACTTTCCTGGTCCAAGTTTTTTTTTTAAACAAAACCGTGCAAACTCACGTTTATTTATTAAATATTTACTGTATGACGCAGGTTTCAACAAAATTTACTCAGCAAGTTACTTGTATAATCTATAATAATGTAACGTTGCATTTAACTTAACGCATGTACTTTCATGAACTAGTTAAAATTGAGTCACTGATGGATCGTGCCGGCCAGGCCAGGTGTTTGTGGGTGTATTTGGCATTACTAATAACTGAAATCTATCTGAAAAATTAGCATGCTATTTCATCTTTTGTTTTTATAAAATATGATTGCCGATTTTTAGATGCGAAAATTGATTTCAGCATTAAGTGATTGGTTATGTTGTATAATATAATCATCTCGCTAGCGATGGTCGTGAGATTACGGTCACATATAGAGGGTTTGAAGTAAGAACCGTGTATGTCCATTTTCGATGTTTCGAGAAAAATGCAATTGAATTTTTGTGGAATTTTCAACGGCTTACTGCAACAAGCCCAGACATCCATTTTTGCTATTCAACCTGTCTTGATGTACTCAACACTGACATGTTTACCCGATATGTTTGTACCAGCATAATCAATATATAACGTCAATTAACAAAAATAATGCATTTGAAATTTGGAAATTAGAATCCACTCGATGATCTATGCCATCAGCGACTCGATTTCTTAATAAAACTTGATGTGCGGTTTTAAAGTAGTTATGGAAGGGTATAGCATCACCCAGGGCAGATGAATTTTATCATAGTGGTTCACTCCTCTCTGTGATGTTTTCCAATTGAAGTGCAGTTATTGGTGCTTTATTATTTTACCATGTCTTTGCCATAAAAGTGGTCATTAGTCTCTTTTAGGCGTTGATGCCGGCTAGCTTAGAACGAATTTCATGAAAAGTTGCTTGGTTATTGTCTGGAGTGCTATAAAAATAAATAAGATAATACCTGTGATGTGGTGAGCGTTTTTAGTCGCTAATATTTTACGAATGAAACCGTTTAATCATGTTCATTTTACATCTATTTTTGACAGAGTCATTGGGGGTTGGTGATTTATAAATAGAATGAGCTAAAATGTTATACAGTGGAAACTCGATTAACTCGATTAAATGAACTCGGTAAATAAAAATCGAACCAATGTTTGTAATAGACTGCGTTATGTTTTTATTTCCGTGTTGATTTATAATTTGTCTGCCTATTTCCTCTATACGTCTGGTGAGTCAATTGGTTGTACCTGTACTACTTTCCTGGTCCAAGTTTTTTTTTGAAACAAAACCGTGCAAACTCACGTTTATTTATTAAATATTTACTGTATGACGCAGGTTTCAACAAAATTTACTCACCAAGTTACTTGCATAATCTACAATAATGTAACGTTGCATTTAACTTAACGATTGCACTTCTATGGACTAGTTAAAATTGAGTCACTGATGGATCGTGCCGGCCAGGCCAGGTGTTTGTGGGTGTATTTGGCATTAGTAATAACTGGAATCTATCTGAAAAATCTGTTTTCTTCCAGCTTTGCAATATGTCATAATAAAAGCACGGTACTCGAATAACTTCCTGATCATCCCCTGAAATGAACTCGGTAAATAAAAACCGAACCAATGTTTGTAATAGTCTGCGTTATGTTTTTATTTCCGTGTTGATTAATAATTTGTCTGCGCATTTCGTCTATACTTTCCTGATCCAAGTTTGTTTCTTTTTGCAACAAAACCGTGCTAAATTCCGTTTATTTATTAAATATTGACTGTATGGCGCAGGTTTCAGCAAAATTTACTCACCAAGTTACTTGTATAATCTATAATAATGGAACGTTGCATTTAACTTAACGCATGCACTTTTATGAACTAGTTAAGATTGAGTCACTGATGGATCGTGCCGGCCAGGCCAGGTGTTTGTGGGTGTATTTGGCATTAGTAATAACTGGAATCTATCTGAAAAATCTGTTTTCCAGCTTTGCAACATGTCATGATAAAAGCACGGTACTTGATTAACTTCCTGATCATCCCCTGAAATGAACTCGGTAAATAACAACCGAACCAATGTTTGTAATAGTCTGCGTTATGTTTTTATTTCCGTGTTGATTAATAATTTGTCTGCGCATTTCGTCTATACTTTCCTGATCCAAGTTTGTTTCTTTTTGCAACAAAACCGTGCTAGATTCCGTTTATTTATTCAATATTGACTGTATGGCGCAGGTTTCAGCAAAATTTACTCACCAAGTTACTTGCATAATCTACAATAATGTAACGTTGCATTTAACTTAACGCATGCACTTCTATGAACTAGTTAAAATTGAGTCACTGATGGATCGTGTCGGCCAGGCAGGTGTTTGAGGGTGTATTTGGCATTAGTAATAACTGAAATGTATCTAAAAAATCTGTTTTGCAGCTTTGCAACATGCCATGATAAAAGCACGGTACTTTTTCAACATAATTTATACATGTCGTCTAATTTGGATGATGGTATTAGCATGCCATTTTATCCTTTGTTTTTATTAAAAATGATTGCCGATTTTCAGATGCGAAAATTGATTTCAGCATTAAATGATTGATTATGTTGTATAATATAATCAACTCGCTAGCGATGGTCGTGAGATTACGGTCACATATAGAGGGTTTGAAGTAAGAACCGTGTATGTCCATTTTCGATGTTTCGAGAAAAACGCAATCGAATTTTTGTGGAATTTTCAATGGCTTACTGCAACAAGCCCAGACATCCATTTTTACTATTCGACCTGTCTTGATCTACTCAATACTGACACGTGTACCCGATATGTTTGTAGAAAAAATTTTCCATGAGCAAATAACCTCTAGGAGTTGGACATCAACCATTCTTGCAGACGAACATGCACTTTTCGCGTCTGTTTTTGTGGACATAATAATACTAGGCAATTAGATCTAAATTAAAATATAATTTCAGTAACTCTGTAAAATTAACTCTTTCAAAGCAACGATACACACGATTGTACTTCAAAAATATTAAAAAATCAACAGAATATATAACGAAACAACTACTAGCGTCGAGACTTAAAGTCAAAACGGTGTTAGCACTTTGTCGCTACTGCCTCAATAGCGTTTTGTGACGAAACAATGGCTATGGAATGATAACTGCTTCGTCGAACAATGCTACGCCACGACTAAGATTTTTATGCTTGACACATGTAAAGCATGGTATGTAATAGATTAATAAAAAATTGCATGGTACCAAAAACTCACCAACAAGATTGGCTGTCATTCCGCATTGCTAAACTTTGCAAAGGCTAAGCTAACGGGCTCATTTAGACAGTCATCGTTGAACTCACCATGGACATAATACAGTTTTAACAAATGAGAATTGTGCAAAATGGCCGTCAATCACTAATCAGAGAATTTATTTTGTCAAGCATGTTTCACTCTTTATCCGCGTCACAATCCATCATGATTTATAAAACATATCATTGAGACGAAATTTTTTTTTATTTTTTGATCAAAAAGCTGATAGATTGATTTGCGCTACATACTATGTACTGTGAAAGATATTTTTCGCATAATTTTCTCTCTCAAAAAGGTAGCGCTTTTATTGTATCAAACAACAAATGAGAACACTCGGTCCCCATTTTGAATTTTGAACAATTTCAGTAATGGCTTTTGTAATTATCTTTTAACCCAGAAGTTTTATTTACTAAATATTTCCATAATTTTCAAAATAATTTTGGAAATACTTTCGAAGAATATACTTCTGAGCGTTGATATATGAAATAATATGTTTCATTTTATTCAAATCTGCTCTCATGAAGGCCGGAAGCATTGCGTAAAAAGAGCATGCAGCTATTTCACGTTGTAATACCAGAAACTGCATTCTAAATGGAAGAACCGAGAGAACTGAAGTATTATAATAAATTGTAATTAGTGGTATTTGCTCTGGGCGTATAAAATAAAAATAATCCACTACAATGTCCTAGTCACACTGGAGCCACTTGCAAAAGCTACCACGTTGTCTTCGTACAGATTCTTGTATTCTTTATTTATTCTTTCAAGCATAAGCTGTTATATGACACCCAGGCCACATCTCATTCTCTGTATACTATTGCTGTCCAATCTGTCTGGGATTTTTCTGCTGTGTCGTTGCTGATACTACATTTAAAGTAGTTTTTGTCATATAAACGTTTGTTAGTTAGTTTTTCTTGTTTCTACTGCTACTAACAATTTTTTCAAAAATTTCGAAAGGCTAAACTATTGTATTTTGACGTAACTAAGCAAGAAAAAAATACAAAGTTCAGAAATTATTCATAACTTTTTCCAAAATCGAATTTAGACATATCATGCTACTTCTGCCCTAGCTTAGAAAGACTTAAAAAAAACATATTTTGATAACATTTTTAATGTTATTGACAGATTGGTACCACATTTTATTTATTAGCCCCAGCCAGTAGTTTTATCATATGAATTTTCAAGAAAGCGACATGCTTGTCATAAAAATCTAACCAAACTGGTTTTGCCTTGTACGAGGTGCAGGCTATCAGTAGCTCATGATTTACAAATAAATTTGATTTTATATACAATTTTATTTTGACTTGAGCTTCCATTTTTCGCCAACAATATCGTGCTAAAATTAAAGCTTAAAAGTGATACGATTAGAGAGTGTAAATATACACACAGTATTCTATATTTCTACATAATAGTCAAATAAAATCAGTAGTATCTAGAAAACGGAGCTTTTATTTCTCCTTTATTTTCCGTATGGAATCCACCCATAGTAGTTTCTGTCATTTGGATGCAAAACCTCATCTTTGTCGTTTGTAACGTCGTCATATTGATAAAATCTCTGTTTTACTGTAAAAGGGTCAGTAGCGACTTTCTGATACATTTTTTTTTCAAATTAAAATTTTTAAAATGGAACCTTTTTAAGTCCAAATCGATCACGAAGATTGACCATAAAATGCAATCAGAATTTCCAATTAAAAATATAGATTCTTAGGTATGAGTCAATGATGTAACACCGACGTCCAGAAGCGGTCAACCAACCCAATCATGCACGGTAAGAGATATTTGAGAAAATCCGCTACAGATGTTATGAACTCAAAACATTGTGTTCAATGGTTGGAATTGAAAATTGGACAGATATTCAATGACTGAAGAAAATTTCCTTCTTTAATGATATATCTTGCAGAATGATCATGAAATGCTAATGAAAAGGGTCAGTCAGCCATCATTGGAATCATGATGCTTTTATGGAAAGCTTCCGGTCTAGATTTTAGTTACATAACAATCAATCATAAAATACTATCATTTATATTACCGAACTATTGTTATTAAACCAAAATCGTTGTTTTCAAATTTTTAGGCATTGGATTCAGACATGCCAACCTTCCTAATACCCGACGGCTCATCACTATTACTATTTACCTTTGTTTGTTGTTGGCCCAGGTTTCGACATGTTTTCTTCACAATGCTCAAATTTTACCAACAACTCTTTTAATTCACGTACGATGACATTCAGAGACGTACGAATGGCTGATTTATCTCTGCAGTCTGAAAAATGTACAAACGTTATTAAAAGTTGATATTATCGAGGTACTGAATCAAAATATTACGAGATGATACATTTTCGAATAGCCTACAAGCCTTGATCGCATACGAAAAATCCGGGCATGGAAGTACGTCATAAATATTTTTTTAGTGCATTTGAGATGTGGATATTTCCAAAATTTCGCTAGTCTTCGGCACACATATCCTTTGATTTAAAATAATCATAAGAGATTTGTGCAGTTTGTAGCAGAGAAATTCCATTTTAATTCATTTAGAAAATTTTGTAAATAAAATTCATAAATTATATAAAACTTTATAAATTTGCGCGCGCTTTTAAGCACTATTTTTTAGGTTGCTTTCCAAACGCCGACTTGGTTCCAGCGCCCATCAATCAAAAAATAATCAAAATATTTTATCATATCAAAAACGAGTCACACCGCTGATCCGCCTTGCAAGAGAAGTTGTCTAGCATATCAAGTTATTTGATTCCTCCAACTCAGCAGTGAACTACTATTGTCTTTGGATTCTTTTTACCTCAGCCAAACACTTTTGCTTACGCGAAAAAAATGTTTCTCATAAAAATGTTATTGTTACCTTGATTATTCATAACACCTTCTTCATTTCTTTGTCCGTTTATTACTTCATTGTTGGTTAACATTCTAGATTCCGTACATACAACAACTGTCATTGTAACGAAAAACAAAACACTAGTACAATAGATTCCTGCTAATTGTCTTTGTTTTATTGTGTTCATGGCGTGATTATAAGTTAATATTCAAATTTTAGCTAGTTCAATAACAAAGAAAACGTCAATATTTGCACAAGATAGTAGAAAAATATTTTTCAGATAGGAGGTTAGAAAAAACATTTGGCTGAAACATATAGTGGTCGATTGTTTTTTATTACAGTCACTAACCTGTGTGGATCGCTAGGGGTGGGCGATTCGATTCGGTGATTCAAATCTATTCGGAGCACAGATTATCCTAATCAATCGTGAATCGGACATATAAACAAAAATTTGTTGAATGGAATGCAATTTTCACTTAAACGACAAAATACAATCTATTTTGGTCAAATTTGTATTATGTCGTTAAATTGTGATTAAAAATACACCGCTTTTAAGTTTGTTTATGCTAATATTTGTGATTCATAACTGCAGTTTTTTATTTATCATAATAAAACCTATTATAGTGATAATATGGAATATTTGACGTTTTTATGAAAAGCGCGAAGCTATCCGATTCGAAAAAAATATTCGAATAAGATTCGAAGTCAAAATGATTCGGTTTTGCCCAGCCCTATGGATTACCCTAAACAAAGCTAGTACGAGAAACCACTTAGAGAAAACCACGGTCATTGATGCTGAATAGATGTGATTTTTTCAAGTTGCTGCGCGTTCCGTCAGCGACTCAAGTTTAACAAAATCTGTTTAGATGAAATTATTCTGACTACGGAATGGGTTATACACCTCTATTTATATAGAATTTGGACTGACATTTCTCACCAAACATGGGAAGAAATAACGAAGATAAACCGGAATAAATAACAGATTTATATTTTTTATTTTATCTATACAGGAAGCACGGATTGATATCAACATAGAAGAAATATCATCGAATACTTTAAATCTCTGCGTATTCCTTTTTTGGTATTGTACACTGATCTTTAAAGTAAGTGTTTGTATCCTGTTCTCAAATTTATTTCTGACATTTTATCCAACCGAATTTAAAATCACGCTTTTTTTATCTAGATAAATCTGCTCGATGTCACAACGTAGCATACCTTTCTGTGATTGATGTTCGGACTTGAGTAATTTATCTGTGTTCAATGGGCATCGGATACTTTTTCTTGCCGAACATGATTAAAAACATTTATTCTGGGATTCAAAAATTTCAATAATTCATTGTGGGCTATGAGACAATTCCTAAATGTACAGCGATGAACGTAATGTTCCACTCTTGAATAGATTACCCAGAAAAGTGCATATACGTGCGACCACTCAGTCCAATCAGATTTTTTTTGCTTTGCCAAGCATGAGTTACTGATGGTCGCGCCTCGGCGGCGCGATCCATCAGAAACACATACTTGTCAAAATCTATGTGCGTTGATTAGGGGTAGTATGAAGGACACGGGGTTTTCAGTTTGACGGAGTCTATCCGATTCTATATGAAAAAAATTTATTGTGGGACATGATGGATACATCAATTGAATCCTGTCGATGCCTATGTGAATAGAAAACCTTTTACTTATACAAGCTAAGTAAATGGAGAGCAGTTTGGTACAGTTGTACGAATACATATGTTTACAATATGTTTATGTAAACAACTCATCGTTTTTTTGGCAAACTGGATGGATCACCCACAAGAAAGGCTCTGTACCTAAGGCAACTTCGAGGCGAACATGGTTTGAGTTGTTAGAAAGATATGATCTTTCCGGTTCGGTCGACCCTACCCAAGTTTTTACGTACTGGATTTAGACATGGCATAGTCGGGCTTGTGGGGTCTCGAACCCGAGACCCGAGCTTGCAATGGTAACACGATAACCACAAAGCCAACGAGCCCGAAATCCCACGCTCATTTATATTATCTATCGTGGTGTTACCATCTCTATTCAAGCTAACTCTAGATGCTTAACTGGGTAAAGGCGGTGAACAGACGACCATCGAACCTTTGATCTTGATATAAAGATCTTACATAAATAAATGTACCCCATTCCGTGAGCCTACGATATCATTTCACTAACAAGAAAACCTTTTGGAAGAAAAATTTATTTTGACCAAACGTCAGTAAACCATATATTTTTTAATTTAATATTTAAATTTATCAACAAACAAGCAATTATTACAGAGAATAAATTATCCCGGCAAGGATGAAGCATAGACGAATTGTACCCCAAAACACAATACCTATTTAACCCATGATTGTCAAAACACGTTGCGACCAAGTCACAAGTCACATATATTTTATTAAGTATGGGTCGATGATGGATCGCGCCGCCAGTCGCGGTCCAGCTGTGGCTCTTGCTTAACAAAATCAAATTTCTAAAATTTCGTGGCAGATTGAATTACTTGAAGAAAACTGGAATAAAAAGGCGAGGCGGGGTTTCATCACTATTTTCCGAAAGGCATCCATCCGTAATAATTTCTCTCCCCTATGTTTATATCTCTCTCGTCTCCTTCGCTTACAACATCGTCGTACGTGTGCGGACGTTGACTTGCAGCTGAATCTAAAAATACAAAGCATAACTTGCAGAAGTAATTTCTATTGCTAAACGGGTTCGAAAGGGTTATCATGGGATTATCAAATTTTCTGCACAGAATAATTACCCTGCCATGATAAATTCAGGTTTGCGTGACCCTTGTTTAAAGTAGAACAAGTTGACGAGTAGGCTTTGAGTTAAAAATAGATAGCATCTTTGGGACGTTTTGTCAACGACCTTTACATATTTTAATACCAGGTTTCAGCTTTAAATTATCCATATTCGTGCAGCATTCTTAAATACATTGCTGGCATGTGTCTAAAATCTCTGTAAACTGTCAAGAGTTACCTCTTTTTGGGTATCTTTGCATTAGAGAAAAACTTTGTATTTTTCAATTCGGTTTCACAAAAAGCCGACATTGTTCAAAAGAGCAATGTCACAGCAGACGGCTAACACTTGCATGCTAATATTTCAATTTCTCGTTCAATTTCAGAACGACCATTAGTTAAATTTATATTATTACGATGATATTTTTGAATTATTTGCTATATCAGGTGGAATACTGAAATACATACATACACACGCGCACTGCTGCGATTTAAAAGCTTCCCGATCAAAAATTTAATTTTGTCATGCACGAGTCACAAATGGACCGCGCCCTGTGGCGCGATCCACCAGTGACTCTCGCGTGACAAATTTTCTAGCTGATTTCCATGCTTACCTTTGCTTGAAGACGGGCCCCCTGTTGGCATTGTAGATTTGCAATATTCTAAATCTCTCTGCAATTGCTTGAATTCTTGAACCATCTTGTTAAGAGCGATTTGAACTTCGGCCAGACCGTTTCCATCTAAATATTAAATTTATAAATGTACGTGAACTTGGCTTATAAATGTCGGGTAGCCTCCAAATTATAATCGTCGGTGGAAAACACCTTAAATTAAATAGATAAACAATTAAATATTAACAAGTATTCAGGCCACTTGTTAGGGAATAAAATATAAGTAATAGAGGCCCAGTTATTCTTTTATCGAAGAATACACATAAATAGTAATTGGATTTTGTTTTATTGAAATTTCAATTATCCGTACCTTTTTGTAGATGGTTATTGGGAAATAATATGTGTTTAAGGATTATTATTTATTTTTATGTCTATCTTTTTACGTTAGGCAAAGTAAGGTTCTTTTGGCAGTTGGCCGAATCATTTGAAATCGAAATATAATTTGCATAACACTTTTTTGGAACAGATCGAAATACAAATTCTTCATAAACAGTAGATGCCCAGTTTTTACTCTCACAAATGGCTCCACTCTTTTTGTCATTATGATGGAAAAAATTAATTGTTGTTCGTATGATCGGTTCAAAACTGATTCAAATAAGTCATGATTCGATTCCATTCGAATTACCGAATTGAATTGCCCCGCTTTACTGGGAAACCGGAATCTTTTGTCTAAAATATTAAGCGCTCGTTGTCATGGATCCTTCAGATTATTGTACATTAACCTATATTCTATCCATTTTTTTGCAAAGCTCCAGGAAGATATCGTTTGCAGAAAATCGTCGTCAGAAAATTTGCTATCAAGCAAGTTTGTTTAGTTTGGATCACTGATGAATCGCACCGATGAGGTGCAGATCATCAGTGGCCCATGCATACAAATGTAAAATTTTGATTCGTATTATATTCTATTTTACTCTTGTAATTCATTATAAATGAGGAAGCAAATCTTAGAACTGAATCAAGAAGCCTTAAACAACAAGGAAATATTTTAAAATAAAACAGAAAACGACCAAGTTGAAAAAGGTGAGTGAAAGATAATAGGGCATTATTTCATAAATATTTATAAAACTAAAATGAAAACGGATCAGAAATGATCAAATTTCATCTGTACCGCGGTGCAAAACGGTGGTTCGTTTAATCCACTTTACATGAACACGTTTCTAAGATTACCATACATATTTAATGTCTTGCAACCGTTTGGTCGAAATATGCTATCGTGTGCTCTTCCACATATTTGTAATTTACTTCTAGTAATTATTATATTTTGTGCCCCATAGACATCTTTTAACATTAATAATATAATTATCAATTGTGTTTCTGACTGTTCTAAATCAGTTTTTTTCTAATTATCGCACAACCAACACATAAAACTGTGTATAATTGGCAAGAGCGTTGAACTACATTGCTTAGTTCCGATATTGCAACATAAGCAATGTTTTTGATTGGATATAGGTCAATATTCATATCTCGCAGATGAAAAATTCTCGAAAACACGATTCAAACATATGGCAAAACACGATCCCTTGAGCAGTTAAGTCGTATTTTTGACTTTCCTGTCTTTCCTGTACGCTGTAATGCCATCAGCTTTACAGTTGCTTAGCACCATATTTTGTTATGGAACGACGGAAATATGAAATTTCCCAGGTTGCGAGTGCAGCAATTAGTGCGCTTTTTGAGGTAGCGCCGAAATCTATAAAAAATGCACCGATTGACACATATTTTTTCAGCTGTAATCGTAACAAATATTGATAAAATAGGTAGCGTCGTCGAGTTTTGCACTCGTCAAAATATCATTTTTCGCAACAATTCGAAAAATATGATGAGTATCGATGTCACAATGGCGCAATAAACATACAAATCGCTGGACCTATTGATGAGCAACAAGCAATAAAAAATAATAAATAATAAATTTGAAATGAGAGAAAAAATAATCGGATGTGAATATTTATCACTTTTTATTGTTAAGATTACCGCTCCGCCATTGCATTATTTTTTATCTGTATTCTGGCTGTTTATTACGTCCCCAACAGCACATTCACTTTCGAAAGCATGGTCCATCAGTGACACATGCTTAGCGTAAGATATTTATTAGGATAAAATTTTTGTAAAGTGTTCATAGCAACAAAAACTTGCAAAATGTAGGTGGAATTTTAGTATTTTAAGGACTATGTACAACCAAAATTTTGTTATTGTTCAATGGCATTGATTGGGGCGAAGTTTGGAATGGAAGTACCTTGCATCTTACGGTTTGTTTGGATCAATATTGATGAAATATCAGCCATATATTTTTTGATTTTTGTATCGGGGTAAATTGGATTGACAACGAAAGACATTTAGTATGGAATTATTGTGATTGATGTGATTTGATTCGAAAATTATTAAAATCAGATTACAGTTCTGTGACACAGACTTCCAACTACCTAACTCAAAACTTACGTCCTCCGTGTAAATTTACTTCTTTCCCACTTTCTCTTGCGTCATTGCTTGAATATGTTCTAGACTCAACATATGAGGGAATGGTTAGAACACATATCAATGTAAACGCCCAAAAACATGCGGTTAGTTTTGTAACACGTCTTTCGCTCTTCAATATTTCCATTGCCTAGATTTTTGTAAACTTTTGATCAAGTTAAATAATATTCCTAAAACTGTGATGTATATAAACACACGAAATTAAAGAGCAATGTTCATTTTTCGAATAACCCATTACGTAACCGACAGCACTTAAACATAATACCATGTTGTCATAGCAGGTTGAAGATCTCGGGTTCGAGTCGCGGTCAGGCTCGTTAATAGTGCCCACCACTCAACCTAGACTGAAATAACTTTGGTTTGCTCGGCCGAACCCGAAAGTTCATATCATTCCAACAACACTGAGCCCGTTTGCCTATAAGTAGCCGCGGTGCCTTGTTCAGTGTAATCCACTAGAATGTTCGCGTATAAAAATGTCTTGTGAAGGATGTGTCACTGATTGTTCGCGCCGCCACATTATTATAGAGATTGAATTTCCAACATTGATCAAACTGAAAAGATTGTCAATATAAACAGATAACTGTGGCCAAAAACATCTAAAAATATCGTTTTCCTAATCCGCATTGAATAGTTGACATTAGTTTGTCACATAACACACGCAAACTAGATAATCAGCTTATTTTTTTAAATTTCGTTAACAGACAAGAGAATTATTTTTAGCAATATATTTTTGATTATCAATTATATTTTTAACAATTTTATAGTCACAATTAAAGGTGTTTGGTGTATATGAGTGTATAAAAAAAATTTAAAATAATTTATTTAACTTGAATCTGTGGATTAAGTCGCAAAATTGGTTATTGATAATGCAAATATAAAAATATCAAAACATTGAAACGACTTTGAAATTTATTTTCAAATTTTCTCCAATATGGAGTGTGTTCTACAGTGATAAACTTCCCCCTTCCCGGTGTATATCATGAAATGATATAATATATAAAAGCGATATGGGAACGATAATATTATATTCCATTACATTGGAAAGCCTCTCTCTTTCCATCAATTTCTTTTCTATAATCTGCAAAGCATCGTTTACGACTTCTCTCTTACGCTCCAACTCAACCCTCATCTGATATGCATCGTTCATGTTATATACACGGCATGCCTTTTTTTCTATTTTTTGTACCACAGCAAAGAGTTTTGTTTTATGGTCAAACTTTTATATTTCAATGAAAAAAGAAAGAGAAAAAATTTGAATTAAAAATATGTATAATGTAGTATTATTCATCATGTGTGCGCCATAAATGAAAGCGCCTAATGGCGCGTCTCATTTATGGTGCACACAGGGTACATATGCGATTCATTCACCTTTTTATCTTTTTAATTTTTTTTTGCAGTTCCTCTGAGCTCAAATCTTCACTTTTGAAATCGATACATAATCACAATATGGCATTTGTGTCTGCACTAAAACTAACGTTCGGTGAAAGTTTATCTACAAAATGATTGCTTGTTGTCTGAATGATAATACATATCAACATATATTCATGGTTAACTAAAGTATACTTGTACCCAGAAATTTGCATGATTTATGTATTGATAAATGTCGATGTAGATTAAATAATGTTTAAAATGTAGGTCGGATCACATCGACTGGGTTCGATTTCATTTCGAGTCATACGAAATAGATCATAGTGTAGTACTTATAGCACTGAACACTGTAGTACTTTTGGTGTACTGTAGATTGCTCCTGACTTCACGCCACATTTTCTATTTGTCCTCCAATTCTGACTAATGCCTAATTCTAGAAAAAGGTTGACTGTTCGACGTCCCTACGAACTCTTATCGTTAGACATAGATGGTTTCCACATAACAATATATTCGATGATTATAGACAATGCTATAAGAATATGATGATTATAGAGACCAAGCAGACTTCTTTTTCCACAAAAATACATAATCTGAATAAAATTATATATTTTTGTGCAAGCGTGTGTCGCGAGATATATTCAACAGGAAATTGTAATACTAAAAATTCATGTCATCGTGAGAATTGCTATAGTGTCACACGAGAAATATTTGAAAGAATATTCCAATGGATCATGCTTGATAATGTTATATGATGTCTCGACAATCATTAATGGCCTATTCTTGATTCTATACACTGGAATGTTGTCAACTTAGGGTGCAGTGACCATTGGCTACATTAGACACGTATAAATCTTTTTTCATAAAACAAATTTAGAATTTCAACTTCATTACAACGCCCGTTTGTCTCTCTATCTTCTGTTAGAATTTGTAAAAGGATAACTAGATATAAAAATACAATGTTGCTTATTCATTTCGGTATCTGACAAAGATATGCTCAACTGAACAAATGAAACCCTACGGTGTGCGTGGGATGGGGTTAATTGAATAACTTGGAATTCGAATCTAACTCGGATAATATTTTTCAACTCGAACCGCTATTCCGTCTGATCAAATAAATGTCAAGTTATTTTTTAATATTTGCCCAGTTAGGAAAATATTGAAATTTATACTTTGTATTCAAATTCTTCTTACTCCGGTAGCTTTTTTACCTGGACAAAAATATTTAATGAAAAATCTGCTCTTAAGCATGGAACACTGATGGATCGCGCCGTCGAAGCGCGGGTCATCTGTGACCTAGGCATGTGAGAATAACATTTATGATTGCTCATGATAGATTCACAAATAATTCGACTTATTTGTGCTTCGAATTGATTCGAATGGTCGTGTCGATTTACCCAGCCCTAGGTGTGGACTGGTGTGGACTCGCATTAATGTGAATACTGCATTCACCTTACCCACTGTAAATTCTGCGCTGACCACACACAAAGTGTGTGAGCAGGGATGACCATAATAGAATTTGACAATCCAGAAATAAAATACAAAAAATATCACGTTCTCATTCCACAGAAATGTAAGTTTATGGCAAGCTTCCGTTAGTCTAACTAAGCTAGTCTAACTACCACTAACAATCATCTTGTCTGAAGAAGGTAAACTATGTTCTAACGGAAGCTTACAATAAACTTTTATTTTTGTAAAATGAGAACATGATATTTTTGTATATATGCTTAATCTTATCTCATTCGTGTATACTTGTGAATCCTCTCACACACGAATCCTGGACTTTAAGGAAAAAAGGATAGGTAGATCATTGCTAGATATCAACGAAACCCAGGAGTTAAAGTTTGAGATCTTCGAATCAATTTTGGTAAAATAATTTATTGTTCTTGATTTTCCGTTTCAAGTGGACGTTATTTAAGTTATTACTACAGTTTTTGTTCTTGCATTCCAAGCGAACTTGATAATTTTCCCGTCATAATACTTTGTAAAGCAGCACAATTAGACCTTATTTTAATTAGTCAAGTTTGGGCCTCAGATGGAAGCGATCCATTTGAGACTTCTGCACGATACATAAATTAGGTATGGTTGATTTTTTTTTCGATTGGTATACGTTAAGTTTTATTATTTTTCCAGGTTTTAAGATTTTTATGAATCAATGCTCCAAAATTCTTGTATCCGAAATAGCGCTGGGTTACCTAGAACAGTGAGTAAATTCCTACGTTAGCGCATACCTATTAAGCGAGCTATAAGTTATAGTGCTGTTGGAAAAAAATTAATATTCTCAATTTCTACCCAACGCTGCTAACAGAAGAAGAAGTCGTGGATGGTTTCACCATCGCGCAGGGGTGATACCACTCACTACCATTCGCTGGGAATATTTTCCGCGAAAAGTTCAGTTCTTGGTACTACATTTTGTTGGCTCCATTTTCACATTGCTTCCGGCCTTGCTCATAGTGAATTTTAATAAAAAAAAGTCAAATAAATAATTACTGAGCCATCGCGCTGGATAGTATCTTCGATATTCCAACTGTGGCTGGTCAAAACCAAATAATTTAAAACTCATATCTGATTTGTATAGTTTGCTTGAATCAAGTGATTAATTTCCATGAATAACAAATAACGCGCTTGTACCGTTATAATTTCCTAGTTAAAAAGGTTAATAGATATGAAGCTACGAATTCTTTAATACAGATATGAACGAAGTATTAAAGGCAATGTTATATGAATTCACTGTTCATCTTTTGGACACAAATACACTTGCAAAAAATTTCATTTTTAAACTATGATATTTCGTCTTTATTTTAGATTTTTGTACATATGGTCGCTCTGGGCTTCAATCCATTTGTAACCCATACTGGTTAAAATATGCTTGACATGTAATTTAGCATTGGTGAATTTGATCGGTGAATTAAATTTGTATATGCCAAGTATTATTTGTATTTTATGTGGGTTGATGGAATTGAAAAAGGCAAATTTTTGAAGAAGAATTTTACAAAATATAATTTGATTTTAAGAACCAAATTTCCATTTCCAGTAAGAATATTATTTCGCAAAGCATGAGTCACTGATAGATCTCGCTATCCTCAGCGCGATCCATCAGTGACTCATACGCGAACAAAATTTGTTTGGACAAAAGATGGCTGACGTGGTTAATCTCATGACATTGGTAATCCATGTAAGGTTGATTGATGGTGTGAAACCCTGATCACATCACGTTACAGGCCGTCGAACTTGGAAGCAAAACATTAATATTAATGATGACTACTTTGAATGATTGGATTGTACCTCGTGTACTGAACGATTGCGCTACTTGTAAGAATATGTTATTAAGGTGTCGGTTTTATTTATTATTTTATGATATTTAATATTTATTTATTTTATTTATTTTAGGGAGAGGAAAGCCGAGATAACGAAAGATAGTGGTTGACCCGACTGTGCACAAAAATCGTTTGGGCACGTCAGAGGACAGATGCTTCAACAACCCATGTAAATTAGTAAAATGGGTACCATTTTGATTTATATCATATTTTTTGAAATTATTTGTATATTTCCAAAATGTAAAGATGTTACACAAAACTCTTCGTCTATTATTAAGGTTTGATATTATTCTAATGTTTAATAAGAAAGAAACAACAAAAAAGAAATAATGCTGTATGTAGTATAGTATGCAGTAAAATCTTCAAAATCGAAGCGTCATCAATTTTGAAATTTCTCGAAAAGTAATTTTCGATGGACACCAAAAATTATGACATCACTTATCTTGGAAGCAATCTTGGAAAAAATCCTTGAAATACGATCTACGGAAGCTTTTGATAGAAAAATAATGGCACAAAATACGAGATTGTGGGAATTTTTCATGTTTAATTAAAATTTGGGGTCATATTTCGGCGTGAATCAATCTTAAAAGATTTTCGAGATACTGCATGCGTATTAAATATACATGCGGACGAAAAGGTTTGACAAATAATACTTTTCAAAAACACGTAATCAAAACTAAAATTTTTACATAAATTTGCTATATGCATTTTTATTAGTCAAGCATGGACCATCAGCGAAACGAGCTAAACGGTACGTTCCATTAATAAAACAAGTTAAAACATCCTAAATTTTTATTGCCGAATTATGGATCTCATTCAGTGGCAATCAAATCATAAATTTTGTTTTGCCAAGCATGAGCCTCGTCGGACCAACCCTTGGCGTTGCGATCCAGCAGTGACTGAAGCTTAACAAAAAACGTGTTGTGTGAACCATCTATCACAGAATAGGGATTCTCCTGAAAAAAAAAATAAATAAACAGACATATACAAACGAAACTGGCCTATTTTTTACAAAACGCTCCGAGAAAATTAATTTTTAATGTTGAAAATGACCGGGGTGTCATTCATCTTGTTTGACAAAAATTAAGACAGCAGAAACAAATTTACATGGTTCTTTCGATCGGTCAAGTCAAAGATCGCCGCGAAAAGTCACGAGTCAGTGATTTGTCATCGGTCAAAGGTCAGATGATGGAGGGTGGAATAAGGAGAATGAGTAAATAGCTCAATTTATAATTCAGCTAATCCATTTTGCTTAAGACGAGATTTGGAGAAAATTCTCGAGACCACCCACGACAAACTTATTACCACATTTTATATTTACGACTAGGGCTGGGCAATTTAAATCGATTCGAAGCACGATTAATTTGAATCAACCGCGAATCGGTCATAGAAACAAAAAACATGTTAAGTGGACCAGGATTTTTATTCTTAGCGACAAAATACAAAATTTTGGTCAAATTTGGTTAAAATCTAAAAATTGTTGCTCTTAGTGTGAATTGAAAATACACTCCAAACTATAAATTTCTTTATTTTCACAATGGCGACAAGGTATAATATTAAAAATGGAATATATGCTACTTACAAAGAAATAGTGATTCGATCCTATTCGAAAAAATTATTCGAATCAGATTCGAATTCCAAATGATTCGGTTTTGCCCAGCCCTAGTTACGACTAGAGTTGGGCAATTCGATTTCGTGATTTGAGGCATAAATTATTCGATTCATTTGCGAATCAGTAACAAGAACAAAAACATAAAGTTGAATTTTCATATTCAACTATAAATGTGTGCAATCTTGCAAAAGAACATTTATCTGCGTCCTAAAAGATGACGTATGAATTTCAAAAAGTATCCGAATCAGATCGGAATTTGAAGTGATTCGATTTTTCGGAGCCTTAGTTATGGGCCATTGATGAACGAAACACCGTTTTATATATAAAGTTATGAGTATTTATATATTTTTTGCCGTGGTTGAATAGGTAATATTTCCAACCGACGATAGTGAACAGATATATTCACAATGATAGCTAGGAGCTACTTAATTACATTTCCTATAATTTCGATAAGCAAACATGAGTGAAATTCACTAACGGCCCATTTTTTATTGGAGATTGCTCTAAGCAAGACCGGAAGCAGTGCCATAAAAGCCTTAACTTACGACTAAAAATATAATTCCAGCAACTAGGGTTCGGCAAATTGATTTGGTGATTCGAATCGATTCGAAGTATGAATTATTCGAATCAATCGTGAATCGGTGATAGAAGCAAAAACTTTTTTGGTATTTTTAACGACAAAATGCAATCGCTTTTGGTCAAATATGACCAAAAGCGATTGTATTTTGTCGTTAAAATGAAAATATTCGCCCCTTGACTGGAGTGTAATTGAAAATACATCGCCTTTGAGTCTGTTTATGTTAATATTTGTAAATTTTTAACTGTAAATTTTTTAATTATCATAATGGACACAATAATAGTAATAGTAAAAATAGCATCAGCGATTAGATTCGAATCGAGAAAATTATCCGAGTCAGATTCGAATTTCAAATGATTCGGTTTTGCCCAGCACTACCAACAACTACAAGATTAAATAATAATAATACATAAAGACAACAATATCGAACAACAAAAAAAAAATTTGTTCAAGTCGTACGAAATCCGCGTTAGCGCTAATTGAATGTCTTTCGAAACATACCCATCTCGCTTCTGGCAAATTTTTTCATTATTGTTTAAGAATTCGTCGAAACACACGGACATGAATCCGATACTATTATTGTAGCCTTTCGTACAATCTGTCAATCTACGAAAAAACGATGTAAGATCAGATAACTCTATGCACGTATTTTGGTCACAGAATAAGAGACAGATTGAACGAAAATTGCCAAACAAAACTGTATAATTTCTGTAACATTTATTTTGTTCTCATGAATTATTTACTTGGGTACGTATGTGTATAATTGTTTGTGCTGTGAATCTTCGTATAAAGTCATATGAAAGGGACAAATGAAGAATCTACCAGTCAGAAATATTTTATCCGACAAGATTTTGTTAGGTATGTGTCACTAATGGATCACGCCGCCGCGGCGTGGTCCAATTTTGACAAGTACTTGACGAAATATAATTTCTAATTGAGAGTTATGTCCTGAAGACCTGACTAAAATTGAAGGTATAGGTTGTAGGTGAGGGTGGGCAAAACCGAATCATGTGGGATTCAGATCTGGTTAGAATAATTTTTGCGAATCGGATCGAATCACTAATTCCGTGTAAATAACAAATATTCCATTTTTAGTATTACGATTTGTGTCCATTGCGAAAATCAAGACATTTTTAGTTTTTAGTGTATATTTTCAATTTACACTCCATCTCAGAGCAACAATTTTCATATTTAAGCGACAAAATACAATCGATTTTGGTCAAATTGGACCAAAATCAAATGCATTTAAAGGCCACAAAACACGTATAGTTGTCTCACCGATGAATTACATTACGTTTCGGGTAATAAAATAAAAACGACAACGCACGCCTGCCTTGCTTTGCGTTAGCCGTGTTCACAAACGCGAACAAAGGACACGCATGCGGATCGTTGCGCTTGCGTAAAACGCAATGGTAAAACAAAACAAACAAGGAAAAAACGCAACCTACGCAAACGTGTAGTGCGACCTTAATCGTTAAAAATGGAAATTTTACTCCATTTGGCAAGTTTTTGTTCCTATGAACGATCCGCGATTGATTCGAATAATTTGTGCTTCGAATCGATTCGAATCACCGAATCGAATTGCCCAGTCCTAGTTGTAGGTAAGTACATTACTAAGTATGGGTCACTGTTGGATTACGGTAAGAAGACGTGGTGCATCCGTATCTCATTCTTCAAAACATCATTCTTACTAAAACAAAAAATAAAAAAACAATTCTGAGGTATAACATGCCAAGTTTGATTCCATTCTCTCGGTTGCGCGGTCGAAGTAAGGGCCATTTGTGACAAAATCTAATTTCTGAAGTAGATATTTCTTAAACTGTTTGCTATGAATTATTCGTAAACCTATCGGGTGGTTAAAACCAGTCGCCCTATGCACGGCCGTTTGAGGTGAATGTGTATCTAATGTGTTTAATTTAAGACACATATGTTTTCGGGAGTCGAGTCACACTCTCTTTAGTGGAATGGTCAAGCATCGAACCATTGGAATTCGGACAATGTAATCGAACTTAACAGACTGATCCACTCAATAAGTTTAATAAGACAATAATATCATCAGCTGAAATCACTTGGTGGCGTCAGTGAGTAATCTTGTCCCGTAAAATTTCGTTCGTTTATGCATTTTGTCTGTCAGAAAGTAGTTGGTTAACCTCTCAGTTTTGAAATTTATAAAAAGATGTGTTTGGAGAAATTGAATGAAGAATTGGCATCATTGGCAGAGATCAAGAGTTTTTGCAAGGCTTCAGGGACAAATTTTATGTTGCAGGAACGCTAGTTCAATTTTTGATCGTTGACCGCATTCTACAATCAACATCCGCTCTTCCGCCTTCTGTCGCCACTGACCAACGATAAAATGCAGGACACCGGCCATAACACAATGGGTAAACAAAAAAAAAATAAAAACATGTCCAGATTTGGACCCGTGTTGACCTTCTTCTCCATCTTTAACCAACTTCCCTGAAATTGTGTAGCGCCTATCCCCGTCTGACGACTACCCGCGTCTCTCCAACCCACTCCTCCGATCTGTCCCGCCTGTCGGCGACTTCCCTTCCTATCTAGCTTTCCCTTTACCATTTTCCTTCCAACCCGCCATTATCCCCATCTAACTATCTGAATACTGCCCACCCAATCACCAAATCAACCAACTCCGCCCTGCACAGCCTATAAAATATGATCTAACTGATCCCCCAGTAAGCCTACCTGAAAACCCGATCAAAATCCGGATTTATATACGATGCGTTTATGCTAAGAATACTTTCAAACCTATTCAGTTCAACGCTCCGAGTTTTCTTTCTTCCTTCATCTTATCCCTGGGGTTGCAATTGATAAGTACCGGTTTTTTTCATCTTAAAAATTTTCGAGAATTGGCGTTTACAAGAATATTCATTCAGTAAATTATAACTATTAACAAACAAATCCAGGGATACCTGACTCGAAGTCTAACCAAACCGGTAATTTTCTTTTCTTCTTTCTCGAGAGATGGGCCGCGTCTCATCTACAATATCCATGAATGGCACATACTTAACAAAGAATGTTTTGACGAAATATTTCGCTGTACGCCTCCCCAAAATCCATCTCTATACAGTTTTTTGTACGATTTTTAACCGAATTGTCTGGAGACCATTTTGAAAATTTTTGTGGAAAATGTTCAAATATTCAGAATGAATAGCGTCAGATAAAAAAGTATTTTAGAAAAGTGACGTCCAGTATTGCGATGCAGTAACCATCTGTTACCAGCCTGAGAAACTTTGTCAAAACTTTGATGGAACGTGGTCTATCTGTAGCACAAAATAAAATTACTAATTGGGTTACTTTTGGATATAGGCAGGTTTTGGGGAATTAGACATGTACATTGGTGATGGCAAGTGAAGTATAGAGAGGTGGATTGAAGATAGTCAGTTCAGATAGAGATGAGATGGGTGGGTTGGGGATTGACATGTCAGGTAGAACGAAGGTGGGTGGTAGATAATAAGACATGGGGGAACAGGCGGGGCAGATTGATATTTGAGAAGTGGGATAAAGATAGGCAGTGAGATAGAGTTGGTCTGGGGATGGGCAGGAGAGTGAGAGGTTTTCGGATGGTTTGATGTCACCCCTTGTGGCAAGCGTCTTGATTGTAATTATTGCTTGACTTTCCAAAATATATTAAACGTAGCCTATACGGCAATAAGGTTCCACAATGTCACAAACAGTTTTATGCAAGAAGCTTTTTTCCAAGAATATCAAAACTTTGGAATTCCTTGCCTTCTTGCTGTTTTCCTGATCGTTCCTACAAATAATATTAAATGGGGGTTCTTTAGTTCCTGCTAGCATTTTATGTAGCTCTTTGCATTTAGTGGATGCAGGAGAATTTTCAAGTTTGATTCTTCTTCTGTGTCCTTGCTCTGAGCGAATTTCAATAAAAAAAAAAAAAAAATAACATAAAATACATGTGTTTTCCTATATCAAACCAAAGGTTCAATTCTTACTTAACATTTTCGTACAAGTATTATGTTATTGTCAATTGAAAATATAGCATTTCATACATTTCTGGAAAAAACATGTTGGCGGGCACCATTAGCGGAAAATGTACCTTCTGTAACGGTAAATGTTGCCGTTGTTCCCTGTACTCAATGGGATCCGCTCGGCACACCAATAGCCAGACACCAATATGAATATAAAAATATATTGCTATAGTTAAGACTGAAACTTTATAGTTTTATCTCGTTATCAATATCTATTTATTTAATATGTGACACTGTATCTCAAAATAAATTTTTCAAGTATGACAACTTTTAACAATGGTGATTATAGCGAGAGGTTTGCTGGACGTCTAGTCAGTGCATGGTAGTTCACGTAAGCCATCCTTACAATTTCCTCCACCAACCAGGTCCAAGCACAGTAAAAATAGAAAATATGTTAAGCCAAAGACCTTCACCATGATCCGGGGCTGGTGTCTGCACGAGAGGCCGTGGTTCGACATATAGATAATCCATATTCTCGGCTTTCCTACCCGCAGAATAAAAATGGAATCCCATCCTATTCCTAGTAAAAAAATTCAAAACATGATTATCTTACCAGCACGTGGATGTACACTTTAACAAAACTGCAATAAAATTACCGTTCTTTGACAGTAATTTCACTCGGTGATATTGAAACGCAGCCACAAAATCGACGTTTTTGCTAATTATGGAACGCATCGCTAAGGCAAGCAAGTCAAGTCACAAGCCCATACCTGGCATTCTACTGTTTAATAAAGCGCTTTTCTTACTTTGGAAATATACAATTACTGGAAATGAACACTAAATTTACTGCACATTTGTCACAGTCTATAGAGGAATGGGTCCTGTGTCTTGGAACCAAAGGAATCGGAATCATTACATATGTCTAATGCAAAATTATAACATTTTCGAAATTGACGAACATTCACCTTAACAAATTTTTCAGTAAAATTGAAAAAATATTATTGTATTCACACTAAAAATCAAAAACTAAAATATGCTTTTACTTTTAATAAGCAACGATCGCGAGTTGAAGCTCTGATGTTTTTAATTCTGTCTACTTCCAAAAAAGAGCCTTTTTCTCAAACTCATTTCGCGCCAAAACGGATGCCCATGATTCATTTTATCCGGTTTATTCACGATTCACGAATTTTCATTCACGATTCACATTGAATTTGACATGATATAAACCCCGTATCATTCATTTTAATTTGTCTCCTTGGGAGTCTCAAATTCTTTGAATGCCCTAAATTTCTATTTCCTTTACTTCCTTAAAGAAACTGTCGATACTGATTGTTACAAGCTTGGGTCACTGATAGATCGCGCCATCATGGCGCGATCTATCTGTGATTTATGCTTGACAAAACATATTTTGTGCTCAGGTAATGCACAAATATATTAGTAAAACACGATCCTGACTACCTTGTTTTTCGACGGAACTCAAACATTGAACTAGCTGAGAAATATGGCTGAGAAAAAACAGAATACTTCGGAATTCGGACCTGATCAGGATATTTTCGAATCGACAAATTCATTGCAAATGTCCACAATTTTCCTCCACTCTAAGGAATGACAACGATTTCACTAATGATTATATAAACAAGCTTGTAGAGGCAGGGCTTTGCCCCGAGTTAGTTTTGGCAATTCTGGGTAAAAGTACCAAGTTTGCCTAGTATACTTATTAGGTACACCAGGTAGTATATTTTTACCTGGTTTCGCAGATATCTGATTTGCCTACTTTTACCGAGTTTTCTATTTGAAGTTTTACCTAGTTAGTTTACTAGATAAAATATTTTTTTTTATTTTTTTTATACCACTTCTCAGAGTGGATCACCCTGTCCAAGTGCCTGTAATAGCGGCCACTTATAGACGGACAGGGTTACAATTGCTGGAAAGATATGATCTTTTCCTGTTCGGCTTAGCCTACCCAAGTTATTACACCCTGGGTCGAGTGGTGGGCATGGATAAGCGAGTCGGACTCGGCGGGGCTCGAACCTGTGATATTTAACCTACGATGCCAACATGTTCAACCATTAGGCCATCGCGCCTCACAATTTAATTTTTACCTAATTTCTAAATGGGTTCTTAAAATCAACCGAGTACCTGACTCAAAAAAGTAGGTACCTAGTATGAAAAACTACGTAAATCATACATTCATTGTGAAAATGTTTTTGAAGTAGACATTTCGCTGAATTCACTTTTCAGATATATTAGTAATGCAACAAAGCGAAGATTCCCCCGTTTGGTGAGTTCGGCGGTTCAGTCTCAATTCGTATGTCTTCCGTTTAATGTGCAGTTGCCGGTACTACATCTTGTAGTGGGTCTTTGGTATTAAGTCACCTTTAGTTGGGTATTTTCCGGCCTTGCCTTGAAGTGAATTTCATTAAATAAAAGTATTACCCGGTTCTTAATCTCGGTAATATATAGTTTTGAAAGCGAAACTAGGTTACCAGGTAATACTCAATCTAGTTTTCTGGTAAATTCGCTTTACTTTACCTAGTTTAAATGAAAACTAGGTTGCAATCGCTACTCTGAGTGATTCACTCAGTCGAGGGACTGTAAAAATAACTCCATTACTAAAGTCACAAATAAATATGACCAATTTAGAATATATTTTCATTGTGTTTTGTCGTTAAAATAGCAAAATGAAGTTTATTCTTCCCATTTTTTTTTATTTCTACGAACGATTCATGACAGATTCGAATAAACTGTGCTTCTGATCTATTCGAGTCACCAAACTGTATTGGGAACTATTCTCAGCAAAAGTAATTTGGTAAAAATTTCGATAATTTATCGCTCAGGGTGGCAAAATTTTGATCTTCATTTGTCTTCTGAAATGTTCATGCATGAACAAGGGTACTTCAAAACCATCAATACGACTGCTACGGACGGCTTGATCAGTATGATATTAAAAATAAAACATTTCAACTGTGAAGCTTTTGATTTCTTGTATATCTGCGATTGAAAACTTTTTTACATCAAGTGAGTTTGCTATACATGACCAAGTTTGAGTTTTATAAAGTATTTTTCAATTAAATGA
Organism: Styela plicata; assembly: GCA_963675895.2. Taxonomy (NCBI): domain Eukaryota; kingdom Metazoa; phylum Chordata; class Ascidiacea; order Stolidobranchia; family Styelidae; genus Styela; species Styela plicata. Next base: position 12,865,802 of record OZ023149.1, read on the forward strand.
CGTAAATACGGCATTCAGATCTTTTCAAATCATGTGTCATTGCGCATATATTCCGGGAAATTGATGTCTTCATCACAGACCACAGACGCAAGTATTTGACACACAAAATCCGGCCATTCATTTGATGTAGATACCAAATATGTAATATTAATATTATATAAATGACCCGCAGATTTATAATATGATTTTGGGAAGAAGTAGAATACCTATTTCAATATTAAATTAAATGTCATGAAAATTGTATTTAGCATTTTCTTCGTTTTTTTTCTAGTGTTTTTACAATTGTACAAAACTACACTTCTTTTGTATCTGTGAGAATCGGTTTTGTGTTTTTTTACCTTTAATTTGCCCCCATAATCAGAAGCACAAATCTTTAGCTTCGTCTTTGCAAATGTTAATATAAATTTGATATTATAGTCAATGTCAAATCATATTTTGTTTTACAGGGAACAAATAAATGTGCCCGAAATTGTACTAAGCAAATATAATAATTCTACTCTATTTTACAAACTGTTGTTCCTATGGTCTAGTCCTAGCTAAAATTGATTAAAATACTGACAGACTTCATGTTTCGTGAACAAGGCAAATCGTACAAACAAAATATATCAGAAATTTGAAAAATTGTTCAAAATATTTAAAATGATGTGCATGCTTCACTTAAGTTTCAAATGACTTAAACGTATGATGTTCATTTATATACTTACGGAATGTACGTGGGGTGCATTTTAATCTTTAATAGGCCACAGGCTAATTTTATTTGCAATAAAGTAAGAGATTAGTAAGAAAGTTAGTTTTGTTAACTATGAGTCACAGATGGACCGTGCGATTTATTAGTGACTCATGCTTAACAAAAATGTTGTGATCTAATGCTGACTGATGAAAGGGTGACGAATGGTAAAAATACTTTGTTGTTCCAAGTAGGGCTGGGTAATTCGATTTGGTGATTTAAATCGATTCGAAGGACAAATTATTCGGACCAATCATGAATTGTTCGTAGGAACAAAAACTTGCCATGGGAATTGAAATTTCCATTCTTAACACCAAAATGCACCAGGATTGTGTCGTTAAAATATAAAAACTGTTGATCTTAGACATGGAGAGTGAATTGAAAATATACGTTCGAAATAAACTATGAATTTCTTAGATTTTCACGATGGAGACAAGTTGTGCTACTAAAACACGTACTACGCGGAATTAGTGATTCTATCCGATTGGAAAAAATTATACAAATCAGATTCGAAATCCAAATGATTCGATTTTGCCTAACCCTTGTGACAAGTGAGGAACGCTAGAAAGCGATAGCTAATAGTGTTTACTGAATTGATTTCGCAGGTTAAAAATTGACCGATAAGTCCAGCAACACCGGATACGTGAGTCTGATCGTCTACTAGAGGACCTTGCTTAGATGAATGAGACTGCAAACCAGTTTTAAATCTTAATGACATAATGTTCCACCGGTGTCATACATTCTTTCTCATATATTAAAATATACTCTGAAGATGTTTTGTCACATATGTGGTATTGATGTATCGCGTTTCGATGCAATCCATATGCGGGTCATACTTGATGAAATAAACTTCTCGCCCCCAATAAAGGCTCTCCCATGTTAGAAATCGTTTCCAAAAACATATTTCGCCAATAATGATGATGGAATGTCAACGAGGCGGAGCACACGTGCTATTGCCGCAAATACTATGGTGAAAAGGGAAAAACTGTCAAGGGTGTTTAATGAAAAAACTGGTAGTAGGGATGATACATCAAAATTGTCGAAACAGAATCGTATAATTTTAGACAATTTTTGTCAAATTTGCTAATTCATTTATAAATATGAATCGATCCGGTCATATGCAGTACATTTGCATCTTATCACATGTTTAAAACCTCTGCTATATGCAAAATGATAACCAAAATCGTAAACCTGATGAACGGTTCAATACAAGCATAACAAGTCATTCTAAAAACATGGTTATCTTGAGGGACATATGCCAATAATGCCCCATTTCATCGACGAAAACACATAAATCAGAAAATAGTTACTTATTTGAAACGGTTTTATCTATGTCATCGGTGGCGTCGCTCGTAAGAATGATACGCAAATATGACGCCGTTGCGTAAACCGAATTAGTGACGTAATGCCGCAATCGACAGCAAATATTGACGAATTTGTCGCCTAATTTGTCATGTTGATTTTCCTCTATTGATCCAATTACGTGATATATTGTCAGATATTGTTTTGAAAAACATCTAGTTTCGATTGCTGTGTGTACTCAATAGCAATGCAATGTAATGAAGGTTTAAATAGGGACGGGATTAAAATCAGCAAAACTGTTTTCAAACAAGGCCGACAGGTCCATTTTTTTACCATATAAAATAATATCCTAATCGTTTGATCTTAGCGGGGAGCCAGTTTCAGCTCGAACGGAACAGGACGTGTGGCCATTTAGAAAGTAGTATTAACAAGAAAAATCGCACCAGTTTCCCACAATTTCATACTCTTGATTTATACTACATCTCTTTCAAGGGGGATTATGCTTATAATCTGTAGATGTCTTTGACCAACGTTGAATTATTCTCAAAAAATTCTGGTATCATGTGTCATTTTTAATATGTTTTATACTTTTTAATTCAATACAAACATGACCAATCGTAGCGCAAAAAGCATTCATGAATGACCGGTCATAACGCATGATATTACATTGAAAAAATTTTGGTTTAATATGCCGAAAACATTCCGAAATGTAGTGGCAAAAAAGGGTTCCATTTTATAGTTGAATATTCCGGGCGACTTTTTTTCCTACGCCCAATTGTGCATAATCTTTCTCTAGTATTATATAAAGAAAGTTCTTTGTATAAACAAAATAATGTTTTTAATCTAATGCTGTGTTCGTCAACATTTTTTACCCGAAACGAGAAAATTCGCAAACAATAATTATCTATTTTTTATTAAATAAAAAGTAAAATTTTTTTTTTCTGAGTTTTGCTGAAATTGGAAACATTCCATGTATCGTCCAATCTTTAATTTATCCACAAAAAATCAACCACAGCGACTCTTTTTTTGTCAGGCTATAAATTGACACGGTATAAAAGAAACAAATTCGTCAAATCCTGCAAATCTGTTGTTGCAGTCAAGAACGTGAAGAGAGTTGGAAGAAGCATAAAAATTACCCTCGTACAAATTATAATATTATTACAAATGATTAGCAATTGTTGTATACACTTGAGAAAGAAGAGGAAAATCCAGATGCGAGATAGAAAAAGTAATATTGATGTTAGATATGATTGATTCTTTTGTTGACTTCGAAAAATGCGTCAAAATTATAGGGATGGGTAATTTAATTCGGTGATTCGAATCGATCCCAAGTACAAATTATTCGAATCGATTGTGAATCGTTCATACAAAAACTTAATTTGTCAAATAAGGTGGATTTTTCATTTTCAACAACAAAATACAATCGATTTTAGTCAATTTCTACTACAGTCGATAGTGTTTTGTAGTTAAAATATGAAAATCTTTTATTTTAGATATATGGTGTGAATTGAAAATAAATTTCCTTCGTCTTTAGGTATTAGTAATTTGTGACTAAAAATTTATAGATTTCATAATGGAGGCAAGTTTTAAAAGTTAAATGAGTTATTTGTTACGTCATTTGGTCAGTATATATACAATTCAGGTTATCATCCGATCAGAAATTTTGTTTTGTTGCAAGTTTACAACTGTGAAGAAATTAAGTTACAGAGAATTTCATTAACACTACCAGCACTAAGCGGAAGCGCAGATTTGTTTGTCGGGATAGGGAGAAAAGCGGATTAGAAAAATCCTTTGATATGCGCAAAAGCGAATCGGGTAACGTGACAGATACCGAAACTAGGAAAAAAACAAGTTGTTCAAAACAACATCTAATTTCACGGGAAACAATTTTATCTTTCAATAATTCTCATACATTGAATGCTCAAATTATACAAATGTACTTTTTTAAATTATACCCACGACTTGGACTGGATCACCTGGACCAGGGCCCTGTATCACCTGCCACTTATAGACAGACAGGGTTTTACCGTCGTTGACAGGATATGAACAATCCAGATTCGCCGGGGTTCGAATCCGAGATCGTCAACCTAATATGCCAACATGATAACCACTCGGTTATCGCAACCACTTAAATGTAAAAAAATAGAAGATTTCTGTATCTTCACAACTTGTTAAATTTTAGTCATTTCTGGCAATCGTTTCGTTTTATTTCAAAAAAATTTTGTTGTCTTATAATTCGGCAAATTTTGCGTCCACGGCGTAAGGTGCGATGTTCTAAGGATGAGGAAGGGGTTTGCTTTTACCCAGAACACGACTTACCGAAAATGTTAGCAATTTATTTTTTACTATATTTCCCAGCTTCATGCATTCAAATTTAGGATATCTAATGAGCTCAGCGGTCCTGGCATCTTCTTAGGCTTATACAAATTCATACCACAGTATATTTATTATTAGTCACAATATTTTGGAGCTGAGTATAAAGCACTAGACTATAACTTTAGGTGTTATTGAAGGGTGTTACATGTTTTTCCAAATAGAGCTTATGACACAACGGGTCACTGCGTTTGCTTGTTTTGCGTCGAGATCAAAATATGACGTCTCTGTATTCACAAATGCGAAAACCCTTCCATAAACGCAACCCATCGAAAACAGAGCGTGACGTCATTCGGGGTTATCGTAAACTTACCTGAGTTATTAGCGGTGGTTGGATATGACATAGGTTATAATATTAGCAGCGAAAATATTGGTTAAATAGTCCAAATTATATGTCCTAATTTAACCACGAGTCCACCGAGTAGTAAATGTGATGCGTTGTCAAACATAAACAATACATAATCAACCAATGCTCCAGACTTGTTGTTTTAATACTAAGCCATACCCAATCAGAAATATTATTTTGCCAAGCATGGGGCACAGATGGGTCATGCCTTGGACGGCACGTTCCGTCTGTAGCACATGCTTAACAAAAACGTATCCGGATTTTTGGTGCTTGGGTATACAGCTGACAGACCAATTAGCAAATTTTGAAGTCAACAACGTCAGACAATTAATTTAAATGGGACAAAAGAGGGCACTGTTCTTGATAGTGTCTACTATCTCCGTATTTAAAGGATTAGTCTCATAAACAAGATAAAACAATAAAGCTTGCGGGAAGCCGTTTTCCCCTCAGCAAACAAAAAATGTTTAGATCGAAAACTAATGAAAATCCAAACTCAAAACTTGTTTTTATTGTTTTTATTAACTTAGGAACTTATGCCCGATTTGGCAAGACTACAATGCCCCATTTGTGTTCGCTTGTTTTCAAGGAAACCGGACTAAAACCGCGTTTAAATTTACCCTACAAGTCGTTAGGCCGCTTCAATCAGTTAACAAGTCGGGGTTTTCATTTCAGAATAACTTTGCCAAAATAAGATTTGTTAAGTATGTGCCAACGATCGTTGTGTATTTTAGATGGAGATCACGTGTGGGCTTTGTATGCTTGACAGAATAAACTCTCTAGGTTTATAAATTGGTATAACAAAGTTTTTGTAGAACTGAGGCGGGCTATTGTTTTCAGAAGCATCGGCAGATATACCGCAAACTGAAAGCTTGTGTGGCGCGGTCTTCGCAAACTTCATTGACGCCGGATTTCGAAATCGCTTTCAAGGTTTAAAGACCGAATTCATAATGACTGATTAAAAAGTGATAAACGTGGGATCATTAAATTTCATACAAAAATAATTTTTACATGATTGCTATGTCACCATCAAGTTTGCATCGCGTAGTGAGAAACTCGAGTTTGAGCCCGGTCTGTAAATCCGAGAATGAAATATCTCGGATCATCTCAGACAACCCCAAAAGCTCGCCTTTCTCGAACTATTCTCTAAAACCTTTGGTTCAAAGAGGGGCCGTAAATATGGATTTTTTCCCGGGCGATATTTTGGAAAATTAAAAACATTCGGCACGACTCTTATCTTACATTTTCCAGATTGCAAAAAATTGATCTCACCCAAACCAAACACAGACTTTTTTCAATTTTTTGTTATGAGATAATTTGAAATCTTCTAGATACCATATGCTATTGCACAAAGTGTTTGCGGTATACAGAAGTTGTAATCAAAAAATATATTTTTTGTTCCTATTGTTGAAGATTAACAATCTGATCTCACTTTAAAACGATTATATCTAAAATTTGCATACGGTGCCTTTAATAGAACAAGTCTGCATTACCAATTGTATATAACTACACAAAGAAAATGTCTTAGTCCTCAATGTGAAACGCGAACCCTCGATTTCCGTTAAAAATATTTTTAATCTCACGGGAAATGCAAATTTGTTTTCGCGGTGCTTTATCACCAAAGGGAATTTTATGGGAACTAGTTTGCTGGATTATGCGCCATTGTTGGAACGCGTCTTCCAGGCGCGGTCCAACTTTAACTCATATCCAGCGAGAAAAAATTGTTTTCGTGTTGATTAGCAATGGTTTTCGGTTGTTAACTTGTAGTCTCACTTGTTATCGTCAGCGAGGTGAATAACTTAACTTGAATGATTCACTAGATTTAAAAACAAAAGATTGGGGGAAATTGGAAGAATTGTAATTCGGTTTAGGATGCCTCAAAATATATTATTACTCGTGTGTCAAACATTAACATAAAAAGAGATTGTACTCACAAAAAATTGTAGCGAAGAAGTATAGTCTCAAATAATTTGCTGCTGATTTTCGAAATATTACAAAAAGTGTAAAACGAGACTCCGAGTTTTAGGGTCTTGTACGAGTTTTATTGGATTACGGTTCATGTGTATAATTTTAGTTTTGAACCAAATGCTTCGCTGAAGGGCACGTTGGGTAAATTGGTAAGCCTTAATGGAACCTACCTAACAATTGCACTTTATTCAATTAATTTGGCCTAATTGTTTAAAGTTATATTTCAGAAATACCGGTTCACTAGCTATTTTAACTCGTCCTAACACCATTTAGTTTTCAATCGTTTCCAAGTACGTAGGATCGCCATTGATCATGTCGTCCTAGACGTTTTACTTCGCGTTATTAATATTTCGCAAGACCGGAAAAAGTTATGCAAACTACAGACACATCTCCACACACCGTGTCAAATATTTTCAATACGGTACCTCACGTCCGTCTTTAGTCTATAGAAATTGAAACTCCAAGAAAATTTCCATTAAAACCACAGTTTGGTAAGTATGGGCCTTTGATAAAACGTGCCGCGAAGGAGCGTTTCATCAATGGTTCATACTTATAAATAAAAATAAATTAAATCGGCCAGTAAATTTTCTTTCATTTTTTCGCGTATACGTTCTATATAAACAGATATCACACAACATCCTCATATAAATACGTCTGTTGGCGACGGCTTCGCGCTTTGAGCAGCGGGGCATGCAAATAAGATCAGTCGATTTAGAAGTTATATTTGAATGCTTAGTTCATATTGCCTCATAATTCCCAGAAAGGTAGCACGTAAACAGACGTTCAATGTGGTGAGGATGGCAGCTAGATATAGATGCAGTATCGTGTGTTTTGGAATCAAATCTCGAATCGCAATGGGTCTATTCAAATATTTTTGGGTGGATTTGCTAGAAAGTTTAAGTTCGAAAGAAGTGACAATATTTTATTGCGAATTATTTTAAATTCTTTTCATTTTACCGCAAATTTTATGGTTCGACTTTCTACATTTTTCTGGAAGTTTTTTACTCAATGTGAGATCTGAGGACTTTCCAGTATAATAATAAACCCTAGTATTGAGTCACAATAAATTCAACACTAAATTTTTTTATTATGATCTGATGAAAAAATAAGGAAATTTTGTAATTGGTAATATTTTGATAAAATGGACAAAAAATTTTAATTTCAATTTGAAAGAAAAAATGAACGTGACCAAATTTTTTTTTCTTCAAGTCGTCAGGAGTCGCAATAATGAGAAATCAATTAAATACCCAAATTGAGTATATATCGGTACTCATAAATCCACTCATGACCAAAATGTACATTAGGTGGAGTGGAAAGCGAGAGAAATTTTTTTTTTCGGTCACGTGGTTCGGTCAATTTGATCTCCTCACCATTGTTTTATTCGGTATATGTGTCTATAATCATAGATGCCCATTATTTTTTGCGCTTGTTTCGTGTTTTTTACCTGATCAAAAAAACTATATTCCAATTATACCGTATGCGAATTTAACAAGGTAACTTTGTAACCGCGAAAACCACAATAAACAGTTGTGGAGGCCAGGTATATATATGTTGAAACTGCAAACGTTGTAAAATTAATAGATAAAGCTCATAGTATTGAGCATAGATAACTTGGAACTCGAATCTGATTCGAATAATTATTTCGAATCGGATCGAATCACTAATTCTTTGTAAATAACAAATATCCGAATCTTACTATTATACCTTGTCTTCATTGTGAAAATAAAGAAAGTTATAGTTTGTAGTGCATTTTCAATTCACACAAAGAGCAACAATTTTCTTATTTTAACGGCGAAATATGGTCGATTTTGGTCAAACTTGATCAAAACCGTTTGCATTTCGTCGCTAAAAAAGAAAATCTCAGTTCACCTAACAATTTTTTGTTCCTATGAACGATTCACGACTGATCCTAATAAATTGTGCTTTGAATCGATTCGAATCACCGAATCGAATTACCCAGACGTACTAGTAAGTGATGGAAATGTACAGGATACAGTAGTATTCCAAAAGTGGATCAGCGATGTAAATTGACAAGTGTCAATCAATAGCGGTAGATAGGAGCCCTTGACTTATTCACTCAGAGTAAGGCTGCAAGAGACATATCATACTTGAAAAGTTTCCTGAAACCACTAGTGTGCAAAAAGCTGCATGAAATGCAGGAATGTGAAACGCAGAAATGCAGGAAGAAATCCCCATCCTTGACGGATGTCCATTGACGCGTGCAGCCATGCAGATACACACGATCGAGGATAACACTGGAAAAACAGGGTATTCCAAAGTTTAGAGATTTTTGGAAAAAAATTCTTGCGTAAAACTGTTTTTCACATTGTTGAACCTCCACGGGGAATAGGTGCACACCAGTGTTGGGAAGAGTCAATGTCTCGTCTCGAGTCGAGTCTCGAGTTCCCTTTTTCAATGACATGAATCAAGTCGTCTTAGCTAAATAGCTTGAGTCGTACTCGACTTGCAAATGCCACTTGAGTCGGGACTTGATGAAAATTTAGCCTAAGTCTGCAATCATCCTTCGAAAAATAATGTTGTCTGCCAATGCGTGACTCATCAAATAAAAAACGTACCTACCAGAGGATATACACAACGTTTTATGTACCCGACAGAGAAGTGGCAAATTAATCTGTCACTGCTGTTCAATACAATTAGAAATCAACTCGTGACTCGACTTGGGACTCGTAAATGTATGACTCGACTTGACTTGCGACTTGAAAGTACAGAGACTTGACTTGACTCTAAACTTAAATTTTGGACTCGGCTCGCTTGATCTTCTACTCGACTTGACTCGAAGTGACTCGTTATCAACACTGGCACACACTGCATTTTTTATGTAAGTAAGCATGATTGATATAACGCTATTAATGAATATTTTATTTGTCATAGTTAAATTAGGTTTATTGGTTGCTTTTTTCCTTTAGAAATTGTGGAAACACTAAGCTAATATATATCCTGAGAACTTGAACGAAGCAACACTCAACTTTATCAAAAAGCTTATTTACCAACTATATTTTGCGCAATCCCATAACATTCCCCACCTTCATCTATGGTACACGCTTTGCGCTTTTTCAAGTTAATTTCCTAAATCGAATCTAAATAGCGGAAGTATAGCCATCGTTTTTTATTGGCACAAACAAAGGCTGATGCTGTCAGTAACAAGTGAGTGTTAAGCATCTTTCCATTGGCTGGTTGTGACGAGGGTGGGTGTACGGTTAGATCGATCAGCCATCAAGAATACGCTTCAAGCTATGCAAATTGTGATCGTCCTGGCAAAGGTTTGAATCTCGTGAGAGCATAGGATACCCGAGAGGGTTGCTGAACACTTACTGCTTCCTCTACCAATAATAAGAAAAGCGAGTAAAGGTTGGGCCGATATTCCAACCCCAATCCGAACCGGTTAACAATAAACCTTATCCTCTCCTAGTGGAGTAGAATTGAAAAATACCAAATTGCTGAAAAATATCGTTGTGTCAGAAAAGGTGTTTCGTGAGCAAAATCTCGCTAATGCTTCGAAAGGTATTCTTAATTCCTAAACAATTTTTCAAAATTATAGGATATGATATGCAACTTGTTTATTTCGATGGTAAAGATGCATCATACCACTTAATTTTGACCTTTAAGGCAGCGAAATTGATAGCACTGGTAACATCCGGGAGGTCAGGTGTTTGCTCTTTATTTCGAAAGCAAAAAAAAAAGGTTGTCACAAAAAGCTTTGGAGGAAATTGAAACCAAGTAAATCAAGTTGATTTTGCAATACTAGTCGTGTCAACATATAGTTCGTAGCACGAGACAAGATACAACCACAAGAGAATGCGAAAAAAATGAACAAAAACAAATACAACGCGACCCCTGGAGTGCATGCGAAAAGCGCGCGGGAAAGGAGCAATTGCTCTCTTTTCGCCGTATCCAAAACGCTCTTTGTACAATTGCGATGTTGCAAATTGAATTGCAGATTGTTTATGGCAATCGAACTATAATGGTTTACCGATAATCTAAGCTGACGTTAATATAGGTCGCATCGTATCGTCGTATATAAAGGTGAGATAAAAAAAACCTTTAAAATTGACAATTTTTCAAAAATCGAAGTCCTTCGGGGCTGGTCTAAAACTCCTTCAACGATCAATATATTTTGGCTATATGATGTGTGGTGGTAAAGGCAACCTTTTCCGCACCCTGCCCATAAAAATAAAAAATTTGTCAATTTTCGCTCCATCGCAATGTACATGCATATTAGACATAATTTGGTTTATTGAAAATAGTATACAGTTTCATATAATTTACGTCAGCCAACAATGATCCTATTTATAAAACAAAACCTGTTTTCTAATATTTCTCTGTCATTTTCTATTCGCTAAGATGTAATGTCGTACTCATACTTGGCCGTGAAGTATTGTTTAACATTTATATAATAATAATACGGTTGGAATAAAATATGAAATTCGGACGTCATCGAAAATACAGAAATGCCACGGGAAATGACAAAAAAATAAAAAAGTGATAGGTGGTTTTTACCAATGTCCGAGACGAATAGTTATAAATTTTACTCCACTATTCTATAACAGTCCAGTTGCGTATGCAATGTTGTGCTGTTATACTGTAACAAAAATATTGTACAATTACCGCTCTTTTACAGTAATTATACTTGCTGATATTTTAAATACAACTATAAAATTGACGTTCTTGCCTATTATCGGCTGTTGATGGAACACAACGTCGAGGGGCGACATAGAGGGTATAGGACTATCCCCCATCGCCCACCAAAATGGTATGCTTATAAGTGCCTTGAAACGTGGGAAATGTCAAAATTTTTATCGCGCATTCGGCGTACAGCAACAATCCTACTTAATTAGACCATATTAGGCTGTTAAATTCCATTTAAAAATTGTGGCTCTGGTGCGATTTTTCGGTTGTTATTCCAACACACCTAAAATTCCATTCGGAGTTTTTTACGATCTACGAGGAGAAGCCATGTCCCCCCAACTATTCTAGTGAAGGTAGTTAAGCTGTCATCGCTCGTTGAAAACGGTCAAACTGTGGATCGCTGATAGACTTTCATACGTAGGTCGGTCCATTTGTAGCACATGTTATACAGAATAAAATTCGTGGCTTACAGAATCGTTTTTGGAATTCTTTCTTACTTTAACGATTATACATTTGTTTTGATAATAATTTATGAGTCAGCAGCATTTTAAATATTGAGGTCAGTTAGTTATCGAATCAGCAAATGTCATAATTAATGTTGAACTCTTTCGATTATGCAATACGAACCCAGCCAGGGAAATTTTATGCCGATTATTCTTTTGTCTACAATGACTTAATGATGGATTGCGCCGTCAAGGCGCGTTCCATCATTGACTTATGGTTGATAAAAGAAAATTTTTATGGGAAACTCAAGTCAATGGAAGTATGGCTTAGATCTTTGGTTATGCGAAACAATCTAAGCAAGACTGGAAGCACCGCGTGAAAGAAACCGGTTAACGAGTACCAGCTGTATATCGAAGACCTAATACAGAATGTAGTACTTGCAACCGCTCTTTGAGAATCAAAATCCCGCCAAGCTCGGTGACGCCCGTGCCTATCGATTGTTGTTAGGGGTGGGCAAAACCGAATCATTTGGAATTAGAATCTGAATCGAATAATTGTTTCGAATCGGATCGAATCCTTACTTTTCTATGTAAATAACAAATATTCCATTATCGCTTTTACAACGTGTCTCCATTGTCTCCAAATTTGAGCCAAAATCGATTGCATTTTGTCATTAAAAATGAAAATTTTAGTTTATTTTGCAAGTTTTTGTTCCTACGAACGATTCACGATTGATTCGAATAAATCGTGCTTCCGATTGATTCGAATCACCGAATCGAATTGTCCCAGCCCTAGTTGTTGTGTATAAGCCCCCGGTAGGCTTACGAACAAGCCATAGTAAATAATTCGGAAACCCTATAAAAGGAGTATAAATACTCCATGATCCGATATCAACAGTGCAGTGAGCGGTTTGGATTGCGTTTAATCTTATAACTATTTTTGAGTGGGTTCCCCCCATCTGTGGCTCACGGTTGAAAAACGCAAACCGGAAAAACTTTGTTCTGGAGAATTGATGTATTTTAATCGGCTTCTCATTGTTTATATTTTTCCAGATAAACAAGATTCCATTTCATAACTTTTAATATTAATGAGTAGGTTATTTTGTTGAAAAACAAAGCGTGCCTCTTGGAGCACAAGAAAGTACAACATGGGGTACCGAGTCGCGCAATACGCGGCGGCATTAGCGTTGGTCTATGTAGCCAGCGCATACGTCGATATTCCCGACGATTTGAAAAGTAAGTGAACTTTATCATATTTAATCCTTATTAGGGCTGGGCAAACCGAATGATTTGGAATTCGAATCTGATTCGAATAATTTTTTCGAATAGGATCGAATCACTAATCATGTGAATACTAATTATACCATTTTTAGCATTACAACTTGTGTCCATCAGGAAAATCAAGAAATTTTTTGTTTATTTATTTATAGTGTATTTCAAATTCAATACAAGTCCTAGGGCAACAATTTCCATATTATGGCGACAATATATAATTGGTTTTGGTCAAATTTGACCAGATTCGATTTCATTTTGTCGTTAGAAATGAAAAGTCTGGTTAATTTTGCTAATGTTTCTTTTTATGAACAATTCACGATCGAATAAAGTTGCTTCGAATCATCGAATCGAATTGTCCAACCTATTTCTTTTAAATAGTGATAAATATCAGTAAATTAAATAATCGAATAGAAAGCACAAAAATAAGATGAAATTTAATTTTTTGTGTTCAAACTCCATAGAAATCATGTATTCATTCGTATAATCTGATGCGCCATGTTTTGCAATTCTGATATCTCCGTTGAGGCATTTGGGAAGAGTTGACTAATTATCTTTCAAAAAACTAAAAATACTCATAATTTTGAAAACATCATTAAACATTCTGTAACTGATATTTTTGTCTGATACGTGAGTTTCGAGTGACCGAGACCGAATAGACAGAGTATCAACATTGTGTTCCGGCCAGTAACTTCGCGAATAGATGAAATTAGTGTAGTTTAAATAATTGGCCAGATATTATAAATGGGCACATTCATTTTTAATTGGAGTGCAACTTAACTGCTTCTTTTATATAACATGCTGAATATTATTTTTAGTGGGGAAGATGGCAAAGTACTCTGCTTGCCGAAAATTGTTTTCACAAAACATTGATCCATACGCTATTGTATCAGAAGAACAGGGTTCATACAAGAAAGTTTGCAATTGCAGTTTCCATGCGAATCCACCACAATCTGGACTTCGGATAAAATGCCATTTTGCCAAGGTACATTTCCAATTATATTTCTTTTTCTTAGTTTTTCGTGTGCATATTTTTAAGCGTTCTCCGATACTGCACGATATCGATTCAGTGATATATATAGGTATTCAGTCATGTTACGAATACTATTCGTTTAGGGTGTAATTGCAGGTTCTAAATGCTACTAAAGCTCTTTGCCTTGAAAGTGTTAGTTAATTCGATCTCTTAGGCGCTGTATACGGTATTACTTTGAGTTAATATCAATAAAAAAGTCTTTCTGGGCAGTGTCATGTCATTTTACCACGGTTATAGGTACGCTTATTTGTTGGGACGAATGGAACACCAATCATGCAAATCAACTGTAGGGACTGGCTTCAGAATAGTCATAACGTATTCCCTGCGTGTCGTAAGAGGCGGCTAAAAGAAAGCAAAGAAGTGGTCGATGGTTTCTCTATCGCCCAGGGCAGATACCAATCACTACACTTTATTGCAGCGGTTTAGTTCCGTTTGGGATGTTTTCCGTTCTGACTGCAATTGCTGGTACTCCATCTTTTAGTAGCTCTTTACTATTAAGTAGCGGTTAGTTGATGCCTTTTAGACACTGCTTCCGGTCTTGCCCAGAGTGAATTCCAATAAAAACAATCAGAAGCTTCTTGAATCGCACTTTATTGAAATAGATTGATCTCAAGAGAAATGACAAAACACTGTAATAATGGAGTAAAATCCCTGTTGTTTTTCTAAATTTTGTTACTTTTCAGGATACTCTAATTCCAATAGCTTCTGATGCGTATCGGGGTCTCGGTAATATCTTATATTTCATCGTGCAATACAGAATACGGTGAGTTTTATGATAATTTTTAGCTAATATACTTTTTCATGCTCAATTAAATGGAAAATTTCGCCAAACCAAATAGCCTATCACTCGACAAATCCTTCGAAAAAAACAACAACTACCGATCAATCCCTTAATATTTGCAATACTACTCCGAACACAGGTAACATCAGTTTAAATAGTTCATTTTATTTCTGGAAATCTTGATAAATCCTAATTAAGTATAAATTCATAGTATTTGTTGTTGCCACTATTATCCTTATTCGCTTCATTTTACCCGACTGGTTTCTACCACGACAGGTTAATAACCCAACCAGGAATTCAGTTTTGTCAAGTATGGTCCACATATGGACCGTGCCTCGCCGGTACGATGTATCAGTGATAATACTTGACAAAATATATTTTGATCAACGTTTTCCCACTGGGTATGAGGGAACTATAATATTATTATTTGAATCGGTGCAAATTATCGAATGAAGTGGCCTAAATCTGGCAAAAATATTTGAATTGTTTTCAAAAATGCCCCCGATAACAATTAATTTATATTGTTTTGTAATTTATAATATTACAGAGGGTCATCAGATCCATGGCTTGAAAAGCGAATCGAGTTTTCGAAAAATCCACAGGCTCGAATTGAAATGGATCTTGGAAGTGGTGATCCGAATGTTTATGAAGTTCAGGTGTATGCTGTATTGAGGTATGTACATATATAAATAAAAATATTAAATGAATATAACTTATTAATATTGAATAGGCCATGGTTAAAAATATTGACTGAAAATTTTTTAATAGCATTATCATTTTCACTGATGGGTGTGATCGATTTATTCAAAGTTTATATCGAAGTTTGTTAAAAAAGTGTTAGCTAGGACTTCCTTTAAATGCATTTGATATTGGCAAATCATATCTATTAATATTATACAGTTAAGCCTGAACCAAGAGTTTTGTTCTGTCAAGCATGGATCACGGATGTGGTGCGATCCATTTTTGACTTCTACCCAACAAAAGACTTTCAAAAATGCTTGTAATTGAGAGGCATCAATTCGAAATTCTAAATCTGTGTGGACAAATCACATTCTGTAATTTCTGTTCAAATTGTTGGTTATTTTAATAGTCGAAACTATTTTAGTCACGCGGTGGTATTCAAAATGTCATAGGGGTAAAAGCATTGCGGCCTTCGTTCTGAGTTTGAATCGTGGCTATTCAAATATATCTACCAAAGTTTAAAATTAGTCCGAGATATTTAAATATGTAAATAAATATTCATTCTGAAATAAAACGTATTCAGGTTTATTAATAGCGAATGGCCGACAGTAATTCTCTAATACCAATCACTGATGAAACGCGGTACACGGCGTCACAGCGCTGCCCGAAGAGAATATTAAAAGTGAATCCCGTTTTTCGGGAAAACTTAAATAATTTCAGTTACTCCGTGTGTTACAAACGTGCATACGTGCTCCGAGAACCTCCATCAATGACACGGATTAAAAGCACAACCACAAGAAATTCCGTTCTTGCAAAATTGATATTCCTAACAATGTCACTTATATCGTTAAGTGCTGCTACACAATGTAATGCTAGCAACTGAACTCAAAGTAGAAAATTTCCTAATCAAAACTGAATCTCCGTGACGGATTGCAGTCGTAATTATCTATCATTTCTTAAAAAGTTGATGGTGTAAAGATCTTTGCTGATCTATATTATAAATATACCAGTTTCATAGAAGTTAATATTAGAGTGCAGAACGTTTGTGTATGCAGTGTGTGTAGTTTCCTGAATCTTCTTTCTAACCATAAATCTTCTCATGTATGGTTCTTTCTCGAGCAAACAGATCGTCTCACACAAAACATAGATAGATGGTAAACATTCAAAACCAACTAACATTTTTCATAGATGTCAGCTTTTGATATTCGTCATATTTTTCAGTGACAACACAAGAAGACTAGTGATGACAGACCAGTATTCAGCTTCGACGGGAAGAAGCATATTGCCTGACGGTGGATTGGATAGATATCCAACTAGCAAAGTAACAGAACACAGTCAAACTCAATATTCACAAAGTTTTAGCATGAATTTTGATCATGTTACTGATACAACAATGAACATCACGTTTACCTCAACTAATCCAGAAATTTTCAGGTAATGAACTAGGTAAAAAAAGGAAAGTTCAGTGTTGTAAGAGTTAATGGTATAGAAATCAGAAAATAAATCTTACTATAGACGCTACAGTCGGTTGGCCTTGTCAGTTAACGATAATGGCGCTAATGGTTAGGCAATAGAACCAATGGAATGCCCATTTTAAGAAGAAAATTTTACTGTAAGTCAAATAATACGTAACAGATACATGGTCACGGGTTTGAAAAATTATGTAATTGATTAAAGCATACAGAGACAAGTTTTGTCACTTCAATGTTACCGACTATGCAATTACCCCTTGCGGAGACTTCATGTTCAAAGTTAATAGCTCAAAATGCATAGTGCTTTATGGAATACTACTAGGCAATTTTTAATGCCATGTTTGAGCAAACCCTCCTTTTAAAACGAGTTCGGGAAATCACGTCATATGTTTATCTGATTGTAAAAAAAACATTTTCTGATTTTGTAAGAACTCTCAGCACTATTTGTTCATGTTATATTTGAATAATATCCCTACTTCTCTTTGGGAATGTAAACTGCTACACAAAATTTTCGAAATCAGCAAATATAAAATCGGTTTTGAACAATTTATTTTCTATATATACCGCAGTCAGACGTGAATTTCCTATCCGACTCAAACCAAACACAGCTGGGGTCGGTTACGTAAACGACGATTCGCCATCAATGTTGTCGATCCATGGCATGTGCTGTGTCAGTCGAGCTATGGTAAATACAGGGCTCGTTACAAAGTTTATTTTGGTCTCAAATTTAGTGAAAAAATACGGTCTTTGTGTTTTTTAATAATTGAGTCGAATGCGTTTTCGATGCTTTGGCTCAAATAAACTCTGGATCGATGTCTCGACGTTATACAAACAGTCAATTTCCCCATTTCACTAAAATTTATGATATTTTGGAGAAGATATTTCAAAGAAATCGTTGACAAAAATAATATATTGGCATGGCAGTTTAATGAACATTTACAAGCATAGTTAGCAGTGGTTTATTAGTTCAAAACTTCTATTACCTATTGCACAACTTGTACTTGAAAATATACGTAACGGTATTATCGGTTCTCCCTATCAGAGAATTTATTTTGTCGAGAGCCTTGTAAGGGCCTAAACGGCGCGATCCACCACTGTCCCTTACTCAACCAGACATGTTGTGACCGATTTTTTCTAACTGGGTATATCAGAAATACTTCTGAATGTCGATAGCAATAATAACAAACCATAGCATCGTAACGTATATTCGAAATGCCACATGAAACTCGTTGTTTGAGTCTTGTCAAATCCGCCCCTTATACCCGTGTTTAAGGTGTGATAACTTGAAAAGGTCCAACTGAACCGGAATACTCATTTATACGATCAAAAGCCACCGTAGCTGTTGTTAGCTCATATCCACTTAAAGTACATGTGAAACAAAATTTAAAAAATGCTTGATATCCTAAATAGCTTGAACTATGCTTGAGGAGAGATTGAGTTATTTCCTCTTGTGACAAAGCGTATTGAAGGCATTTTGTGTCGATCAAAATTGTTTTGGTCTAATTAACATATTTTCTATTAGATAGGAAGAACATCTTTGAAATAATATTGTCTGGAATTTCGTCACCCATACCTGAATAAAAAAATGTTTTGATATAAATAACGTAATTGTGTTGCTATACAAGCTATGCAAACTGACGTAATTGCGTTTGTCATCGAGTCGCCAGTAAGTTTGACTCATGAATCCATAGACATCTTCTGTTGAAAAAATTTGCTACTTTAACTTTGACGGTTTGTGATCATGTGGTCATTGATGTATTGCACGTTGGCGGTACAGATCGTCTCTGACTCTTACTTAATTATTATTAACAATGTAATAAATATAAATAATAGGTAATATAAATTTTTGGTCAGAAAATGCCTTGTCTCTTTTTTTTTTGTGAAATTTGCACTAAACAAGACTGGCAGGACCTTAAAGAAACGAATAATCGACCACTTGATTGAAAATAACAACATAATGCAGTAGAGGGGCCCACGACTGCGGGGCTTATATACGGGAATCTGTATTGATAAGTCGTTGATTTACATTTCAGACTTGATTACATCAACAGCGGCCAAACAATCCGAATATATTTGGATTCGGAAGGGAAAGCTTCATTAACAGGCTTGACTCCTGCCACTACATATACCTTCATAGTTTCTTACCTCAAAGACGGAGAATGGGTAGAAATGAGAAGAAAAGATATTTCTACATGTGAGACAACTCAATATATAATATATGTCGTTTGTTTCAAATAACTGACGATCAAAATTTTGAACATATATTAGTATCGTCTAGTTTTGTTCAAAAATGTCCAAAAAAAGTTTATGGTTTAAATTGTATTTTGAAGCTAAGCCGAAGATGCAGAAGATTGCGAAAACATATCCTAGGAAAACTTTCGATCTGAGTTTCGAGAACAAAAAGTATCAGTCGCTTTTGCTGCTGTATATATTCAATTTAATTTCTATTACTTTTATAAACAGCTGCACGTACAGGAGGTGGATTTTACACGAATACTTACCCACCAAGATATAACTACAACAAACAAGACGTGACTCTTGAATGCCCAATTCTGCAGGATGTTGCAATAGAAACTATTTCTTGGTTCAAAGGAGAAGAACGTGAGACCGCTCAGCTTATTGCAACATATGATGTAGAATCTGAAGTAACAACGGTTAGTCGATTGAACTATTTATGTACCTATCCCCATTATGTCCCTATTTTGTTTTGTCGAGAATAAGCTACACAGAGACCGCACCTCAGCAGCACTATTTATCAGGGTATACCACTCGTATAGGGGTGGCCTAAACGAATCATTTACAATTCGAATCTGATTCGAAGAATATTTTCGAATTGGATCAAATTATAAATTTCATGTAAAAACAAATATACCCTTTTCACTATTACAATTTCCCTCCATTGTAAAAATCAAGACATTTATAGTTTATAGTGTATTATCAATTCACACTCCATGTCTAAGACCAAGGATTGAACAAAATCGATTGTAGTCGTTAAAAATTTAAATTCTATTCCATATAAAAGCAAGTTTTTGTTCTTATGAACGATTCAAGATTGGCTCGAACAAATTGTGCTTTGAATAGATTCGAACCATTGAATTGCCCAGCCCGAAATTGAAACTCAACAAAAAATGATCGGTCAACATATATGACTTTGGCGTTGTGTTTATGTTTCTAGTGCCCAACAAAATTTTTGGTCAAGACATATTTTGTTAAGCATGGATCGCGCTGACTGATCGAGTGATTTTTGTTACAACAAGTCGAGTTTCAGTATTGACATAGTATAATTTATCAACATCAACATAAGAGTACATGGAGGAAATTTCCTTGTTGCAGACTTGATACATTTCCACTGCGCCGAAAATTACTTTGTTGCTAATAAAATTTACGTATTATTTTTAGTACGCGAGGGATAGAGATCCCAAAATTGAAGTTATAGACGGAAGAGTTTTGAAAATAAAAGATGCAACACCAGAATATGCAGGACATTACAAATGTCGGTTTACACTGTATGGAACTGTGAGTAGAACATTTTCCAACATTTTTTCCAGGGCTAAAAAGTACCACCTAGCATTCGAAAGTTAATTATCTACCAGTTAGTATTTTCAGCATAAATGAATTAATGAAAACCTAATATTCTACTTTCAGCAAGACACAACATGGCAAAATGCTTATCGACCGGATTTGGTGACATTGTACATCACATGGGAAACAAGACCAGGAATTCGATCTTATTATATTCAATACAGACCATAGTACGTGAATTACATACTTTTATATTTTTAGCAATTATTGTTATCGGCATCTCTCGGAATCGAAGTCTTTTTCATGGCATTTTGTCGCCATTCCGGGTATTACACTACCATCCCGAATCCAACTCATTCTAAAATGTCGTTACTAGTTAAATGGTATAAGAAATTCTACTATACGCGAATCAGGAATAGCAAGCATACATCGACAATAGGCCTGAGCGATTCGGTGATTTGAATCGGTTCGAATCACGAATTATTCGAATCAATCTTGAATAGGTCGTAGGAACAGAAACTTGCTAAACGAAGCGAATTTTTTTATTTTTAACGACACAATGCAATCGATTTTGGTCAATCTTGAAGTTGAAAAATGAAAACACATCAATAAGTCTGTTTAAGCTGGTACTTGTAAATCGTAAATTTTCTAATGATCGCAATGAAGACAATAAAAGTAATAGTAAAAATAGAATATTTGTTATTTTGATGAAATTAGTGATTCGATCCGATTCGAAAAAATATTCCAAATGATACGGTTTTGCCCAGAACTAATTGACAGTAATAAATGATAATCTGAAGTGAGTCTGCACATTTTTACAAATGTTATACCGTACACTCTAGTGCTAAGTTGATGATCCATTCACACAACTTTTCTTCATTTGGGTAATCTAATAGTTCTGGCATTTATTCAGTCATACAGATGCATCTGGGCGTTGGTACATTTTAACTTTACCGGATACCGATCGTCCTAGTACTGTTGTCAACGATCTCAACCCTCTCACAAGATATCTGTTTAAAGTATACGATTACAGGTAAACTAATTTCCTAGTTTGAATTTTAAATATGTTTAAATTGTAATTGCTTTCTATACAGGATATTTTACTATTAGTAATGTCGGTAGTTATAAAATAATTTTTCTACGTTTTTGCAGCGGTGGAATACAGGGTGATCTTCTCGATACACTGGACGAAACAACTGGAAGGAAAACCGATGAAGGCGACATAGCACCACCGGGTAACCAAACTATTTTTCATCACATAAGTCGTTGACATGTTTTCAGACAACTGAACTGCCATTTGAAAAGTTTGGTTTGAATAATTCTGCGGCGAAGCGAAACTATGTTTACGCGTTATCGCCGTAAATACCGTTGATTTTTGGTCCTTTTGGTCCTCGTTAGCAAGGATATGTTTTGCTTTTCGCCTTGTTGCTGACAATTCAGTTGTTATATGGTAACGAAAGCTCTAGCATCCATCGCGAAAGCGTTGCGCCATAGATTAAGTCAGATAAGAAAACAGGCAAACAAGCCACCACAAATGCTGTTTTTTCGAGTAATTCTATTATATATTTCCGGCTTAATCGAAATCAACATCTTTAGCAAAAAAATTTTGATTTATATTTTTAGAACCAGTACTTCCAGATCCATGTGACCGATATTACTGCGGGCGTGGTCGGTGTGAGCCAATCCCAACGATTCACTGTGTGTGTGATTCAGGTTTCACGGGAGATCGATGTGACATAGGTATGGAATATTACTAACAGGTTACATTCATGTTTATTCTACGTGTATTTTAACCATGCGAGCATTCCATTCAAGTAATTTGCCCAAATTTTTTTATTATAGAATCTGATTTGAAAATTTTTTAAAAATAATTATATCGCAATGCCGCCTCCATTATGCGTATTTCCAGATAATTAGTGACTTTTAAATCAAATCAAAATTTTGGTTAAATCTGATAGAATTTTTGAAAATTATAAACTAGTTTTAGTCGAGTATCAATGAAAACTTCAAGAGTGGCTACTGAACTTGTTTGGCGATGTTGAGAGAAAGGAAAGAATCGTATATGATAATGAGAAGGTACTTTTGGATATGTAGTCTTCGTATGTTTGTAATATTTGTATGCTTCGTATGTTTTGTAATTTTTTTGATATGGTCAACTTAATCCAATACGGCTGCAATTCGAAAACGTGTTTAAATGGTTTCGAACACTTTAATAATATTTGATAGTAACTCTTCTTATTATTATACGCAATCAGAAATTATATTTGCCAAGCATGTGCCACAGTTGAACCGCGCCTGAACGGCGCGGTCCATCGGTGGCTCATACTTAACAAAACGTATTGGGCATAAGTAACAGTCACAAACAAGTTATACATTCGTAGAACGTCATGATACAATTTGTCCACAGTCCGCACGTTCACAGTAATTCATTATCGTTACATAATTAATTTAAAATATTTTTTAGCAATCAACCAATGCAACCCTGATCCATGTCTAAATGGCGCCACATGCCATTCACAATTTGATCGATATCTTTGTGTATGTCCAAGAAGATTTAGCGGAGACAGATGTGAAAGAGGTTAATATTTTGTTGAGGATTTCATTTTATCTTGTACATATTATGCTTTTTTAAATTGTTTATACTCTTTATAAGCGAGTATCGTATCATTGTGAAAAGACTAGAATAAATTACTGTTGCTGGTTAATATTTTTTGCGAAATCTTCCATGCAGTTTTGACGATGAAAGGATTATTCTGGTAAAAAGTCTTGTTTTTTAAAGCAATCGAAATCGGCTGAAATATGGCGCAGTCAGTTGAGCGAGGTCATACCGTCCTACTGCAGGCCGTTGGTCCGATGCTTGACCGTTCCAACGACGAAACTACGATTCAGCAAGGCAGTTCGAGGGTAGTTGTAAACCAGAATATATACGGTTGTCAGGTGCCCATTTAGGTTCATGGATAAGATCCCGAAGGTCCACTCCCTGTTTTGAGAACGAAATTCCGAATAATTATGCAGGTTGCCGAAACATTTGGAAAACGAATGTTCACTATAAGCGAGTACGATTGTATTTACCTAAATGGAACAGAATTTTAAGAGTAGTAAACGCTGTGGGTTTACTTGTTCTGTTTTGTTAAGTTTAAGTCACTGATAGATGATAATATTGCAAACATCCCTGCTTCACGTACGATTCAGTGTATCTTGAAGTTTTGAGATTTTAGGACAAAATAGACTAAAATTTACAGAAAGCTACTTACTGAGTAATAATTTCATCTTTAATGTAATACCTACATTTGTTTTCAAATTCTACAGAACGTACATTCTGTAATCCAAATCCGTGCCAAAATTCTGGAGTTTGTGTGAGCTCACAAACTGGCTATACATGTAGATGTAAGCAAGGTTACGGGGGATCAAGATGTCAAAATGGTAGGTTTTTGTTTCTAATATCAGTTTTTTGTGTTGAGTTTTTGCGCCGTAACCCTGGTTGCAACATTTTCGATGGGCATCCAACTAAAATCTTAAGTCTGTGCTTCACATTATGAAGCCTTTTTTGGTACTGTTCACTCCTGATCAGTGATCAATCATTTGCGACCATTCAACAAAATATGTCATTGTTGCTCTTGACTTTCACCAAATCGTGAATTTCAATAAAAAAAAATTAAAAATGTAGTATGAACAGAAGCAGTCTCAAGCTGAAAACATCTCAAACTTAATTAAACCACCATGGTTAAGTGCAGTGGGTGATAACTATTCTGGTGATGCTGATTTCATCTGTCACTTTTTAATTTATTTCCACAGGGCTAATATGAATTGATAGTCTTGGTCGCACATGTATATTTCCCTAAAATAAAATTTATTTCTTGTAAAGCAGATGGTAACAGATATTCCAGATAATATTGCCTGTTTCTTTTCCGCAGTTGATCGACGTAGTCCATGCGATGCCAGGCCTTGTACACACGGTAGATGTACTGTACTCGGAAGAAATTACGATTGTGAGTGTGATCGTGGGTATGAAGGCAGAAATTGTGATCAGATCGATCGAGGTAAAATTTGTGAGACGAAGCTTTACTGAAAACTTGTTATATAGAGATATATCTCAGCAATGTGTATGGCATGCAGGGAAACATAATCGTATATATTCTTTGCTGTGAAAATGTTTGACTAAATGATGTCACAATCATTAATACTGCTATTAGGTTATATAGATTTTAATATAGATATTATTTAATAATAGATTTTTAAGTGGAATGTGATATCAATTTTACCTGAAATGAATTCAATTTAATTTGAAATTGAATTCATATAATCCAAGGAACATGTTCATTACAACGTTTTTCTGGCAATTCGAAATATTTCTGCATGACAATTGGTGACATCCTCGTTATTGACGCACTATTCTCTTTTCAAAGAACCGTCAATTCTTTTGCGCTGTGGAATTCGAGAAGACACTTACGGAAGACCGGAAATGATTCAATGGATAGCTGTACAAGATAGTGGAAGAAGACAACCAATTTTTACTTATGATGTTGCTAATGATAGAAAAGCAGAGGTGAGCAAATTATTTTTTTGAGGTAGTAGTAACCTGGAAAACAAAGGTTTTTAAGTTTTGCACATTTTCGTTAATATTACAAGCTTTGTACCAAACTGTACCATACTGTTTTGGCTGAGCAATTCAGTTCAGTTATTTGAATCGATTCAAAGCACAAATTAATCAACCAGACGTGAACCGAAATAATCCCTTTTTCAATTTGAACAAGTTTATTTCGGCCTCTAGGAAAATCATCAGAATCAGATTCGAATTTCACATCGTTCGGTTTTGCCTAGCCCTAAATATAAATTACATCCTTTTCTTTACATCTTTGAAAGGTCTTAGTAATCTTATTGTTTTGCAGAAAAACGTTGCCAAATACAGGGGAAGATTGTCAAGTCCAACGCGAGATACTCTTCTGATTCGAGATGCCACGTTAGCTGATGTTGGAACATATGAATGTATTGTATCATACACAGATATCAGACTAAATCCTTCACCTATGGTAAGCTTTATGGTCAAGCAAA
This sequence comes from Styela plicata, assembly GCA_963675895.2. Classification (NCBI taxonomy): domain Eukaryota; kingdom Metazoa; phylum Chordata; class Ascidiacea; order Stolidobranchia; family Styelidae; genus Styela; species Styela plicata. The sequence goes on from OZ023149.1 coordinate 12,891,418, forward strand.
TTTTCGATTGGCAGATGAACTAAAGAAACGTAATTGAACGGCCATGAGCTTTACTACACGAAGGCCTACCTAAAATTTATTACTAATTATTATTCGTTGCTCTGGAGCGCTTGAGGCTGCGATATTGCGTAAATTATTGCATATTATACTTGACCACGTGGTAAATAAACGCATCGCTGTGCAGTAATATTATTTAATGGGATTCGTTATCAAAAGTTCGCTTATCGCTTTTGTATTTTGACTGAATCGGGTTGCAATCAATTAGAGTAAATACTTTCCGCGGAAAAAGTATATAATATAAGTTCGCGAGGAAGGCGCGCCTAATACTGCCCAATACCTCATCTTAATATATAAAGTCAAAAAGTGGGAACGCTTTCTCATTTTGCTATTGCAATCAACCAAAGATTATTAATTAGTACGTTGTCGATCATATTTTTTTTTTTTCGGGGCACTCGCTGTCTCTCAGAGCAGTGAACCGATAATTTGATTTCCGCGCAGGATCACAGCAATTTATATATTTTTGCCGGAACAAAAAATCATTATATAAAAAAATACTCTTTAACAGAGATTGGTACCAGTTCCTTATGACGACACAAGGGTGACAGTGCGTTGGAGACCTAATCGCATGTTGATTGACCATTATGACGTCAAATACAGGTATGTTGGAGCGTGGTGACATTTATTTAGGTGAAAAGGGGATAATAAAACAGTAATTGCAAAAAAAAATTATTCATTTCAGAGATGCGTACGGAGACGATGACTTTGTCGTTATGCAAATCCCGAGAGGATCAAGTCAACATACGTTCAATGACTTAGAACCAGGAAGTATCTACGAGATTGCAATTACTCCATATACAAGGTAATAAATACACCTGTAATCAATATTTGATGTAATTTAAAAAAACATGGATAAGAACATTAAATTCCTGTAACAACATTAGGGAACTATTCAAAAGAATAGATATTTAGATGAACGTAGGCCGCCAAAGACAAGTATAAGACACTGAGCTGTTATTTGACAAAAGAAAAATTTCTCGCCAAGACGCTGGCGCTTGATTTAACAAACAGCCGAAGAGGTTTCCTATGCACCTAACTTGAATCAGATAACGATGTCTTACTAATTATGGAAATCCTATCTAGTGTTAAATTAAACGTGCATTGAAATTACCTTAATTATGCAGACCTGGTGAAGTCAATCAAGATATTGCATATGATGTCTTACCATCAACTATTCCAACTACTGCACCCACCACACCCACTACCACCAGAGCACCATCCAGAGCTGACAAGCAATATGGTAAATAGTTTTCCATAATGTTGTAAATTAGTTACATGGCAATGAAATATAAAAGCAAATACACTATTTTACAAGCATTTTCGTAGACAGCGCCGATACTGCCAGGCGTACCAATGTTTTCACCTCAAATGAGAAAACCTATATTAAGGTTAGCAAACGCGTGTTACTCTTTAAATCTGTTTAAAACTTTTCTGGCACGTATTCAACTTTATCTAGATTATAATTTATTTACTGTTTCTGTAACTTGATACATTTATTTGTTTCTTATCGCCTTTTATGTCGTCAGAGGTATGTTTGATACAACTTATTCAAATATTTCAGATTCCATCGATGTCACAGTCTACGGACCAGCGAAACCAGTTGAAGTTGGAAGTACGACTTATTTACATTGCGTTTATCCAAGCTTTGATGCACACAAACCAGTAATCGCGTGGAAGAAAATTAACGGCGAAAGGAGCTCGTACGTTTACAATCAGGTGTGTTGATAATTTGAATTATGAAAATTACAACTCTGACTATAGCTAGTTGTGTTGAAACGTGCTATGTAATATATTAATGGGATTTAATAATAGACAGGCGTAGTTTTCTTTCGTCAAGTAAGCAACGCGATATATGATAACACATGGATGTAATAGTTTTGATTGTAATATCGGAACTCCTGAAAAGATGAAGACTATATTAGTTAATTTGTCAAACCTAGGCTCTTAAAAATTGATTTGCTGACTTGGGGTTTAACATCCCCCATGAATAGTGTGTCTTTAAGCGTACACAACACAGGAATAATCGTAATTTCCTTGAGGATTGAGGAAGATCTATATTATTTCACATGTAAATATGTAAATTCTTATGCTTTTTCTTATTCAATTTAGTTAATGGCCTTCGCATAAATCATTGTCGGGCAGCCTGAAGATAAAAGTAAACAAGCCAAAAGGACATTCTATCCACCTCATCTACCGTGACTTGCATCAAAGCGATTATTTTAAAAATCAGAAAATTTAAACATGTTTTGTCAAGTAGGGGTCACATATAGAACGCGACGCCCATCTGTACCTCATGCTTGACAAAATTTAATTTCTGATGGAATTGGACATTTTCACACCACTTATATTTCGTATTATCTTTGTGTTGTATTATCATTTCATTTGCTTTACAGAAAATGCCTCCTCGGTCGTCCAGAAACAGAATTTCAATGACAAATGAACGACAACTAAGAATCAAAAACTTTCAGCAAACGGATGCCGGTACTTATGAATGTACTGTAAAATATGATACATCTTATACTCAAAAAGTTGGAAGTGGAAGCGTGGTAGTTGAATCTGCAGAGGTATGATGAGCGCAATATTTTTTTATATCCACTCCCTGGTGTGGATCACTCTGACCCAAAACTCCATACTAGCGGCCACTTCTAGATAGACGGGGTTGGAGTTGTTGGAAAGATATAATCTTCCCGGTTCGGCTTAGCCTACCCAATTTAGCTGGGTTGAGTGGGACTCAACCAACGACGTATCGCCGGGACTCGAACTCGAGATCTTCAACTTGCGATACTAACATAAAAACCACTTATGCGAGATACTGTAGCGAGAGATATTGTTCATTAGACAACACGTGGAGCGGTTATATATATATATATATTTTTTAAATCCCCGCGCCAAAGTTTGAACAACGGGCTTTCATTCATATTAACTTGTGTAACATAATAAGTTTTGTTTTCATTTTATATTGCTAAGCTTAAAACAAACATAATCCAATTTTAGATATTATCATTGTATTTTTTGTATGAAATCAGAATGAATCGGCTATATAAAGCACAAACGAGATCTCGTTTGGGTTATTTATATTTTCCTTCAACTTATTTTAGATCAAAGAACTACCAGCACCAACAAATTTTAGAGCTGCTGTGAGTGGACCTACCACCACAGTTATATCATGGAGTCCACCAAGAGTGACAGGACTTACTGGATATGTTATAATATACTATCCAACGACCCGAGGATTTGGAGAACAAGAAGTTAATATTTTATTCGTTTTTAAACTTTTGTTTGATCTGTTGAAAAGCAAATGATGCAACACCTCTCTCCCCTCGAGGCTGGTCCACCTGTGTCTCATGCTTGACAATATCAAAGTCCCGGTAGTGAAATGAAAATGCTAAATTATTTGTATGGACCCGGACGCGTTTTTGAAACCCTCGTCCTTGGAAGGCAAACACATTCAGAAATGTGAATATATATGCTGCTGATTATAACTCGGCTTGATCGCATCAGGTGGAAAGCATCGTCGTCACATCAATATTAATCCTCAATTATACCTATTGCCAATATCATATTTCATCATGAACAGCGTATCGTATGTCATTTGAAGTGACAGTAAGCCCGTAACTCGCCTGGGGCACGAGGGGACTGAAAGACATATTAAGAGATGACTTTGATTCAGTGGTCCCAACATGCACGGCCAACCAGTTGCAGGCGACTATAATTTCTGCATTTACTTTCTAGAGAAGAGAAGTTTCGTCTCCGAGGGCTGTTTTGGATGATTTGGTCGAAGGAAACGAATATGTTGTTGAAATTAGAGCATCTGACAGCAGAAGATATTCAGAGCCATTGCGAGGCACTTTCGAACAATATGTAAGAACTTATAGTAAGCAATCGAGATTCGACATAAAACATGCTATGCCAGCACAATAAGACTGAAAATACGATGTGAACAACACTATTATTTTTAAATTCATAGATATTGATTCGTATCGGGTTCAGGTTAAATTTAATCTTTCTTCTCAGAACTTCACATTATGCAAAACCTACAATTATGCCTTTTTCGTAATTTCAAACTTTCGTTATTTAGAGCAATGCGACAACCTTTACTTTGTATGTATTTAACTGGCGACAATATGTTAAGGTTGAAAGACTCGCTGCCCCGACTAACTTTCGTGCAGATATGGTGTCAAGAACACAAGCTAAAATCAGTTGGGATCGACCAACTACTGGTGACGTCACTGGTTATAAAGTTGAATATTGGGATGTCAGTTTACCTGTGGAAGACAACAAACAAGTAAGAATCAAATAAAAAATAGTAAAACTGAACACTTCGCTAATTGATTTATCAAATACGAATTATATTCGGTTCAGAAGATTTGCTATGCAAGATCGGAAACATAGCCTATAAGGAACTCACTATTTAACAGGAGTTAACCACTGTATTAAAGTACTGTGGGTAAGGCTGGGCGATCCGATTCGGTAATTCGAATTGATTCGAAGTACAGATTATTAGAATCAATTGTAAATTGGTGATAGGAACAAAAACATGCCAAATGAAGATTTTGATTTTTTTCGATTTTTAACGACAAAATTAAATGGATTTTTGTCAAATAGAACCTAAAACGATTGTTTCAGACGTTAAAATGAAATGACGTCGCTTTTACATCAATTTATGCTAATATTTGTAATTCGTACCTGTATATTTCCTAATTATCGTAATGTAGACTATGATAGTAATAGTAAAAATGGGATATTCGTTATTTTTATGAAATCAGCTGTTCGATCCGATTGGAAAAAATTATTCGAATCAGATTCGAATTCCAAATGATTAGGTTTTGCCCTACACTGTAGCAAGAGTACAGTAAATTTACTGGTCATTTGCAGTAATTGCATATTTCCAAAGTTATAAAACGCCATGTTGATGACATTTATGCCAAATCATTGGCAATTGATAATCCGCACCTTCGCGGTATCGCTCGCCTGCTTGGAGACGTAGTTTTTAACTTGCATTTCAACCTATACGACACAATCTTTAGAGAATACAAAAGTATCTACACTGTAACAAAAGTACAGTAAATTTACTGGTCATTTGCAGTAATTGCATATTTCCAAAGTTAAAAAAACGTAATGTTGAAGAAAATTATGCCAATTATGGACTGTTGATGGACCGCACCTTCGCGGTGCGTTCCATCAACATCCGATATTTGGCCAAAAAAATCAATTTTAATTTTCTTCAATACCGCCAAGAAAAAATTGCTGTCAAAGACCAGTGATTTTGTTGCATTTTTTGTTATGAGGTGAAATTTAATTGTGCTTTTTTATCTGAGAAACGAAATAAATTTTCAGACTCGAGTTACCAGATTGACCGAAATTGTTTTGTCCGATTTGATTGATGGAAAGCAATACCAAGTTTGGATTCAAGCTTCAAAAGGAGATACTCTTTCTCCTCATCTTGCCGGACAATTCAATAAAACAGTGAGTAACTTGATTTGAGAAGTGTTGTATTTAGGGATAGTATAAAATTTCATCTTTATTCTGCGAGAGAAAAAGGTCGGGATTATGGCTTGGTTGTAAGATAAATCACTATCCGTTCAGACAGATGCCAGTTCTGAGTCGAGTTTGGGAGTTTTTTGCTAGCTATTCGCTGTTTTTCGGTGCAAACAGATATTTGAAAAATTGATAATTGGTGTAAGTTTTGTTGACTGAGTATTTTTTTTTTTTGATTTTCATATTATTTCCTTTTCAGACACCAGAAGCGCCAAACCCTCCTACTGCTATAAATTACAAGAATGTTGATACCGACCAAATGACAATATTCTGGGATTCACCGCCAGGCTGGACGACTTCTGACAAATATCGGTATATACGATCTATTACGTTATATATTTATGAACGTCGACCTATCTATTTTTCAGTTATTTTCAAATACGCCATATTAAACACTGAGAAATCTTATTATTTTATTCTTAGATTTGTATGCTTCCTGAAAGGAGTCAATATGATATGTTCCATTATATTATGTATAATTTTTTTTCTCACAAATTGTGGCAAGCTGATACGAGTTTTTACTTTCTTCTCGTGTTTTTTTCACAAATTTGATCACACATAATTATATATTCTTAACTGAATTGAGTAATTTTAAAAATATTTTACTTAATGCACGTATGTGTTGATAGCAAGTTTTTGAGGTATCCTTATGCGCCGAAGTCCCTGCTAAAAAGTTTTGCATAAATTTCTAAAAGTCATTCGGATAGGAAACATTGTTGAACATCACTGAAAAACTTTAACACAAAAGCCTGAGTTATGCTGCTAATTTGATCGTGGCAATATGGGCATCATCTTTGCACTCATGTTTGATAACAAACATGCTGGTTATAAAGCTTTATGAATGATTTATAAATTATATTTTAATGCAATGTATCTTTTTAAAAACATAAAAAAATTTGTTTCCTTTAGCGTTACAGTACAATCAATCGACGAAGCCTTTCCCTATTCGAAGCAATATCCAGACTCTGCTCCACATGTGTTGAATGTTACCTCACTCAGGCCAGGAGTTACATATCGTTTTACGATCAATACTGTACGAAATGGAATTTTGAGTGCACCAGTATACCAACACATAAAAACAGGTGACGATTTATTGTGTAAGAGGGTTGAATCTAACAGTAACAGACATGAAATATTTTATCAAAATAGTTCAAAGTTGAAATTGTTCTAACCATGTTAGAAATTTTATTTTGCCGATCCTTGGACAGATATGGATTGCGATTGGTCCATAATTGTTAAAAAGAAATTTTCGGCGGAATTTATCTGATTTAATAACACAGGGACGATAAACTTAAAATTTTGGAAATTTTTGTCATAATCAGACATATATATTATTATTTAAATTTAGTCAAATAATGAGTCACTGATGGATCGCGCCAAGAGGCCAAGAGGCGCGATTCATCTGTGACTCATGCTTGACAAAAGAAAATTTCTTATTGATGCCATGTTTTATTAAAAAATTATGTATTATTTTTCGTGAAAAGTATATTTTAAACTTGAGTAAACAACATTAATCAACTAAGTAACAACATTTTGTATCAAGCTTAAAATTGAGGAACGCAATAATTTGAGATGTGTTTTTCGACAAATTACCCGAACTTCAAAAATATAATGAAATCATTATGGTTTACAGTCGAGGTTGTGACTCTCTCTGCTCCATATCCGGAAGACGTCACTTTGGACTGCAAATCCAAAGTTACAGGAAGACCATACAGAGTACGATGGTACAAAGTTAATGATGCTGGCAGGGAGCAAATTATCTTAACATCAGTCTCAACTTCTCGAAGGAACCAGGTATGAGAAATTTTTTTGTTTGAAAAATCGTCATTGCTATGGTATTAAGAAATTCTTAAAAAGAACTAAGGGTTTTATGTGTGAAGAATAATAAAGGAGAAAAATTCCATTAGTACCCAAAAATATTATGATACTTACTACTCGGTTATTTTTAGGATATTGTTTGAGAAAACTTAAGTATAACTTTTATTAAAATTATATGTTTAAAAACTTATGTTTATGCGCAGATCCAGAAATTTTAAATTCCATCCTGCACAAGCTGAAGTTTATTGATACGAACTTATTCGTTTACATTTTTTCTTCTGTCCTAAATGGTGTTCAGCTTAATCGTGTTTATCGACCAAGTTTAAAACGCTTCAATGCTTCGAAATTTTATTTTGCTTTTCTTTTATATAACTGTGGGCTCACGTTTAATATTATAATATTATCATTCTTATTATTCATTTCCTTTCAGACTACACCGAACCCAAACAACAAACAATTTGCTGGAAGATTAAGTAGTCCATCCATTACTCAACTCACAATACATGACATTAGATATCCAAAAGATTTTGGAAAATATAAATGTGCAGTAACGGCTCCTAGTAATACCGGTTCAGATTTAATTAAAATAGTAAGTTTGTTTTTGATACAGCTAGAAGTGATAGCAACGAGAATAAGGGTAAAGGTTCCACGCATAAGTGAAAATGAGATAGATTTTACCTACGAAAAGCTCTGTGAAATATATATATATATTTTATATACAGAGTTTTTTACAACTTTATTTTAGCACCTATGCAGCTCCATACACTTCAATGGCTGCCACAGACTTTTACGCGTTGTGTCTTTTAGAACTTTTCTTTGAGCGAATTGCCATAAAAATTGTTGAAAATTATAATTTTGAATTCAATGCCGCGGAGTAGAAAATACACTGTACAAGGCTACGAATACTTAGGCTAGAAATAAGGAGTGATTTATTGGAATTTGTGTTATTGGTGGATCGCTCCAACCAGACAAATAGAAAATAGCTTACAGACAAAATGTAATCAATGAAGAAGTGCCCACATTTATGTTTCATTGATATTCTCTTCCAGGTTGCCAAATATCCAACTCATATTGCTCCTCCTTTCCGATTTATCTTTCAATTTATTAACGAAACTGTAGTTAGAGTTTCGTGGGATCATCCATATCCTGAAGACATCACATCGTACGCTGTACGATATTGGCCAACCAACAGTAGATACGGACCAGAGAAGGTAATCTCGGTTATTCTCAAATACTGACAAGTTAATAAAGGCCATCCAAGACATTTCTTTACATATTGAAATATAGATTTATACATTATGCATTTGGATGTTCTAACCTCAACAGCTTCAAAAATAATGCCATCTAATTTTCGTGCCTCTTTTGCACGTCTATTTTTATACTCATTCTATGATTCATTTTTGTGTCAACCACTTTTGTAATTTACATTTATAGGAGTCAGATATCTTTGACTTCAGGGAACATCAAAAACCCAAAGCACCTTTGAGCGACTGCTGGTATACGGCACTTTCAAATAAATATAAATGTGAAAATTTGGCTTGACAGATTTCTCGCTTTGCTCTGCATTTATATTTATATGGTAATACTAGAATTTGAGCAAGACTTAGTCAACCTGAATAATCAGTAAGAAAAAAGATACTCAAGTGTATTTTTTAAGTATGGGTCAATGATGGATCGCGCCGCGTAGGCGAGGTCCTTCTGTGACCCTTGCTTAATGAAATGAATGTCCTGACAGGTAGTTAGGAGTCTAGGTTTTTCGTTTCTATTATATCCTTGCGTCTATTAAATACGAATCTGTGAAAGTGAATACCCCGACATGCAGTATTTCTCTACTGAACGTTCAAGTAAATGAGTCATATTCTAATTGTATGTTCTCTCACATCAGCGATTAGAAACACCGAATAGAGAAGCAGTTTTAACAGATCTCGTCCAAGGAACTGAATATCAAGTCGAAATCAAATCGAAAATAGCCAATAGAATTTCGGATGATTCTTTAGTTGGGCAGTTCATAAGTTTTGTAAGTATTAATTATTTTTATCATAATTAACGTTACTCTAATTGTATCTAAAGGCCATTTAATGATTGTTTGATATGTGAAATTCTCGTTTTTAGGCGGACAAAGTCAAAAACATCACTATAGAGAGACTACCAGGTGGTCAAGAATTGTATATAAGCTGGGAAAATCCTCCAGATATTGACGGGATATTGTTTTCATTGAAGCGACCGGTGAGATATTTTTCATGCCTTTTCAAAACGAACAACATGAGACAATAAACTGACTTACCAACGATCAGAGCTCTTTCGCTCTCTCGATTTGAAAAGTACGGCTTAAGGATTGCCATTGGACAAATTAAAATATGAAAAGCTGAAAATACTAAAATATTTAGAAAGTATACTACTTCACCCTCGGATGTAGCTGATATTATGAAATATTTTGGCGGTTTAGAACGCAATTTGATTTATTTTTCGTTACATCTTTTAGTTTGGGCTAAATTAGAACAGTATGTCACAGTCCAATTGAAATTTGAAATATTGGCTAGGCGTTTTCTTATTATCTTCAGCTCCCTTTGAGTAAAATATTTGAAGCATGCTTAATTACATGCTTATACATAAACACGCTATATCTAGGCTAACAAAATTCATAGTTCCCAAAACTTTTGGTATGTCTCACAAGCTTAAGTTCAGTTCTATTTTACATCATTTTTTTCTATACCAGAATCAATTGCTATGGAATGACCAGCCACCAATGTCACCCGACACAACACACAGAAGATTCCGTTTTCCAATGTCGCCAGGAGAAACTGTTAAATTTAAAATCAGTGCTCTGAAGAACAACATTCCGACACCTGTTGTATTTGAATACACCGAAGTTGGTAAGTATTTGTATTATCTAATCAGAAATGTTTTGTGCACACATATTTTTGTAAAGCATGAGTCACTGATGAATCGCGCCGAGAAAGCGCGATTCACCTGTAAATCATACTTGACAAAATAAAAATTTTGATTGGTAGATGTGATAATGATATAATTTAGTTTAAAATGCATTAGAAATTAGATATAGTTTCTAAAATAATACTAATCAATTTTCATGTTATCGACATTACTGCCATTTAAACATATTTTGCATATACTGCAGCAAAATCAGGATTTATGTCAAATTTTACACCAATTGTAGTTGTTATCAACGTAAAGGTTGGTCTTGGTGCGAGATTTTGAGTTTTCAGCGTCAATTTGATTTTTCAATTTTAACGTGTTTCTTGCGTGTCGTAAGAGGCGACTAAAAGGGAAAATAAGTGCCGTCCAAGGCAGATACCACTCACTGCACTTTACCAAGGTGCTTTAGTTTTGTTTAGGATGTTTTGCGCTTAGAGTGTAGTTGCTGGCACTTCAACTTGTAGTAGTTCTTTGCTATTTAAGCGACCGTTAGTTAGTTCTTTTCATGTACTGCTTTCGGCCTTGCTTGAAGGGATCTTTTTAAATAAATAAAATCCAAATATTTGAAATTTGAAAATCAACTTTAAACAGATGTGATTGATATTGAAGATACAGGACCTGATCCACCAGTAGCAATACCAACAAATAGACCAGGAGATGACAGGTAATGTGAACGATATCGAGTTATTTTTATTTCAAAAATTCTTGGAAACGTTTAAATTCTGATCCAATGAAGGTTTTGAAATATTCAGTATCAAGTAGTGATTTATCATGCAATTGATTTAGTAACATCGAATTTATCATATTGGGTCATTTTAATGCTGATATTCAATTTACAAATTAAAGATGATTTAAATATGAGAGTTTGGTTATAAATTTCATAATTTTCTCTCAATTTGGTATAAACTTACAAACTTTTCATTACAGATCCCCACTCCCGTATCCATCTCCAGTAACCAACTTACAAGTTGAGCCTCTCACTCCAACTTCAATTCGAGCAAGATGGGAACCAACTCCTGATGTTTATTTTGATTTCTACAGGTGAAAATTCAAATCAAACAGCAAATCTAAAAATTTATCAATTGTATTTAGGTTGCCCTTATATTTTTGTTTAAATGGTTTCCAAAATTTGCTTTTAGCAATTTACTGATTACGCTGCCCATAAGGAACTAGTCGACGTACGATGTCTTACCTAATGGCAAAGAGCTACTACAAGATGTACGTACCATCGGTAACTGCACTTTAAACGGGGAACATCCCTAATGGAACTAACTAATAGCAAAGAGTTACTACAAGATGTAGTAACAGCAAGTGTACTCTAAGCGGGAAACATCCTTAATGGAACTGAGACGCTTCCGTAAAGTGCAGTGTGTGACATCTATCCTGGACGTAAAACCATCTACCACTTCTTTGTTTCTTTATAGTTTCCTCTTACAATATGCAGGCAATACGTCATGGTTATTCTGAAATATAATTAGGAATATAGAATAATGATTCATCATCTTAGATAAACAAAATTACTGATATGTGATCATTGATTTTGTCTATTTTGCAGCAAAGGCATGATATATGTCAAATTTTACGGTGTAAAATTTGGCATATATCATGATTTTACTGCAAAATAAATCCATTTGAGAACAATCGAGAAACAAAATGAATAAGTAATATAAGAAAGTATAAGTTGGACACTAGTGTAAATGAATTTGTAAACAATTGATTCGAAATTTCTTGTTCAAATATTTATTCCATATTAAAAGTATGAATGAATAAGAAATCATGTTCCTATCACAGAGTCATCATTGTCAGTGGGGAAGCAGAATTCGAAAGATTCGAAATTCGAGATTCGGTTATAGAGGTAGCAAGATTACCATCGCCACAAACGTATGAAGTTCGAGTATACACAGTTCGAAACGGAATTTCAAGTTTTCCTGCAACAGCTTTGGTTCGATTAGGTGAAAGAAATTGATTAATTTTAATCTCACTAGTAAACGAAGACAATGTATTTTTTCCGGATTAGTGTTGTTGGAAAGATGAGATCTTTCCGTTTCGACCGAGATAACCATGTTATTACACACTGGGTGGAATAGTGTTCATAGAATGAAGAGCCGGATTTACCGGGATTCGAACCCATGGTATCAGTCATGTGTGGAGTGCGTGGATGGATTAGACACTGTAACAAAAGTACAGTAAATTTTCTGGTGTAAATTAGGTTGGTCACCTGCGAAATTTGAATTAGCTTGAATATATAATTTATTTTGTAGCCTTTTGTACAGCGAAGTGGCGTCATTTAATTTGTTCGCAAAAGAGCTTGTTTTGAAATACTGAAAAAATAATGAAAGTTTGGTTTTGATGAAAATTGTCGGATTAGCTAGGTAGCTGACATACTCGCCTCATTCGTGATACATTCTCACAACTTACGGCGAAGTTCGTAGTGGCGATGGCTACCTAGTTTTTACTTAAATCAGGTTAAGTAAAACGAATTTATAAGAAAACTATGTAAAGTATTACTAGGTAACCTAGTTTCACTTCCAAAACTAGATAGTACCCAGCTTAAAAACTAAATAATCGCCATTTTGCTGCATTTTTTTTTATAGATTTGAAGTTTGAAATAACCGAATTGCCTGTTTTAAAAACATATTTAGTATAAATAAGTGATTGAACTAGTTTTTCATACTATGTACATCTAATTTTCTAGTCGAATTTTTTAAGTACCTGGTTAAAAAATTATGTAAATTTACTTATTTTACCTAGTAAATTAACTAGGCAATACTTCAAGCGGAAGCATCGGTAAAAGTTAAACTAGCTAGACTAGTTAAACTAGGCACTTTTACCTATTATTGACAACACTAGACCGTAGTAAGTATGTATTCTTAAGGAATTTAACTTTACTTTAAAACTTTAAAATAGGTGATGTGGAACGGGTACCCCCTGAGGAGACTGAACCAGCAGAAGAAAAAGCATTTGAAGAGGAAGAACCACCTCAAAATTTAGATAAAAACACGCAAACGACGGTAAATGTTGTATTTTATCGCTTAAAATCAATTCAATACCTTCGCTTAATAAATTTCCATAATACTTGTTTTGATCCAAGTTTCAAGATTTTGTGTGAGGTCTGGATTTTCATGCTACGTTTTTTAACGTTTTGACGCTTTTTTAAGAAGTAGACCCAATTATTCATTCATTCTATGTCCAAACATTTTTTTATGTTATAGCTTCATTCTTTCTTTACACGCTAAGTAATGTTATGAAGATCCCTTTCCAACTTTCATAAGTCTCAATTCTAAATTCTGAACTTAATCAAAACATGGCAGAGCGGTTGAATCTCCAGTGTTAGAATTTTCAACAATTTGTGTTTTTTAACAAGGTGAAAATAGTATTTTTCAATTAATATCCCTTTTGCTTGTGATTACGTTTCTCACTAAAGTCTTTATTCTCAGGTACCATCACCAACGAATCTTCAATTTACAAACGTCATGAAATCAAGATTCACGATTCAATGGGACAGTCCACACGACTATATAACAGGTTTGTGAAATTCATGTCCGAACACTTTTGAAGATACGTCTCTATCGGAAAAATTTTCCTCAAAACATCTTTTGTTAAGCATGTGTCACTGATGGATCGCGTCGATGAGACGCGTTCCATCTGTGGCTCATGCTTGACAAAATAAATCTTTGATTGGGAAAGACTCTTACTAAAAATTTTAACCGATACTGACAAAAAATGATCTAAATTATTACAAAGAATGTTTGAAGTTTTCCGTCTACTATGTGCGCGCATTTTAATTTATCTATTTCATATAGGCTCAAGGATGATGAAGTTGATTGCTTTATCATGCTTTATTGACCATATATGTTTTGCCAAAATAACGGAAATCCATTAAACACACGCACAAAGAATTATGTATAACGTCGCTCAAAGTACCGATGATATCGGTCAATTTTGAGCCAGTACCGATATTGTCGAAACCACCCAATAGTAGTAGATGGTTTAAGAAGAGGCAGAAGATCTTACCATCACCCGGGGCATATACCAGTCACCGCACTTTTCCAGAACGGTCCCGTTCCGTTTAGGATGATTTTCGCTAAGAGTGCAGTTACTGGTACTACTTCTTGTAGTAGCTCTTTGCTATTGAGTGTCCGTTAGTCGGTCTCTTTTAGGCACTGCTTCCGGCCTTGCTCAGAGTGAATTTCAATACTAAAAATACTATAGGACGCTTTTTGAGAACGTTGGCTACTGACGTCAAGGCATGGCCCTCTGTTGTCCAATGTTCAATAGAACCAGAGGGAACAAGGGAAGTTTTTTTTCACTTTTTAAAAAATACATTTTTTAACGATGTGTTTCTCAAGATTTCGAAGTAATTTATCGACCTTCCAACACCGACGACGCTCCATGGAGCACTGTTACCGCCGAGGGTTACACGATTGTTACGTTGAGAGGCTTGAGACCAGACACTGTGTATGATGTATTGGTTTCATCGATATCAGAAGACGGAAGCAAGAGTGCCCCCTTGAGAGGAATTCAAAGAACGAGGCCAGAATCTCAGAGAAGTATAATTTTTTAAAAATTGTAATGAAGCTACAGATAAGAAATAGATGGTTTCGTCATCCCCCAGGGCTGATACCACTCATTGCACTTGTTAAAGGCCCAAGTCCTATGTGGGATGTTTTTGACTAGTTTCTTTAGTGCTATATTTTTGTGAAGCTTCTAGCTATTTTTGGCCGTTGGTTGATTCATTTTATGCGCTGTTCCCGGCCTTTTTCAAGTGAGTTTAAATAAAAAAAAAATAAAAATAAGGAAAAATATATAGAGATTTAGAGTACTGATAAGGGAAGCTTTATAAATTACACGAGTCTAATCGGATTTTGAATAGGTTAGTGAGAATGTTAGAATTGTCAAAATTGTGCCCTTACCTTTACCTTACTTGTTTACCTTTAATATTTTTTCTTCAACAAAATACTCATATCCATAGCTTGCGTTTAAGTTCCACGTTATTTTGCTAGGTTTTTTTCGTCCACTCTAAAAACTTAATTAAACTTTTTCAAGCATGAGACATTAGTGGGTCGAGCCCTCGGGTGTCTGTGGGTTAAACTTAACTTCGAATATTTTGTACTTCGAATCGATTTGAAATATGAATCGAATAGTCCAGCCCTACGTAGTATCACCGTAATAACGTTTTCACATTTTCTAATCGTATTTTGTGTAATATGTGCTATTTTTCGTCTTCAGGAGTTATACTTCGTCAACCTATTGTCAGAGTACCAGATGATACAAAAACATCTGATTCATTTGTATTGAAATGGAGCGAACAAGATGCTGAACACAGAGTTGTTGTTACTCCTATTGGTGGTGTAGGTCGCAGACAGGTGAATAAATGATAGTTTTAATATGCAGTAACAAAAAAATGCGTTGTATTATCCATTCTTTTGGAGTAAATCATTCGGTGATGTTGGGATATATATATATATATGTATGAAATTTTAGCTCGGCCAATTATGGGCTGTTGAAAATACGCGCCGACCAAGGCGCGTTTTATCAACAGCCCATACTTGGCACAAACCTCACCATCAATGAAATTTCGAATTTGAAAAGGTAGCCGATTATATATTGTACATGGAAGGAAAATTTGCCAGTTAATTTAGAGCTTGCGTGTTTAAGATGAGGTCTATCTTTGTATCGTGCTTGTCAAAACGACGGAATGCAGATATGTGTTGTTACAGCATATTGAATAAATATTTTTCTTCATTATCGTTGACCTTGAGGTAATGGCGAATTATGCCGACAGGCGCTCATGGAAAATAATAATCTATAATCGAGATATATATTTAATATATTTATCGAGAGCTGAGATATCCCAAGTATTAAAAAAAACACTGTGTGTCTAATTTATATTGGAACAAACTGTATATAACTCTTAACTAGAAGAAGCAAGACACCATAATCTAACCTTTAGATTGCAAAATTTAAAGCATGGCATAAGAACCGCCTTTGTAATCAGGAGGTTCTATGTTTGTCCATTCTGAGGCCGAGGAGGAACCGTACAATTTCGGTTCCATAATGGAAACATGTATGATTTGCATAGTATATCTGTAGGTTAGAAGTATTGTTTCTTTATATGTTTTATTAGGTTTCTATTTTCTTTGGTATAGAAAATATTCTGATTAATTTATATGATATTTTTATATCAGACATTCGACGTTCCAAGAGGCACTAGCTCGCTCAAAGTTACTGGACTTGAACCTGGTAAACGCCACAGAACAACAGTCGAAGCATTATCTGGTGGAAGGAAAAGTAGACCGGCAGTTATATACACAACGGTAAAATGAAATAGGCTATCCTAGAAAAATTTTCGTAATTGAATTTAAAGCTGGTCGAAAACAAAGGTTCGAGTCCCGGTGAGTCCGTCTCGCCTATCCATGCCCATCACTCAACCCTGGTTGTAATAACTTGGGTGACCTAAGCCGAACAGGAAAAGATCATATCTTTCCAGCAATTGTAACCCCGTCCGTTTATAAGTGGCCGCTGTTACAGGGCCTTGGACAGGGGGATCCACTCTAGGAAGTGGCTATAGAAAAAGAAACTAAGTCAAAACTGATGACACGAAAATTTTTATTTTTTCAAGTTACATAACTTCAATAATCAATCAATCAATAATCAACTTCAATGATGATATTTTAACATAATCAATAAAGTTACACGTTAGACATAATGTTTTGCCGTTTTCAGACCAAGCCAAAGGAACCTACTGATCTTAGAGTGACGGCATTGGGACAGGATTCTGTAGCATTAATATGGACTGAACCAGCCTCGACACTTACAACAGGTAACTTGGTCCATCCTATTGAAGTCTTAAAATTGGATAATAGAAAATAATATCCACTCAAAAAGTTTCCTACGGAATTCATATTGTTACGCATGGGTCACCGAGGCGCGGTCCATCAGTGGCTCATGCTCAACAACATAAAAATTTTAATTGGGGCTTGCTTTATACCTATATAGAAACTTACCCGTGGTGACTCACTCAAATCAACCTCTAATAGCCACTCATTTTGAGTAACGCGTTAAAAGTCACTTTGCCTTATCAATTCGTCACTAAAAACTTATCAACGCTTACCTGTATGTATTTTTTTCTCATTTTGATAAATAGCGGGTCGTTGTTTCAATCAAAAATCAAAATCTTTGCTTAAGGTTACAAAGTTCTCTACTATCCTGGGTCTACCCACACATTGCAAGAAATTGACGTCACAACGAACCGTGTAGAAATTACAGGGCTTCAACCGGATACTGACTACACAGTTCAAGTTCAAACTAAACAAGGAAGTGAAATGAGTGCTCCGGTCACTACAACAATTACAACTAAATTAGAGGAATTAGAATTGGGTAGGTCTAACATGCCTCGCTCATATTTTTTTTATTATGTATATAAATATAAATATCTTTTTTTGAATCCACTTCAAGTAGTATTTAGATGTCGCCACATTTACGTAATTCAAATAATCATTCCTTTGATTCGGTGATATTAACTTGTTCATCAGATATATCTGTTAAATTTTACCGATATATTTAATAAAATTAGGTTATCATCATTGTTTTTAACATTTCTTTATTATTGAATCATAATAGTAAAGATTGTAATACAAATGGCCTGAAAGTTTAACTGAAAATTCGATGTATCTCAAAATGGGGAAGATACTTCAAAATTTTGTCAATTATTATATTTTGGTTGATATTCGATGAACATTTTAAAGGTCTAATACCAATTTTAAAAGTTAACTTTTAGAAATACTATTTTTCACAGAACCTGTAACCCCACCATCCAACGCCCAAGTATCCGTCTCTGGCAATGATTTTGTAATCAGATGGACACCTGTCCCCGATGCAGAGGCTTATGAGGTAAATTTAGTCTTTATAAAACAGATTCAGTTACTAGTCATTAAAAGTCGATCGGTATTTTTCCTAACCTGCTGTAACAAGCAGCAAGGCACATTGACGAGATACACTGCAACAAAAGTACAGTAAATTTACTGGTCATTGGCAGTAATTGGACATTCCGAAGTTAAAAAACGCCATTGATGAGATTTATGCCAATTATGGGCTGTTGATGGACCGCACCATAGCGCTGCGTTTTGATTTCTTTCAATACCACCAAGTAAAATTACTGTCAAAGACCATTGATTTTGTTGCATTTTTTGTTACAGTGTAGCTCAAAGCAGCCAATGAAGCACATTCGAAATACGTTCCATGTTATTGATTACGCTATCTTTCACAAAAATAGCAAATGTTAAATTGGGAACCCTTCCCAGCATATTACTGAACTTTTATTATCCGGCATTCGGACGAAAACACTCATGCTATGAGGAATGAGTATTTTATTATGGTTTCCCGTTTTATCTTTCTTTTTGACATCTTAAATTAAAATATATTATAAATATTTTATATGAATATATATAAATATATTGTGTATAAGAGCTACATGAAGAGTAGTACTAGTAACTGCGCTATCAGTGGAAACAATAAGCAGAGCGCAGTGTGTGGCATCTGCCCTGGATGATGATAAAACCAACTAACATTTTTAAATATTCTACATTTTAGTACTTATATCATCATTTTTGAACTAACTTGTGTTATAAACTTTTAGATTACCGCTTTTGAAGAAGATCGCGAAGATAGATCTATTATAGAAAGAGTTGACAGTCCGACGTCATTCCTACGTTTCCGTGACGTAAATCCTGGACATTACGTCATCAGAATACAATCGTTGAAGGATAGTTATATCAGTCCATCCCTTGAATTAACGGCACATATGCGTAAGTTCATTTATCATTATCAAGCAATTTTAAATTATTTAATTTTGAATTAACATTCATGGGTATTATAATTGTAACCTTGCAAATTAAAAACGTTTGATTGACTTCAAAATTGCTACTGTGAAGTACTTTCACTGTTACAAAAATTCAGTAAAATTAGTGCTGTTTGACAGCAATTTTACTTGGTAATATTGATAAAATCGACGTTTTTTGGCCAATTATGCAGTGTTGATGGTACGTACCACCAAGGTTACACTTTAAAAATGTACAAATGGTCAGTAAATTTACTGTACGTTTGTTGTTACAGTGTACAATTGCACACTGTAACAAAAATGCAGTAAATTTACTGGCCATTTGCCGTAATTGCTTATTTTCAAAATTAAAAAACTCCACATTGTTCAGATTCATGCCAATTATGGACTGTTGATGGCCCTATGCGGTGCGTTCCATCAACACCCCATATTTGACAAAAAAGTCAATTTTGATTTTTTTTCAATACCGCCAAGTAAAATAACTGTGAAATACAAGTGATTTTGAAGCATTTTTGTTGCAATGTAATAAAACGATTCTAATTTTTAAATTCTGTTTTCGAAATTTTTCTCTCGTCATTTGGACAATTCCCACTAATATACACAAGACAATTTAATTCTCAGAAATGGGGACTTGAATTGAGCGTTCCCTAATTTTTACGTTTTTACTTATTTTTTGTCAACGCTGTACAATTATAGGCACGGTCTTTAAAATAGTCTTAGCGTATTTCCTGCCTGTCATAAGAGGCGTCTAGAAAGAAACAAACTGGTAGGTGCTTTTATCCTCGCCCAGGGCAGATACTGCTTACTGTACTTTACCATGGTAGTTTATTTCTGTGTGGAATGTTATCCGTTTAGAGTGCAGTTGTTGGCACTTTAGCTTGTAGTAGCTCTTTGAAATTTGAGTGACCGTTTGTTAGCATTTTTAAGCACTGCTTTCGGGTAATGATAATGATAGCTGCATTTTTTTATTTTTACTTTTAACATAATTTTATTTTTTTTATCGAAAAAAAAATGATTTTTTTTCTAAAGACCGTTTTCTGAAAACTTCTTTTAATCATTCAAATATTTTTTTTTGTTTTACAGCTGTGAAGCCGCCCTCTTCATTACGAGTATATGGCATCACGAATGATGGTTTCACTGCAGATTGGGAACCCCCCTCTAACCCCACATACACCCCACAATATGACGTAATTGCTTTGTTGAACTCCGTACATACTCCGCTAGAAACTCCATCTGAGAAGAGAACAGACAGGACAACATACACATTTACCAGTAAAATTTATATTTTATTGGTTTATTTAATTGGACAATAAAATAAAGCATAGGAGGTCTGATTGATCAATCAAATATATTATTCTTTGCTTTGCATAATGCACTTTAAGTATTATTATTATTATTATGATTATTATTATAAACAACAAGAGAAAATATCGAGTTGCATAAGTGCATTTTTCCTCGTTAAAGCACGCGACACACAATATTTTGAGTTTATAATGTTCAGTTGGCAGTTGTTGTTTTTTTTATATGTGGTGCAATACATTTAGTATCATTTGTAGTAAAGTGCATTTGTTATACTACGGAATTTTGTGCACCGATTCATAAAAAGAAAATAGAATGAGGAAGCTCATAAAAAATTGCAAGAATGAAAGGATACGACGTTGTTGCATTTTCATACTTTCGAATTCACACTTAACTAAACTGGAAACTGCATAAACCATAATGCCAGCAACTGCAACCCAAACGGAAACATTCGACAGGTACCTAAACCGCCATAGTACAGTGTAGTGACTCGTACCTCGGCGATAGCAAAGTCATTTATCCATTTTCATTCTTTTTTGTAAATTTGGGTTGACCGTTTGAATACAAGTAATAAGAAACGAAAGTGATCTTTTCCCTGTTTTAACATTAACATTAGTTATATGATATATCATAATGTAATCGTTTTTGTTCATCTTTTTCAGGGTTGAAACCAAATACTGAATATCGTGTGGAAGTTGTCACAAGATACGGAGATCAGAAGAGTGCACCCATCACTATGGTTGTAACAACAGGTAATAAGCCTGCTTATATGCGTCTTAACTGGGGAAATTGATTTTTATCTTATTTTTGTCAAGTATGGGCCAATGATGGAGCGTGCCTCAGCGGCACGATCCACCTTTGGTCTATACTTAACAAAATAAGATTTTAATTCAGGAAAACCTCAGAGGCATTGATGGCCTTGTGGTTATCATGTGGCATTGCAAGTTTAAGATCTCGGGTTCGAGTCCCGTGAGTCCGACGCTTTAATCCATGCCCTCCACTCAACCCAGGATGTAGTAACTTGGGTGTAGGCTTGACTGGAGAAGCGGGAGATCATATCTTCCAAACAATTCTAACGTTATTTATTTTTAAGTGACCGCTGACACGGAGCCTTGCAACTAACGTATTTCCTGCGTGTCGTGAGAGGTTACAAAAGGAAACAAAGAAGTGGCGTGTCGTTCTGACATCGCCCAGAACAGATAACACTCACTGCACTTAACTATAGCATTTTAATATCTTTTGATTTCGAAATCGAATCATTTTTTTTGTGAATTGTATCGAATATTCTAATGATGTTCTCATAATAAAATTTGTAGAAAATACTAAAAATCGCCATATATATTCTGTAAAAATATATAAATTTTTGATTCTGTTGACTTCGAATCATTGGATTAGTCGAATCGAATAATTTATGAATTCGCGAATCACAAATTCAATCAATCGAATAGTTTGGACATCACAAATTATTGTTTTTGATATTACTGTTATCATTATTTTCTTTAATATGATTATTTATAGGACGACTCGCACGACCACAGAATGTTCGATCAGAGATAACGAACGGTATCATTAGAGTCACATGGTCTCCTGTCGCTGGTGCTGACACCTATGAGGTGAGATTCCACATTGTAAAATTTAAAATCCTAGTTTTTTTTTTGGGGGGGGGGGAGGTTTTAAATCAAGAAAAAAATTGAGTTTAAACTTTCTGTTAAGCGTGTGCCACTGATAGATCGCGCCGAATAGGCGTGACAAAATGCGTGACAAAATAAAATTTCGCGATTGGAACATGAATGAATGCAAAATTTAAAACTGTGGAATGATTTTATAATATAACCCTATCTGTAAAAAGCATCTTTTGTCAAGTATGTCATATTATTGGATAACGTTGATGAGACTTGCTCTATCCATACATTACATCCTTGCACAGATATCGTGCGCTTAGCAATATCCAACTAAATCAATAAATGATATATCATATGTGAAAAGCTTTTTTCCAAGTACCGTTAAACTCTTGAAATCATCGCCTTTCCTCTGCTTTTTCTTTTGGGCTCGATATTCTAGTGGTTAAACTGTTGGCCGCATGGAATTCTGTTCTAGTCCCGGCGAGTCAAAATTCATGCCCATGTTTAATAACTTGTGTAGGCTATGCCGAGCAGGAACAGATCCCATCTTTTCAGCTATTCTAACACTGTTCGTCTATAAGTGGCCGTTGGTACAGGGCCTTTGGCAGGGTAATCCACTTCAAGAAGTGGCTTTAAAAAAACTTGCGTCAGATTATCAGGGAAAATTCTTTAGTCAAACATCTAAATATAAGGTTTAAAAATCTCTGTCGACATAAAAGATATATATTTACAAAGCTATCAGGAAAGCAATCAAAACCTGAAATAAGGTTTAAAACGCGACAGAGAATACTTTTTAGGAAATATTCCGAGAGGGTAACACGTTTGCCTACATCAAAATGGTTGATGGAAGCCTCATTGATGCTTTCAGATGTCACTCGCAACTAACCTTGCTCTGAGTAAATTTTGGTGAAAAATACTACGCTCCTTACAAAGATATTCAGTCTAAACTTCTATAAACACTTTTTTGTTTTACCATATTTCAGTTGACGTACCACCCAGTTGATGACGATTCTAGACCAGTTAGTGTTGAATTACCATCCGGAAGTACATATTATGACCTTCCTCGTGTTGAACCCGGTCAATATGAAATTAGGATAGTGGCTGTGAATGGTGATCACAGAAGTCCTTATGGTGCCACCAGACAACAGATAGGTAATATTATTATTTTGCTGTACTAATATCGTGAAATATAATTTTCCATCGAAGCAGCGAAAGTTTGTGGTTTTTTTTTTGTTTATGGACAAAGTTAAGAATATGCATTTACGTTTATAAATTTACACAATCATGACATCGCAATTACACATCATAACATATTGACGTTTATATAGATCTTTTTTCAAATATGCATGTATATTTTACGTATAGCGTGTGAAAAATATTTACTGTGAATTTATTTTTCTGTATGACATATAAATTAAAAAATATAAATAATTTTAACAATAAGAAAACCGAAAATAAACTCACCTATCGCATCCAATTACTAACCTTGTGCTTTATTTGATTATTTTTGCACCAACAAAAATGATTTGGGAATTGCTTTAGGTATAGGAATGTTGCTATTTTGGGGTTATTGAAAGCCTATTTATCTAATTTTTGATGGCAGATTATCATCATCATCCACCCCGTGGTGAAAGAATCTTGATTTTCTTCGGGCGTCCGAAATTGTCATGTAGTTTTCTTCGGACGGACAATAGTATTCTTTTTTTAACCTTTTTTACAGTTTGGTTACTACCAGACACTCAAAAAACCATTCAAATACTCTAGTCACTGATATATCTTTAAATATTTTCCATTACCCAGATGTAACTCATCTGCGGATGTCTGAGGAGCAAGTAACTGGCATTCTGCCAGTCTGATCCACGCTCTCTCCCACACACATACACTAATTACAATAGTCATAACCTACTTCGTATATGTGGTACATGCTTTTATCATCGCCCAAAGCAGATACCACTCTCTGCACTTTTCCACAGCGGTTCAGTTCCGTTTGGAAGGTTTTCCTCCTAGTGTGCAGTTGCTGGTACTATATCTTTATATATTATAGTATCACTTTGCGGTTAAGTGGCCGTTCGTTGGTTCCTGTCCGGCACTGCTTTCGGCCTTGCTCAGAGTAAATTTCTCAACAAAAAATCGAAATAAGATTTTTTGTGTATTATTAAAAACCTAACGTCGCCATGGTTTTTGCGTGTCTTCCACCCACCACTGTATTTTGGTGCGAATTTGAAAGATCGCTGAAACAAAGCCCAGTGGTTTTGTTTTATTCAAAGATACAAACCCCTCAATTAACTATGCTGGAGTAGTTTAGGTTTATATAAAGACCGTTTTCTGCCTAAGTTGCAGTTGTTACTTAATGCTGTGTACACAAACACAAAAGCATATCTTAATGCCGTCGACCTAACGTTGCCTTCATTTTAGCGCGTCTTCTTTTTCGCGGTTTTGCTGCACATTCTTGAGTTTTGAAACAATTATTAAAAATTTGAAACTTAAAAATTAAATCGATTATTATTCATCTAAATTGTTTCAACATCCCTAGTCAGTGAAACTCTTATGAATCTAATATTTCCAAATTGGAATCTATTTAAAAAAATACATGCATTCAATAATTTTCCATTTTCCGATCATATTCGTGAAGATTTTTGAAATATCCTTAGAGTCGCAATATATCGAGTGATCGACTGTTTGTTAAACCAGTCAGGAATATTTTGTGCACGCATGCGTATTTATAAAATCTCTAATATGGAAAGCATGATCCATCGTTGCATTCAGTCCTGCTAAAAATGAACTTCAATATGAAAAAAAACTTACTGCTGTACATTTTCTGTGTGATGTGTGGTAAGAGGATACGGAAAAAGCAAAAAAAAATGGTAGATAATTCTACAGTACAACCGGGCGAAAACGCAACTTCTAAACGTCTCGAATACAACAGTCGTCACGTTACTATACTATTGTCACCTGCCCATCTTCACTCCATCAGAAAAATATTGTCTACTGATGTTTGGCGAATATGTTAACTGACAAGAAAACTTGACAACTTGTAACTGAAAATGTGGTCATTAAACATTAAAAATTGCAACCTACTATGGGAATGTCCTGAATGGTTTAAAATACCCACTTAGCCTTTTTTCCGATTATATTTTTTGGTCGAATATCATAAGTAAAAAATCGGATGCCTTTTCTGAAAGTAACAACCATATTCACGAGGAAGATTCTCGCGGTTTTGATGTTTTTGCTGCATTCGCAACAAAAGCATTATTTTTGATTTGGTCAGTGGGTACGGTAATGACTTGATTAATCCGGTTTTCATGTTCAAAAAAATTCAATTTACGTTCTGTTTGGTATTTAAAAAGGGACGAATTATTACACATTCTTTAATTTGAGCATTCAAAGTACTGTTACTCTTTCACAAATACTTACAGGTATAGATGCGCCTAGCAATATTCAATTCAGAGACATAACGAGTAGTTCTGTTGTTGTTGAATGGAGGCCTCCTAGAACAAGACAACGCTTTTCTTATGACGTCAGACTTGTCCCAGCGGATGACGTCACGGCACCTGCGATTATGGGCTCCACAGAAAACAGTCGGTACACTTTCAATGGTAAGTTATTCTTTGACTTTGACATAAATTTGCAGAGATTGTTCAGAACTGTAAAGGTGAAGGTATTTTTGAAGTTTAATCCATAATGGGTAGAGGTCTGTTATCAAAAAGAATGATAAAATATTCGATTCGTGTTTCGCATATCATGAATTATTCGATTCAATTTTCCTCCGATTCATAAAAATTATTCAATTCGAATCTCAATTCAGCAGATTTTTGATTTTGTCTATATATTGATTTGCGACATATCACTGTGACAATATATTATTTTTGCTCGAGATATGCTACGATCAAGGCCTATAAAATGGAAATTGATCAGAGGCAGTTCGAAATCATAGTACTAAACTTGGCTCATTCGACTTTAAGTGTTCTACTGTTTATAAATAGTTAACTGGACTAATACGGCAGGGCTTGAGAGTACTCAATTTAATTTCAGTATCTTGTCTTGTCAAATTTATATTATTGTTCTCAATGTCCTATAGATTTACAGCCTGCAACAAGTTACATTGCCGAAGTTGTTTCTGTATTTTTTGATCAGAAGAGTTTGCCTGTTTCAAACAGTTTTACTACAGGTAAATTATTCAATCGGAGTGTAAAGAAATTTAATCAGTATGGATTAATATTTTATGTATGTGTGTTTTGTCAAATATGGGTCACTGATGGAGTGCGCCGTGAAATCCTCATCGCCAGTTTGAATAGAATTTAAATTTTTATCCAACGCGAAGAGGGCTTACAATACGACCATATGGCAAACCTTGACTTCTCATGCAGAAAACGCCAATTCCAAATCGAGAGTGAATGTTTTGGCTTAACATTTTTCTCCTTTTTCCTGTATGCCTGACGCATATAATGATTCCTCACGGGATTCGAACGTACGTCAGGACAATGAGATATGCTTATTCCCAAAGCTTTACCAATTGAGCTTACCGGACATCCATCGTGTTGTATTTTTGTGTTATAGTTTTGTAAAACCATTTCAAATTGTCCATATACTGCTGATTCTTTATTGTTGTGTAGAACAATCCATCTCTTAAAGAATCGATGTTTGTTTTTGTGCTCACACAAGGCTCTGTACTGATGCTTTCTTTTTTCTTCATAAGCACAACTCAGTCGACCAGAAAATGTTCAATCTCAATTTACTAACGGAATCATTAGAGTCACGTGGTCACCTGTTGATGGCGTTGACAATTATGAGGTATGGTTTTTTATTATTTTATTTTTCTGACATAGATGCAATTTTTGCGAAGACATGGGTCAACACAATTGACCACATTTAAAAAAATATTTGATTATTGAGTAACTTTGAAGCAACAACGTTTCAAATACTATTTCCAAACACAATAATTTTTAGCTGTTAGTAGACAAATATATTGAAATTATATAGGCAAAACTAAGTGTGCGTCTCCTGGAGTCTACATTCTGAAGAGCCCATAATGGCATAAAATTCCTATAAATACATTCGTTCATTATTAATCACATTTTAATGTTCTTGGTCCTAAAAAGCCAAATTTTCTCATATCTCAAGTCATGTTATGTTAAGTATGAGTCACATCGACGCGATCCATCTGTGACACATACTTAACAAAATAAAAATTCCAATTGGGAGTTCTAATCTTCAACACCACTCTAATTGTTATAAATATAAAACCAAATGAATATATTTATCTGGCATCACTCACTTCATTCCTGGTATCACATCTGGTGTATTTTACCTTCTTTTTAAAATTTGTTGTTACTATAGCTAACCTATCACCCAGTCGATGACGATTCAAGACCAGTTAGTGTTCAGTTACCATCAGGTAGTACATATTATGATCTACCAACTGTTGGACCTGGACAATATGAAATCAGGGTAGTCGCTATCAAAGGTGACCAGAGAAGTCCGTATGCTTCCACCCGACAACAAATAGGTGATGCAGTTTTTTATTCTTTAATTAATATCAGTTGTGAAATTTATCTAATATATCTTTATTTGGATATTTTTATTTTGAAGGCGCTCAAAATATGACTGAAAACAGCGCTTAAAAGAAGCTAACTAACGACCACTTAATGACATAGATCTGCTAAAACGTAGTACCAGAAGTTATATTCTTAAGCGGAAAACATCCAAAACAGAAGTGAACGTCTATCGTAAAGTACCATCTGCAATGTCCTTGTATTCTTTTAGTGACCTTTTGCATCACACAGGAAATACGTTAAGACAATTTTGAAGCTCGAACTTATGCAGATGTTACATCATCCGTAAGCTGCTCGACTTGAAAACGACTTCAAACGTCCTTGGGCATTCATGTAAAGAATGGACGGATTCGGGACCTATTTATTTGAATATATATGGAGGGTTACTTCTGTGAAAATACCTGCAGACGGTTCTTATATTTTCTAAAATAAAATTCAAAATAGCTACTTTTTTCATTAATGTGAGTTCAGAGAGAGGAAAAGGTGATAATTTCGTTTCCTTGCGACTAGGGTTGGGAAAAACCGAATTATTTGGAATTCGAATGTGATTCGAATATTTTTTTTCGAATTGGATCGAATCCCTTATTTTATGTAAAGAATAAATATTTCATTATTACTATTACAACTTGTCTTCATTGTGAAAATCAAGAAATTTATAGTTTATAGTGGGCTCTCAATTCCCACTATATGTCTAAGAGCTACAATTTTCATATTTTAGCGACAAAATATAATAGATTTTGGTCATATTTGACCAAAATCGATTGCATTTTGTCATTGAAAATGAAAAATTCCACTTCGTTCAGCAAGTTTTTGTTTCTATGACCGATTCACGAGTGATTCGATTAATCTGTGCTTCGAATACTTGCGACGCACTATCCTTCGCCTACCAAATCCTTAGCCAATGCGCACACCGGAAAGCATTTGCATTCTATTTTCATCATTTCCCTTTATCTAATTTTCTCAGGTGTCGATAAGCCAACAAATGTGCGATTTAGCGATGTCAGTGACGATTCTGCAGTGGTGGAATGGACACCACCAAGAACAAGGCAGCGTTTCTCCTACGAAGTCAAATTAATTCCAGCTGATAATGCCACAGCATCTCCCGTAACAGGAACAACCGAGCGGAGTTGGTATTTAATTACCGGTAAGTTGGTTTCTTATTTTCATTTTATATTTCATGACAATTCACTTCAAATTGTCACAAAAACCAATAGAATATAAATCTCTCAGAATATCACATCGGTGACTCGTAAGTGACAAAACATGTTAAGGCAAAGTTTTTCTGATTTGGAATATATATATACCGATTATGACAAGTTTGCCCAAACAATTATAAAATATAGCCTTTCTATGGTCAATGATTTGTAAAAAGTACAGATTTCTGGTCAAACTGACCAATTATGAGAAGTTTTGGGGTCTAAATTTTTTTTCGTTGATCTCGGTATTCTAGAGTTTTGCGAGCAAATCCAAATCCTAATTTTTATTGAATTTCTAATTTCTCTGTTTACAACAGACTTACAACCTGCAACACGTTACATTGTTGAAGTTTCTTCCGTGTTCTTCGATCAGAAAAGCTCTCCGGTCTCAAACACTTTTACCACAGGTACTGAGTTGAATGTAAATTAACAGGAATAATAATGAAGTAGTTATCAAGTTGACAAATCGGCTTTAAATATTAGTAAGGACTCTAGTGAGTTTGATGAACCTTGCACATACTTCAATCCAGACAGTAACATCTTGGCTAAACTGATCATTTTTTCTTCTTTTCGTAAAATTAATTATTTTTGCTCTGAAAAATTCACTCTGAACAAGGCTGAAAGCAATGCTGAAAATGAATCAACTATTTCGTTCAGTTAATAACGAAAAGCTACTACCAGTTCCCGCAACGGCACTCTAAGCGGAAAACATTACTACCGGAACTGAGCTTCTTTGTAAAGTGCAGTGAGTGATATATGTATTTGGAGGTTGGTTTTTACCATGATTTTTATGGGGCCCATTTCGTTTATACTTGGTGTTAGCTGTTTAAATTTTCATGCCTGTAAAATTTATCTACGGTTTTTAATTATATTGCTGGAAATGGGACGCTGATGGATCGCGCTTGATAACATCTCTGGCTCATGTCCAAGTCTGTAGAAATGTGTAATAACAAGTATGTACCAACAACCACCAAGTTCTTAAAATTTATTTTAGAAGTACCAGTTGTCAGACGAGTGAATATACCAATCAGATATGGCAACCAACCAGTTGAAGTAACTTGGCAAGAAATACCAAATGCTGATAGTTACATAGTGAGTATACAAGTAATCATCAATCTAAAACCTTCATAGACTTTACATCTACGTGTTAACTTCAAACAATTCTAGCTTCTACCGTCGTATCGTCTTTTGATGTAAAATTGCAGGTTTTATATCCTTCTGTAAGGTGCGTTTTCTCATCTGATAAGTCACGCAACGATAGACAACGTAATTTGATTGCAGACTCAGTCTAAATTTTTATCAAGCCCCGAGTCAAGCCCCGTATGTGTTTTGTCAAGTCGGGTAAGAGTCGAGGTATTTATCTTAAAAGATTTACTCAAGGTAAGTCACAGACTCTTTTCTCCAACACCACCATCTAGTATATTAAACTTGCAATATTAAACAAATCTATAACGTTTTTCTCATTAAATATCAGCCATGCGATTCACTGCGCGGGAGCCATATGCCGTGAGCAAGTTGTTGCTATCGTTATATATAGGACAGGACCGTGTTCTGGCACATGGTCTGAAAATAAATTGTCGAACCAATGCTACTATCGATGCTTGTCACCGTGTTCTTGAGCAAGACACGATTTTATAATCACAAAAATTGCATGGAATAATTAAAAATATGGATCAATTATTTAAAAATACGTTTTGTCAAGTATGGGCCACTGGTGGATCTCGCCTTCAAGGCGCGATCCACCAGTTGCTCATGATGGACAAAATAAAATGATTGATTTGTTGGAATCACGGACATGAGGGACCCATATCTATCACACGATTCGGACGTGTATCCGGAACGATCCGAATTTATATAGAATAGTTTCATCCTTTTGTAGTTACACGTTGACAAAAATTAAGAACATTTACTGTTCATTTTCAGTAATCTGAAATCTTTGTCGGCGCGTTCTTCAACATACCATAATTGGCGCAAAATTCGATTTTATAATTTTTCTTCAACATTTCCGAGTAAAATTACTGGTGAAAAGCAGTAATTTTACTGTATTTTTGTCATAGTCTAGGTTAGAGCATTAGATCATGATATAATTTGAATATTTCCAAATTGCCCCTTTCCAACCTGACCAAATTGACATTTCATCGCATTGGCTTAAAATTTCTTTTCCTTTTCATCCAGGTAACATATTATCCAGTTGGCGGCAGACCACGAACACTCGATGTGGAGGGTGACAGAAATAGTGTCACATTAAATGATTTAGAGCCGGAAACCAAATATATTGTAAAAGTCACAACAATAATTAAGGGTGCTCGGAGCTCTCCGAATACTGAAGAAGTTACTACAGGTAATAATCGATTAGCTATTATTTAAACTTTGCGATGATGGATTCACAATTTTTTTATCTTGATTTCGCGATATTTGATAAAAGTCTAGCGAAATTCAGGCCCTGCTGGGCGGGCTTTTGAATTGCCCTAACGTTATATGTCGTGAAAGACGACTAAACCTAAATGAATAAGTGGTAGAAAATTATATCACCCGGGAGAGATACCACTCACTGCATTTTAATATAGAAGTTTAGTTCAGTTTGGGGTGTTTTCCGCTCAGAGTACAATTGCTGGTAATTCTGCAGTTCTACTACCTGTTACGACCTGGCCGTTAGCCGGTTCTTTTTAGGCACTGCTTCCGGACACTCTTAGTCTCAGAGCAATGAAAATTGATTTCTGGCTACATTTTTCTAAAATATGCGTGACTGACATGCATTTTTGCTTGTTTGAAAACGTTAGAGGCATAAGCGGATTCGAATCACACATATAAACTAACATCCCATGTCCTTGACTTTTTATAGTTTCATTTTCAATGCATGATCACACAAATACATTTTGTCTTTTTTCTTGCCAGGCCCTGTCAGTACGCCAGAAAACCTTGGAACTCAACCATCCAGTGACAGTGTAAGAGTTGTTTGGTCACCGGTAGAAAACGTGGATTACTATGAAGTAAGTTAGAAAAAGAACAATATTTGAATAAAAAAATTTAAATAACTTCCTATACGACGGAGTGTTCATAAATTGATATAAACATATTTTAATTGTGCATAATAATGGCTCTTCAGTCTCATGAATTTTATAACTTATTTAGAAATTTAGTAACCGGACCTCCAAGTTGTTTTTTCTTATTTGGATTCTCTTGTTTTAGATAACATATGTTCCTACCAGCGACAGAAGAAATCCCGTTACAAAACGCGTGTCAGAACCATATTATGACATCACAAGAGTGGAACCAGGAGATTATGAAATCAGTGTCACAGCTGTAAAACAAGGTCATAAGAGTCCAACTACTACTATAATTGAAAGCATCGGTACGTTTTTTCGTTTTAATTTTAAAAGTTTACTAAAAAAGGTTGAGAGCAACTTCTATAAGTAACTCCAAGGGTTGGCAATTTTCGTTAATAGCATCAAGCTTACCTAGTTTATCGAGTTTATATCTGAAATACTTTCTAAAATACTCTGAGGGGAACTAAAAGTGATAGATAATTTTTCTATTGCCCAAAGCAAACTCACTGAACTCGACTAAAGTGGTTGAATTTTGTATGGTGTGTTTTTCATTCAGATCAAAGTTGCTAGTACTATGTTTTGTTGTACTCGATCAGAAATTTTATTTTGTCGACGCGATCCATCGGGGGCTCATATCTGTCACGTAAATGGTCGTTAGTTGGTTTTATTTTAGGTACTGGTTTCAGTCGTACCTTGCGTCAATTTGCTTCAGCAAAAATTCTGGGCTTTTCTCTTCCTAGTACGAAAATTCTATAATTTATATTGGTCACTACAATGTATTGAAAAATTAAATAGGCTGGATAAGTTTATGTATATCCGACTATTATACATTCTATATATACGCAATAAATTTTTTTATATATTTTTAAATCGCTAACTCCCTACCTCCATATTTAAATCTTTAATTTTTTTTACTAAAATTCATTTTCAGCGACATTTGCAGGGCTGGGCAATTCAATTCGATTATTCAAATCGATTCGAAGCAGAAATTATTCGAATTTGGGATCAATCGCCTTAATTCTGATTAGAAATTTAATTTTCTCAAGCGTAAGCCACAGATAACTCGTACCTCGACGGCGCGATTTATCGGTGTTTCATGTTTAACAAAATATTTTTTGTCAAGTTTCTCACTAGGATAAGAATGAAGGCTCGCAAAATAAAGTGAAACTTCTTTATTTTACTGGAAAAAATACAAGCTTTATATTTCAATTTTGATTTAAAGTGCAAATATCGATGCTAAAAACAGGACGCCAGTGATTTAGACGTATTTAGCGATTCGATCCTATTCGATAAAATTATCCGAATCAGACCAGAATTCCCAATGATTCGGTTTTGACCATCTTCGAATGTTGGCTGTTGTTTTTGAAGAAACAACTAACGTTATTTACGTATGT
This sequence comes from Styela plicata, assembly GCA_963675895.2. Taxonomy (NCBI): domain Eukaryota; kingdom Metazoa; phylum Chordata; class Ascidiacea; order Stolidobranchia; family Styelidae; genus Styela; species Styela plicata. The sequence goes on from OZ023149.1 coordinate 12,924,714, forward strand.
CCATTAATTTATTTTATTTATTTTCAGGCGTTGAACCTCCGACAGACATCAAATTTTCAGATGTCAGTGAAGATGAATTCGTTGTGATTTGGACTCCATCAAGATCTCGTCGTCGTCCTAATTACGTCATACGTGTCACCAACCCGAACGATTTGACATGGGAACCGGCCCAAACAGAGGCTGTTGACAATTTTGCTCTTCTAACGGGTGAGGATGCCTTGTATCTCGTTGCTATTTTGTTTTTTTGAAATTATTTTTTAAAGGATTATCCCGAAAACACTCTGAGCTCAGAAAAATTCAAAAATGGTTCGAAGGTTTTCAAAATGACATCATAACTTGGACAGGTAAAACCGAAATATTTAGAATTATTCGAATCTGATTCGAATAATTTTTCTAAATCGGATCGAATAACAAATTCCATATAAATGACAAATGTTTTTACTCCTACAACCTGTATAAAATCGTGAAATGTATTGTTTCGAATTAGTAACATTATAAAGAACAGACTTTGAGGCTATATATTGTATTTTCGATTCACATTCCAGCAACATATTTTAACGAAAAAATACAATCGATTTTGGTTATATTTAACCAAAATCGATTGAATTTTGTCGTTAAAAAATAACTATTCCACTTCGCTTATCAAATTTTTGTTCTTATAAACGATTCACGATTAGTTCGAATAAGTTTTTCTTCGAATCGAATCGAATCACTGAACTTGGGTAGGCTAGACCAAAGAGAAAAGGTCATATCTTTCCAACAACTCTAACCCCGTGTCCGGCTATAGGTGGCGTCTGGTACAGGGCCTTGTTCAGAGCCCTCAACTCCAAAAAATAGCTATAAAATATACCTTTACTCAACAGATTTGACTCCAGCCACCACATATGTTGTTGAAATAGTTGCAAAACTCGGAGTTGAAGAAAGTCTACCATTGACTGGATCAGTCACTACTAGTAAGTAGTAGCTTTTTTATTCTTCTTCTTTTTATAGTTAACTTCTTTCTGAGCAGGTGCCTAAAAAGAACTACGTGATGACTACACAAATTGCAAATAGCTACTACGATTGTGGTGGCAGTAACTGCCTCCTATCAGATTACATCCCAAACAGAACTGAACCGCTATAATTTTAACGCAATAAGTAGTAGCTGCCCTGGGTGATGGTACATATCTCACGCTTATAAAAATATTTTCAGTGTCGTTCGACAGTCCCACCCATCTTTTGAAATATTTGCATATATTTCTTACTTTCTTTGAATATATTTGCTATGTTAGAAATGCGATTAAAATTAATTCATTTTTTTATTAACAAGAGTCTGTGCAGAAACTCTTCAATTAGGCAAAATTGACTTCGATTTTGTAAAATTCAGAAACGCAATTTTATAAAATTTCTATATTAAATTATTAATATCGTTTGATGAAACAATAGTTCAGCTTTGATTAGTAGCAAAATTTATACTCGTTTTTAAATCAAGCTTTGTAAAGTTACATATACTTTGATCAATTATATTGCATTATAGGTGTACCATATCCACGACGAGTACGCGAAAACTTTGTACCGGGTAATGATGAAAGTATCGAAATTACTTGGGACAGAATACCAGATATCGAACAATATGAGGTTAGCACTTCAAATGTTACGAGAGATACATAAATAGTGGGTGTTACCACCCAGAACGATAGTACTGGGTATTCAACAATAACTTGCATGTAGAATTATTGGTTAAAACAATGAATAAATGGCCATGGTTTAAATCGCAGCGAAGTTTTCCAACTGTTAGAAGCATTTGCGTCGATTGTGTTTTCTCAATGCGGCCATTCAAATTCAATTAATGCAATCACAGTATTTGTCTATTTCTTGGAATGAGCTTCCTGTACATGAGGTTTTGTAGGTATCCAACAAATGCAGAAAAGCTTCTGGGATAGAATTCTTTCTAAAAAAAGAATCACATTTCTTTGAGCAGTATTTTTGAATATTTTTTTGAGTGAGCCTGGAAAAATATTAATGATTCGAAGAACGGATAAAATACAATCATTTTTTCAAACTTTCAACAGGTAACTTACTACCCAGTGGGTGGTAATCCTGAGACTCTCATTCTCAATGGAGACCAGACAGGAACTGTAATTAATGACTTGCAACCGAACACTGAATATGTCATAGAAGTATCATCAGTAATCAATGATGTTGTTAGTGATCCAATAAGGATTGAAGTCACAACTCGTAAGTCAATAGTACTTTTTTATTCAGTTTTTTATGCAGTCGCTGCCATGCAACTGTGAAACATTTATTAATATTTAAGTTGTTGGAAATTCTATGAAAGTTTATAACCTATTTGTTTGGTTTCCAGCGCTGAAAACTCCCAAAGAACCCGAAGCAGAACCGCTCACGAATAGAAACAGACCAGATTCTACTTCTGTAAAAGTTACATGGGATCCTGACGATACGGTTCCTGAATATGAGGTTTGTATAATCCTTCTCATCCTTCTCCTCTTACTCATCTTATGACCATCCCCTCGTGTTTTCTTATTATTTTCACTCATTCAGTATCCTCTTTTCCATTTGTTTCATTTATCTACTCCGTCCTGGACTACTATCTTCTTTTTGCCATTCTTACTATTTATCTTAACTTACCACTCATCTCACTTTCATCACTCCTTCTACTCTTATCTCACTCCTCCTAACACACTTCATTCATATTCTTTTCCAAAACTAAGTTTTAATCGACATTTTGTTTCTTAAACAGGTTAAATACTACAGTGTTGCACGCATCGGAGATGAAGAAATATACGGAGAACCTCGCATAGGGAGAGTACCTGCTCGAAAGGGAGAAGTCATCTTGAACGATCTTCTTCCCGCTTCAGAATATATTGTTGAAATCAGGGCTGCTGATGGTCCTAAAACAAGTAGACCAGGAAAAGTTACTTTGACTACTCGTAAGTGACATGGATTATCCTAATAGTTTAGTTCAAATGATATTCGGAATTCAATATATAAATGAAATAAAGTTTCAACATTTCAGATAAACGAAACTGCTAGTATTTGACCATATTTTGTCCATTATGCAGTAAAGTCATGATTTATGACAAATTTTACGTTGTAAAATTTGGCATATATCACGATTTTACTGCAAAATTAATCAATCAAAAAAAAAATAAAAAATAAAAAGAATCCAATTTTGATCGATCTACCACGTTTTAAGTACATCTAAATTCGATTCGATGGTTTCAGCTCTGGACAGGCCAAATAGAGTAGATGTGACTGAACCGGAGGAAGATAGCGTGACTATTAACTGGCAACATCCCGTTGGTGAAGTCACTGGATATCTGGTAGAACTAGTACCAACTGATGGTTCTGATGGTACAGTAAGATTACCTGTCAACCCTGGCAGAACATCAGTAACTGCAACAGGTAGGTTAAAATAAAATAATAATAAAGTTTCATTAAAGAAGCTTTTCATTAAAGAAGCTTACTGCAGTTCTCAGTAACTCCCTTACTTCATTGTTTCAAGTCTCTGGTTAACCGTTATCTTTTTTATAGCCGCTCGTTTTTGAGTGGATCAATCAGAACAAGGCCCTGTACCGGTAGCTACTGGAGGCGAACAGTGTTTGATTTAAAACTATGAACATACCAGTTTGGCTCTTGAGTAGGGATGCACAAGGGTAGAAATTTTTCGGGAATTTGGGAAAGCTTCCGGGAATTTTCAAGGGCCTTGGAATATCGGGAATATTTGGAATTTTTGTATAATTGCTTTTTTAAATTCCAATCACCCTAACAGATATTTTAAACCATCTTTATTTGTTATCCCCCTATATAATTAAATCTCATAATTAAACAGCAATTGTCGGTTTCAAACTATGAATAGTTAGTCAACCTTGAATAAATCCCCAATAACTTTATCACAAGTAGGGCCTGGCTATTTGATTCGGTGATTTGAATCGATACGAAGCATAAATTATTTGAATTAAATATGAATCATTCATAGGAACAAAAACTTGCTAAATAAAGTGAATTTTCAATGACAATGTAATCACTTTTGGTCAAAGTTAAACAAAATTGATTGCATTCTGTCATTCAAATATCGAACTTTTTCCTCTTTAACAGTGTGAATTGAAAATACATTCCCTTCATGAATCTTTATGTTAATATTGGCAATTCATAACTATACATTTTTGGAATTACATAATAGAGACAATTTGAAATATTAAAAATGGTATATTTGTTATTTTTACAGTAGTGAAGATTCGATCAGATTCCAAAAAATATCCGAATCCGATTAGAATTCCAAATGATTCGGTTTGTCTGATTCCTTGTCACAAGTTAACAGGTAGAGAAATCAACTCAAGTTGATATCAGTGAAGCAAGAGATGAGAAGTCGTCATCCACTCATCGGAGTAGATCCAAACACAATAGAAATTTTCTCCAAATATGCTTGAACCTGGAACGCTCTTGTAACTTTTTCCAGCAGTGTTTCGTTCTAATTTCCAACTTTGTACCACATCGAAAATACAGTAAAAGAAGCCCCTATTGGTCTTTATCAATATAAAATTTATCGAAAGTTCCCGAAAATTCCAAAAGTTCCCGGTGATTCCATTTTTTGCCAAAATTCCAGTGGTAAATTACCTCCCGCGAAAATTCCCGAAATTTTGCAACCCTACTCTCTGAGTAGTGTTCCTCGTGAGTGGTTGAGTGTTTACGCATGGTGCTCATTGCTCGCTATTGGTTTAAGAAGATCTCCTTCAATGAGTTCCTTTGACCTTGTTTTAACTTTCATAATATTTTTTGCTCTGGGTACACCCTGACAAAAGTGCGGTGAATTTACTGTTTATTCGCAGTATTTATAATATTTCCAAAGATTGCAATTGCCCTTTTAATGAGATTCATGCCAGTTATGGACAATTGCTCAAATGCGTCTCGGCGGCGCTTTCTTTCAACAGTCAGTCTATAATTGGCCAAAGTCGATTTTGTAATTACTCAATAAATTATCACCAATAAAATTTCTGCCAAAGAGCTGTAAGTTCACTGCATTTTTGTTACTGTGTAGTTGTTACTTTTTGATTTAAGAGGCGTATCATTGAATGGTATACTGAAATTGCCCTTTAGATGAGATTTATCTTGTCAAATATAAATATATATCTCAAAAATGCTATTAAATTATTTTTATACAGGTCTCAAACCAGGGACTGAATACGAAGTGCGCGTTGTCGCTGTCAACCGAGATAAAAATATCGAATCAATACCAGTAACAGAACGAATTCGAACTAAATTCCCGAATTTTCAACTAGATAATGTGCGAATGAGAGCTGAACCTAATGGCTCGTATACTATTACTTGGGATGAACCAGCTGGGAATGTGAACCGCTATGTTATCAAGTGGAGAAAAGAACCGGGAACGCCGATGGAAGATATTAAGGTATACCTTATATTTAAAAAAAAATATGTGCCAGGTTTGTGTAGGTTGTACTTTGCTGCAACTTTTTCCATGAACTAATTGAGTACTTTTTAACCGTCTTTATTGGCGTATATGGATAATTTGGAGAAATTTATTTTATCAACAATAGGCATGTTAATTACGCATGTGAAGCGTAATATATGGGGCGACTAAAAAGAAACAAAAAGTTGGAAGATAGTTTTATTGATTCCCAGGGCTGTACTACTCACTGCTCTTTATTATATGTGTTCAGTCCCCTTTTGGGATAATTTTGAGTTTGGGCGCAGTTGTAAGTACAACACTTTGAATTTCAATAAAAAATGCGATGCCATTTTTGATTATTTTTTCAGTCGCTAGAGGTCTCTGGTGATCAAACTCAAGTCAGCATCCCTCCACTAGTACCAGATACAGAGTACGATATTGTTATTCAATCTGTGTCAAGACCTGGCGAACAACCCACTGATCACAACAGTATTACAAGGCGCATCAAGACAGGTTTGTATTTGTTGCTTAAACGCCTTTATTTTTTGCAGCCACTCAATTGTCACAATTGAGGTGATGTCACTATCCAGGTCAGAGATTTTATTTTGTCAATTATGCGCAACAGATAGATTGCGCCTCACCGACGCATTCCATCAGTGGCGCATACTTAACAAAATTTGATTTGACAAAGTTTTTCAGTTGGGTTGAATCTTTCCACTGCATTGAGTAGATACACGGACTACAGTTGCGTTGCCATTTTTATTTACGAAATAAGTGAGTTTTTTTTATCTCCCGGTATCTGAATCTATTCTATAAATTGTGGAAAAATTCTAGCAATTAGCTGGAACCTATTCTTGTATATCTGGCGTAACCGTCAAGACCGTTAATAACGAGTTTGTATCCAGATATTGTATCTCTTCAAAATCTTGTTGAATCAATCATGGAGTTTTCAACTTATCCTAATCAAGCAGGTATCCGAAGCATAAGTTCAAAACTGGCATCGCTACTTACAACTAATTTTCCAGACTTGACTACACTGTAACAAAGATGTAGTGAAATCACTGTTTTGTGACAGTAATTTCGGTTTGTGATATTGAGACAAAACTATAAAATCGGCTTTTTAGTCGTATGTGGGCTATTGATGGAACGCACCGTAGAGGTGGATCCCTTAAACAGCACGTTTGTCACAATAATAACATATTATATTTCGTCTTGCAGATATTCCAGGCCTTCCTGACTCCATAACTTTGCCTGATGTTACTGATAGTTTAATGGTAGTGGAATGGGAACCCCCCGTTCAAGATGATTATTTGACTGGTTATAGAGTTGAAGTATACACAGAAGACAGTGATGTACCAGTAAAAGCGCTTGATGTACCGCGAACTACTCATAGAGTAACACTACCTGGTAAATATTTAGCTGTGAAAATTTTCAATATAGGAACGTTAGAGCCGTGCTTCATTTGCTTTGACCCAACGAAATATTCAAATGTTTTAGAATTTTAGAAGTAATATTTGCCAAAAATCGATTTTGGATGATAGAAACGTGTCAAAACCCGAAAAAACAGTTTCGAATATGCACTTTATCGCCTCTCTTTACTGGCCATTTTTTCCGACCAAAGAATTTAGAAACAACTTGTAATAAACTAATATTTTTTCATAAAACTACAACCTACTAAATGAATATTTATCTTTTGAACCAAATAATATTTACTAATTTTTACAACAGGACTACAACCAAGCACCAACTACATAGTAAAAGTGACTCCGCATATCAACCGAAGACCTGGTCAACCAGCAACTTACACTTTAACAACTGGTAAATAGTTATTTAGTTTTTTGTGCCGCAATGTAATTTTTCGATTGCAATATGAATAAAAAAAAAAACACAAACACAAGCAATCGAAGCGTAATATTTCCATACAGAATTGAACATATATATACACCGCAACAAGAGTACATTAAATTTATTGGTCATTTGCTGTAATTGCATATTTCCAAATTTCGAAAAACGCTATGTTGATGAGATTTCTGCCAATGGGCTGTTGCTTTAGCAGTGCGTTTCATCAAAACCCCATATTTGGCCAAAAAGTCAGTTTTAAATTTTTTCAGTACAGTCAAGCAAAAGTACTGTCAAAAACCAGTGATTCTGTTGAATTTTATGTTACAGTACGGCTGTACGGCTAGATTCATTCAGAGTTATATTCGTCCTAGTGGGGGTATTTAGAACCTTGGAAGGGGTCGGGGTCAAAATTATCGAAGTCAAATCATGCTTTCATAATAGGCGCTGCAGGCAAAGATTTTTTTGAAAATAGTGATTTATTGAATATCACATCAAAACAGTTCAAGCGCGAAAATTAAAAAGAAAAGAAATATCAGGGCCTAATAGCGCCTAAATAACCATAACAATAGGAGCGCGGCGAAATTCTTTGAATTCTCTGCATTTAGAAGTACTTAAAGATTTTCTACGATTTTTTTGGGTCGGTGAGGTGGAAGGGGTATTGCACCATAGATACCCCCCTAAATGGCGGCCCTTTTTTATTCTTAGCAGTTGAGAAAATAAATTGAAGCCGTTTATCTAGTACTAATGTTGAGCTTAACTTAACTAATCGACTTCAAACTTCTTTCAAGTCTAAATATAACGCAATTCAATTCCAGATGCTCTGAGAACAGTACCAGTACCAGAGTACGTTAATATTCCGGAGGCCACGTCGGAAGATATTGTAATACAATGGTATGCACCACCAAACCATGAATATATTACCAAGTACAATGTGAGAGTGGTTGACCAGGATGGTAACACAATTGTCGATGAGGACGTTTCACCTGATACTTACACATACACCGTTACTGGTAAGATTTCCGAATTGTACGTATTAACCAAGTCAGAAAATAATGCCGATTATTGCTTTTTCTAGCATGACGGCGCAATCCATCATTAGCCCATGTTTGACCAACTAAAGTTTCTGATAAGAAACAATTAGGGTTTGGATTTTTAAGCTGATTCTTCAAAGTAGTGATGATAACGTAGTTTTTATTGGAACTAAGTATTAACGATATTTTCACAGAACTATAGGTAAAGTATCACTAGATGACCCAGTTTCACGTTCAATACTAGGTAGTACTTACTCAAAACTAGACGATCAAATTTCTTTTCTGCATTTAAGATATTTTAATACATTTGATATCTTGCATAATCTCGTTTACTGCGTTCCTAGTTTTTAGAAATAATATACCCAGTAAACTACCAAGTAAAACAAAATATAAAAAAAATCGGTAAAAGTTAAACTAGGTAAATCCGATATCCAAAAACTTAAGTAAAACTATTTGAAAATAAACTTGGTAAACTAAGTATACTAATGGAGGTATAATACGTTTTCTCTAAATACCGTGAAATAGGCAGTCGCGCGTCACTATTCTAAATATTTTAAGACGAATCACCGACGAAGGTCCTAAGCCTCACGGCTCAAAATATTCTAGATATAGAGCTACAAACGCCATAGGCCATAGGACTGTACTTATTTCTTCCCTCATTTGCTTTGTTGAACTCATTAGGATTCTTATAGTAGCCATCATTTTATATTGCACATTTCAGATAATGGGTTGGATTTGCCATAGGTTTGTGATTCTAATCGCAATAATTGTAAGCTTCTCAGTGAGCACTTTTACCACGAAAAATGTTTGTATATCCGCATTTTGTTGACTTTTGTCATTTATAACAAACAAATCCTCACTAACAATCACACATTACTATTCGTTAGACTTGGAACCTGGCGCTTCATACGACGTTTATGTTCGATCCTTCATCGACGACAGAATGAGTGAACCAGCACCCGAAGTCGCACATACACGTGAGTAATATTTTCAATTTTCTTTCTCGAAGCTCCTTTCTCATTGTGTAATCAATATTGGTTAATGTGTCTTTCTATTTGGCATACTCGCTCTCAAAAATAATCAAGCCTTCGCCCTTCAAAAAGGAACGAACGCGCACGTAACTGACTTGCGCCCTATAGATACTATAATTATATAACTGTAACAAAAGTACGGTGGTTTATTGTTCATCTGCCGTATTTAGATATTTCTAAAGTTCGAGATGCCGTTGTTCATGATATTTATGCTGCCGAGGGTAGGCTGTTGACCGAAAAAGAGACTGTTTTTTAGTTTTTTCTCAATATAACCAAGTAAAATTACCGTCAAAAAGCGACGATTTTACTGCATTTTGGAGATAATGTATAATTTTGGATATTTCATCTGTTCATAATTTAGTTCCTGAACAACCGCGACGAGTTACGACAGCCAGTATTTTACCAAGACAATTTGAAATTTCGTGGGACAGATCACCTGGTGACGTCATATCTTATCTGGTAAACGTTGTACCACAAGATAATCCGAATGCGCATGAACTTTTCTTCGAAACTGAAAGACCGAGTATTTTAATACCAGGTTTGTATGAATTATGTAACTTTTAACGCACAATAAACCAGTCCTGTAGGTAAGTGCGTATTTCCTACGTATCCTAATTAGGTGAATATGAGAAATAGCTTTGCTATCGCCCGAAGCAGGTCATCCAGTTGAATTCACAGGATCCGTCACAGGATTTGAACCTGGGACTCCAAAGATGCGTAGATGAAGCGTATTTCCAACGCTTTAACGATTAAACTAACCGGACACCCTAATACAGGGGCTGCTTCAGGCCTTGCTTAGAGCGAATTTCAATAAAAAATGTTATAATATGTTGTATTCAATTTTTTATTTTATACAGATGTATACATATTTCTGGCAATTCTGGTTATTGCTCAGTCTGAGAAAAAAATAAATATCGAGTCACAATAATCAGACTATTATAATGCTATTCATCCAATGCAAATATCAATTCTTTTTTGCTAAATCGAGAAAATATCCATTGCTATTACAACAGACGTGGAACCAGACACAACCTATACCATTCAAGTAATAACAGTCGGACCAGGTAATCTGGAATCATTGCCAACTACTATTACCATGAAAACACCCGAAGTACCAGAAGGCACTGTTTCTCCAACGCAGGAAGTTCGACCTGACCAATCAATCACATTGATTCCCGGACAACCAGAAGTGGTTATTAATTGGGAAAAGCAACCAGATGAACCAGTTGTCTCGTATCAAGTTTTATACCGCATTCTCGGAGACGATAAGACAAGTATTGTGAGTTTCATCATCTTAGTTACTGTTCATGGAGAGTGTGATAGCTTTTTAAATCAAATCATTTCGAATTGGAAATTTATTAAAACATTCCAATAAATTTTTCAAGTGTTCAATATATTGAAGAAAATTGCTACATTTTTCTAAAATTTTAACGCATACGGAAAGTTTTAACCCAATTAAGACTTCCTTCCAATCACATCGAGTCATAGTATTGAGCATTCCTTGCATTCAAACACATTTAATTCGAAAATTGATTCTGAGATTGACAATAGTAATTAAAATTTACTTATAGTCATGTATTGGGCGATATTGACCATTCACAATTAACCGTGAATGGTACATTTGGGCGTCTGTGTTTTTTGGCCTTTTGAGCAGTAAATATACCATTCTCAGATTACAGTACCTGCTGATTTCGGGCAAATTACTCTGTCATCAATTGAACCAACTGAGGAATACGTTATATGGGTGAGAGGATTATTGGATACTGGTGAAATTATTTCTGTTCCGGTTATTGATCATGAGACTGTCACAATTTTGTCACCAGGTATGTGATTTTATTGAATTTGTGATGGTTTTTAGCGTATGGTTCTTCTAACGTCAGATCAGAGGCGACTGGAATTAGAGAGAGAAGCGTTAAATAGTTTTATCATCGCCCATTATTAAAAACCCTCACTTCACTATCTTGTAGCGGTTCAGTTTCGTTCGGGATATACTCCGCCTTGGGTGTAGTTGCTGGTTTGGGTAACTTGAATGAATAAGGTCCAAACCTCATATGAAACCTTATTACATTTCATGTATGTATGTTTTATGCTTGTATATATTTGGAATTATGGCATTTTCGATTGTTCATAAACTTCTCAAATCTCACAACATAAAATGTTCCTTATATCAGGATTATTTTACAAATGGATTCAGTTGAATTTGCAAAAATAAACTGTAAAACAAAGCAATTTTTCATCAAAAATTCTCCCAATTAGAACTGGAATGTGATTGAACATCTATCTACGATTTCCAAAATAAACCATTAATTGGCGCATAATTGGTTTAAGAGCGACTTTCCCAGACGAATTTCCAGATATGCTTGAGTTGTTGCTTGGAAATTTTGAGTATTAGATGATTTCATTAAAGAAAAGGGTTCGATTTAATTAATTCAGTAATAACAGAGTACTTTGATTGCCACAGATGAATATGTGCCATTGACCGAAGATCCAATAACAGTGCCAGCTGATGGTAAAATATCTGTATTGTGGGAAAACCTTGGGCCTGATGTAACTGAATATGGAGTGACATATTTTGAACCTCGTACGGATGAGGAACATCAAGTAAGTTTGGTTGGTGTAACGTTATGATGACGTTGCGGTTTAACGATGCGCAACTTGCAATTTTTTTTAGCGCAGGCTTTACAATAAATCTAATGCTTTTCCTACTTGTGGTAGTGGAAACAAGAAAGTCGTAGATGAATTTCATTATCACTCGCACCTTGCAATCCATTATGACGGTTCAGTTTTGTTTGGCATGCTTTCTACCTAGAGTGCACTTGTTGGTACCGGAACTACATATGTAGTTCTTCGTGACAAAAGTGACGTTACTTTTCAGGCGGGGCTTCTGAAGCTTTTTCAGAACGTGGTGTATAGGAGAACTTTCCAATTACCATCACTTGTCGTAATTTGGTTTCTTTCAGATATTACTTCCGTCCTTGCGTATTTTATTTGGGAAAAATAAAAGTACATCAAAAGTAAATTTCTTATTATATTGTGTCGAAAAAAATGTTTTGTTTACTGAAGTGGTCTCTAACTTAACTTGGCCAACTTTTTTCATTTGCAGTTAAATTTCAAAATTTTGATTCTAATTCAACCTGAATTTTACGATACTACAATGAAGTTACGTCCTACTTGGCATTTCGTACAGGAATTTGCATATTAGTATTAAATTCTTCCTTCTTCCTTAATATGCCTTGACTTACAACATGAATAAAAATTTACCAGATTGTGGTCCCTGGTACATACTCTAGTACCATGTTGAGTGGTTTAGAGCCTGGTACTGAATACGTGATAAATGTGATTGGTATGAGGAATGGTGAACGCCCAGTAGTTGTTGAGAACGTCAATATTGGTACTTCGGACTATGTGCCTGGTAAGTTTGGTAATATTACGTGGTTTTAATAATTCTAGTAAATTATAGAAAAAATTAAAATTTGTGAGCGACTTATGAATAAGTGTATTATGGTGTGTAGTGATTCCACTTTTAGATCCGAAATTCGAATCGATTCGAATATTTATTTCTGTGATTAAGTTTCATTCGATGACTGCTTTGTATAAATTTTTTGTCAATTTTACATTTTTTAAAAATCAACAAAAAATGATGTATCTGGACGACACGGTTCATCAATGGTTCACACTTGATAATTTATATTTTGTTATTGGTGAAAAATAAAGAGACCCATCTTGTGAATTTTATCATCAATTTCAGTAATCGAATTAGAAATGTTTAAATTCGAAATTTTATTCGAAAATTAACACATCAGAAAGGGGCAACTTTAATAATCCTAGAAATATTCCGATAAATATATTTTTTGGCAATTTTTTTTATATTGCTTATAAATCTCAAAATACTCCATGCTATCAAAACAGATACTTTGAAAATTACCTACACAGTAACAAAAATGCGGTAACTTCGCACTTTTTGACAGTAATTTTACTCGTTAATATATAAAAAAAAAAATTAAAATCGACATTTTTCTGCCAATTGTTGATGAAACGCACCGCCGAGGTGCGGTCCAACAGCCACACATACTTGGCCCAAGTCTCTCAAACTAGGCAATTTCGAATTTTAAAAATATACAATTACTGGAAATGGACATTAAATTTACTGTTCTTTCGTCACAGTAAATATAAAAGAAATACAATAAACCAATATAACTGTAACCTCCTATTTTTTATTCTTTCTCGTGCAGATGATTCCGTGGTAATAGGCTCCACGTCGACAGGACAAGCCACAGTACGATGGGTGACCGATATTGAACCCGAGACCCTGGCTAAAGTTATCGGATATAAAATAATATTTGATCGAAAATGTTGCCTTGGAGAACCTGAAATGGTATAACTCAATATTTCAAGTTTATTTTCAAGGTTACTTATAACAGCATGATAAATAATACGAAATTACCCTAATCCTTTGCGTTAACACTTTACTCAACTACCAGGGAAAAAATGGCAATGACCTCGAGGACTTATCTAGAGCTCTCTCTTTCTCTCTCTCTCTCTCTCTCTCTTTGTAACTCACACCACTCTCCTCTTTTGAAAAACCTTATAAGATTCTTGTCAAAATTCAATCATTTAAGCATCTATTAGATAATAGTCTAATCTAATTTCTTCAGCTAAAAAATTTAGTGCAGTATCCCTTAAAAATAGCTAATAATCAATATAATGTCACTGTTCTTGGCATGCTCGACCGTATTCAACGGCGTGTGATCAGTATGAACTTTCTTCCGGGCTGCAAAGTTTGACACACCGCCGCAACGAAGCCTCACTCTGTTTATTTTACCGATATTGTTCAAGGGAGCTTTCTGCTATCGTTCCTCCGAACAAAATTTTTTTATCGGTCAACACGAATGGCTACCAATTCGCGATTCACTCTGGAGGTTCCATAATATCACAAACGATTTTATGCAAGAATCTTCTTTCCAAGAATCTCTAAACTTTGGAATTCCTTGCCTTCTCGCTGCTTTCCTGGTCCTGTTGATCTACAAGACTTTAAAACTTGCGTTCATAGACATCCATCAGAGATCGGGGATCCTCAGTTCCTATTCCTGCACTTCATGTAGCTCTTTGCACTTTAGTGGCTCCAGGAGAATTTTCAAGTATGATTTGTCTCCTGTGGCCTTGCTCTGCGCGAATTTTAATAAAAAAATATTAAAACCATTTCAACTTTACTTTCAGTCAAATAGTATGTTTATTGATTTGTCATTTTAGGCTTGGGTTCCAGGCAAGGACGCAGATTCAGCAACATTGGGAATGCTGGAACCAGATATTGAATATGTTTTTACTGTCGAAGCCACAACAGCAGATGGTCAAAATATACCAATACCAGATATAGAACTGATTTATGGTCCTGATTTTCCGGGTGAGATTGCATATCTTGCAATGAACTATCCCTCCTCCCACTTTCCTTAAAATCCTTGGTCCGTGTGTGAGCGAATTCACAAGGATACATGAATGAGATAATATGAAATAATCACATAGTCCAACTTCTTCAGACAAGATTTAAGTCACTTATATAAGATTGTATTGTTCTATTAATTTTTGGGCAAATTCGATTACTTTCCCAAGACATGTTGTTATACTTTTCTGACATTGTTTAATAGTAAACGCAGTTGCAATATCTATAGTAAGGTTGTTATATTGATTTCCCTGCGAAATCAGTCGATTTAAGAATAATCGAAAAGCGAATTCGCTTTCAATCAGAAGTAGTAAACCTTTCACATACACCGAGGACTTTAGAATTGTCTTTGCGTATATCCTGCAAGATGCGACTAAAAATGAATAATAAGTCATTCAGATAAGCCATTTTTGTCAAAGCATATTTTGCTAAGCTTTAGTAAGTGATGGATCGCGTCGATGAGACGTGATCTATCTGTTGCTTATGCTTGACAAAATAAAATTTATAATTAGGAATGAAGCGATAAATAGTTTTATCATTGTCCAATGCATAAATTCACTCCTTGTACCTCAGCCAACATTACCAAAGCTGTTCATTTGAGATGTTTCTAATTAGAGTAGGGTTTCCGATACTAGACTTTGTTGTAGCTATTTGCCATTAAGTGGCAGCTGGTTGCTTTTTTTCTACGCACTGCCTTGATTAGAGAATATTCCGATGAAAAAAGAACTGCTCTGGTAGTGTTAAGTAGCACATCCCGCAGCATATATTCACTCCCTGTACCTCAGTCAACATTACCAAAGCTGTTTATTTGAGAAGTTTTCTCATTAGAGTAGGGTTTCCGATACTAGACTTTGTTGTAGCTACTTGCCATTAAGTGGCAGGTGGTTGCTTTTTTTTTAGGCACTGCCCTGATTAGAGAAAATTCCGATGAAAAACGAACTGCTCTGGTAGTGTTAAGTAGGTAATAATGGTACACTAGGCAATGGTAGAACCATCTATCACTTTGTCATTTTTGAACGTTGTACTCATTATGTTGTCTCATTTTTGGTAAGAAATGGTCTTTCTGGTTCTGCTTATCCTACCAAAGTTATTAAATCCTGTGTTGAGTGCTGGGCATGGATTAAATGACCGAACTCGTCACTTCCCGAACCCAAGTGCAACCAGCGATGCTAACATAAGTGCCATTTAGTATAATACATTTTATACAGTAACCAGAGTGACTGGCGGATTGAATCCACCTATAATTGCTGGAGTTGACGGCCAGGGTTATGCAGTTACTGTGTTTTGGAGGCCACCCAGAGAAGGTCGTATTCCTCTAACACATTATGCTGTGAGTTACATACCACTTGATAACCAATATGCGAGGACATTGAAAGTGTTGGTTCCAAAATCAGAAAGATCGCACACGGTTACCGGTGAGTCTAATCTACATTAAATGATGAGAATCATCTGTTTTTTACAGAATTATGCTAGAGATACATACTCAAGTTGTTATCGAAATCTGGAAAAGAAACCATGGTACCTGAGGCACTTTAATTTACCCCCGACCTGTTCTGTACCATACACTTGACAGGTATCACCCCAATCGGGAAGTCGACGCTATCCATCAGTGACTCATACTAAACAAAACATGATCAGACAATCTTTTTTCTGATTGGGACGCGACAGTTTAAACCAATCTGAATCAATAAGGTCAACAATACCCTAATGTCCTGATCGCAGAATAAATATTAGACGGCACAGGTCCATTTTCTCCTTCACTTGAAATATTACACCTTTTGAACAATTGCATTATTCCAAAGATCTTGACTTTTTAAATATCTTGATAAAAAATATGCATTTAAAAAATGCGAATTTGTTTTTGTATTTCAGGACTTGCTCCCAATACGCTGTATAGCATCCGAGTTCAGTCGGTCAACCTGCCTTCAAATACAACATCAGATTCGGCTATAATTGAGTATCTAACACCAATCGATAGTCCGGCGGTAACAGACGACTTTAGCTACATTGAACCTACCCCAAGTGACTCACCTTCAACTAGTGAACCTAGAACAACTACATTACCAACTGCACCAACTATTTCAATAAGAACCAGACCATCCATAAGGCCAGATACAACAACCACTACGGGCATACCAGAGCCTCTCAGAAGTACGGAAAGGAGTTCAACTAGCACTGTCACTACTAGAAGAACAACCATAGCAACGGCTCGGCATACAACCACAGAAACCACCAGAAGAACCACGAGGCCAACTGAACCAACTAGACCCGTTTCAAGGCCAACTTCTTTTGGTAATGTTTATTGTACATCGTTAGGGGATTGAAAACGCATAAGAAATTCAGAATCGACGTTGGGTAAAATCCGTGTTTTTTGTCGGGCAAAACGACCACACTTTTGGACGCATAACCTAACTGACAACTAAGCTAAGAGCGGTCTATTTGTGATTTTTGCTTGATTTAGTGCAATTTCCGATCGAATTGTCTAATCGCAATGTATCCATTACAATATGTTTTGGGGATATTCTCATCTTAAAAGTGAAGTAATACTCCTACTTGCAGATGACGCGGATACAATAAGAACATCAGACATTGGTCAGACTACCATACAATGGAAGCCATTCTTCACTGATGATGAACCAGGAATATACAGAGTTGTATTTGAACCTGTTGATCAGCCTGGAATTAACGAGGTTTGTCTTGTCTTTTTTATCAAAAACCGCTCGCAGAAAGTCGGCAAGAGATATCATATTGGAAAGTTTCCTGAAACGACTATTGCGTAAAGAGCTACATGGAAGAAAATCAAACAATTGTCGTATTAAAACTCAAATAAGAAATAGGAATGATGATTATAAGAAACCAAAGGACGGTGGCTTTTCAACACTTTTGCCCTCTTGAATGTCCGGTATAAAAGTCAGCTTCTTCATTACTTATTTGTAACGAATTTTCTTTCATATGTCCTGTTATTCAAAGTTATGTTGCCCTTTTTGACAAAATTGAAATCAAATCTTTTTTTATATATATATATATTCAAGATATACTAACTTCTTTTTGATGAGATTTGTGCAAGTATGGATTGTTACTTAATGACCGCCGCGGTGCGTCCCATAACTGCCCATAATTGGCTAAAAAGTCTATTGTATAGTTCTATTTCAATATCACTGTATAAAAGTACTGTCATATAATTGCGATTTTAGCATTATTTTGTTTTTGTGCCAAAGTTTGAGCATTCCAGGACAGAATTGGGAATGCTTCAAATGCTTTGTGCTTATATTTAATTTATTAAATTAACAAAATATATTGACCCCCAAAATCTTCAAACTGAAAAATACCAGGCTGTCTATATATCTAGTTCAAATGCTACAATGTATATATAATTTGCCTGGTTTTAAAGGTAATGGTGCCTGGAGACACTGACACAGTAACATTATCTGATTTACTTCCGGATACGACTTATACTGTACATGTTGAAGCTGTCACTGACACAGATGAGATTTTCGTTTTACCAGTCGATTCTACTGAAGATGTATTGCCAAGAAGTACGTTACAACTTATATTGTTAATGCTGAGAAGGAATCAAAAAGATTGAGCATCTCTCACTATAAATTTGTCCATTTGTTTTTAAGAGAATTCACTGCAAACAACCCGATTTAAAAAAATCGGCAAAAATGTTTCGTATGTGGATCGCGTCACGAAGCGTAGATGTAAATTTGAAACACGTTGTCGGGCGGGATGTTTCAATTGCTAAAATTACAATTTTTTTCATATTGTTTAACTCCTAAAACACCATTTCTCAGGAAACATTCCGTGCCTTCGGCGCGATTTCTATATAATTCTCTTCGTTTGGAAGGTAAACTGTATATCTTGATAAAAAAATGATACAGGATACACATTCTGATTTAATCGCAATATATATTTTACGTTACATTAATTTTTTATGCGATTGTCCACGAAGTCAGCAATAGTTTTAAATTTACCAACAGCCAATGCAACCGATCTACCATTAAGATTTTATTTTGTTTTATGCATATAGCCCTTCATCCATATCAACATCGTTTTTAAACCTACATTTACCACTATCGAACCATTCGGTGACGATGCGACCATTATTCACTGGGAACATCCTCGAAAACGACAGAGAGAAATCACTCACTACGTTTTAGAACTCAAGCCTAAATACTCAGTTGATCCTACTCAAACAATAAGAGTTGAGGTGCCGGGAAACAAAACATCGCATGTGGTATCAGGTATTATTGTTTTTCTATATATCTCGGAGAAATTGTCGCAATGTTTTGATGGAAATATTATTTTGTCAAGCATGAATCGCCAATTATTCTTGAACATCGTCCTGAAATACGATTTGACTCCATTGTTGACTCCTCGGGTTCGACTTTTTAACCCATACCACCTATTCTGGGTGAAATAACTTTGGTAAACTGTGCAAAAACAAAAAGCTCATATCAATAGCATTTCAACAACACTAACACGTTCTCCTATAAGTTGCCGTATAGACCCTTGCTCAAGGTGATTTGCTCAATTGAGTGGCGATAAAAAAAAAAAAAATTGTGAATGAATGTAAATTTGTACAATTATTTTTCAAAATATTTTTCATAGGTCTTCAACCAAACCAAGAATACCTCGTTTCATTGCAAACTGTACATGAACCAACCAAGACTCGATCTGGTACAACAACAATGGAATATATAACTGGTACGACAGCAGTACCAGAAACCACAACAAGGCGGACATTCGGTACACGACCAACAAGACCACCTACTGCAGCCACCAGAACCACAACCAGACGCCCAATTATTATCGTACCATCAGAACGCACTCCTTCTCCATTTGAACCATCCGAACCAGTTGAGGTTACAACCAGACTAACCGGTGGTTCAACCACCACAAGGAGGCCACTGCCGTCCAGAATAACACCACTCTTGACAAGGCCAACCAGACCAATAAGACCATTGCCTGGTACAACACAACCAAGTGAACCAAGCGAAGGTGACGATCTTGAAGGTACTGTTGGTTAATAATTTAAACTAACGGTTATATTTTACTAATAATCAAGTATGGTGAAATATGAACTAGGTTTGTTTGTATAGATTAGTTTAAACGGTATTTGAAGTTTAATATTAAAAACAGAATAAGGCTTCAACATTTTGGAAAATCGAATTTGTTGAGGACAGATATCACTCACTGCATTTTACCCTGGCGGTTCAGTTTTGTTTGGATGTTTCCCGCTTAAATTGCTAGTACTACATCTTGTAATAGCTCTTTGCTATTAAGTGGCCGTTAATCCATTCCTTTTAGGCACTGCTTCGGCCTTGCTCAGAGTGAATATCAATGAAAAAATATGAATACATTTCAATAAAAAAAAAATTATGAGGTAAAATATGCCACGAATGTTCATTCAATAAAGCACAAGTCCTAAAACATAATTATATATTTTATACATATTATATCATTTATTTTTAAAGGTGTAACCACCACAACCCCTGTCCCACAACCGACCAGTGGCTCTGTTGATGAAGATATACTGAACTCTGGAGTGGACGCTCTTCCTACGTTCGATGGTCAAGTTATTATCAACTGGACACCAGTTCAAACACCAATTGATAATTATATTTTGGAATGGAAACCAAAGGATGGTAGCTCACCAGGAACAAATGTAAGATAGGATATTACGATCATTTATATCTTTATTCATTTAATACCATAGACCAAATCTGAAACGAATATACCAAACATCTTTTGCTAAGTAATAGTCACTGATTGGTTGATAGCGCCGCCGAGGCGTGGTCCACCTTTGACTCATTCTTGACAAAATACAATTTTTCGTTGAGAAATTTCTATTTTCGTTTTTTTTTTCATTATAAAAATTGATTAGGAATAACAATGTAACAGTTTGGACATTCCAAAATATTTGATCCAATTCAAATTCGGACATAAATGATTCGCTTCGTTTACGCGAATTGAAATCAACCTATTTGATGCAATTTTTTCAATTTAGGTAACTGTACCAGGCGATACCAGTTGGACCAGCATACCAGAACCTACCAGGAGATCTGGTTATATCATAACCATATATACGGTAGATGATCGCAATGACCAAACTCTACCAATCTATAATGTACAACGTCAGTGAAAGTTGTTTTTATGTTTTTCTTTTCTTCACAACTCTGATATTTAAATTGTGAAAACTATAGTCTGCCAGTATTCGGAGGCAGTAATAATATCTATATATTCATTTTAGTGGTCTTTTTATTACCAATATAAATATTTTTCTGACATATTTAAGTTATTTCCACTTGTTATGTAAGATGATATCTCCAAACTCGAAAATATCTTCATCTAGTTTCTACTTCATCTTCTTAAAATTTGTTAAACATTTTGAATATTTCAGTGTCAAAATCACCAGACACAGATGGATATGTATTGAAATTCAAACCATCAGAAGATGACGACCAACCAACTGTTACTGAAACCGTAACAACTCAAGAGGTATTATTTTGTAGTACAATTATTTCAATTTGCTTTTTTAATTGGATTTGAATTATTGCAGCACATTTGAGTAAGTATTTTTTGACCAAAGTCGAATGCAAGGCATCAGAAAATACTTATTAAACCTTTGATTGAAGTTTGGCGTTGAAATTATCGGGGTTCGAACTCCAGATCGAAGGGTTTAATAAATTTAGCATATTGTAGAACTCAGCTTACAAAGATTATTCATAATGATGAACTTCCAGCCATCGAAGATGTAAAAAAAATATTGGGTCACATTTTAACAGAAATCACAAAACGTTCAAATTCAAAATATTATGTTCAAATTTTTCTTCACAGGTTTTCATTCCTGCTCGTGGACCATCTGTGAAATTGCCAGATGATGAATATTCATTCCAGCCTGACACTGAGGGCCAAGACGGTTCGGTTATCACCACAACAGACGGTAAGATTATTTTCAATTTTTCAACAATATTAAAAATAATAATAATTACTAGATTAATTACAAGTGCACTAGGTCTTAATACAACTAAACACTTTCATTTTACTGTTAATTTTTTTTTTGTCTACTTGTGCCCACTTTTTCACAATGTAAATAAATTCGCAGGTGTGAAATTTGGTTTTCGTTATAGTTTAGTTTAAAAGGTATTTGAAATTCACTTTATAATTGCTGATATTAAACCATATTCCGGCCATTTTGCTGCAAAATCATTAGTTATGTCAAATTTGGCCACGTAAAATGGACATATATCATGATTTCATCGCAAAATGAAAAAAAATTAAGAATAGTTGAAAAAACAAAATTAGTTTAATCAGAATTCTGGAATATTTGACAATTTCGACCTCTGGTGTGTAAAAGGCACCTGAATCTCTGCTTCTGGCAACCATGTTAATAGTTTTTTTATACAACATTGTCCGGCGATGTTTCAGATCGTGAGTACGTTAACTGGATTCAGCCAATAGAAATACCTGCTCGTCGTGTGGGCGGGTCAAACACCGTCACACTTCGATGGAATCCTTCAACAACAACAGAAACTACCAGGGTGAACAGGTTCCGGGTTGAATTGGTTCCCATCAATGACCCAACTGCTAGAAAAATTGTGACATACGTTCCGACAAATGCACCCACAAATATTCGAGGTGAGTAAGCACTTAATGACGTCATGTCAAAAAAGTATCCGAAAGAATGAGTTAACTAGATTTGGCTTACAATACGTTAACGCTTTTTCCATGTCATATTTTATTTGGTAAATTGTCTAGGTAAATCAGATTAGGTTAACCCAATTTTCTACTGGGTACTCGGAAAATAAATTGAGTACCTGGTATAAAAAACCAGGATGTTGTTGAGGATTATTTGAAGTACAGTGGTTTCCATTTTCGGACCTTTTGGAAATGCTCAAGGTCGATCATTTAGTTTATTTTTATCTTAGTTTTATCTTTAATCAAAATGCGAAAATAGTTTTTTAAGTCACATATCTGTGTAAATCAGCCCTGCATTAGCGGCCACTACTGTTAGGCAAACAGAGTTAGTAAAATGAAAAATTGGAAAGTTATGAACTATCTGGTTTGGCTGAGCTTTCCAAATTGTTACACCGTGGGTTGAGTGGTGGGCTTAGATTAACGAGCTGAACTCGAAGAGCCTCAAACCCGAGATCTTCAACCTGCGATGCCAACGTGATAACCAATAGGCCATCGCGCCCAAAACAAATTTTGAAATTTAAACTGGGTAACCTAATATTATTTTAATTATAGGAAACATCCTTGACTTGTAAATATCATTATACTTCAACTCGTTGAAGTAAAAGCTTGGTTGCCATCATTAGAGCTAACATGGATGGTTTTAACTTTTAAGATTAGGGGTATTTCATCTTTATGTATTCGGAAGAAACATCTTGTCTAAAAAGAGGGTTACTGTGCTAAAGCTTTTTGTATTTTTTGAAATTTCCATTAATTGTCAAAGCACTTTGAATTCGAATCTGTGCACCCAATATAAAAAATTTACATATTCATTCACAGGTCTTCAGCCGGGCGTATCGTACAGACTATATGCAAAATATATTGAAAATGACGGAGAACATCGCATTGGTGATTTGGCTACTGATTTTGTAATTCCAGCTTTCACAAGGTGCGTTTTTTGAAGCTTATAACGATGTAGAAAAAAATGTCTGATGTTTTAGCGCACTCACAAAATACTTCTCAACGACATATTTCGGATAGTTAACGTAATTTAAACATTTCCATGACAGTTTTCTATTACAATATTCATCGTGATAGAAATCTATCAGGATAATGTTTTAATTACAACATTTTTCACAGTATGTGCATGATATGTATTTTTAATTTCTGCAAGTGTGCTGATTGCTAATGTCACCGGTCATATTCTAGTATCGCTGCATTTGAAGATTACCTGACTTTCAGTTAAAGTTAAACCTTACTCACTCAGTGGTAAACACATTAGTATCGTAAGATAAAGATTTCCGATTTGAGTTCTCGTAAACCCGCCTTTTTAGTTCATGCACACTACTCAACGCTTGAGTAAGCTTGGGGACACTACTCGAGGCTTGAGTAGAACGAATTGTAGGTCTTCCCAACAACATTGACCTTCATCTTAAATAGTAAATAAATGCTGGTATGAAGACCCAGCAAATGGCGATCTACTCGAATGAGAGGTTTGAAAAAACATTCGAGTAATGAATGAGTGGGTTTTGAGTGACTCCTCTTTAATTTAACTTTCGTTGTAAAGGTACGGTGTTCCGATAACCGAAAGAAGGTTTGGTGTAAATGAAGTTTGGATGAGAGAACTTGGCAGATCTGGAAATCTAGTCTTACAATGGAACGAATTTCCCGGAGCGACTAATTATGTGATTGAATATGAAGAATCGCCTGGTGGCATTCTGGAAAGGGTAAATGTCAATATTATATAGTTAATAATGAATGTTTTGGAAATATTAATAATATTCAAAATTTGTTACCAAAACCCTCCAGCAATATTCTAGATGTAAATTATTTTATAACTATTACGCATAACAATGTTGCTGGACATAAGCTGCTAGTTTATTGTTTCTATGGAGATCAAGATCTCAAGTTCTGAAATTTTTGACAAAACAATCAACATCCTCTTTAGTAAAGAAGACTTCTTAATATCTTTAATAAGGTTATTAACTATAATGGAAAGTAAATTGTAGCAAATGTAGAGTTAATTGTCACAAATGTACAGACGGGGCTGGACAATTCGATTCGGGGATATGAATTAATTCGAAGAAAATATCAATCTTAATCTGTCAGTCATCTGCCATAGGAACAAAATATCTTATTTCAGCAAAAAAGTTTGGAAAACCTATTTGTGCCTGGAAGGAACAAACAGGAATTCACTAATAATGACTATTAGAGACAATGTTCACATTAAATAATAGGTATTTTCAGTGAGTTCATTGTTATTAACATCTTTATTTTGATAACGGGGATGAATAATAAAAGAAAAAGTAGTAAAAATATATTTGGAAAAAATTGGGGATCCGATCCGAAAAAAAATTTATTTATTAAATAAAGCCTTATTTAATGTTCATTTTCATCAATCTTGTAATTTCCGAGAAAGGTGATTTAACTACATTTTTGTCACAGTGCACGATGGTTCATATAATCGCTTTTACTCCAACACTACTAGAAAACGCTTGCGCCGGCGCTATCTTTCAACTACGCCTTAAACAACATCGATACTTTTTTCACAGGTGGAACTGGAACCGGGCAAACGTTCAATAGTGCTGCCTCGCCTGCCCCCTGGTCACATATATACTATCAATATTTATGCTACTGTTAATGGTGAAGTAGTAAAGATCTATACCGTTACTGTACGAAGTAAGTGTGCATAATATGGCATATACAATTATGGCATTTTCAGTATTTGGTTTTTGCGCGATGTTATGAAGCTGGGTTTGTATGAAATCCTCCAAGTGTGCCGAAAACTTTTCAGGACCCCCATTTGGGTATGTTATTCTGAAAAAAGTACAGTTTACCAAAACGTACGGTCGGTTCACGTGAAATTCTCACTAAAAATAAATTCGTATTTCGATTATTCCGCAATTAATTCATATTGCAGTGAAATCATGATGAATGCCAAATTTCGTATTCATGCAGTCAACTTTGAATACCGTATAGAATAAATTTTTCTATATTGAAATACACTCTGAGCAGTGCCTGAAATAAATAAACTAACGGCCACATAATAGCAAAGAGATAACAAAAGGTGTAGCGCCAGCTACTGCATTCTGGACGGAAAATATCCCGAACTGAATAACTGAACCTCGGTGGTAAAGTGCAGCGTGTGGTATCTGCCTTGGACGATGGTAAAATCAGCTACCTACAACCCACGTGTTTTTGTTTATTAAAAACTAAAACAGTGGTGTATTTCTTGTACCAGTGCCTAATGTTAAAGACCATATGCTATATTATATATATTTTTCGTAGGAAAGATCACTGGACCCTCACCACCACCGAAAGTAGAATGGTATAATATGTTGGGACATAGTGTTGTTTTATCATGGCTTCCTCCACCGCAATATATCACAGGATACAAGATCACTTACAGACTTGGTAGGTTACTTCGTTTCATTTGGGCCTTTGGTTGTATTAAGGTATATCATGTTTTTGTCTGAAGAAGTTAGGCTATGACCTAACGAAAGCTCACTAATATAATTGTAATTTTGTGAAAAGAGATCATGTTTTTTTTTATTTTGGTTCAAGTAGTTTCGTTGTGAAACTAAATAAATAGAATTACATTTTACATATACTCTGATTTTTATTTTGAAAAATAAATATAATTTTTTATTAAATCGAATCAACATAATATTTCTTTGAATCCAATGTCTTCAAATCTTTTTGGGTGACAAAAATTTATGAAATTATTAATTTTTTAATCAAATAGAAATAAAAGTTATCATAAATTTTGTTACAAATTCGATCTGGAATTATACAAATTCACATGTTGTGTGGATGTGCATATATCCCAATAGACGATCGGTCTTAGACGCTTGAACTAACTACTTATCCAGTGTTAGCGAATCCATATGCGATAAATGCAAGGATGCAGTAGCAAAATGGACTTTGACTAACTAGAGAGGTTTAAAGTCTTGCTTCACAACTACTTGTGAAGCAACCCTTTGCACCTCTCTACTTACTCCCTCCAAATGGATTATACAATCTTGAACGTAAACATTCGAAAATTCGATAATTGTTAAAATCAATCTAACAACTTCCCATATTTTTATCATTTCATGATTATAGAATTGTCTCTCGTAAATCATTTCGTTCTAATTGGCAAAGTTTTCTTTATTTCCGTTCATAGGAAGATCACCAGATTCTGAGCCGGATTACGTTGTAAATGTACCGGCAAGCACAACGACTTATACACTGATGGATCTTATACCTGGTGAAACATATACTATCATGATACAATCTGTACGAGATAATGAAATCAGTAGACCTTTCACTTTCCCTCTGAGAATGCTGATTCCCACAGTTCGCAAGTATGGGTTTGATTACTTTGTTTTCAATCTTTTAGTACCAGGTCGATCACTTTTTACGTTCTCGTTTTTAATTCTCCCTAAGACGCGGTATTCGAAAGTACAATTTCACTGAATACCCGTAGTGGTATTGTTATCGTAAATGAGAGGCCGGAGCTACCAGATATCAAACCCGTTATCTTTTTGTGCGATACCAGTGTGTTAGCCACTGAGTTAGTAAGTTTTTCATTTTGAGTGGATCACCCTGAATTAGGCCCTTCACCATCGACCTTTTGAGGAGGAAAAAGGAGTCGATGTGGCTTAGAAGAAATGATCTTCATTTTTCGGCTCAGCCCACACAAATTAATTCTGGGTCTAAATTAGTTAATATATCGAGTGGTGGTTATGGGTTAACGAGTCGGACTAGCCGGGCCTTGAACACGGGATCCCCAAATTATAATACCAACATAATAACCACATTGATTGTCAATCACTATTAAATATCTTTCAAACAATTTACCAATCATTTATTTCAGAATATATTTCCAACAAACATCTCCTAATATAATAACAATCCGCTGGCCCTTACTCCCCGATTACGTAACTGGTTATCGGGTACAAGTTCGACAAGTATCACCACCTGGACCCGACCTAGTACCACCAACAATACTAGCACCAGACTCGTCCGAATTCACAATAGACGGAGTTCAACCAGGTAATATTCAGTGATGTTCGAAACAAGATCAGCGTATTATTATTTTTCACTTCTTTCGATTTGAAAATCGTGAAGTTGGTACAGGTCTTTAATTTTGCTACTCAAATTGTAATGGTAAAAACGGGATGTTTGCTGTTTATAAGGAAATTGTGATTTGCTCAAGTTATCGGAATTTGATTCACTTTATAAATGATTCTAATTTTCCCAGTTCAGTAATTCGACTATCACGTCGTATAATATAGTGAACTTCCTTTCAAATTAGAATATATCCTATATATATTTCCATTTTTAGCCAATATAAACGCATTTGTGTATTTAATTTGGTAATTAGTAGGTCAGCCTGGTTTTAAGTACTTAATATTTTCAAAAATTAATCCCATCGAGCATTTGGAATTAGTGGAATCGAATGTTTTTTGAATGTAAGTAAAATTTTATTTAATAGAACAACATCACCACCAAGAACAGCTGGTCTTTTCTTCAGCTAGTTTCTTTGTTTTATTGTTTTTTGTTGATGTTATAAAGCAATTCCAATATGGAGACAATTTCGAGAAACTCGTTATTTTGTTTTATAGGAGTACGATACGAATTTACAATTCAAACGATGATTGGAGATAAATTATCAGAGCCGGTTAAATTACAGCTGTGGGTTCTGGTATGTATTGCTAAATCCTATTCTGTACTATCTGCTTTCAATTCATTAGCGTGACGCCAAGGAATTTATGAAAATTGAAGTAAATATAAGCCTTGTAGCTACAGGCAAGAAGTGGTAGATGGTTTTACCATCGCCTAGGGGGGAAATAGTCACTGCAGTTTACCATAGCGGTTTGGTTCTATTTGGGATGTTTTCCGCTCAGAGTTCAGTTGCTGGTACTACATCTCGTAGTAGCTTTTTGCTATTAAGTGGCTGTTACTTAGTTCCTTTTAGACAATGACTTCGGCTTTGCCCGGAGTGAATTTCAATAAAAAAAAATAAGGCATGTTGAATACGAAACAAAAATGCCAATTTCGTAATTTCTATCTATAGTTTACTTTGGATGGATTTCATTTGTTGGATAGAATATTTAGGTTATTTCAACAAAATATTACTTATAAATATAGTCATTTATTGGCATTTGAGATTAGGGAAATTTCGAAAAAAATCTAACTCGTTTTGCATCAGTACTATAGTTGCCACACCCTAACTTCTGAAATTTAAAACAGTCATTCTTCTTTCAGCGTGCCGAAAGTGAGCTCACCAGAGTTGAACAAAGTGGAACATGGCGGGTTACATGGACTGGTGATTACGCGGACGTTGACCACTGGAGAATTGAAGTTAGAAGAATCGGTGATAATCAAATCGTGTTTTCGGAAGACAACATTAGCCCATACACAACAAGGTGAATTTTGTACGAAATGATGTCTATTTTGTATATTTTGAGTTCAAATTCGTTATAAGCAAGGCAAGAAGCAGCACCTGAACCAAATCAGAAAAATTTGAAGCATCGTTTTGAATGGGTCACTGATGAATTGCGTTGGTGAGACGCGATCAATCCGTGGTTCATGCTTGAAAAATAAACTTTCGCATTGGGAGAGCAACGATCGAACGATTTACTTAAATGGCAGAGATGTGTGATAACCTCACTCTAAACGTCGGCTGCAAACTACAAAAATCAGTGCCAGCAACCGAACCCTAAATGGAAAGCATTTCTGCAAGCTTGTCATATTTACATCACAGGACAAAGGTTTCAGAATGTTCAAACTTCGCAAAATTCATTTCAGTAACTTATGCTCTTCGAGAGATCCAAGTTTTTATATTTTGAATAGGCCGCTAGAGCGAACCGGAAGCTATTTTTTTTTATCAGCACTAAATATGATGACCCGAAGGCAGGATCTAAAAACAACTACCTCAAATGAGTGTAGGTTCAGAACAACTTATGAGTGACTGGTCAGAATACTGACTCAAAAGAGTTACTACCCAGAATAACTCACTCAAATGAGTGACAGCTCACTCAAATGAGCGACTTTTCAAGATAGGTCTCGAATGGGTGACTGTTTAGAACGCCTCACTCAAAGGAGTGTCATTTCAAGAAAACTTCCAAATGAGCTATTTAAAATAACACTCTAATGAGTGTTTAAAACGCCTCACTCGAATCAGACATTACGAAGAAAAATACTTCTGAGCTTTACCCTGCCAAGAACATTTTCTTTGCATTACGATACTTCGTCCATCCATATCATACTAATTAGATTTATCTTTGTTCTTTAGTTTTCCTCTGAGGAATCTCATACCAGGAGTTGATTACGTGATTTATATTTATGGTGTGAAGAATGGTGTGAGCAGTTCTCCGATACAGATTCGAATCCCAGCAAACCCAAACAGGATAGTGAATGGACAACAAATAACCCATAGAAGAGAAAAAACGTATGCCACTGGCCAGCAACTGTTAGTATAATTCTTTGCATTTGGATATCAATTTTGTATTTGAATATTCTGTGTGATAGTATATAGTGCTGTATTGTACTACGTTAGCATGCTTTTTATTGAAAGTCACCCCAAGCACACCGTGTGCATCGTCTGGAAGAACCCAACTAATATCCACTTATATATTACAAAGAGCTGATACAAAATGCATCATCAGCAAATGCACTCTAAGTGGAAAACCTCCCAAACCGACATATTAAAATAAAGTTAACGGTACCTGCTCTGAGCGATGGTGAAACCATCTGAATACTGTTCTATTATACTCTTCTTTCGTAAATTTGCCCCCTCGGTAAGATTTTTCACGTGGTATTCCCTATTCTGCATTAAAATGATTTCATGAGGTCATCTTTCCCACCAAGAAAATTCTGGATCCTCTACTGACCTGTATGCAAAGCAAATGAAGATAAGAACTAGAAGAGATGCCGCCCAAGAGCGGGGCATTCGTGGCTAGCGCTTGACACAATAAAATTTCTAATTGGGATATCTACAATCGTTTGTCCTATTGCAATAGTTACCTTTACTCGATATACATAATATTTTCAGAGTCCGCAGATTTCTCATCAAAAGGAGGCCCGACGAGATTGAGATAGAATTGATTCCCGTGACAACTGTTGATCGTAAGATTTAGTTTTCGATTTTTTAATATCATAGCTGTATTTGTGAGAAAAACAAAAAATAGCAATTTTCTTGAAAATCATTTTTTGGTAAGAGGTCATCAATTTTCAAGATATATCTTGTTCTGGTATGCCATAACGAATTATAAATGTACCGTGAATCATGTTTTCATGACTGCTAGTGTGTTTTTTTGCATATCAAAATTTTGTTTGAGTATAAATATTGCTGGCTAATAGTAATCTACATTTAATATACACGATGAAGCTATATGCTTTAACACTTCCGATATTCGAAATCATTATATTCGAAATCAGGTTTCGGAAGACTAAGAGAACCGATAATATGGTTTAACTATAATATGGCGAACTCTCATGTAGATACCAGTTTCGAGATGAAAATGAGCTTTCGACAAACCAATTTTTGAGGTTTTAAGCATATTTCGTCAATTTACCTATGTTCATTACATGGGTGACCTTGAATTTACAAGTTTTACAAACGCCTAAAACCAAGTTATTTTTATAACATAAAGATACCGATATTCTAGAAATGATTGATACGATAAACGATTTAAACGATACATTATCCGATCGAAAAGACTGTTAGAACACCACGTGTGATTCACTTTAGAACCCCGAAAAATATCAGTTACATCAGAAGAAAATTTGGTAAATGGGCAGGCCATTCATGATATATCTCCTGCTAACAGAATATAATAAAGAGTTTCTGATAGTAAACAAACTTTAAAAAATTCAAAATCACCAATACTGCTATGAAATAGCAGTTTTGATTATTTTGAAGCTTTTTTGACACCCGAAGAAAATGACGCAAACATTTTGAACGCCCTGAGAATACCAAAATTCTGGAGCCCTAGCTCAATCCTACATATATATTTTTCCCTGTAGGCAAATATCTTCAAATTGCTTGCTTGCTCATGGCTTACACAAATATAATCCATTTCTAGGATACGTAATCGAATACAAGAAAAGTACAGACCAAGCATATTCACGAAATGGAGTAAAAATTATACTAGGAGAATTAAGTACAACTGCACTTATCAGTGGACTAGAATCCGGAGCAACATACAACATTACGGTTATTGCTTACAAAGGTTAACATATTTCTGCTTTTATATTTTTTCAATTATCCAACTAAAATGAATAATAAAAAAAATTTTACGCTTACTGATGATGACCCTGATCATGGTCATCTACCAGCGGGCAGGTAGGAAAATAAGATCTTTCCGTTAAGGCCGAAACCTGTCCAAATTATTGCATCTTGGGTCGAGTGATGGGCATGGATTGAAGAGGTGCATTTGCAGAGGTGCATGGCAGGGATCGACCGCATCGTCGTCTCTCAACACTTCAGTATATGAAGTGAAAATAATTTATTGACAAGGAAAAGGCAGCATGTAACTGTGCGGTTCACAAAGGCTTTTGATAACACAACAAAATAATCTCGCAATTTTGCAGGTGATGCAAGGAGTGAAATGAAAGTAAATGTGAAAACACCTGTACGAAGTGTCATTCGACAACCACTCATGCCATTACAAGAAATACAAAGATATCCGGATGAAACTGGATTCTACATAAGATGGGCACCACCATCAGTGGTAAGTTGTAAAAAATCTTTTTTTTTTGCATGAGCTAGAATTGGCCATAGTTTTCCCCTCTGCTAAGTTCCATTCTTGGTTTATGGGAAGGCGTAGCTATTTTAACAAGACAGACACTGACTTCACTCTATAACATAGGTTCAGTTCTCTTGGAGTTGGCACCTCGTTGTGGTGTACCACTGTCCTTTATCTTTCATGTCCAGATTCAAGCCTTTTTCATAGTGGAGTCCAATAAAAAAATTTTACATTTTGCGAACACATTTGGCAAAAGCTAGCGAATCGTTGTAATGTATCTGTTGCAGATGATAACGTTCTCGCGACACTCCTTATTATAACATAGCTATTATTCTCAGTGATCCCCTTGTGTCAATGGCAGACATCATCAACGTTCTTATTGAAATTCACTTTGAACAAGGCCTGAAGCATAGTGTAAAGAAGAAACGTTTGAAAAATGCTTTTATGGCAAAGATCTACTATAAATTAAAGAAACAACAACTGTAATCTAGGGCTGGACAATTCGATTCGGTTATTCGAATCGATCCGAAGCATAATTTATTCGAATCAGTCGTGAATCGTTCATAGGAACAAAAACTTGTTAAGTGAACTAGGATTTTCATTTTTAACGACGAAATGCAATCGATTTGGGTCCAATTTGACCAAAATCGATTATATTTCGTCGTTAAAATATGAAAATTCTTGCTCTGAAGGTGAATTGAAAATACAATGCAAAATATGAATTGCTTTTTCTCACAGTGTGGACAAGCTATAATAGTGAAAAAAGGATATTAGTTATTTACAAAGAATTAGTGATTCGATACGAATCGAAAAAATTATTCGATTCAGAAATTTTTAAATGACTCGCCCAGCCCTTCTTAACTATAAAAATTCAAACTGTGACATGATGTATCTACTTCACTTTAAACGTATTTTGAAAACTTCGTATCAGGAAAATCACGCTACAATAAGCAAATTGAACACATACAAGGCTTAGATACAACCTTTTCATCTTCTACCTAATTAGTTAGTTTTTGATTTTGATATTAGTAAAACAACATTCCATATTTTCAGCCGGTATCATACTACACCGTAACATACGATTATACAGAAATGACGGAATCAGTTACCAGGAAAGTTTATGAACCATCCATCCATGTACCAAATATATCGCAAGGTAAGATTTTATTTTTTATTTTTCTTTTAATAAAGCTGGACCTGGTTAGAAATTTTATTTTGCCCGGCATGAGCCACAGATGGATCGTGCCTCGCGACGCGAGATGTTGACGCAGAAATGGAAAACATTCAGAAAACTGAAATACCATGGTAGAGTGCATTGAGTAGTATCTGCTCGGGGCGATGATAAAATCATCTGTCACTTTTTTGTTTCCTCTCATACTCGCTTCTTATGATACGAAGGATATATGTGTAAAGGACTGACATTTTTTCCATTTCCACTGTTGGATCGTATCTAAAAGACGCGGTCCATCTGTGATCCATGCTTGACAAAATAGAAATTTCTGAATGAAGAAAATCCAGTTTCAAAAAAATGGTGAATCATCTAGGCAGGACATACTCTTTCAATATTAATTATTTTTTTTTCTTTTAAAAATTAATGAACACATATGTTTTATCAGGTCATTCAGCAGATTTCGAAATTTCCTACGTTACACCCGATGGACGCACAGGTCCTAAGTCAGTCATGAACGTCAGTCACCAGAATGGAAGACCAGCTCGACCTCGTCTAGATCCTTCCTATTTTGAAGAAGACGAAGTAGAGACTGAGGTATGAATGAAACAAGTGTCAATTGTATTTTTAATCACCAAGGTTCCTTGCGCGAACCTTTTGAAGGTACATTCAGCACAGACTTTCTGGTTATTGTAGCCCGTATCGAGACTGAACTTCTGTAGCAAGTGCTTGCGAGTTTCGAATATTTCTATCGAATCGAATGTCTAAAAATGATTTCGAATCGAATATTTTTGAATATGATTCTTTTGAAAAAACCCATTTCCAGCCGTTTCAATACGCTATAATATTATACTATTTGCAAAAAAAGGACTTTTGTTATTCAAATTTTAGCAACACTGAAAAAGAATAAAGTAGCTGTGTATGATTTGACAACTTGGCACGATAAAATTGGCAGAACATTATCATAAAAAGTCAACAAATAGTCAAATAATTCTAAACTGTTTGCTCCAATGTTCGATAACAAGAGAACATCACACACAACATACAAAAGCATCTATTAGAATCACAACGAATTTTCCTGAAATGCTCAAGAGTCAATGTTAATTTGAATCGATTCGATATTCTGAAACTTACATCCCCAGTGACAAGTAATACGTCTAAATCATTGTAACATTCTGTGTTGAAATTGTATACTTAGGGCTGTGTGGCCGGTTCCCGCCCAAATATTGCGAGACATTTGTAATAACTCGTAAAACTTTGTCGATATATATTTTGCAGAAAATGATCCGCAGATAATCGAGGCACATGCTTGCGAAAAAAAAATCTTTAGCTTCGGTGACAAAACTTTTATCCAAACAGAATTTGATACAATATTTTTTCAAATTTGATTTCCTTATAAGACTTAACCTAGAGATTTTGTATGATTTTTTTAATTAAATACGGGTGCTGATGTATTGCGAACTATCTATTCGTAGAGCTTTTCAACTCTCAAGTTTGATTAGATTTAGGTAAGTAATTTTTTTGATTTCCGCATTCTTAGCTTTTCAACTTAAGAAGTAGTGACGCAAAGCTGCCTTAAGAAGTACGCAAGAAACAGAACAAATTTATTTGAAAGATTCCGCCGTTATGGCGTAGCATTTATTCTCTCGTTTTTATTTCGCCATGGATGGCTAGTTTTTGCTTACTTTCTTGTTTTTGAAATTTCTCTCGTATTTAGCCAATCATAAGTCTTTATCTTTACGACATAGTGTTAATCGATTCATCCCAGTTAAAAAATTTTGTCAAGCATGAGCAACAGATGGCCGGGCTTATGCGACGCGATCCATCAGTGGCTCGTGCTTGGGAACAACCAGTGAAAGTCGGTCTACTTACCGCATTCATCAAAACAAGCGTGGGCCATTTATAAAAGATGGATTTTATACATATCATCCACGGCTTATAAACGAATCATAAAAATAATACTCGTTTCCTTACTTTAGCATGGATTCCACCTGCATTGACTTTGACTTTTCTTTTTTTTTTATTATTAAATAAAACAGTGCCAAAGTATTCTTGCTGATTTTCCACTTCTATCAAAATGAAGTATTTCTTGTTTAAATGAAATAATTTAACGCAACTTTTAAATGATGAATTAAAATGTGGATGTCCGTGAAGAAATAACCAGATACTCGATACCCCTCTTCAAAAAAAAAAAAAAAAATGATTGGGTATTCTGAATTGCCTTGTTTTGTAGTTACATCATAATATTTGGCAAATTATTGCTCGTGGTATTAGGAATGAATCCTGCACAATGGGGCAACTATGCTGAAAATCACAGATTCTAAATATTCAAAATCTCAAAATATGATTTTA
The DNA here is from genome assembly GCA_963675895.2 of Styela plicata. Lineage (NCBI taxonomy): Eukaryota > Metazoa > Chordata > Ascidiacea > Stolidobranchia > Styelidae > Styela > Styela plicata. The sequence goes on from OZ023149.1 coordinate 12,960,396, forward strand.
ACACGGTTGCTTAACTTTTGGATATTGTTTAAATAATATTATCTTGGCACCTCTAAATCAAAACTGTTATGTATATCAACGACTCGAAATTAAAATTTACTTAATTTTATGGCCAAACGGAGTGTTTGTAAAAATATCCTTTTATAACCGATGTGTGATATTCTTTTGTTTCATCCGTTGCCAAATACGCTTTTTTCATATTCTACTTAAAAATTATGGAGAACGCTTAGTGCTCTTTTGCGATGTTTTTGTATGTAATCTGATTATGATATTGCAAATAAAGTAAACTGAGATCAAGAATTTTTTAAGTTTTAATTATAGAGTATACAAATTATAAGTAATTTTATCGATATTGGGCACTGTACGGAAGCTGGCAGTATGGATCCATATTCCTGGCCTTTCTCGTTTGAAGAGTTATTTTTATTTGAATTCACGCCAAGCAAGACCGGAAGCAGTGCAGTGAAAGTCGATCAAAAATGTTATTTTGACGAGCACTGATGAATCGCGATTATGCTTAACAGAAGATATTTTGGCAAAATGTTTCCGATTGGGACGTAACCAACTAGCATCTAAGTATAAAAGCTTATCTGAGTATAAAACATACCAGGCAGATCTGAACCACAATAATAGAGAGAAATGATTGGAATCTTCCGTGGACGATAGTGATACCAACTACTACTATGTTTCATACAAATCGCCTATTAGCACAAGTAGAATATCCGTTTAAGCAAATCTAAAGTCAGCACAAATATGCGAATTCGCGGTAGAGACGCCATTTTTAAATGATGAACCGGTTTTACTTGATTGATTAAAGATCATGGGGTCACTCGAAAAAGTGTATTTGGCCTGAGTGCATACAGTGGGTTACTTAGAACCTTGAAAAGGCAGGAGGTGAAAACTAAAAAAAATTGAGGTCAAATTAAGGCGCCACAATGGGAGCCAAAGGCTATAAAAATTGGTCCTGTGAGGGATATTCAAATATATAAACCCCCAGATGGACTAGTCCATTGACAGGCTCAACTGGTAATAACTGGTAATTGAGCATTCTTGGTTAAAAATGTCTAGTGACTGACATCATAGTCAACTAGAGTGTATCCACTCAGATAAGTTCTGTCGAAATGATACCCATGTCAACAACAGAAAACAGAAACCTTAAGTAATTATAACTTTGCACTGTGAACCTTGAAAAGTGTGCATGAAAAATAGCACGTTTCATATCATCATCCATCTATTATGAGTAATAGGTTGCTACTTTTCACTAATACAACGTACCTCTTTATAAAAGCTTACGCGATCAACTAATTTTCTTATTTAAAACTGGCTTCATATACACCTTTACGCAGTTAAGTGTCACTCGAAAATGTACGAGGAATAGTTTAGACTCTTAGAGACAATAACCCCGTCTCTTTAGTTAGGCATGAGCCGTTGATGTACCTCGCCGAGTACGCGCGGTTCATCTACGGCATATGCTCGACAAATTTAAACATCTAACTGGGTAACTGATTCAAAGTTCAAAAGTTGAGGAAATGTAAGGCTGTGGAAATGCATTATCGAAGCTCATAGAATAATTTTCGTTTCGAAGAACGACGAAAAATCCTGAGCATTATATTTAGAAATTCTCTTCTCTATTAATTAGATCGACTTGCCTGAAAAATGTGAATTGTGTTTTTGAATCAGAATATTACTGTATTTTTTGTTTTTACTTGTGAAGGCAGAGACGAGTAGTACAGAGGAAAACTTTAGTTGCTTGCTTGGGTCCCGAGGCCTTTGTCTTCGACTCGCGGCAGGGAACAAACAGCCATAGCGCCTATAGTGTCTTCTCACATCAGTTTGTATTCATTGGGACATCTACAAACGTCAAACTGGCGGCATGTCATACTCTAACGACAATTTGGTATAAAAATCTTGTTTGAAAACTAGAACTAGGATTCCGCGTCTTGGTTGTATTGACTCTTCGCCTTATTTTTTTTAACGTGAAACTGGCGGCATGTCATACTCTAACGACAATCTGGTATAAAAATCTGGTTTGAAAACTTGAAATAGGATTCCGCGTCTTGGTTGTATTGACTCTTCGCCTTATTTTTTTCCAAGAATCCTAGTGATCCGATTGCAAAACGTATTTCTGTTCACAGGGATAGTGGAAAAAATTGTCTCACAATTCAATTTTGCAATACGAATTACTCCAAATTACAGTTGCAGCGAATCAGTCATGAATCGGGCACATGACATATCATATTTAATATTTACTACTTCCTGTTATCCACAATACAGTTATTACCATTAATGAATAAATGAAATGAACTTATCAAATGCAACAAGTTTACCATCAAAGTTGACAACAAACTCAAACGGGTTAATGAAAATTGAAGCTTCTGCAGTAGAAACGTGGCTAACAGCATGTCAAATAATAGAAGGCATTTTACTGATAATTGCAATATGGGTTTTATTGTGCATGATAGCTTATGGAACAAAAACAAAGAAATGGGAACGAAAGAAAGGCGCACCATTATTAAATGGAAGGAACTTGTATATTTTTTGCGTAATTTCAATAGCATCAATTATTGTCAGATTTTCCTGGGGCCAGGTAGTAATACAAGTACCTCGAAGTGAAAATTCAACAAATACATTGTGTGAAGTGATCATAGACATTACGGGGATATCATACACAATGTCACTTGGAACTGTATACGTCTTTTTATGGCTTCGACAAAGATCAATTTATACGAACCCTAAAATCCGGAAATTGACAGGGAAGTTTGCAAATTATTTAAGCTGGATATCAATGATTTTGTTATGTATCGTAGCAACTGTACTCACATGCGTAATAACTGCGCCGCAGTTCTATAAATCAGGACCGCATGGATGCATGATAAAAGACGGTGTGAGCTATGAAGTATATTACGCCCTTGTTTCAGCCTCCTTGTTTTTGTTCCAATTCGCGTTATTAGGATTATTCATTTATCCAATCGCCAAAAATACATCATCAAAGAGCGATTTTGCATCTAAACACGATACATCTCCCGGACATTCTGCGCAAAAATCAAAAAAATTACATCATTTCTGTTTGTTGAATGGTCAAAAGCTTAGTAAAGTCGAACAAGTCATACGGCGTTCTGTAATCAGCACGTGCGTTGCTGTTGCGTCAGACGTCACATCTATGCTGATTGTTAATTACGTCACGGTTCCCTACGGTTTACCAATATCAGTAGGTGTTACGTTATATGACATGAGTATTTTGGTGAACATTTTTTGTATGCTAATGACTTTCGGAAGTCATCGACGCATCTTAACGATATTTTGTAAGCGAGTAAATACTGAACAATCGGCTTCCTCAACTGAAACTGACGAAAGTGTTTGAATGAATGATGTTACTCACGTTGATGAGTCGCAATTTTCACGCAACATAGGATGAGAATTTGTATTAAGTCCGGCATGAACTACAGTTATGGTTGGGGAAAACCGAATCATTGGGTATTCGAATTTGATTCGAATAAATTTTTTCGAATCGGATCGAAGCATTAATTCTATGCAGATAGCAAGTTTTCGAAATTTCCTGTTATAACTTGTCTCCATTGCCGAAATGAAGAAATTTACAGTTTACAGCGTATTTTCACTTCACACTAAGAACAACAATTTTTATATTTTAGCGACGGAATATAATCAATTTTGGTCAAATTTGACCAAAATCGGATTGTGTTTCGTTACTAAAAATTAAAATTCCAGTTCATTTAGCAAGTTATCGTTCCAATGAAAGATTCACGATTGATAAGAATGAATTCTGCTTCGAATCATCGAATCGAATTGCCCAGCCTTAACTACAGTATATGAAGAGCCGAAAATAACATGTCCTATCTGACACGCGACAAAATTGGCAGATTTCCTTGAGGTTTTGAAATGTTTGTTGTAATTTTCATTGAACTGAGTGAACTTTTGGGGGCTTCGGTGTCCAATCGCATTTCATCTATTTTTCTGGAAATACTTAACTTTTTCAAATAATTTAAAAACAGTTTGCGCACAAAACACAACTTTTTTGTTGAAAAAAACACGGCTCTTTTTTAATTTAATATACATCTCCTCCCTTCCTTGATATATGATTTACAAATCTGTGGATTTGATAAGCACTACAAGGATGGACAACGGGTATAGTAGATCATTTACAAAACAAGGGAAAGGAAGGCTTACGCTGAGTATTTTTCGTGTCGAGAAATAAAAATGTATTTTGTTAAGCATACGCCACAGATGGCCCTCGCCTTAACGGCGTGATCCAGCAGTATCCCATGTACAGAATATTTTTTTTTTATCAAATTTCTCTCTAAAATAAAGACCAAAAACTTGCAAAATAGAGTGCAACTTTCAATTCGCCGGGAATATACAAGCAATAAATTTCAATATTTTGACAAATATTAATGGTCAAACGGGACATTTGTAATTAAAACATTTTTATACATTGACAAGGACATGGTTTCAGTCATTTAATGACAGTATTGCTTACTTTTTACTAATTTATGTTTCATTAATTATTTTGATATTGAAATTTTTTCTCCAAAGAATTACTTTTCATATATAGGAGTAAACATTATGAAAAAGGGTTTTACATCATATTTTCCTTGCTTGTGAATGGGTAGAAAATTCATATTAAAAATGTTACTCTACCGTTTTGGGTTGTTCAACGAAATTTTCGTATATAAAATTGCTTTCGTTTTTTTGTGCACTTCTGTCATGATATTTACTATTTTTCCATGAACGCGCAAGAATATGGATTGTTCTTTAAAACACAGTGATCGTACTGAATTTGTAGCGTAATTACGTTCATGGCCTGCTTCGGCTCAAACCGAAATTAGTTCCGAGTCAAATCTGACTTCATGGACGCCCCTTTGAGTAAAGTACTTGAAAATCATCCTGGTGAGTCGATCACAGAGCCTCAACTTTTTAAGACCATGGCTGTACGTTCGAATACTTGTACCTAATAATCTTTCGAGAACGATATTGTAGACCACGATGCATGGAACCAACTTTCATTGGTGGTTTTCATGCAATAGACAAAATGTATTCAATGCGGTTAAAATCTTTAAAAATGGTTCGGTCAACAAGATGATTATTTGAAGATATCACGAGATCAGCCTTAAACGGTGAAATTGGAGAATCTGGGTCTAAATAACGATGAACTGAAAGAACTCTTGTCTTTCTCGACTTGAAGAATCTGTGACTTATTGCCCGGATCTGGCACCTTTGAAAAGTTTTTGATAGTGTTCATTGTGAAACTAAATTTTTCTTCATTATAGTCATTCACAAAATAAATTAATAAATAAAGAAGATGAAAACTTAAACGCCAACAAATATAAAAATTGAATAAATAAATTAGATATGAAATACAACTCGAAGATTCCTTAGGCAGGATTCAGGCCGATTGGTTACATAACGGTTGATAACTCAGCTTTGTGGGCTGGAGACAGTGGGTTCGAATGCCGATGAGTTCGCTACAAAAAACACCTTATCAAACATTAAACCATGAACGTATTAACTTGAGTAGGCTTAACATGAAATAAAAGGTTACGACTTCCCAAATGAATAACCCTTTAAGTGTATATGTGACTCGTAATATAATAAAGATTTGATTAAGATGATCAACTCAAAATTAAAGATTGTTCGCCCATAAGTTGCATTGTTCGGGGTGATCTACTAAACATTTATGTCTGATCGTTTATAATTGGCCTTGCGCAGAATGATTTACTCTAAATTTGAGATTGCATAAAGGTAAAGTTAAAGTCAAAGTGCTCAATAATCACGAAAAATCGAATGGCCATGAAATAGAGTTGCTCTGTAGTAACTTCTCTTCAAAACTTTAAAGCTAGAATGGAAAACACACAAAATCCACAGTAATAAATTGAAGAAAATATAAAGTAATATTGGTGGCGCGATCCATCAGTGACTCAAATTTAACAAAACAGTTATCCCCAGAAATTTTCTGACTGGGTAGTTCGGAGAACACGGACAAATATTCCTTCGCCAACTAATCCTTCGCCTGCAACTCGTATGAGGCAAATGCAAGGATGCAGTGTGGCTAAATGGAAAGGTTCAAAGCCTTGCTTCTTCTGTTACCATGGATATACTTTCAGAGTAATCGTTTTGCCAAATATTTGAAAAATCCTTCGATACCGGAGTTGGCCAGACGAATCGTTACAGAAATGAATTTGTGTAGGAGTGAAACAAGACTTTGAACACCTTTATAATTTAGTACAGCTTAACATTTTGAAGAAAACGTTCCGTGAAACAACATCAAACAAAAACATTCAACTAAAACTAAAAATCAGTAAATTTCAATTTGAACTTGATACTCTCGGGCCTATGCTGAAAACACTCCTTGTTTTCCGTTTCATAAAACCATTTACGAAGACTTTTAACAGTTCTTTTTGCAATTTTATCGGTAAACAATGGTCTCTCTGGGTTGCTTGAATTATAAGATGGATGGTAAATGTCATCAACATTAATTCCGTGTATTTGACGACATAACTGGCAAAATCTTGATATACGACCATGCATAGGTAAGGATGTAAAACCTTTTTCAATCCACCTGTGAACATAAAAAAATAAAAATATTTGTTGTTAAGTGTTTTAAGATCTGAGATAATTTTATTACATCTCCGTTAAGTATACACTGTAACACAATTAGAGTAAATTCACTGGTAATTTGCAGTAAAGACAATTTTTCAAATTGAAAAGCGCTATTTTGATGAGATTTATGCCAATTATGGGCTGTTGATGGACCGCACATCGGCGGTGCGCTCCATCAACGGCCCATACTTGGCGAATACAATCGATTTATAATTTTATTTCAAAATCGCCAAGGGAAATTTCTGTCGAATGCAGTGATTTTATTGCGTTTTTTTACAGTGATAGTACTGTGATATAGAATAAATGGGCATGTACAAGGAAAAAATTATATACCCTTTTGTGGGAAAAATCAGTTGTTTTTAAAGTAAATTCAAAGCTTGGTTGCAAAAGCTTTAATCATTTTTAAATGACTAATCAAAATGCGAGGATCAAAGCAGTGCCAGGATAATACTAACTAGCCCGCATACATGCTTACGTAGGTTGCCTTTATCAGGTTTGTTTCATTTTAGCGTTTTAATACTAATGACTATCAGAACTAATAAAGAATTTCGATTTTATCGCGCTTTTGGTACATTGAAATGATACAGAGGTAGTGAGTAGTTATAGAAAATATAAAGTCGACCAGTGCACTGTTATCAGAACAAAATTTTATGCTGCGTTGTTCTAGAAAATGGTGTATATTCATTAGCCATGACCATCACCGTTGCCTCGGGCACACCATACTAGCAAAACAAATCAATCATGCTATGCAGTACAAAGTTGTGTTCAGTGGATGTATGAATATTCAAATTTTATTAAGATATTTTTTTCAAATAAAAGAATTTAGGACTTTTGGTGTGGAAATCAGTTCCCTATATACTAAAATTGTGATAAAAATACCGTTCTTTGACAATAATTTGACTCTGTGATATTGAAATTAAAACTATAAATTGTCTTCTGCGTACCCTTGGGCGTATTTGACGGGAATGAAAATAGCTCAGTTCAAACTAGGTCAAGCTTTTTCTAAGCTAATATTTTTAACCTGACACAACCAAGCACATTTAACTATCCTTATGAAAGAATTTAATCTTGTTTTCAAGTCGACTAAATATAGACAATGTAACTTGATTTTTTTTTCTTAAATTTTTCATATATCTTGTGGGGATAATGCATAATAAAATTTGCAATAACAAATCGCAGCATGCAAATTATACGATTGAACTATAGGCGGTCAGGACTAACAACTAAACCCCTCCTAATGCTTTTGTGTTCACGGATACGTATACAGTAAGGCGAGGATACAGTATGCATTAGCTAGACCTACCACAACAGGTGAGATAGGTTAATTCTTTACACTTACAAAAGCTTATTTCTATAACGTTTTGTCTGACTTCGTTCAGACGTAACGTTACAGAAATAAATTTATGCAAATGTGAACCAAGGCGTGGAACTTCGCTGATATATTTAAGAAAAAAATAAAATTTGTAGTACTCACCGAAAATATTTAAGATATTCCTCGTCATTTTGATCCAAATAATTAATATAATCAATTAAACTTTTAACTGAAGTAAAATCTTCCACAAAAATATATGAATTCGTCGGTGCCACCGCTTCATAGTCTGCTTTACTAGCACCCCATACAATTGGAACAGTCCCGGACCTGAAGCCGTTTATGAAGAATTTTTCAGTAATATAATCTCGGCAGTGATAAGTATTTTCAAACGCGAGATAGAACTTATATTTTTTAAGAGACGCTTCAAATTCGTGAAATTTTTCTGTTACGATATTATTGAAGCATTTTCCGAATGTTTCTACTTTTAAACCGTATTCCTTCATCTTGCCAATGAGCTCTTTTCGTACAACTGCTCCTGGTGTTCTGCCACAATTCGATACCACTGCGACTGCAAGTTTAGTTTTGTTTAGAAGAAGATTTGAGATGTCTTTGTGTTCTCCCCGTTCAACTTTGTCTCGTAGAATATCATCCATTACGCCATACGGCTGATAAATTCCGGAATCTCTCCTAAAAATCAAAATTGGCTTGAGATAATTGCTATCAAATGAGGAAATTGGTTACTTGCAAGGGTATACTTGGTTACTTGGTTACTTGCACTGTCATAATCTATGAGTAGAATGTCATTTTTCATCTTAAATGAAGACGGATTCATCAGGAAATGTTGTGACAAAGTATTCACTTATAGGACGAAACCGAACCATTGCGAGTTTTGATTTGATTCGAATATATTTATAAACGGCATCAAATCATTAATTCCGTACAAACTTCAAACATCGCATTTTTTTATCAGAATTTGAACAGAATTCACGGATAATCGAAATATTTTGTGATTCACATTACCTTCATATTTGCACTGAAGTATTTCCTGCTTGTTGTACGAGGCGTTTATAACGAAACAAAGGAGTGTTATGGTTTTGTCGTCGCCAAGACAGATGCCACTCATTGAGCTTTATTTAAATGTCTCAGACCTTTCTGGGATGTTTGCCACATAGATTGCAGTTTTTGCTCTGGCCTCGATTAGGGCAACTCGTCAATTGATATCATGTTACGTCAAAGGAAGTATTCATATATAATTACAACATTAATTTATCTCGCCCACCTCCATGCCACACCGAAAATGGGTAGAACACGGCAAGACCACAAATGATACTTTCAAAATCCTGTTATGAAACGATTTTCTTGAAGGTTTGGTGGGAATTATTCAAATACTCCGACAAAGATTCGACAAAGGTTTTCAGCAAAACTTTTCTTAGAAATGTTGATTTCGAAATTATTCCCAATATACTGAGAAAGTATAAATCATTGAAATTTTAACACAATTTTTATGATGGAATCATATTCAAAATTATATGATTCGAGATTCGATTAAAAAATAAACATATCTGAGAACGTAAAGCATATAATATCAACACATCAGACTCCCCAACCTATATCCTAAATGACACTTTTTTTATTATTTCTATTATTCTTTCTAACCTGTAAGTATCAGTAACATTGAACATGTATCTGTTTTCTATCTTCAAGTGCATATTTCTCATAGTGTATATTGATGTTGGAGACTCAGCTGTGTACCAAACGTGAAGTTGATCTGTTCGTCTTAAAAATAATTTTATGATATGAGTTGAATAAAGGATTTACCAAATCGCGTAACCCTCGGGATATCTATTCAAACATATAGTGGCGTATTGTAACCAGCTAAAGCGGGTACATATATTGCATAGGGTATGGGTGAGCAGTACGAAATTCGGAGCCCGAAGACGAATTTTATAATCAATGGAGTGCGCAAAAATTGTTGGATCTTCCTACGTTTTGCATTTTGCAATTTCTTTCGTTCTCCGAGTAGGTAACAGCTACCCCCTTCTAAATACACTATTTCTAACATGTTTGTTAGTTAAGTAATCAATTAAGAATCACTAATTGATTGTGCCTAGGGCTGAGCGAAACCGATTCATTTGTAATTCGAATCGGATTCCGATAGTTTTCCTGAATCGAATAAAAATAAAATACCCCATTTTCACTATTATGATATTGCCTCCATTGTGATAATTAAGACATTTACAGTCAAGGATTACAAATATTAGCTTAGACTTAAAAGCGATGTATTTTCAATTACACTCTGATCCAAGACCGAAAATTCTCATTTTAAAGACAAAATAAAATCGATTTTGGTCAAATTTAGTTTGAATTACCTAATCAAATTGCCCAGCTCTATTCGTGCCTCATAGGTCGCCTCTAGTTACCTATACGGCACGTAAGATACGGAAGATATAACTTGTGGCTGTTTATTCAAAGCTAAGCAATGTTCCACAGTTTTGTAAACGTACCTCATTTTTGGTAAATTCGTGGAATTTATAAGGTTATAAGTGAATATAACTGCTCCAGTGTCAGGATGAAACATCTGGGAAAGATAACAATTATGGAATTAAATAAACACATAATAAAAATTCAAGGAAATTTACGTTCTTCGACGGAATTATTTCAATATTATTATGATATTTTAATTTAATTTTTTAATTTTTTTTTTTATTTTTTTTTTTGGGTGACGTGGAAATGATATTATACCACAAACTGATCGGCTGTCGGTGAGATTTTTTCCTAGCTACTCATTTGAGTGGATCAACCTGATCAAAGATTTACACCAAAGGCCACTTTTTTCTTGAAATCCTCTCTGAGCAAGGCCGGAAGCAGTACATGAAAGGAACAGACTAACGGTCACTTGATAGTAAAGAGCTACTAAAAGATGAGGTACCAACAACTGTACTCTAAAAGAAAACATACCGAATGGAACTGAACCACCATGGTAAAGTGCAGTGAGTGATATCTGCCCTGGGCGATTGAGAAACCATCTGCCACAATTTCGCTTCCTTTTAGTCGGCTCGTACGACACGCAAAAATACGTTAGGACTATTCTGCCCGTTATTATCGAACATTGTTAGCGTTGTTAAAAATACAGATATTTTTTTATAGTTTGGCTTGATCTAGAACCAAGCAAATTACATCCTGTATTGAGTGATGAGCATGTATTAACCGAACAGTTTTTTCGAGTCGAACTGGTGAACCCAGGCGCGTCTTCTGTTCCAGTATCGGTAGAATGAATGCCCGAGTCAACTATAGATAGAGCACAATTCATAGAAAGGATGGACAGAGAGGACTAATTCTGAATCTATCACAAATAATCGTGTTATCCCAGACAATAATCCTTTTCCAATATAAAATGTCATTCATAAACTTAGAGACGGTCTGAATTTGATTTCTAAATATTAATATTTATTTAAAAAAAAAACATATCTTACCATATTCCTTTCCTTTGTAAATATACATTTTCCACAAACTTCCGGTGGAATATTTTTGTAAGCAATTTTATGTGTTCCATACCAATCCAGGATATACTGTAAAATACGTATGACAATTTATGAAAAAAAGAAAAGGATAATATAACAAAATAACGCAAAAAGACCATTAAAATCAAATAACCAGACAATTTACTTTGCAAAATTTACATAACGTTTTAACTATTTTATCTCTTATGTTAGTGCAAAAACAAAAAAAAAAATAAATATTTTAAAACTTACTTTCGTTTTATCTTTCGCTTTATCTAAAGCTTTTTTCAACATTTCGTTTTGCTCAGCTGATAGCTTCTTTATATGTATTGAGTTTACTGCGTCATTCATATCCATTTGCCTCTCTGTTAGAGAAGTACTGGGAATGTCGTTGCTCACTACGAGTCTTGGAGTAATCATACTATGCAGACAAACATAAGATCCACTCGCAATGATCAGTCCCATTACAATCCACCATCGTATTCCCGCCATTCAAATAACACGCATCACAAAATAAAACTTTACTGAAATATGGTCAATTGGGATAGGTTATTATTTCGAAGAGAAAATAATAGAATATAACTCAACTTTATGGTGAAGCGTTCACGATTAGCACAAAAGCAAACTCTATTAAAACGAGATCCGAAATCAATTTTGCCAAGTATGCGTCACAGATAGAGAGTGACTCGAAGGCGCGATCTATCAGAGACTCATACTTTACAAAACAATTTCGGCAAACACTTTTCTGGAATTGGGAGACCGATAGCAATATTTGGTGACCAAACTATGACGTGATAATTGCAGCCTCAAGAAAATAATTTGCTCGCAACTAGTATTTGTGGTGGATCGAACCACAACATCCTCAGGAGCCAAATGTTTGAAAATGAGATTTCACGACTTGAAACTTGTTAAATATTGTAAATAGATACTGCGAGAATAATTTGAAGGTTTTCTACATTTTAAAGCAAACAAAAAAAGGTCATTCTGTATTTGTTGGATAGCCCACTGTTGTTATAATGCAATTTAGTTTTGCACGTTTTCGAAGTGAAGTGATTTCGTCATTTTCCCGATGGCATGAAAAGAAAACGCTCACTAAATAAATATTGATAATGTCGCTACTTTCACATCGTGTAATTTCTAAATTTAGAATTTAATAAAAATCGAATTTCCCCTTATATGGTTTTAGTCCAATAATTAATAAATTATTAGAAAGATGCAATGAATTTTAGCCCCGGAAAGGCTGTATTTACCTCTAGAAACGGAAATTAAATAATTAAATAAAAAATTGTCCATACCTATTTCAATATCAAAGCTGAGCATTCGAATCGCTCGAATCGGGCTATTAATATCCGAATCTATTCGAATTGAGAATCCAAATTTGGCATTATTTATCGCGATCTGAAAATATTATTTTCTCAATCATGAGCCTCAGATGAACTGCGCATCGGTGGTGCGATCCATAAGTCTCAAATACCTAACAAAATATGTTTGATTGAAATTTTTCTTACAGGGTCTAAAACTATTCGTTCACCACATGGGGTGAGTAAAACCGAATCCTTTGAAATTCGAATTTGATTCGGACACTTCGAAACGGATTGAATCACTAATTCCATATAAATAACTGAGTTCTTCTTTTAATATTCCATCTTGTCTCCAATATGCAAATCAAAAAATGCATAGTTATTCATGACTAAGGTTGACATGAAAATACTCAAAATTTAATATATACCAATTTATGACCTGCGTCTGTGAGCGTAAATGTTCACATTTTGCGATAAAAACAATCGATCTTGGGATGTGAGCTTCGAATATTTCTTCATTCGAATCTCGTATAAAATGGTTTTGAATCATTAGTTTTTAAAACAAAAAAGTATTCATTTCTTATTCTGAGCAGATCAAAACTAAACAAGAACTAAAAATCTGAATCAGGATTTTACAACTAGACACAACAAGATTTGCAAAAAGTTGACATAAAAACCTCTAGAAATGCAAAAATATACTGAATTATTGGCGTTCAAGGCCTTACAAAGTCAAAACTATACATTAACGGAATAATAAAAGCATATTAACATCACGATTTATTTTCTTGAAATGCTTGATATTAATTCGATTTATTAAAAATTTACATCGATTCGATTCTAAATTCTAGAGTTTACATCCTCAATTACTACGAAAAAATTTCTGCATCGGATCGATTCGAGCCATCGTATTAAATTGCCCGACCCTATTTGACCGACACTTTACTATTGACCAAAAAAGCTACCCTAACCGCATGAGCTAAATATTGTTTTACTATCAAGGATCTTAAATTAATCCAGTCCAACGAGGTCCAAATAGCCCGAGGCTCTGGTTTTTATTCCACTGATACGGAGTTCAATAGCGTTGATGATGAATGAGAATCAAACGATTTCTTCCGGATGAAGTAATTAATATAATTTACTAAAATAGATTGAGGATTTTCTATTTAATTATAATAATTAAGTTTTTTTTCTGGAATATTCGCAATACACTGAAAACATGGTTTAGATAAGTTCACGGAAAAAGTTCATGAAAGCTCTTGCGTGCACACTTGACCTATTGGAGTGGTCATTAAAAATTTTTATTTTATTTGACATGTGTATTTTTGTTTAGCTCAAAAACTATTCTTGCCTTAAAGCCCTTTATTTTTTTACTGTTCTGTTGCAAAATAATTTTGTTAAAAATTAGCACTGGCACAGAAAAGAACAAAACAAAATTCGCGACGGAAGCGCAAAAATATTAGACAAAATGGGATTGCTGGAACTGAAATTGCCGAAATTGCGCACCAAAGGCGCGCATAATTTCATTTGTATCTCCTATATTTCAATGTACTCAGAAGTAGGATTGGGCAAAAATGAATCATATGGAATTCGAATTTGATTGGGATATATTTTTCGAATCAGATCAAAACACTAATTCCTTGTAAATAATGGTTAACCGATTTTTACTATTGTAACTATCTTCATTTTGTTCAAATTTGACCAAACCGATTGCGTTTTGTTAGTAAGTCTTTGGTCCTATGAACTATACGATTGATTCGAATAATTTGTCGTTCGGATCGATCCGAATCACCGAATTAAATTGCCCAGCCCTACATCTGCAATTTTTTGCTTGTCGAAGGTACCGAAAGTGCGTGGGAATGACCTTCAGATCAAAATTTGCTTGTTGACTATTTTTCTCGCTACAACGTGATGAAATAATTTTTGTACCGAGGAATTTCACATAAATTTACCTTCCTTGTTCGACAAGACCTCGCTTTCGTCGACGAGCCTTTCCTTGCACTAATTTACGCATCGGTCATATCCTTATGTGCACGCACACAGGCGTATAAATATATTAATAGAATTAAAAAAAAATTAAAGCGGTTAATCAAGTTTTCAATCGTGTCCTTATATTTGCACCTTTCACGACTTCAGTAATTACTCCCTTTGGTTTTGTTATCGGGGGAGTGGAAATAAATCGTACCGCATTGTTGTATTGTATTGCAAAAGTGCCGCTGGCAAAAAAGATATACTTTGACGCACCAAGAACGGTAATTCACGTATGTACGAACGTGCGTAGCTAAGTCCTACGAAGAGTAAAAACGTGGACATGTCACTGTCGATATAGTCCGTTCGGCCATATCTAGGTATTGTATTGCTTCCCAACCATAGAAATTTTGCGAAAACTTGTTTTGTCAAGCATTAGTTACCGGTGGGGCATCTGTGGCTCATGCTTGACAAAATAAAGCTTCTGATTGTGCTTCGAGGTCACACAATCCGGAAGAGGTTTATCAGTTCGTGATGTAGGATAGAATAATTTTTAGTAGTCACATAATCGACTATGCTTCCTAATGGAACAACCGTTTTATACTTAGTTTTCTTGGCTGAAACGCAGCTTTAACTGAAACTCAGGCATATATTTATGCATTTATTTATAACTATATACTCAATATTTAGTTATAATATTCTTTTAATATTTAGCTTTCAATCTTGATTGAACTGAATACTATTATGACGGATGAAACAAAAAAAAAAACGGGAATCCCCAACTAAACTATATTGAGATTCAAATATTGAAAACGATTCAAAAGCAGAGTTTATTCAATTTTAACAATGTTTAAAAGATTTGAAGCATAATATAAAACCATTAAAAATATTTGATTGAAACAAAAATATATATACAAAGTCAAAAACAATGCTTGTTTCCACCACTTCTACATACGTGTCCACTTTTCACTAGTGATGCCAATCTTTTTTTTCTAAACTAGATAAAGTAAGCAGAGTAGTTTTTTTAGAACATGTACCTAGTTGAAAATTGAATAAATTCGCATATTTTGCCATGTAATTTTGCGAGTAAAACTTTAAATAGAAAACCAGTTGAAACTTAAAGTAGGCAAATAGGAAATCAATGGAACTAGGTAAAAATGTTTCAAAATTAAACTATGTAAACTAGGTATACTAGGCAAATTCGGTATTTTTATCTAAAATTGCCAACACTAGTGTCCACCAATTCGAAAATCGTGTCCACCACTCTTACGTTCGTGTCCATCACTCCTACTTTCGTGACCACCACCCATTTATTCAACAAAAAAGGCCATTGCGCCTTATAGATTATTTGGCATAGGCTAATAATTATTTTTTATAGCAAAAACAAAAACAAAAAACATTAAAAATTATTCAATGTCTTCTGGCAACTTTGTTCCACAAGGAGGATCAACGTTTTCAGGATGATCACAATGAGATGGAGAATCTCCACTGTAGATTGTACCTGAAATTATAAATATGAATGTATTTGATTTCGCGAAATAGAAAAGTGCCTGTTCCAAACGTAGACCTATAGATGTAACTACGTACGGCCTAGCAGGGTTAGTATTGCTTTGAAAGACTTTTTCTAGTCGTCCTAGTCTACTGAGTTGCATCATGGGTTGGTTGGGATATTTTGACTTAGCATTTAGCCGGTATGTACGGACCTTAGAATATCCCTAAAGCAGTTCCTGAGTGTCGTGAGAGCCAAAAAGTGGTAGGTGGTTTTACCATCGCCCGAGGTAGATACCACTCACTGCACTTTACTATGGAGATTCAGTTCCGTTTGGAATGTTTTCCCGTTAGAGTGCAGTTGTTGGTACTACATCTTTTAGTAGCTCTAGCTAATAAGTTGCAGCTAATTTTTTTCTTTCCGAAACTGCTTTCCGCC
This sequence comes from Styela plicata, assembly GCA_963675895.2. Lineage (NCBI taxonomy): Eukaryota > Metazoa > Chordata > Ascidiacea > Stolidobranchia > Styelidae > Styela > Styela plicata. The sequence continues at coordinate 12,977,013 of OZ023149.1, forward strand.
TTGCTCAGAGTGAATTTTAATAAAATATGGTAAGTTAAGTATGAGTCACTGTTGGATCGCGCGGTCCATCAGAGGCTCCTTTATAACAACATACATTTTCTGATGAGGATTGCTTACATATAATTATTTATTTGAATTATTACACATTGACGATTGTTGGGGAGACTCGAGTCAATGACCCTACTCGCACTCGAACAACCTCTTCAATGACTCAACTCGACTCGAGTCGTCTTAGCATAATAACTCGACTTGTCAAAATGCAGACGCGACTTGACTTGCTTGAAGAAATGACCTCGCGCCTTCAATCACATTTGCTGCACGTTGCGTGATTCGCTATAGAGAAGAAAACATGCTTCCCAGAAGGATATAAAACATGCAATGTAACCTGCCGTTGACTCCGTTGTCGTCTAACCAATAACAATCACTTTAAACGGGCACTTATAAAGAGAGAAGTGGCAATTTAATCTGTCATTACTGTTGAATAAATTTAGACTCCGACTCGACTTGCAACTCGTGTGTACTTCGACTCGACTTGGGACTCGAAGTAACTTGTTATCGACACTGCTAACAACGAGTAAAGTAGCATTAGTACAGCATGTTATGCTTTTGAATCATTGGGCATTCTTCACAAAAGAAAAAAAAAAACATTACAAAAAAGTAGTTACACTCACCGTTGGCACAAGTGATATATGCTCTTCTGCCTGAATAACACCGAAAGTATCCGGTACAGTCCTCTAAATCCGGTATAATTTCTTCTACAACGTTTTCATCGCATTCTACGATTTGTGCCCCACTGCATCTTGACGTTCCTTTTGGCATCGGGTCATTTGTGCATGGAAGATCAGGAACACAGTGGCATTCGCTAACACTTTTATCCCAACACATTCCCAAGTAAGTGCACTTTGAAATAAATTTTTGAGTTTTAATGAATATTTTTTAATGAAGAATTCTAGAAATTCTGCGGCAGAAAATAAGTCGCTTCAAGCATCCCCGTTAGAACCTGAACAAAAAACAAAAAAAACGGACGGCTACCTAAGAGGCTAGTACAAAATGTAGTGCCAAACACTGCAGAATTGTAGAAAACATCCCGAATATCATTTCCCCGCTTTTCATAGCTAACGAGAAGTAAAAGACCTTACCCAGTAAGAAATATTTCAACAAAATTTTTATTTTAGTAGGATAACTGATGGATCGCGCCGTTGATGCGCGGTCCATTTGTGGCTCATAAAACATCTGATTGGTAATACTCACGTCTATTTCGCACCCATATCCATTTGGCAACGGTCCAGCAATATCTGCCCTGGAGCAAAATCCTGTTAAATAGGTCATAATTATCTATATTTCTCTGCAAATCCGATCAGGTAAGATCATGAGCCCTTAAGGAAAAGCATCTACCCCTTCGAGTTACTACAATTGGGCCTCTGTTGATCCACGTAACTCAAGATACGTAATTTTATGCAATGGTACCAATATTTTTTTTCTTGTTTGAGGCTAGATAAGACAAGTTTTGTGAAATATATATATAATAATATTACGTAGTATTTCAAATGCAATAAACAGGAATTTGATAATATCATTTAGTGGCCAATCCAATATTCTAATTTCTGTACATGTGAGCTATGGCTGCTTCACCCGTTAGAGAGTTTTTTTTTGGAATCACTCGGCGTTTATGACGGTTAGTCCCTTGACGTGGATGAAAATTTTTACTAAACTATTGCGAGTACAGCGTCTCTTACATTACGTTCATATTAAACTCATGGAAAATTGAGCTGCTGCCGCCTTTTGGTCGGTCTAGTCAGTCGGTCTTTTAGAGGCAACCATATTATTGGTCTGTCTGTACAGTTTAGTACTACAATGTCAAATGCGAATAAAATAAAGCATGCGATTGCAGACTATTCTCAAAACATTTCTGACTGGGAGAGAATTAAGACAAGTTTTTGTTACTAAAACATCGTGATTTTTGATGTTCAGTTTGGAATTGATCCTAAAACATAAATTTTAATTTGTCCAGAGTGATCTATTAGTGACACCCTCAACAAAACTGGGCTGGCGAAAATTTTCTTACAAGGATGAGCTCCGTTGGAACACACAATGTTGGAATCTCAAGGTTAATATTTTTTTATGGAAATTCACTTTATAACAAGGCCGGCAGCTGCGTCCAAAAAAGAACCAACTAACGGTCACTTGACAGCAAAGTGCTACTGAAAGATGTATGCACCAACAACTGCACTCTAAACGGACAACATCCAAAATAGAAATACACCGCCATGTTAAAGTGCAGTAAGTTGTATCTGTCCTGGGCGATGAAAAAACCATCCACCGCTTCTTTACTTCCTCTTAGTCGAATCCTACGACACGCAGGAAATACGTCATGGCTATTCTGAAGCCCGTACCAACAGGGTTTAAAATATAGGCTAACTCTAGTTAAAATTAAATTATTCGGCAAGATTAGAGCATCGAATTATTGTTATGGCCCGTCCGGGAACCTGTTTGGGGTTAAATCTAATAACAGTAGGCACGGAACTTTGTAGAGCCCGTGTTTGTATTGTGTATTACAGATATCGGCAAAGTGCCATGGAAATCACAGACGACATAGTCACTGTCACCGCGAATAAAGTGTCCATCAGTCGCCTGAAAATTTTGTATTGAACTATACTACGTTACATCAGAAGTGATTCGCAACTATAAAGACTAATAAGGTTATTAATTGAGACACCCATCAAATTTTGAATTATCAATATTACCTAGAGTAACTTCTTCCTCTAAAAATTCAAGCATGTCATCTGGTGACGATGGTTTGTCAGTTACATAAATATTTCCACCTGTCTCTTCTGACATGATGTAAAACAATGTCTTTATGTCATCTGCAAAATTGTATTAATAAATAGATTGATAATAGCGATTCGTGTGATATACAATCGTTTTCTTCAAAGATAACATATCAACTTACGCATATTTAGTGTTAGATGGTCAAAACAGGGTAAAAGGGCTGAAATATTGTGTAGGCTATTTGGTGTATTGCAGAAGTAGTTGGTAAATATAGTTGATAGATAAAGAAATAATTGGTGGACTTATTTGGTTGAAACTATATGGGCTATTCTATTGAGCGTACATACATAACCTTTCAAGCACGACCCCGAAATGGACTGCACATTGAGGGTTTTTAACAGTGTTCCATACTTGATAAATCATGTTCGAGTAAAAGTTTTCTGGTGTAAACCAGAGAAAAAAGGATTCTTCCGGAGATCCTTTGTAAAGAGAATCAAATATACTCGAAATATTTATGTCCTATATTTGTCGGCGCGAAATTAAATTTATCCTTGTTTACTATGTGCATCACATTCTATTCTATTCGATCGATCAAAGTCAGGGAGCCGTAGGACTCACAGGGAAGTCAAATAATACTGACAAATATAAGATATGAGTCATGGCCTTTAAGGGATCAAAAATCTTAGTCTATATTTGTATATTAAATATTAAATTATATTAAAATATAATAAAAAATATAAATTCCAATGGTAATTATAACAACAGACTAAAAATAATAATGGGCAGTTAACGTTTTCCGCACCTGATGTTGAACGAACAGCTCTTGAAGATGTGCTTGAGTCAGTCACGTGATCGATGCAATATTCCGGATCTGTACTTTCGCATGCATCGGGGCATGTTCCACAACAACCAGTGAGAACAGGAATAAATTGACAAGCTATAAGTATAATAGTAGATGTCACATAGCACCAACGCAAGAAATGTACTAAAATTACTTTTGTTTCATACTCGTTCAAGCTTAAATTACTGATTGATTTGTGGATATCTTTCTATTTTTGCGTGCAACATACTATGGCTTTCCTATGATACTACCACATGTACCATAATATTTACAACTGTTTTTTTTATTTCTGGAAAATTTGTTTTAAAATCTGCACTTCCTTCGTTTTGGGTCAATCAGGTTCACATATTTGACGACAAAAAGGAAGCAATTCAATTCTGAATGCAATGAGTTTCCGCTTTTGGTGTAGTTTTTGGTTTTAGAATTTTGTGTAGATTCTTCCATTACTGTGATGGTTATTTGGTCAGTCGGTTCGATAATAGAAAATCTACTTCTACAAATAAGTGCTCACATTTATTTTGCAACCACTGTTTCTGATATCAAATTCAATTACGTAGAATGATTGTAAAATTTTCAACCCATAGAGTGAGTAGAGTGAGAATACAAATATGGCTGGCCAAGCCGAATCATTTTCAATTCATTCCCTAATATGATTAAATCACTTATCGCTTTCACATAAAGAGCTTTTATTTTGTGAAGCGTTCAGTGACTGATGCTTACAAAAACATATTTGAACATTTTTTTTACTAGGTTGGATACTCAATCAATGTCTTGTCATCACGCTAGTAAGATTCGACCCCTATTTCCATAATCCAAAAGAATTTATCAGATTAAATTGGTTTCCAAAATTATTGTCTTTCCATTGCCTTTGTATATAGTATTTCAATTTAGCGCGATCGAAAAACTACGTTGTTGCCGTAGAAGTTGCATTCTTGGATTTAAATATTAATTACCTTTGCTTTTGTACAAAGCAGTGACTGAGTCCGCCATGTGATAATCTAATGCTGTTGCATCGGTGAATAGATACATCTTACATCCGCCATGGTCTTCAGGTACCACATTAATAGCATTCTGTTATAATTCATATTGAGTATCAATTACGGAAAAATTGAGGTTAAGGTTATTCGTTCTCGAAAATGTTTAAAACAATCCACGTTTTCCATAATGCCTGGTCTCAGTAATGCCAGAACATGTACTGACGCGAAAACTAGAACGATGTATTCTATAACCTTGCAGTGAAAAATAAAATATTTGTCCCCAAAGAATCAAACAAATTTTATAATAGTACGTGAACCCAGATGGAGCATATCCAAGTCGTATATTTAATAATAATATGTAATATGTAAAAATATGGATGATTTATTTAAAAATGGTGACATTAAAATGACAAGAAGTAAAATAGCCTTTATTTTATAGTAATTTACTCCGTAAAATAAAATAGAACTAAAAATTTACTTTTTTCTCTAATCTTAACGGCAGACGCGTTACATCAATAAACCGTAGTTGACCTAAATTTTATCTACAAAACTATTTTGAATTCTGTAAATATTTAATACTGCAAATGAACGTGCTCTACTTTTGTCACAGTGTTTGAATATGCGTGTGCGCCTCTGAAAATGTTGTTCAATATGGGTAACTCAAAGTGCATGTGTCTTACATCAAGTCCAGTGAAGGCCTTTTCTGGACAATCGCCTCCTCCATGTGCATAATAACTATCTGCTTCATTTATTATTGCAGTCGTATCCAAAGTAGGTCCAACTACTGCACCAGTGTCTATACGAATAAGACAAAAACCATTCATGCATTAATTTTTTTTTAACTTCTAAACAGAATACGCTTCCATGTGATTTATAACACTGTGATATATGAACTTTTTAAAAAAAGTCTTTGAGCCAAAATAATATTTGATTCATATCCTGAAACAACCTTAGAAAAACCCCGCAAACATTTTTTTGAGTGGGTCTTGACCCATCAATGCCCAATTTTTTAAGTTGAAGCCCGCGCCCTCTTTCCCCAATATTGCAGAGAGTGAATATAAATGAAACAAAATTGCGTAGATTGCTAAATATAAAACCATTAATATCTTACATGGGTCATTGAAGGAGGTGATAATCCATCCTCCGGTCGGAGCATTCCCACATGATGAACTGGACCCATCGACACAACCTTGAATCCATTCTTTCACTGCAACTATTTCATTTGCCATAGATCCTGTGTCGTCAACGACGAATCCAACGAAGGTATCACCTAAAAAATCAACGATTTATTACTTGGAAGATTCAATTTCTGTGAATTTTAGTTTAACCAATTTACATGAATTTTATTAATATTAGAAGAAGCAAGGCAGACGATATATTACAAAGTCCTAGATATTGACAGCAATCAGAGCTGGCATTACAATGCTGGCATTACAGAATGCAGATAACTGTTTTATCCAGCGATTACAGTGATTGATCAATCAGCACGACGCAAGGTATAATAACTTGACGATCTTGATTGAATCTGTACAGTCCCACATTTTCGGATTGCACTTATTCAGTGGGTCTCAGTTACATTTGGTATTGGACATTGTACAACTTGGTTCAACTGCACTTGAACAACTCAACAGAATAAAAGAAAGCAGCTCACCTTGCGGTTTTGGTGTGGTAGTAGTAGTTGTAGTTGATGTACCAGTTGTAGTTGTTGTAGAACTTGCAGTTCCCCAATCTAGAAATTAATGAAGTTGATATAACCTGGAGTTGATTTTCAGGTGGAACAGCAAAACCCGTGAGTTTTTGAAAAATTGCAGTTGTAACGACTACATCAAGGAAATTCATTAGAAGATCAACGTAATACACTAATTGTGCCTATATTCTATATGAACAGAAGGATTTCTATGGGATTGAATCGAGATTCAAATTGGCGTCTACTCCTAGTCGATTTAATTTAATTCCTATTTTATTTGAATGTTCTATTTGGAAAACAAGCTTTCCGCCTGTTGCAAATTTCCACGACGTCGTTGAAAATTCATACGGAATAAAATTAGCGTCTTGGTGGTGCATAACAGACTTCATAGATTTTGTTCAATTTTTTCTTGTTAAAATTTACTTAAACCAAGCCTGGAAGCATTATGACAAAGATGTACATAAAATGTGAAGCCGATAACTACAATCTGAATAAAACTCTTCTTTACGGGACTCAACATCTATAATATAATGTAATAAATGCTATCCGGTCTGGCCTTTACGTAACCCAAGAAAAAAGTTAGGCTAATTTGAAAGCCCAAACCTACTTCGGCCTCAAAGCGTCGTACGAAAGTATTTTTTAAATTTTCTCGGAAGTTTCGTAAAATATATAATAGATACTATCATCCAAAACGTTACTGCCCCTAAATCTCAAGAATGTTGTCTTTTTTACCTGTTGATGGGTAAGTAGGCGGACTTGATGGCATACTTGAATCAGGATCTTGTATAATAAAATAAGACATGCATTAAAATTTATGAGTTTTGATACGTAAAAGATTTTAATGGTTGACAAATAGACACGCCAGATTTTAATGTTCTATCTCCAGTCGAGTTTTTGTTTCCTGATGCACCCATGGACAAATGACCACAATTACATATATGTCCAACTGTAACATATCAGTTCAACAATAACATACGAGATCAAAATTATTGATTTCATTGTACAATATTTTCGATTACTTGGCGATTTTAAAACCGGGTCGTATATTTTAGCAAATTTAGGTCATCGCATCATCACTAAAATACTGGTGTTTGTCATTGCCAAATTAAAGTTCAATCGGCGCTCAACATTTTGGCACAAACGTTATTACAAGCTGTTGAGTAGTTTTTACTATTGCCACCAATTCAAAATTTTCGTTGATCTCTAGAAGAAAGTTACTACTAGTGGAAACTGCGTGACGTAACTCGATCCGAAATATTGTGTCGGCAAGCATGGTTCACTGATTGACCACGTCTCGTCGACGCGATCTATCAGTCACCCATGCTTCACGGAACATGACAACTTTTTTCTGCAAGGGTACATAGTGTTCCTCTTGCTCCAGATACTGCTATCAATATTACTTGTATACAACGAAATCTATTCAATTATAGTCAGGATGGAGACTATAATGTTAGGGATAAATCTAAATTCTTGATAAAACGCAGGATTTTAATCCTGCTGAAGAGGAAAGCGAAAAGACGATCTAACCCATGGCGAACCACGTCACTAGTTTCACGTAGGATAACTTAAGCTGTGCCTTCGTAAGTAACCGGACACCTCCAATGTAAATGTGATAAGAATTTTGAATCTGTGTAAATACAGGCGCAATTTTACATTTGAAACATTCACTTAAAATACAGCCGGAGTTGTGGTATTTAAATTTATACATGTTAGTAATTAAATAACTCTAATCCCAGAGACCTGAAGGTCAAATTATTTACGTTTGAATGAAAAATATCTGGTATCAGTTTGCCCATACCTTTGACTACATGCAAATCGATATAGTTTTTGAAAATTGTGTGAATTAGAGCTGATGACCAGTGAAATATTATATGCATTATTTGTACCTGTACCTGATGGGTCAACAGTCACTACCTTCGGTGGAGTAGTTGTGGTGGTATCATCTAATGGTTTAGTTGGACCAGAATCATCTTTCGGCGGTGCAGCTGAGGAGGAATCATCTGCCGAGTGATGCAAAATTTGATGAATAAAGTTTAAAAATGCGTACTGGCTATTTTCAAGAAACATCTTATTTTTCGTTTCAATGAAAAATATCTGGTAAGAGTTTGCGCATACTCTTGACCGCATGCAATTCGAAATATTTTTTGAAAATTGTGTAAACTAGAGCTGATGACCAGTAATAAATATTAAGATAAATAATATCATAAATATTATATGCATTATTTGTACCTGTACCTGATGGGTCACCAGTCACTACCTTTGGTGGAGTAGTTGTGGTGGTATCATCTATTGGTGGTGTAGTTGTGGTGGTATCATCTACTGGTATTGTAGTTGTGGTGGTTGTTGGTGGTTTAGTTGTGGTAGAATCACCTTTTGGTGGTGCAGCTGGGACGGAATCATCTGCCGAGTGATACAAAATTTGATGCTTAATGTTTAAAAATGCGTACCGGCTATTTTCAAGTCCGATTAAATTTATTCTTCAGCAAAGAATTATTCAAACATATTTGAATAGAATAGCGTATTTCAGAGATTAATCTATGAATGGATGATGGCAAAATAATTTTTATATTGGGCAACATTGCAATCAAATGATGTTTGGGAACATTGTGTGCTGTATTTGACCGCGCCCATAGACGACTTTAACGGTCAGAGTGAACTCGACATGATCAATGTACTTAATCAATTAACCTCCAGGCCACGCACACATCACATGACGCGATGAACCTTCAACGCATTCTTAAAACAGTGCTCAATAAAACGGCGATTCGACAATTACATCTAAATCAATACAAAAATTTCATTCGATGACCCCCCCCCCCCCCCCCCCCCCCCCCCCACCTGCTCACCTCCGTCTGCGTCTACTGTGGCTTCCTCACAGTTGGGTACGTTTGCTGACCAGTCGCACACTTTAAGTTTTGGATCATATATCAAACCAGGAGCACATTTTTTCTCGATTTCCTCGCCTGCGATAAAATGTTTATTGGAAAAAATATAGGCATTATATATGTATAATAAGCATCATAGACTGGAAGGCCTTATCAGTGCGATACAATTATAGACGGTATATACAGGTCATACGATTATTCATCTGAAAATTACTGGGGAGTCCGTAGTGTCGAGTATATTGTATGAATTGCGCGGGTTCGAACCTCAGTAAGTATTGCCTACCAGGTTCACATGCAAATTTTACCCTTTACCTTCTTCAAGTCTACTGAAGTTGAATGTCATATTACCAAATATAAACAATATTAATACGCCAAGTATAGCCCACAATTTTAATCTGAAGTCCACTGCCGAAGTTTGCATTATAGATTTAGGAATTGCAGTACTTTTGGCCAAGAAACCGCACAACAATCACTAAAACAGGTATATACATTGTTCGAGCTCTGACTTCTTGTTTGCTTCCGTATAGGGAGCCAATTATCTAATAGTTAATAATGACAAAATAATGCAAATTTAAAATCTCATTCAGGGTCTTTTGGACTCGCACTGACAAGCGGGCCGTCGTTCCAGTATTTCGATTCGGATTTGTCGGTTTATACTCGCAAATCATAACATTATACATGTATTAAGTTGTTCTAGACTAGAGGTTTGCGCCGTAAATCTCGCCTTTGCGTTTATATATTGAAAACAATTTTATTGTGAAACAACGGTCACCAGCGGACTCGATTATTATTAATATTATATTAAGAAAGCGAAAAATTTTTTTACCATAGATTCGGACTTGCAACCATTCATCCGTGAAAAAAAAATGAACGAAAATAAATGGATAACTTACACAATTTAAACCCAAGTAATCAAAAATTTTTTAATACAAATAAAACTTGCCGACATACCGTTCTCACACTGGTAGTAAGTTCCATCACTGCAATCACCTGATTTAGTGTATCCGTCACTGGTGACAACGGCATTGCCCGCAGCATCGTGGCAATCAACAAATTGACTCTGAAATAATTAGGTTAGTAAAAAACACATCAATTATGGGTAAATAAAATGTTTTAACACATACAATAATTTATATTTTATAAACTGTTAAAAAAAGCAGTGAAGTAATAGCTCTTTGACAGTAATTTCATCAGGTGATATTAAAATAACAGCCCATAGTCAGTGAGGCATCGTGACCTTCCTACAAACCACCAATCATTTTATACTAACAAAGCCCGACAGTATTTATCAACTTGAAAAATAAAAAAATATTCAACTTTGTCTGAACCGGGGAATTGCATCGTTTGGCGTCAATACTATTTATAATTCGTTACGTATGCAAAACCTGAGTTAAATAAAAGGCACTTCTGTCCACTTCAATTGTTTGTATAAATTAGGTTGACATTTTTTGTGGAGGTTGTTTTTCAACAATCATAAATATAATGAATTCCTGCTTACGAATAACTGGGTTTGATGACTTTGATGACTTATGTATCTAAGAGATCATAGCTACTCAATGGAATGATATAGATTTAAGATTCAATTCTATCTAAAAGTCGGATAAACTCTTGAAATTGCAAGTTAAAATTATAATGTAATATATCAATACTTACAGGGGAACAAGCAGCAATATTGCTAGGCGCTTCACATCGGTTCGTAACTGAATCGAAGACAGTACCTGCGGCACATGGTTGCTTTATTGGTATACCTAAAAATGAGCCAACTGGATAAAATGGTCTAGTCGATAAGATCTTTGAAAATTCCCAAAAAGAAACTAACTAAATCAAAATATATATTTTGTTAAGCAGATTGGGGAAGTACCCCCAGCTATTACCAACCATAATCGACATCCAGCGTAAACAGACAAAGCTAAAAATATCATTTTATGAATATTGAATCACAAAGCATAAAGGCATAATAACGCTAACGATTCTCCGTTTCTCTCCCAACATTCCAGCATTTCTCAATATTTTGCCGTTAATTTTTCACACGAAACGAATGATAAATAAATTGGCAGTACATCCTGGCAGTAGAGGAGGTAGCAGGGGAAATTTGAGTACTGGTGAAAAGAAGAATTTTTTCATTAATGCTCAAGAAATATTTATAAGAGTATCAGATCGTTAACTGTGTGAGTACGAGCCCATACATTATAAATTGCTTTATACTACCTCTGAAGGCCATGACAGAGCCGAATTCTGAAAGTATCTGTATTCTGTGCCTGACTTTCTCTCGGTCTTACTGCACATATGCAAAGTTTGATAAAATCTTGAATACATAGAGTATATGTTTCTACTAGGACCAATCCGCCTTCTAGGAGCGATCGACAGGCTCGGAGATGTAAACTTGGTAATTAGATATTAGGGATATACTTAGTATCAGCGAACGTCATAGACGCCCCGACTTTCAAGAACGTGCCTGAAAACGACGCATTTTTCACCTTCGTCAACGCATTAATGTACGCATATAAATATTTTCGATCGCGATTTCTTATTTACCATTGGTACACGTGTAATAATATGAAAGACATCCATCGTCCGTGAACATATCTCCGTTCGCTTTGTCGGAACAATCTAGAAATAAAAAAAGTGTATCAATCGACAACAAGTTGTCAGCATTCACATTTGCAGATAATCAGCATTCATATTTGTAAGTATATCATAATTTGTTATTCTTATATTGTGTGGACTATGTTGCATCATATGGTCGAAATTTGTTCAAAATGATCGTTTTTTGAGGTGTTTGAGGGGTTAGAGACTCACGGAAAGATGAGTCCCCACATCATGTCACTGAGGCATTTTTCAGTCGGACCTGCCTAGTACGATCTTGAGATCTTAAATTTTCTGGAATATAAGGCCATAGTCCGTATCTAACATTTTTAAGCTACGAATACAAAATTAACCTTACCCTCAGCACAGGTTATTCCAATCAGCAAACACAATACGGCCAAAATCGACTTCATTTTGGAAAAAACTTTTAAAAGAATATCGCTCAAGAATATGCCCTCAGAGATACATCCGAGGACTTGAGTCCTACCTCTTATTTACAACCATTTTATACGTAAATTATGATGCAATAATCGGGAATTTTCAGTTGTTGCCAAAGCTATGTAATCTTTGCGTTCTCCATTCTTGTATCATGCGGTGCTACATAAATAACACCTACGTGACACGATTATTGTATCTTCCATCCTTAAACGATGGAACAGAAACTGTGTACCGAGATCTCTAAGAAAATTTTCTCCCAACGCGATTTGAAGTTTGTGGCAAGCAATGTTAGCAAACACAAAACGTCAAATTGGAATATTCAATTACTTAGTTGAAACATCTTTTAACATTAGCTTTTAGTAATGTATGGTGGGTAACATAAACGTGCATTTGCGGAATCTTTGTTTCCTTTCAGCCCGCATAATAAAACCTTGAACATAAAGGTTTGGAATTTGCTCATGCAAATTTGTATGTAGACTATGAGTTATAGACTTCTCTATGCGAGCGCACTCAGCCTAAGACTTATGATTGAAATATTATAAATGCATATTGGGGCCCTTTTCACACTAACCAGCACCTTTTTTATCTTAAACATTCACCACCATGCAGTCCCCAAAAAAACGTTGTATTCATTGTCATTTCTTAATTAAATTACAAATAACCAAAACACTTGTTAATAGTTTACATTTCGAATTCCTGTAATATATACATAATTTTATATGAGTATGTCCTTCGAAATAGGAACCTGTCGTATCGACTGTCTTGAATTTTAATATTTGATTTTTCTCTTCTATATGTTGACGTGAAATTTTGTTAATGACAATTATGGAACGTCCGGTCTCAACTAGTTCGAGAAACAAATATAGGCCTACGTAATTTTTCAACATTTGGGACACGTTCTTTCACAACTTTTCCAGTGCAGTTAGCCCAAGAAGTCTTGTTTGAATTATGTTTTCCATTTTTTAATTACACGAGGTATCTGTGACCCTATATTGGTGAAATTATTTCTCCAACTGTTAAGCATAGAGTTTTGTCTTGACTGCATATAGGTGCTCATACACGGTGTAACTCATTTGAAATACGACCCACATATGGATCGCATATCAACACCGCACGACTTATCTGTTACCCATATTTAATAAATATTTTTGAACTATAAGTATTTATTTAAATATATTTCGTAAGAGGTAAGTATCATCATGGGATACCGAAATGTGTTATTTGCTTTTAGATTACTCATTTTGTTTTAAATACATTAAAAGCATTAAAATATAGCTTAAGGGTTCTCAAGGTCAACCACAGAATGACTTGATACGTGCCTAATGTATCATCACTTCAACTTTCTTCAACTTTCATCATTCTGTTGCAACATACATTCAATAGCGGGATATTGAGTGTTTGTATTGGAAATATAAGGATGTTGATCTTATTCTTCAGTTTGTATGGACCAATATTCCCACGAAGATTCTGCTCTTAGACATTGAGTGCGCTTCTTGCTGAGGATAAATCCTTAGAAAAGTGGCCTCATATACAATACAGACACTTGCAATTTGTATTCAATCATACATTCAGTTAGTGTTATTTAAACCATTCAGTCATCCCAAAGTGGTCGAATGCAATTTTTCTTTCGTTTTTGAAACAGTATTTTATGATTTAAACTTTAGTTTAAAGGAAGCGAAAAATAGCAGTCCAGGCTATCCTAATGGATCAAACCATTGCCAAAAATAACATTTTTGAAATCTTTAAAAAGCACGCCAAGGAAATATTTGTGTGATTTTCAATAAATCCCTCACACCCCCTATCAATATACCATTAGAACTATCAGAAACAATGTAAATCGATCAAGTTCGCAGGACTATATTGCCGCTATCAGTACGTGGGTACATAAGAAAGAAATTTCGTGATGACGATACGGCCAATTATTTTGGCGACTCAGTTGGATTTATATGAAGCTGAATTAGTTAGGAAGCAGCTTGAAAAATTATAAACACAATAATTAATTGTGCATTTATTTCACCTATGACCTTTACCACAACGGCTTTAGGCTTTTTGACATACGACTCAGGTTTTTGTGCTTCGCGATGTGATGGAATCGTTATCGCATGCTATGATTCCAATCATTCACACGTAGATCTAGGGATTATACGACCTTTTTTTATTTCGCCATTTCCATTATTTTCCGTCGCTCTACCGCCATCAAGTTAACAACATTTTTTATTTTTTAACAGTAGTCTAAATAATACACAATGATTGTCTTGGCGGATCAGTATATTTTTTAGAAAACCAGATTCCAATTTCAATTTCGTTCAAATTCAACTTATTTCATTCCAAATCCCACAGATTTTTCTCGCCCAATGGACCTTCCCATTCGACAATGGGAAATATATGTTGCACATCTATTTATGTTCCGCATCTCCCAAACAACCAATGGTCATCAACACCCAAATCAATACTCACACAACTTAAGGTTACAGTTATACAAGTCTATAATAAATGTATGTCGCGATTGTCCCATAGATACTTATAATTAGAATGCCACGGCGTATCAACGTATGATCTGCATCGACCAAATACTTCCTTCAAGGGGTTTTCCTTTACGAACCGGCATAATCATTTGATTTTGTTGGGCAGCGGAGGTGAGAGTTTTAGCCCAAAATGCGCCGAGAATGACTGAAATATAATATAGTAGTAGTTCACACTCTGTTTCAAAACCGAAGCAATATCACGTGAGTGTCTACGGGCGCCATTCACGGAATTCCGTTGAGCAATAATTTTGTCGCGAAGATCTAAATTTCCCATAAACGAGAAATAAGTTCGTTAAGTGAAATGAGAGAATCAGTTTTTGAGAGAAATTAGAGTAGAATGTGCCTTTTTTCCCCAAAAGCCGAATAATCCTATAATAGAACATTCGCTGACAAACTCGAGCGGTCGCTAGAGTGGAACTAGCTGTCGCCGTCGCTTCATTAGAAAATGCGATTTGCCTTTCTGTTTAGATATGTTGTGCTTTAATGGGCTAATCAAGTCGGTGAATAAATAGGCTATGCCAAACTAGCTAATCAAATGACAGTTTGAACCACGCTCTTAGCTGTGTATGCACGAGAGTCGTTAAAAACATCATTTCAATTTTCAACAGTACTATAAAAATCTCATCCCGATCTACAATTTCATTTTGGCAAGCTCGAGTCACAGATGAACAAAGTCTAGACGGCAAAATCCATCAGTGGCTAATCGGTTTGACTTGACTTGATGAAATTTTTCTGATTGTGTTTGCCAAATTGACAGGAAAATCTGCTTTTTCAGTATAGGTCTTTAGTATGGTAGCCTGCACTGCGCTCGATTGGGTACCTTCCTTCGTGAAGTATTCTTCGTTTACTTACGCAGGAAGTTTTATTTTGTGAAGCATGGTCCACGATTGACTGTACATGTGTGACGCGATCCATCAGTCACTCATACTGGATTTTGATTCCACGCCCTGATTATATTAATCTGATTATCTTAGATCGTCGTTCAGATATGTGTAAATAATATTGATTATTTGTTTACTTCTGATTCACATCTGAAGATCTCTATAAACTTCACATCTTTCATCTAAATTAAAGGCGAATGTCAAAAATCTACTTCCAATTTAGGTTATCAACCTTTAGGCATAGTCCATTGTGAATTATGTTTCTATTTTTTTTAAGATATCATATTATTTTACACTGCTATTGAAACCAAAAGTTTTGAGTTTGGATTATTCCAGAACTTTCAAAACTGAGAGTCAACGAAGCTCTGCCCTGATTTATGTGTCATGCCTCAGTCTATGTCCTTCTTTGTGAATCCATGGAGGAAATTATTATTTTACACATGTCCCTCGGGCCGTTTCTCAGAAATTTTAATTTTAGAAGTTTTCCTAAACATAGTTGGAAATTTCTATCAATATATTGAAAAAGTTGGGCCTTTGTTATAATTTATCATTCCGCATGTTGTTTTCTTAATATATTCGAATTTCTGAAAATTCGATTTACCTGATTATAAAGTGACCGCTGCAGTCGCAATATGTTTATGTTGTTTTTATTTACTATCTGAATTACGCTTGCAGTATATTGAAATATTCCGAGCACAAAGTACAAGTTGGGAAAAAGAGGATTATCGAATGGCAAATAATCAATCAAATTATGAGATGAATATAATAACACCGATAAAATATATAAATAAATGACAATATTCAAGAACCAAAACGGAAATTCACATCGTGCCATATAGTTTGTATACCAGCTTGTCAGTGCTGGGTTTATAATTGCTTTATAAGTAAAGAAGTAATTAAACCGGATTGCTCTCATGATAATTTATTTAAACAATAATTATTTCCAAGTTAAAAACATTTTATTATTATTCCATGTCATCAGGCAAATTTTTCTTTTGTCTTTGTTCGACGTTTTTAAGATGACCACAGTCAGATGATGATTAGGTACTATAGATTGTTCCTGAAACATAAATTTAATTTTTTTGCTTCTGGAAAAAAGAAATATACGACTGATTTTGTGACAGCTCCTACAGCCATTCTACTACAAAATCTTCTCAAGGCAACAAAAGTAAATATCATATTCCAAATATTTTTTGCTGTCAACAAGAACCCCGTAGCATATGTAGGTTTAGTAAGGAACACGCGGTTTTTAAAAGCCCAACCGCCGGGACCTGAATTCAAAGTCTTATTTATCCGAAATACTTGGAAAGACGAAATCACGTTTTGCCATTTTGATAAACGACATATTTATATACAAAATAAACATACATTAATAAAGCGTTTGATATATATTTATTACCGAGAGTAACTTCTTCGTCTAAAAATTCCAGCATCTCATCTGGTGACGATGGTTTGTCAGTCACATACATATTTCCACCTGTAGCTTCTGACATGATGTATAGATATGCCTTGATGTTATCTACAATCATGTAACAAAAATAATTAAAGAGGTAAATTCATCCAAAATTAACATAAAAACACTTGGATTTTTGATATACAGTCAGGAAAGGAATTGGGTATAATGTGTCGCACAATCAACAATTAAAAAGGCTTTCGTCAATCCTATTTTACGAAAAATATCATATATTGAATACTAATTTTATATTGAAATAAACAGCTCCTGAAGTATGGCACTTTAAAATACTCACTCGCTCAGCATAAGTTAGAGATTTGACGTGGGTAAATGACATCTAATGAGTTTGACAGCGTCAGTTGGTGTGTCGTTTGAATCATTGGCTTTGCAAATTTCAGTTAATATTTTGAAATTGATTTTGATAATAATAATATAAGAAATAAAAAAAGTGTCTTTACGGTTATCTAATACCTGTAATTGAACGCACAACTCTAGTCGAGCTGCTGGAGTCAGTCACGTGATCGTTGCAGTATTCTGGACTTGTACTTTCGCAAGCATCAGGACATGTTCCACAACAACCGGTCAGAATAGGAATGAGTGAACAACCTAAATACAATAAAGCCGTTATTTTATTTATTCAAAATAATTCACCTTGATGGTCGCAAGAAATATAATTTAGGTTCTAATATTCAGCTTTCTTTCTCTTGTCACGTGGCCAATTTGTTCATATGTGCAAAAAATTGGTTTATGTGAAATATGACTATCGTTTCCAATTTCTAATACTACCTTTCTTTCTATATAAGGCACTGACATCATCATACATAGCAAAATCTTTTGCTGTTGCATCGGTGAAAAGATACATCTTACATCCCCCGTTATCATCTGGTATCACGCTAACAGCATTCTGCAAAATTAGTAATGACGCACTAGTATAAATGAACTTGAACTATGATATTATGTTTGGTACAGATCATTACCAATCATATAACATATAATAATAATAATAATATTATGCCGAGTAAATTATTAGGAGAATCGCGTGGTCTAGGAGTGTCGGAGAACAATACTTGTTGTTTTTCGGCGCCTCCATTATGAGCTCCATCAGATTTCACAAAAAATGATGACTAAATTATTTTATAATTGGGTCTGCACTGCAAGAAATTAAACAACATTTGGACAAATGAAACTCCGAGGCAATATCTCTCGAAGATTCTAGATGTCACTCATGATAGCCACAGGTCAGTGGGTTTTGCCGAAAAATATGATCAACTCAAAATATCTCACTTTTAGTCCAGTGTAGGCCATATCTGGACAATCGCCACCTCCATGAGCATAATAACTATTTGCTTCGTTCAGTATTTCATTCGTATCTAAAGTTGGCCCAACTACTCTACCAGTGGCTGCGTGAAAATATAATTGTAATTAAGACTTAAAAATTCAATTCCAAATAGAAAGCAATTTTGTTCAAAATTATTTAATATAGTTATAAAACATAAATTTACTGTCATTTGCTTTTGCCAGTTTTTATATATTTTAAAGTGATATTTCTGTAGGGGGTCGTGAAACTTTATATCACGCAAACATAAAATTCCCAAAGGTCTTGCATTTTATTAAACGCAATTGAATTTTGATTTAATTTTTCCTTAAATTCAATTAATCGTTTTGTTTTTCAAATATTCTCTTGCCTTTTGAGGATTTTAAAACATAATAAACGAGCACATGAAAGAATTTTACTTGGGCTGCTGTTTTACTTGATGGATTAATGTGTTCTCACGACATTTTTCATCTCGGCATATTTTGGACCCATCCAGATAATAAATCACAAAAAGTAAAAAAAAAATGGAAAATAAAAATAACACCTTTCATTGGTCATTTCCTTACTTGGATCATTAAAAGAGGTGATAACCCATCCACCTGTTGGTTGATTACCACATGACGAGCTTGTCCCATCGACGCAACCTTGAATCCAATCTCTAACAGCGATTATTTCGTTTCCCATAGATTCTGTGTCATCGACAACAAACCCAATATACGTTTTATCTATATATATAAAAAACAACCATTATTTAGTTAATATATATATCAATTTCCTCGTAGTTTTGCTAATCTAGTGTTCATAAATTTCACAGTTTTTGCTATGTTCTGTATAAACCATTGATGGATTGTGCCGCCAATGAGCAATTCATATGTGACGGTGTTGTTTTGTCCAGAACTTGAAATATGTCGTTCCAGGGTTTTGTTCGAGTACATCGACAAAATGATTCAAGGCTATCCACATACCTTGACTGACTTAAAAATTGGTTTTGATTCTTCCGTACCACACTATGCATTTCCGAATTAGACAAGGTTACTAGAACTAGTAACGTTGAGTTGATGCGAAAAAATCCATTGGTTTCTAATGACAGTATTCTTTTTATGTGTAAAATGCACAGTTTAAACAAGAAGAATTACTTCAAATGAAAATTCCTGTTGGGAACAGTCTTTCGAAAGTTTAAAGATGTTTTTTTCGAGCTTCCAAGGCTATAAAAACCCCATATCACAACACTTTTGAGCAATACGTGAGAGAAAAATAACTTTAATTAGATAGTCTTCACATGTTCAGGTTATACACAAAAAGCATCAGGAATTTCCATTTTGAGTGGTCAAAGCCCCACAATTAAGCAATTATTTCCTGGGCCTGGCTGCACTGAATTTGATATATTACACTTTTTGGCTACTAGGATGTCGTCGAATCAATTTAAAATGCGAATACACAAATAAGCATACTTTCAGCAAAAGTTAACCCAATCAATGAACATAAAACGCCCAAAACTAACTCCATTTCCGCCAAACGTTGAGGAAACTGTTCCTGATAATTGAAGCTTTCACTCCGAAGCGGAAGTCTTACTGAAATTCTACGTTTTATTATTATTATAATTATTATTGAGGTTTTCGCTCTAAAGCGGAAGTCTTTTAAAATTCTACGTTTTTTTATTATTACTATTGAAGCTTTTGCTCTAAAGAGAAAGTCTTATTGAAGTTATACGTTTATTATTATTATTATTATTATTGTGCTAGATGGCTGTAGCATCAAAGCTCCGAGATCTAGATATCTAAAACCTTAGTTAAAAGGTCTGCACCTCCTTTTAGTACTTGAGGCTCTGTTTTTCAGATACAATTGTTTGAAAGTGGCCTAACAGAATGTTAAAATCACATTGATTGACACCATAGTCACGTGGTCTGTACGAGTGCAGTTTCCATATACTTTTTGACTCTAGCATCGGAGCTGCAGATCTATTGATCTGAAATCTTAGCAAAATGGTCTATGTGGCTGAAAACTTTTATTCCATATTTTCTCCTGAGGTTCCCTGTTCAAGGATTCTAGATTTCCCCTCAAAATTCAACCAAAAAATGTTTGAGAAAGCTTTGAGAGCGTTCTGTGTGTGTTGGGTCATAGCTAAAGACTCAGTGAAGAAGTTATGCTGCACAGATACGTGATTAATACCTTTGTTTTTACCATATAGGAGGTGCAAATTGGCCAGCTTTGTCGGTTTAAAAGCTATTTTATGACTAATAATTCTAGCTCAAACAAGTAGAGCGTGTGATGGTTTCGCTTTGCTGAGCTGATGTGAATACAGAGCATAAATTCGTTTTATTTTTGCTATTTGAAATGACATATAGTCTTGTATCATGTTTTGTACTGTACTTGGAACGTATGGCTAAGATCAGTGACTTTAAAAAAACTTGGGATCATATTAAAAAATTTTGGGACTCCCACTTTTATGTTGACATGCCATTCATAGCACATGCTTGATTTCTAAAATTGGTAATTTTTTAGATTGATTCGACATAGTTATTCGTAGTCATGCATGGCCCGTACACGGGCTCAGAATACTCATAAAAACATAGAAAGATGTTTGTTGAAGACAATGGGTAATAGTTATTCTATACTTGATCCATCACCCCAAACTTTTTCTATAATTTCATTATGTCAGCATCCTGGTATGGCCCATACATATATCATTGGGTAGATCTAAAACAGTGTGGAGATGGACTTTCATACTGATTTGGCACCGTCCGGAGGTGAATGGACCAAAAATAATTTCAAATCACCAAACCTTGTCTGTCTCATGCATGGCTTATACATATATCCTTGGGTAGATCAAAAAGAGTGTAAAATAGGCTTATATACTGATTTAACATAGTCCTGGGATGAATAACTTACTAAATATAATATATAAACACCATATCTTATCTGCCACATGCATGGCCCATACATATTGATTGGATAGATCAAAAAGAATACAAAGATGGGCTTTGATATTGATTTGACACAGTCCTGAGTTGGATAAACCAAATATAATTTCAGGACGGCATGCCTTGTCTGTTCCAAGCATGGCTAATGTATAAATCATTGGATAGACCAAAAAGTGTGTGAGGATGGACTTTACTGCTTATTTGACACAGTTCTAAGATGAATAATCCAAATATAATTTCAAGACTTCATACCTTGTCTGCCCCATGCATGGGCCCCAAATATATCACTGGATAGATTAAAAAGAGTGTAGAGATGGGATTTATTACTGATTCGACACTGTTGTAAGATGGATAACCCAAAAATAAATTCAAGAGACTATACCTGGTCTGTTTCATGCATGGCCCTTGCATATACCGCTGGATAGATAAAAAAAAGGTGTAAAGATGGACTTTGGCACTGATTTGTCAAAGTTCTGATAAGAATAATTTCAATATAATTTCAAAACACCATAGTTTGTCTTTCCCTTGCTTGGCCAATACATATATCATTGGATAGATCGAAAAGAATGGAAGGATGGGCTTTCATACTGCTTTGACACAGTCCTGGGGTGAATACCCCAAATAAAATTTTAAAACTTCATACTATGTTTGTCCCATGCATGGGTCATTCATATATCACTGGGTAGATCAAAAGCAGTGTAAATAATATATGCTCTGTAACTGATTTGACATAGTCCTGAAATAAATATTCCAATTGCCATTCCAAGACTCATGTCACAATGTCACTATGTCATTGATTTGATCAAAAATCATGTAAAGATATGTTTTGGGACAGATTTGATACAGTCCGAGGTGTATATGTGATTTCTTTGGATTATAGCGGTAGATGCATGGCCTGATTTAATATCATGAAAGGTGAAGTTTTTGCAAACTTTGATTGTCAGCTAGAATTTCGATCCAGAAGTCTGTGTGCTGTAAGACATCTCTCATAAAATATATAAGTACTCGGGCATGGAAGATCCAGTGATGACAGGGGTTATCATGGTCAGACGAAAGCCTTCGTAGTACTGTGTACACAGTTCTAGTTATAAATAATATTTATTACTATACTAGATGGCTCTAGCATCAAATCTACAAGATCTAGAAATCTAAAATCTTAGTTAAAAGGTCTGTGTGGATGGAAACTCTTTGCTTCATATTTTTTTTTAATCTAGGCTCTCAAGTCTCTTTGTTCCAGGATCTTGGATTTCCCATCAAAATGCAGTACTGAAAGTGATGATAATGAAATGCACAAGGCTTTTGCAGGACAAGCTTTTGGAATGTGAATCATGTGTGAAATCATAGTCAAAGAGTCAATGAAGATCTTATGCCGTGTATTTTTCGTACCTAAGGCTCTGTTTTTCAGATATTACCATTTGAAAGTGGCCTAGTAGGCTGTCAAAATCACATTGATTTACGTCATGGTCAAGTGGTTTGCGCTAGTTGACATATACTTTTTAGCTCTAGCATCAAAACCGCAAGGTCTAGTGATCTAAATTCATAGTGAAAAGGTCTGTATGGCTAAAAACCTATTATTCACATTTTTACCTAAGTCTCCAAGTTTTGCTGTTCCAGGATTCTAGATTTTACCTCAAACTTCGACGAAAAAACTTTTTCTAAAATTTGAAATAGCTTTTTATAGGGAAGCTTTGAAAGCGTTCTGTGCGTGTTGGGTCATAGCCAAAGACTCGGTGAAGAAGGTATGCTGCACAGATACGTGGTTCATACCTTTGTTTTTACAATATAGGAGGTGCAAATTGGCTAGTTTTGTCGGTTTGAAGGTTTTTAAATGACAAATAATTCCAGCTCAAACAAAAAATATTAAGTAGAGCGTTCAGTCTGATGGGTCCGGTTTGTGAACTCAAATTCGTATTTTTGCTATTTGAAATAAAACATTCATTTGTACCGTACTTGAGACGTATGGCTATGTTCAGTGATTTACAAAAAACTTGGGACCATATTTAAAAATATCCATCCATCTAAAATTTTTCTATAATTTCATTATGTCAGTATCATGTATAGCAGTCATGTATGTCATCATGTATATATCATTGGGTCGATCGAAAAGAATGTAAAGCTGGACTTTGATACTGATTTCATACTGTCCAATGCATGGGCCGCACATATATCATTGGATAGATCAAAAAGAGTGTAAAGATGAGCTTTCAAAGTGATTTCATACTTTTCAATGCATGGGCCGCACATATACCATTGGATAGATCGAAAAGAGTGTAAAGATGGGATTTGTTACTGATGAGGCACAGTCGTGAGATGAATAATCCAGAAATAATTTCAAAAGGCTAAACTTGGTCTGTCCCACACATGACCCATACATAAATCCTTTGGATAAATCAAAAAGAGTGTAAAGATGGGCTTTGACACTGATTTGACAAAGTCCTGAGATGAACAACCCAAAAATAATTTCAAGACACCATACTCTTTCTGTCCCATGCATGGCCCATACATATATATATATCATTGGATAGATCAAAAATGGGCTTTCATACTGATTTGACACAGTTTGTAGATGAATGAACCAGAAATAATCTTAAGACACCAAACCTTGTCTTTCTCATCCATGGCCCAAAAAGAGTGTACAGATAAGCTTTGATACTGATTAGACTTAGTCATGTACACAAACATTTCTCGTATAATCATCTCTCACTGGAGTCAAACCTTCTACAGGACGATCAGAGATGCGTAACTTGTATTTCCTCGCCTTCACAGATTGAGCTAATCGGACATCCCCCATGTGAATGTAATAACCTTTTAACTAGGTGCTACATTTGGTACATTTACTTAAAATGCACACGTTGTTGTGTTATTTATATTTATAGTTACAAGTAATTATGTAACTCTAATCCAAATGGCAGGGAAGTCTACTTAATTTGCGTTTGAATGAAAAAGGGATATCTGGTAACAATTCTCCCATTGTTCGAACTACATGTAAATCAAAATGCCTTTGAAATTTTTGTAAACTAGCGCTGATATCCAGTATTATACTATATTATTTTTAATGGTACCTGGTGGGTCACCTCCAGTCACTAACTTCGGTGGAATAGTTGTGGCGGTATCATCTGTAGGTGGTGTAACTGGGGAAGAATCGTCTGTTGGTGGTTTAGCTGGGGCCGAACCATCTGTCGAGTGATACAACATTTCATGATTAAAGTTTAAAAATGCGTGCTGGGTAACTTCAACTCCGAAAAAATTTCTCCCTTAGTTACAAATTTCTCAAACAAACCTAAATAGAATAACGTATTTAAGAGATGAATCTATGAATGTATGATGGCAAAATTGATTTTTCATATTAACCAACATTGCAGTCAAGGAAATTCGGGAACATTGTTTGCTGTATTTTACTGTGCCCATAAATAACTTTAACGGTCGAAATGAACCCGAAATGATAAATGTATTTAAACAATTTACCTTCCTATCCAGGACACGTCACACAGATCTACTAGCCCTCTACGGCGCGATGAACCATCGAAGCATTCCTAGACAGTGCTCAATGCGACGGCAATTCGACAATTGCGTCTAGATCAATACAAATATGTGATTTGATGACCGAACCCCTGCTCACCTCCGTCTGCGTCTACAGTGGTTTCTTCACAGTTCGGTATGTTTGCTGACCAGTCACAAACCTGAAGTTCTGGATTATATATCAAACCAGAAACACATTTTTCCTCGATTTCCTCGCCTGTGATAAAATGTTTATTGGAAAAATAGAAGCATTATATATGTATAATAAGCATCATGGACTGGAAGCATTATATCAGTTTTATAAATAACAAAAGCCTTATCAGAGCGATACAATTATCGACGGTATGTATAGGGCATACGATTATTCAGCTGAAAATTACTGGGGAGTCCTGTGGGGTCTAGTATATTGCATGAATCGCGCGGGTTCGAACCTTAGTAGGTATTGACAATCAGGTCCACGTGCAAGTTTTACACTTCAAGTCTTCAAGTCTGCCGAAGTTTAATGTCATATTGCCAAATATGAACAATATAAATACGCCAAGTATAGCCTACAGTTTCCACCTGAAGTCCACTGCCGAAGTTTGCATTACAGATTTAGGAACTGCAGTAATTTTGGCCGGGAAACCGCACAACAATTACAACTTGAACTGTGACTTGGTTTAATTCCGTATTGGAAGCTAATCGAATAGTTTATAAAGACAAAATAATGCAAATTTAGGATCTCATTCAGGGTCTTTTGGACACGCTGACAAGCGAGCCGTCGTTCCAATATTTTGATTCGGTTTTTGTCTGTTTATACTCGCAAATCATAACATTATACATAAATTGAGTTGTTCTAGACTAGAGGTTTGCGCTGTAAATCTCGCATTTGCGTTTATAATGAAAAAAATTATTATGTAACAACGACCACAAGCGGACTCCATTAATGTTAATATATTAAAAAGCAAGCGAAACATTTTTTTTACTAGATCGGACTCGAAACCATTCACCCGTGTAAAACAAGAATGAACGAAAATAAATTGGTAACTTACACAATTTAAACACCAAGTAATCATAAATTGTTTGAATGCACATAGAATTTGCCGACATACCGTTCTCACACTTGTAGTAAGTTCCATCACTGCAATCATCTGATTTAGTATATCCGTCACTTGTGACAACGACATTTCCCGCAGCATCGTGGCAATCGACAAATTGACTCTGAGATAAATAGGTTAGTAAAAAACATGTCAATTTTCAGTAAACAAAATATTTCAACACAATAATTGGTTAATTCTTTTTTATACACTGTAACAAGAAAGCTGTGGAGTAATAGTCTCTTGACAGGAATTTCACGACGTAATATGAAATCAATACTATGAAATAAGCTTCTTGGTCAATTAATCAGTTGCTGGAACGCACCGCCGAAGCATAAATCTCCAATCCACAATGTGGCTTGAAATTGCATATGACAAGTAAATATACTGTATTTTGCCACAGTGTAAGTTTGCCCATAGCAAGTGAGGCCTCGTGGCATTCCTACAAACCATCCACTCACTTTATACTAACAAAGCCTGAAAATATATATCAATTTGAAAATTAAAAAATATTTAACTACGGTTGAATCGGGAAAATGCATAGTCTGGCGTCAACCCTGTTCCTAATTCGTTACCGTGTGCAAAACGTGAGTTAAATAAAAGGCATTTCTGTCCACATCAATTATTTGAATAAATTAGGTTGACATTTTTTGTGTAGGTCATTTTTTAAAAATCATAAATATAATGAATTCCTGCTCACGAACAACTGGGTTTGATGACTTTGAGAAAAGAAAAAAAACATTGTAATACAAAAAAATTGTGAATTTCATATTTATTTTACTTGATAACGATTTTGCATATAAAATTATTAGATGGTATAATCCTAAAAATTCTGCTGAAAAGGTAACTGTTTTTTTTTTTTTTGTTGTGCATCAAGGATATCATAGCTACTAAATGGGATGCTATAGATTTAAGATTCAATTCTATCTAAAAGTCAGATCAACTCTTGCAATTTCAAATTAAAATTATAATGTAATATATCAATACTTACAGGGGAACAAGCTGCGACATCGCTAGGCGCTTCACATCGGTTCGTAACTGAATCGAAGACAGTACCTCCGGCACATGGTTGTTTTATTGGTATACCTGAAAATGAGCCAACTGGATAAAAATTGTCTCGTCGATAAGATCTTTAAAAATTCCCAATAAGAAACTAACCAAATCAAAATATATATTTTGTTAAGCAGGCGCCACAGATGGACCGCGTCTTATCGATGCGATTGGGGAAGTACCCCCAGCTATTACCAACCATAATCGAGATCCAGCGTAAACAGACAAAGCTAAAAATATCATTTTATGAATATTGAATCACTAAAGCATGGAGGCATAATAACGCTAACGATTCTCCGTTTCTCTCCCAACATTCCAGCATTTCTCAATATTTTGCCGTTAATTTTTCACACGGAACGAATGATAAATAAATTGGCAGTACATCCTGGCAGTAGAGGAGGTAGCAGGGGAAATTTGAGTACTGGTGAAAAGAAGAATTTTTTCATTAATGCTCAAGAAATATTTATAAGAGTATCAGATCGTTAACTGTGTGAGTACGAAGCCCATACATTATAAATTGCTTTATACTACCTCTGAAGGCCATGACAGAGCCGAATTCTGAAATTATCTGTATTCTGTGCCTGACTTTCTCTCGGTCTTACTACACATATGCAAAGTTTGATAAAATCTTGAATACATAGAGTATATGTTTCTACTAGGACCAATCCGCCTTCTAGGAGCGATCGACAGGCTCGGAGATGTAAACTTCGTAATTAGATATTATGGATATACTTAGTATCAGCGAACGTCATAGACGCCCCGACTTTCAAGAACGTGCCTGAAAACGACGCATTTTTCACCTTCGTTAACGCATTAATGTACGCATATAAATATTTTCGATCGCGATTTCATATTTACCATTGGCACACGTGTAATAATATGAAAGACATCCATCGTCCGTGAACAAATCTCCGTTCGCTTTGTCGGAACAATCTAGAAATAAAAAAGTGTATCAATCGACAACAAGTTGTCAGCATTCACATTTGCAGATAATCAGCATTCATATTTGTAATTATATCATAATTTGTTATTCTTATATTGTGTGGACTATGTTGCATCATATGGTCGAAATTTGTTCAAAATGATCGTTTTTTGAGGTGTTTGAGGGGTTAGAGACTCACGGAAAGATGAGTCCCCACATCATGTCACTGAGGCATTTTTCAGCCGGACCTGCCTAGTACGATCTTGAGATCTTAAATTTTCTGGAATATAAGGCCATAGTCCGTATCAAACATTTTTAAGCTACGAATACAAAATTAACCTTACCCTCAGCACAGGTTATTCCAATCAGCAAACACAATACGGCCAAAATCGACTTCATTTTGGAAAAACTTTTAAAAGAATATCGCTCAAGAATATGCCCTCAGAGATGCATCCGAGGACTTGAGTCCTACCTCTTATTTACAACCATTTTATACGTAAATTATGATGCAATAATCGGGAATTTTCAGTTGTTGCCAAAGCTATGTAATCTTTGCGTTATCCATTCTTGTATCATGCGGTGCTACATAAATAACACCTACGTGACACGATTATTGTATCTTCCATCTTTAAACGATGGAACAGAAACTGTGTACCGAGATCTCTAAGAAAATTTTCTCCCAACGCGATTTGAAGTTTGTGGCAAGCAATGTTAGCAAACACAAAACGTCAAATCGGAATATTCAATTACATAGTTGAAACATAGCTTTTAGTAATGTAATGGTGGGTAACATAAACGTGCATTTGCGGAATCTTTGTTTCCTTTCAGCCCGCATAATAAAACCTTGAACATAAAGGTTTGGAATTTGCTCATGCAAATTTGTATGTAGACTATGAGTTATAGACTTCTCTATGCGAGCGCACTCAGCCTAAGACTTATGATTGAAATATTATAAATGCATATTGGGGCCCTTTTCACACTAACCAGCACCTTTTTTATCTTAAACATTCACCACCATGCAGTCCCCAAAAAAACGTTGTATTCATTGTCATTTCTTAATTAAATTACAAATAACCAAAACACTTGTTAATAGTTTACATTTCGAATTCCTGTAATATATACATAATTTTATATGAGTATGTCCTTCGAAATAGGAACCTGTCGTATCGACTGTCTTGAATTTTAATATTTGATTTTTCTCTTCTATATGTTGACGTGAAATTTTGTTAATGACAATTATGGAACGTCCGGTCTCAACTAGTTCGAGAAACAAATATAGGCCTACGTAATTTTTCAACATTTGGGACACGTTCTTTCACAACTTTTCCAGTGCAGTTAGCCCAAGAAGTCTTGTTTGAATTATGTTTTCCATTTTTTAATTACACGAGGTATCTGTGACCCTATATTGGTGAAATTATTTCTCCAACTGTTAAGCATAGAGTTTTTTTGTCTTGACTGCATATAGGTGCTCATACACGGTGTAACTCATTTGAAATACGACCCACATATGGATCGCATATCAACACCGCACGACTTATCTGTTACCCATATTTAATAAATATTTTTGAACTATAAGTATTTATTTAAATATATTTCGTAAGAGGTAAGTATCATCATGGGATACCGAAATGTGTTATTTGCTTTTAGATTACTCATTTTGTTTTAAATACATTAAAAGCATTAAAATATAGCTTAAGGGTTCTCAAGGTCAACCACAGAATGACTTGATACGTGCCTAATGTATCATCACTTCAACTTTCTTCAACTTTCATCATTCTGTTGCAACATACATTCAATAGCGGGATATTGAGTGTTTGTATTGGAAATATAAGGATGTTGATCTTATTCTTCAGTTTGTATTGACCAATATTCCCACGAAGATTCTGCTCTTAGACATTGAGTGCGCTTCTTGCTGAGGATAAATCCTTAGAAAAGTGGCCTCATATACAATACAGACACTTGCAATTTGTATTCAATCATACATTCAGTTAGTGTTATTTAAACCATTCAGTCATCCCAAAGTGGTCGAATGCAATTTTTCTTTCGTTTTTGAAACAGTATTTTATGATTTAAACTTTAGTTTAAAGGAAGCGAAAAATAGCAGTCCAGGCTATCCTAATGGATCAAACCATTGCCAAAAATAACATTTTTGAAATCTTAAAAAAGCACGCCAAGGAAATATTTGTGTGATTTTCAATAAATCCCTCACGTCCCCTATCAATATACCATTAGAACTATCAGAAACAATGTAAATCGATCAAGTTTGCTGGGCTATATTGCCGCTATCAGTACGTGGGTACATAAGAAAGAAATTTCGTGATGACGATACGGCCAATTATTTTGGCGACTCAGTTGGATTTATATGAAGCTGAATTAGTTAGGAAGCAGCTTGAAAAATTATAAACACAATAATTAATTGTGCATTCATTTCACCTATGACCTTTACCACAACGGCTTTAGGCTTTTTGACATAGAACTCAGGTTTTTGTGCTTCGCGATGTGATGGAATCGTTATCGCATGCTATGATTCCAATCATTCACACGTAGATCTAGGGATTATACGACCTTTTTTATTTCGCCATTTCCATTATTTTCCGTCGCTCTACCGCCATCAAGTTAACAACATTTTTTATTTTTTAACAGTAGTCTAAATAATACACAATGATTGTCTTGGCGGATCAGTATATTTTTTAGAAAACCAGATTCCATTTTCAATTTCGTTCAAATTCAACTTATTTCATTCCAAATCCCACAGATTTTTTTCGCCCAAGGGACCTTCCCATTCGACAATGGGAAATATATGTTGCACATCTATTTATGTTCCGCATCTCCCAAACAACCAATGGTCATTAACACCCAAATCAATACTCACACAACTTAGGGTTACAGTTATACAAGTCTATAATAAATTTATGTCGCGATTGTCCCATAGATACTTATAATTAGAATGCCACGGCGTATCAACGTATGATCTGCATCGACCAAATACTTCCTTCAAGGTTTTTTTCATTTACGAACCGGCATAATCATTTGATTCCGTTGGGCAGCGGAGGTGAGAGTTTTAGCCCAAAATGCGCCGAGAATGACTGAAATATAATATAGTAGTAGTTCACACTCTGTTTCAAAATCGAAGCAATATCACGTGAGTGTCTACGGGCGCCATTCACGGAATTCCGTTGAGCAATAATTTTGTCGCAAAGATCTAAATTTCCCATAAACGAGAAATAAGTTCGTTAAGTGAAATGAGAGAATCAGTTTTTGAGAGAAATTAGAGTAGAATGTGCCTTTTTCCCCAAAAGCCGAATAATCCTATAATAGAACATTCGCTGACAAACTCGAGCGGTCGCTAGAGTGGAACTAGCTGTCGCCGTCGTTTCATTAGAAAATGCGATTTGCCTTTCTGTTTAGATATGTTGTGCTTTATTGGGCTAATCAAGTCGGTGAATAAATAGGCTATGCCAAACTAGCTAATCAAATGACAGTTTGAACCACGCTCTTAGCTGTGTATGCACGAGAGTCGTTAAAAACATCATTTCAATTTTCAACAGTACTATAAAAATCTCATCCCGATCTACAATTTCATTTTGGCAAGCTCGAGTCACAGATGAACAAAGTCCAGACGGCAAAATCCATCACTGCCTAATCGGTTTGACTTGACTTGATGAAATTTTTCTGATTGTGTTTGCCAAATTGACAGGAAAAGCTGCTTTTTCAGTATAGGTCTTTAGTATGGTAGCCTGCACTGCGCTCGATTGGTTACCTTCCTTCGTGAAGTATTCTTCGTTTACTTACGCAAGAAGTTTTATTTTGTGAAGCATGGTCCACGATTGACTGAACATGTGTGACGCGATCCATCAGTCACTCATACTTATTTTGATTCCACGCCCTGATTATATTAATCTGATTATCTTAGATCGTCGTTCAGATATGTGTAAATAATATTGATTATTTGTTTACTTCTGATTCACATCTGAAGATCTCTATAAACTTCACATCTTTCATCTAAATTAGAGGCGAATGTCAAAAATCTACTTCCAATTTAGGTTATCAACCTTTAGGCATAGTCCATTGTGAATAATGTTTCTATTTTTTTTAAGATATCATATTATTTTACACTGCTATTGAAACCAAAAGTTTTGAGTTTGGATTATTCCAGAACTTTCAAAACTGACAGTCAACGAAGCTCTGCCCTGATTTATGTGTCATGCCTCAGTCTATGTCCTTCTTTGTGAATCCATGGAGGAAATGATTATTTTACACATGTCCCTCGGGCCGTTTCTCAGAAATTTTTATTTTAGAAGTTTTCCTAAACATAGTTGGAAATTTCTATCAATATATTGAAAAAGTTGGGCCTTTGTTATAATTTATTATTCCGCATGTTGTTTTCTTAATATATTCGAATTTCTGAAAATTCGATTTACCTGATTATAAAGTGACCGCTGCAGTCGCATTATGTTTATGTCGTTTTTATTTACTATCTGAATTACGCTTGCAGTATATTGAAATATTCCGAGCACAAAGTACAAGTTGGGAAAAAGAGGATTATCGAATGGCAAATAACTAATCAAATTATGAGATGAATATAATAACACCGATAAAATATATAAATAAATGACAATATTCAAGAACCAAAACGGAAATTCACATCATGCCATATAGTTTGTATACCAGGTTGTCAATGCTGGGTTTTATAATTGCTTTATAAGTAAAGAAGTAATAAAACCGAATTGCTCCCATGATAATTTATTTAAACAATAATTATTTTCAAGTTAAAAACATTTTATTGTTATTCCATGTCATCCGGCAATTTTTTCTTTTGTCTTTGTTCGACGTTTTTAAGATGACCACAGTCAGATGATGATTAGGTACTATAGATTGTTCCTGAAACATAAATTTGCATTTTTTTGCTTTTGTGAAAACAAAAAAAAAAAATGTTAGATTTTGTCACAGCTCCAACAGCCATTTTACCACAACTTCTGTTCAAGACATTAAAAGAAAATATCATATTTCAAATATTTTTTGCTGTTAACAAAAATACCCATAGCATATTTACGGCATATGTCCAAGATTAAAAAAGGTTTAGTAAGGAACAGGTGGTTTTCAAAAGACCCAACGCCGGGATGTGAATTCAAAGTCTTATTTATTCGAAATATTTGAAAAGACGAAATCGTGTTTTGCCATTTCGATAAACGACATATTTATATACAGAATAAACATACATTAATAACGCATCTGATATTATTGATATTTATTACCGAGAGTAACTTCTCCGTCTAGAAATTCCAGCATCTGATCTGGTGACGATGGCTTGTCAGTCACATACATATTTCCACCTGTAGCTTCTGAGGTGATGTATAGATATGCCTCGATGCCATCTGCAACCATGTTACAAAAATAATTAAAGACGTAAATTCATCCAAAATTAATTTAAAAATACGTGGATTTTAGTATAGCACTTTAAAATATTCACTCGCTTATCATAAGTTGGAGATTTGACGTGGGTACGTGACATGACTGAGTTTGACAGCGTCAGTTGATGTATCGTTTGAATCATGAGCTTTGCAAATTTCAGTTAATATTTTGAAATTGATTTTGATAACTATAATTTAAAAAATATAAAAAAGTGTCTTCATTGTTTTTTTAATACCTGCAATTGGACCTGCAACTCTAGTCGAGCTGTTTCTGGAGTCAGTCACGTGATCGTGGCAATATTCTGGACTTGTACTTTCGCAAGCATCAGGACATGTTCCACAACAACCGGTCATAATAGGAATAAGTGAACAACCTAAATACAATAAAGCCGTTTTCCATATATTCAAAATAATTCACTTTCATGATCACAAGAAATATAATTTAGGTTTTTGTATTCAGCCTTCAGGTCTTATCACGTGGCCAATTTGGAAATTCGTAAATAATTCGGATTACTCGAAATCCAACTATTGTTTCCAAATTTTAATATTACCTTTCTTTTTATATAAGGCACTGACATCCTCATACATATGAGAATCTTTTGCTGTTGCATCGGTGAAAAGATACATCTTGCATCCCCCGTTATCATCAGGTATCACGCTAACTGCATTCTGAAAAATTTGCAGTGACGTATTACCAGTATAGATACTTGAAGATATTATATTTGGTGCAGATCATCACCAATCATATAACATGTAATAATATATTGTCGAGTATTGGCAGTTGATGGATGCTGAGGCCAAAGCGATAAGTGTTATCTCTGTTTTGTTATTTGGCAAAAAATTAGAAGAGTGGCGTGTTTCAGGAGTATCGAAGAAGAATGCCTGTTGTGTTTTTCGGTACCTTCATTGTGAGTTCCATGGAATTTACTAGATTGTATATTTGGCTCGCCAAAAAATTTATAAAAATATTACTACTGTTACAAGACGCTACTCGTTTTAAGAATAAGGATTCCTAAGTCTTCATTTTGCATAAAAATATGAACAACTTAAATTACAAATTATCTAACTTTCAGTCCAGTGAAGATCATATCTGGGCAATCACCACCTCCATGTGCATAGTAACTATTTGCTTCGTTCATTAATGCATCTGTATCCAAAGTTGGTCCGACTACTCTACCAGTGGCTGCGCGAAAATATAATTCTAATCAAGACCTTGAAACAAATACATTTCGTCGAAAGAGTTTATAATGTCACTGGTTTTTGTTATTTTTCACGTGTATTACATTTTAATGTGATATTCGAAAACAATCTTGGTGAGTCGTGAAATTTGACTTAAGGCACACTTATTATTATTAATTGCATACTGTGGGCATATATCGTCCAATTGCTGATTTTAACATGTTTTTAATTACAGCATATTTGGTCGTGCAAAGGTAGGTCACTGATCGATAGCACCGCTGAGGTGCACTTCATCTGAGTGTTTGGGATAATACGTTTTCCGATCGATTACCTTTTCATTCAGTAACGATTAAATATTTTTAAGAATGAGGAGCAGTGCAAATGAGAAAGCTAAAATTACCCACTACATTCCCTCACTTGGATCATTGAAAGAGGTTATAACCCATCCTCCGGTTGGTGCAATACCACAAGACGAACTTGTCCCATCGACACAACCTTGAATCCAATTATTCACAGCAATTATTTCGTGTTTCATAGATGCTGTGTTATCAACAACAAGCCCAACATACGTATTGTCTAGAAACAGAAGAAGAACCGAAGAAACAGCACGTAAAGTAAAAACAACAAAGATTAAGTCTGTCGATTGATACAAAATTCGATAATAAATGCGTGCTGGCTATCTTCAACTCTGAAAAAAATTATCTATTAGTTACGAATTTTTTAAACTCATTTAAATAGAATTGCGTATTTCAGAGATGAATCTATGGAGGTATGATGGCAAAATTGACTTTTATATTAACCAACATTGCAATCAAATGACGTTTGGAAACATTGTGTGCTGCATTTGACCGCGCCCATAGATGATAAGTCGGAGTGGACCCAACATGTTAAATGTATTTATCCAATTTACCTTTCTATCCAGGCTATACGAACACACCACAGATTTATCAGCCCTCGACGCATTCTCAAAAAAGTGCTCAATACGACGGCAATCCGACAATTGCATCTATATCAATACGAATAAGTGATTTGATGACCGAACCCCTGCTCACCTCTGTCTGCGTCTACAGTGGTTTCCTCACAGTCGGGTATATTTGCTGACCAGTCACAACCCTTAAGTTCTGGATTATATATCATACCTGGACCACAATTTTCCTCGATTTCCTCTCCTGTGATAAAATGATTATTATAAAAAATGGAAGCGTTACACATGTATATTAAACATCATGGATTGGAAACATTATAAACGTTGTATAAGTACAAAAAGCCTTGTCAGGGCGATACAATCACCGACGACCCATAGGACATTGTTCAGTTGATAATTACTGGTGGTAAGCGTGGTAGTACGGTACGGTACGAAATTTTACCGTGCTTCGAACCACTAAAATAATTTCGTACCAAACTCCGTACCGTACCTTTCGAAAAATTTCCGTGCTGTACTGAACGATATTATTTTTTTTCTTACATCGTACGGAACTTCGTACCAGTACGAAAACAATTTCGATTAATATTTTCCATTTATCATACTAAATTTCGTAACAGTACGAAAACAGGTACGATTCGCTAGATAGCAATTTCAAACCGTACCAACTACCAGTGTCCCCCGCGAAAAACATTACCAACATCTAAGATCAAAGAGACACAGTTTTATGCTATTTTGTTTAAAATCCGTGATAGTAAAACCAATATACGACATACCCCATCTAATCAGCTCAAGTGAATCAGTTGCATTTTTTTATTGCCACCACTCGCGCCGCTTTAAATCTTTTTAAAATTACCCTTTAGTTTTAAAAAATCTTTGATAGACACAATCTATAATATTTGCGCCCCGTTATGAAACGGCATAGATGTTAAATGAGATTTTTTTGAATTTATAAGAGAAGAATATGATAGACTATGAGTTCAACCTGAAGTCTACCGCTGGAGTTTGTATTATAGATTTTGGAACTGCAGTATTTTTGACCAAGAAATCGCACCCTGATTACAAGAATAGGTATATACATTCTTTCATGTATTGCTTCTTTGTTTACTTCCGTATTGAAAGCCAATCATCGAATAGTTATAATGCAAATTTAGAATCTCATTCGGACAGATCTTCCGGGTCTTTTGGACTAGCTGACAAGCAAGACGTAGTTCCAATATTTTGATGTGGTTTTTGTCAGTTTTTACTTTGAGATGCAAAACTTGCCTTTGCGTTTATATTAGAGTTAATTTCATTGTGGAACAGCGGCCACAAGCGGAATTGATTAATATAAATATTATAATGAGCACTTGAAACATTTTTAAATTACGTCTTTCACAATTTCAACACCACTTAAAAATGAACTTTGAATGCAAATAAAATTTGTCGACATACCGTTCTCACACCGGTAGTAAGTTCCATCACTGCAATCACCTGATTTAGTGTATCCGTCACTAGTGACAACGGCATTGCCCGCAGCATCGTGGCAATCAACAAATTGACTCTGAAATAATTATGTTTATAAAAAACACGTCAATTATCGGTACATAAACTATTTTAGCACAGTCAGTAATTTATTTTAAAATACACTATAACAAAAAGGCAGTAAAATAATAGTTCCTTGACAGTATTCTCACCAGGTGATATTAAGATAACGCTATAAAATATGCTTTTTGGTCAATTATTCATTTGTGTGTTAAATAAAAGGCATTTCTGTCCACTTCAATTGTTTATATAAATTGAGTTGACATTTTTGTGTAGCTTATTTTATTATTAAAAATCAGGAATATAATGATTTCCTGCTGACGAATAGCTGGGTTTGATGACTTTGGAAAAGGGAAAAACGTATTTTAATACAAGGGAAAAAAGATGTGAATTTCGTATTTATTTAACTTGCTAACGAATATGGCCATATATTTATCAGATGATATGATGGGATTGTAAAAATTGTGTTGAAAAGGCAACCATTTTTTGGTTATGCAGCTTGGAGATCATACGCACTCAATGAGATGCTACGTTCAAGTTTCAATTCTACTTAAAAGTCAGATCAAATTGGTGTTCAAAACAATTCGACTTTTTCTAGCCCTGTCCACAACCAAAATATTAATTTGATTCTGTCCTTCACTCGTCCGCAAGTTGGGTTAGACAAAACCGAAACATTTGACATTAATCGATTGTATTTTATCGTTAAGAATGGGAATTTCATTTCTTTAGGCAAGTTTTTGTTCTTATGAACGATTCGCCATTGATTCGAATAGCGGGTGCTTCGAATCGATACGAATAAACGAATCAAATTGCCCATCTAGACGATGTGACAAAAGATGAGCAACTCAAGTGTTTCCAATAGCGAAGTCAGTACGATACGAAAGTAAATGTGTCACAAACAATTTTATGTAAGAAGTTTTTCCAAGAAATCGCTTGCTTTTATCTGCTTTCCTGGTCGTATTGATGATATACATGGCTGTAGGACTGTGTCAGTGGACATCTGTCAGGAATGGGGATCCTACGTTTGCATTCCTGTATTTCATGTAGTAATTTGCATAGTTGGGAGGTTTTTCAAATCTGATATGTTTCTTGCAGCCTTGCCCTGAGCGAATTTTGATTAAAAAATGTCCAAACGTCTAACTCTTGAAATTACAAATTACACTTATCTATTTATCTTTATATTTCTAGCGTGTCCGTCAGTAACGAATTTCTATCCAGAACTCCTCCGACACAACAAAATCGTTTGTCCTTAAAGCTCACGAGCCATGACACGATTTTTATTTAAAGGAGTTGATTCAGGTAATTTAGTATTTGTAAATAGTCGCCAGCGCGGAGAAATATTTGATTTATAATGATAACTGTTTATTTTGATGAAACTATAAAAAACCATGAAATTATGACGTCACAAATACGACGCCAGCGTTAGGTCAGCCAAGATTTTGTAGGAATTTGCTCGCCTATCGAACCTGCCTCAAATTATTTTTCATTCTGCCGCATTCGTCGGCATAGAGTTCTGCATTTGAAAATTTGGCAAAAGAAGAGACAAGACAAGATAGACCGGTAGAAATATCAGTGTTTTTTCAGTTACCAATGTATGCTAAGCAAACATATTAAGGGTGCACAGGTATTTGAATCGGAGTTCAAACCTTTCTCAGCTGACACGAGTTTAGCGCTAAACTCGTGTCAAGTTAAATCGAGTCTCTGCACTCCACACTAAACAAATGGATAAAACTTTGGACACTAACACTGAACAAACTTATTTTCCCTGGTAGTGCCTTACTCTCATATCTCAATTTCATATGTTTTTGTGGAAGCGCTCAGGTGTGGTTATTTTTTCGATAAAATATCACATCGGATTCCCGATGCAATTTTACATTAGCATATATAACGGATAATATTCCATATATAATTGACCTAACAAAACAATTCCAACATGCGAGGTTTAAATATCCATCCATAGGGTGACAGGCCAGCTAGTAATATAATATATCGATACTTACGGGGGAACAAGCTGCAACAGTGCTAGACCATGCGCAATCGTTCGTAACGGAATCGAAGACAGTGCCTGGTGGGCACTGGCTTTTTATTGGTGTACCTGAAAAGAAGCAAGGGGTATAATAATCGGCTGTAGATATGTTCTTAAAAACTTCTCAGGAGGAAAAGGGCCAAATCAGAATTTTATTTCGTTAAGCATGCGCCACAGATAGAACGCGTCGGTGAGACGCGGTCCATCTGTGCCGCATGCTTGACAAACAAAAGCTACGTTAACAAAATTTTTCGATTGGGGAAGTACTTTACGCTATCAAACAGCACCGAAAACAACTAAGACGAAAACAAAATCATTCCATTACTATTGATTTACTAAAATCTGCCGCATGTAGATATAATAAAGCTAAAAATTCTACGATCTTTCAAAATTTTCCACTTTTTTTTTTATTAAATACTCACCATTGTCACATACGTAAAAGTATGAAACACATCCATCGTCCGTGAACTTATCTCCGGTTGCTTTATCAGAGCAATCTGGAAATAAGAAATGTATCAATCGGCGACAAGATGACAAAAACTAAACCACCAAAAATCTAATAGATTGGAAGTATTAACAATCATTGGTACAATTGCCAGAAACTTGTTTGATTTCATATCTAATGGGGACCGATATTTTATGTAATATATTACAATTATTACTCATTGGATTAGTTAAATTATTTTACCTGTTTAGTTTATTTTTTATACATTTTTGGTGGTCTTAGAAGGTGGTGGGGATATTTATCCCTCTTTGCTTATATTTTTTATACAAATTTTTGACTGGGCTTACTCACACTTGCACAATGAGTGTAACAGAGGGATTTATCAGCCGAACCCGTCGAGCACAATTTTGAGATCTTTATCTTTCTTTATATCTTTATCTTTGGGTATCCGGCCATTGTCAAACCTATTTAAACAACGAATACACAAGTAAGCTCACCTTCGGCACAGGTTACTCCAATCAGCAAACATAAAAAGGCCGAAATCGACTTCATTTTGCTAAAACTTTAAAAAGAGTATCGCTCAAGTATATGCTTTCAGAGATATATACGAAGACTTGATTTCTACCACTGATTTCAAACCCTTTTATACATAAAATGTGACGCAATAATCGTGGATTTTCAGAAGTTGCCAAAGCTATGTAATCTTTGTGTTATCCAATGCATAAATAACACCTACGTGACACGATTAATGTATCTTCCATATTTGTACAATGAAACGCAAAAATTGTTTACCGAGATCTCTAAGAAAATTTTCTCCCAACGCGACTAGAAGTTGTGGCAAGCAATGTTCGAAAACACAAAACGTCAAATTGGAATATTCAATTAATTATTTGCAACTCTCGAAAGTACTTTATCATTACTAACTTTTAGTAATTTATGGTGGGTAACATAATCGTTCATTTGTGGAATCTTTGTATCCCTTCAGTCCGCATAATAAAATCTTTAACGTAAAGTTTTGGAATTTGCTAATGCAAATTTGTACATCGCTATGCGAGCGCACTCAACCTGAGACTCATGATTGAAATAATATAAATGCATGTTGGGGCCCTTTACGCACTAACCAACACCTTTTCAATCCAAACATTCTCCACCATGCAGTCCCCAAAAAACTTTGTAATTTTTGCCATTTCTTAATTTAATTACAAATACTCAACAGCCTCGTTAATAGTTTACATTTCGAATGCATGTAATATATACATAATTTTATATGAGTATGTCCTTCGAAATATGAACCTGTCGTTTCGACTCTCATTCACTTTATTATTTGATTTTCCTCTCCAATATGTTGACATGAAATTTCGTTAATGACAATTATGAAACTTCAGGTTTCAACTAGTTTGAGAAACAAATATACCCCAACGTAATTTTCAACCTTTGGGAACGCGTTCTTTTACAACTTTTCCATTGCAGTTTGCCCAAGAATTCTTGTTTGAATTATGTTTTCCATTTTTTAATTACACAGGCATCTGTGAGCATATATTGGAGAAATTATTTCTCCAAACTATTAAGCATAGGGTTTTGTCTTGACTGCATATAGGTGCTCATACACGGTGTAACTCATTTGAAATACGACCCACATATGGATCGCATCTCAACACCGTACGACTTATCTGTTACCCATATTCAATAAATATTTTTGAATTATAAGTATTTATTTAAATATATTTCGTAAGATTTAAGTATCATTATGCGATAAAGAAATGTGTTATTTTCTTTTAGATTACTTGTTTTGTTTTAAAT
The DNA here is from genome assembly GCA_963675895.2 of Styela plicata. NCBI lineage: Eukaryota > Metazoa > Chordata > Ascidiacea > Stolidobranchia > Styelidae > Styela > Styela plicata. The sequence continues at coordinate 13,018,165 of OZ023149.1, forward strand.
ACATTAAAAGCATTAAAATATAACTTAACTGTTCTCAAGGTCAGCCACAAAATGACTTGATACGTGCCTAATGTATCATCACTTCAACTTTAGCATTCTATTGCAACATACTTTCAATAACAGGATATGGAGTGTTTGCTTTAAAACTATGATGATGTTGATCTTATTCTTAAGTTTGTATTGGCAAATATTCCCACGAAGATTCTTCTTGAACGCGCAACTCTTGTGGAGCTGTTTCTGGAGTCGGACACGTGATTGGTGCAATATTCCAGACTTGTAACTTCGCAAGCATCAGGGCATGTTCCACAGCAACCGGTCAAAATAGGAATAAGTACACAAACTAAATATAATAAAGCCGTTTTTCATATATTCAAAATAATCTACTTTCGTGGTGACAAGAAATATAACTCAGGTTTTTGTATTTAGTATTCTGTTATTACATGACCAATTTGGAAATATTAAATAATTCAGATTCCTAGAAATCCAAATATTGGTTTCCAAATTCTTATACTACCTTTCTTTCTATATAAGGCACTGACATCATTATACATATGAGAATCTTTTGCTTTTGCATCGGTGAAAAGATTTATTTTACATCCCCTGTTATCATCAGGTATCACGCCAACAGCATTCTGAAAAATTAGTAATGACGTATTACTACTATGATCCGTAAATCTTAGGATATTATTTTTCGTACAGTTCATTACCAATCATATAACATATAATAATAATAATAATATTATGCCGAGTAAAAATATTTAGGAGAATCTCGTCGTTTAGGAGTGTCGATGAACATAACTTGCTCTTTTTTCGTCGCCTCCATTATGAGCTCCATCAGATTTTACAAAAAATGATTAGTAAATTATTTTATAGTTGGGTCATGCAAAATATGATAAATGAATGGTGACAGAGCTGAAAGTTCGCAGATTAAAGACCTCGACAAATGTCGTTCCAGAGTATGCCCGAGTATAGAGACAAAATTGATTGACCATCCATAAATCACGACTTTAAAAACTGGTTTTAATTCTTCCGTATCACGACCGTGTTATTTTTTTGAGGTAAAATGCATATTTCAAAAAATAAAAAAATACTTCAAATCGGGGCTCCTGTTGGGAACAATCTTTCAAATGTTCAAAATATTTTCAATATAAAAAAAAACTAGGTTATTAATTGTAGTTTAATAATTATAATATACTTCAGATGGTTGGAGCCTTCATTTGTACGCCATGAAGAAAATACGATTGCATTGACGTGGTTAGATCGTATTGTGATTGAGTTGTTCAACAGAAGAATTTTTTTTATTATTGAAATTCACTCTGAGCAAGGCCGAAAGCAGTGCCTAGTAGGAACCGACTAACGGCCACTTAATACCAAAGAGCTTCTGAAAGATGTTTTTGTAGCAACGCCTTCTAAGCGGAAAACATTCCAAATGAAATTGAATTGCTATGGTTAAGTGCAGTGAGTGGTCTCTGTCCTGGGCGATGGTGGAACCATCTGCCACTTCTTTGTTTCCTTTCATATGCTCTTACGACACGCAGGAAATACGTTAGGACTATTCTTAAACATAAAGCGTATGACAAGTGGCGCTAATATTGAAAGATTTTTGGATTACTCTCAATAAAAACCATTTTCCCAACCACCATAGTACTTTTGTCGTCCGCGCGCATTCTATCTATCTGCTGGTTGGGGCTTCGCTACACATAGCGGCTTTACCAATATTAGAACCTCATTTACCAACAAATATACAATCAAGTAGCATCCACACGTAATTAGAATTGGCCTTCGACTTTTTTTTTTGTATTATGCAACGCATTCTCATTTAGTTAAATAGTGAATTACCCAAGAGTACTTCTAATAGCAAATATACTGAATGAAAAAAACACATATGGTTTTATACCACGTTTCTAGTAGCAATTACTTTTCGTTTTAAACTTAAACTTTGACTGTTAATTGATTGAAAGTTTATTGTTTAATTTTCTCTATGACAGAAGGTGAACGGGGATTTTCCTTGGTGCCAGCAATATAATCTCAAATTTTAACTATTTGGAAATGGCAAATATAATGCATTTGGCTCAGGAGATAATTTTATACAGCACGTACGCCCGAACTGCTATGTAGACCGAGTCAGAGACTTAATTTTGCCAAGCATGAGCAGGATTGTGCCGTGACCGGTTTATAGGGTTTTGTGCTTCAGATACTAACGAAGTGTTCCCTTTCTGTGGTTGGAAGTTGGTGGATTGTGGGTTCGGAGGTTAACGCGAAAACCTGTCATTATCATATTGCGCGTTGGTGCCTGAACTGTGTAACATGCCCATCTTAAATTTTGACAAGGGCTCTTTGACAGTCTCATACCAAATATTTTCTAAATACCCACGTCTTCTTTGGATTGCTGATAATGACCGACAGGTTTGCTTTGTGCACAATTCGAGCACAAGTTATTCGATCCAATCGTGGGTTTTTCATAAAAACTAAAACTTGCTAAATGTGCTAGAATTTTCATATTTTCACGACAAAAAGTTTGACCAAAATTGAAATATATTTTGTCGTTAAAATATAAAAATAGTTGCTCTGGACATGGTGCGTGAATTGAAAATACATTATAAACTATAAATTTCCTAATTTTAACAATGAAGACAGGTCGTAATAGTAAAAATGGGACATTCGTTATTTACATGGAATTCATGATTCGATCCGATTCGAAAAAAATGACTGAAATTTCAAATGATTCGTATTTGCCGAGCCTACACTGAACCGCTCCCTCCCTATCTGATACTATAGTTTATCAAAGACGGTCAGTTTTAATCAATACTTGGGAGGAAAATAAATTGTAAGTATTTATTGAAGTATATTTTTAATAGTTAAGGATTGATCATGAGATACCGAAATGTGTTGTTTGCCCTCAGATAATTCCCGTTGTCCTATACACACTGAAGTATTAAAATAAAACTGAAGTAAACTTGAGATTAACCATCATATCACTTGATACGTAACTATTGTTTGATTTCTCCAATTTTATCAGCCGTTACTTTTGATATATTTTTATGAAGTGTTTGTTTCAAAATTGTTGTGACTCGGCCGCCAGACAAAGCAGGAGAGATGACGATGAAACGAAGATTGTACTTTAACCTTTGAGACCTAATGGTTCCCAACTTGTTTGAGGCCCCTAATTGTGTGGAAAATCCTAAACTAAACTAAACATTGCTCAATGAATGCTATCTCGCCTATATCTGCCCATGCTTTTGAAAGGAAACTGGCTTTATAACGTGCCCAGTGGAGGCTGCGAAATATACGGAGTCAACGTATCAGGGTTGAAAATGAATGGGTATCACTGATAGGGATGGTATTTTTATTCATTGTTTCGTTTGAGAGTACCAGACATTGAGAAGGTAGCTTGTTTCTTACCGAATGCCATATTGGGGAGTCCAGTCACTCCCTCATAATGAAATTACGAAAAAACTTAAAAAGGGCGTTTGACGTGACTTTTCCCTTTTCTGTCGTTTTGGACAAAGTCATATCGTTTAAATATGTTTTTTAACTAAAATTTTGCCGTGCTGTACCCATATTTCGGTCAGTATAAAACTGTAGGCGAGTTTGGACACCCCATCTCGGGAATTTTTCGTCGCCGGAGGTACCAGAGCAAAAATTGAGGTTATGGGTGACCATTGTTTCTGAAAAAGGAAAAATGCCACAAATGCGTTTCATCCCTGTTTCATTTTCCCCTACGACTCACTCAGGGGCGTTTACCTTAAATGGGGAAGCGCGTTGTTATTGTTCATAATAGGATTGAAATAGCCCAAATTCTCCCCGAAGGCTCGGAAATTTCATTGCCTTAAATTGGCCAAATAAGTGTAACAACCACAGATTATAATTCAATATCAACTTTTTTGAGTGACGCATTTTGAAATGATAATTTCCCTTTTTCAAGGTTCGATTTAATTGATGTTCTAAATTACTTTTCAAGCTATCCTCTCCTGTTTTTTCATTGGAATCCGTTGTTTTGCATGCATGGTGTCTATTTTTTTTGAGAGTTAATCCCTTTTTCCCAAAGTAAACATTGGCGGGAGCATAGTCAAATGAAATGAAATTTCTATATGTCTACTCTAAGCTCACAAGCTACACAGTTGGGAAACATAAAATCTCGGTTGAAAAAAAAATAGTGTATTCTCGATATTATATGAAAGATAAAACAATATTATAACACCAATGAAAAAAAAAACAATTGGATGAAAGGAAATTGAAGCTACTATATGAAAAACATCGTTACCAGCCAGAAAAATTTGTCAAAACATCGTTGTCAAAGCGTGGTCCATCAATAGTTCATGCTTGACAAAATAAAATGTCAGATTGGGTTACCATTCTTAGTATAATAACTGCTCACCTAGACCAAGTCATGATTTGCTCATGAACAAAAAAAAAAAAAAAAACAGATAGCGTTCGTAATAAATTATTTGGATTAATAACTATTTAGTTCAAAACAAATAAACATCATTATTTATTTATTCAATGTCTTCTGGCGACTTTGTTCCACAAGGAGGATCGACGTTTTCAGGATGATCACAGTAAGATGTAGAATCGCTACTGTAGATTGTACCTGAAAATATAAGTACATAATTTTGAACGTTTCTGTGGAGCACAAATTTTTTTCCGCTCCAGGGCAGATAGCTTTATTTATTTAATTTACGTTTGCCATGAGGAGTAAACATTTTTTTTTCAACATTCAATTCTGTGATCTGTCTGTGGGACGAATACCAACAACTTATCCTTCCCCGATGCCTTTGTGTTTTCGGATCTGTCTGCAGTAAGCGTAAGATTAAAGCAGCAAAGTAACTTTCAGCTAGACCACACTGGAGAGGTTACAAGTCTTCAAAATAGACTTTTTTGGCGAAATATGAGGTGTTGATGTAAGGCAAGCGCGAAGGTGTGGTCCATCAACAACCAATAATTGGCATAAACCTCATCAAAATGACGTTTTTTAAACTTTGGAAATATGAAATTACTGTAAATTGCCAGTAAATTTACTGTACTTTTTTCCAGTGCAGCCAGAATTTCAATAAAAAAATACTAAAAAATGTTCCACTTACCATTGGCACAATTGAAATGGTACCTTGTACCCGAATTGCATTGAAAATATCCGTTACAGTCCGCTAAATCTGGTATAATTTCTAGCTCAATGTCCTCATCACATTCCACGATTTGTGCTCCTCCGCATCTTGATGTTCCTTTTGACATCGGATCATTTGTACATGGACGGTCAGGCTCACAGTGACATTGGCTTACGCTCTTATCCCAACACATTCCCATGTAAGTGCACTTTGAAATTCCGTTATCATGTAATGAGCACTTTGAAATTAAAATTGGAGAAATTAAAAGCTTAAAACTGAGTTCTCCAATCGTTATCAATGAAAATTAACTCATACTGAGATGAACTTCTCATATTATATGAAACACAAAGACTTGGAGACCCAATATGAAGCCGTTGATAGCTTCATTTCAAAAATCAAAAATTCATTTTCTACTTTTTTGTTATTTGTAACCTATCATGTACTTTAAAAATAACTAAACCTTGCTATTACACCTATTTGCCGACAATCGAAGTTTAATAAAATCTGTTTTTGTAATTCAATCGAAGAAAAAAAATCGACTTAATTCGCTGTTTCGCTGTTTGCCATAAAAAAAAAGATGCTTCAAACTGAATTTCACCCAAAACAGATCAACTGATATAGAAGAAACTATATAACCAGTATCTTCATTGACACTCATTTAAGAGGATTACCCCGAGTATGGTCCTGACACTTTGAGATGAACCGGCTAAGCCTACTCGAATACGCATGGATTACCGATTCGGACTTGTCGGGAATCGAGCCCGAAATTTTCAACCCGCAATGCAACTACGAAGACCACTAGGCCCATATACGCAGACTGAAAAAAAACATCAGAAATAAACTACTAGAATAAGAGCAGCAAAAGATGTCTCCTCTATAAAAAGGTATAGTAAAACCACCATTTGGTTATGTACTTAAGTGGTGGTATTTGAAGCTATACTGATGTTGCTTCAAGATAAGAGAATTACGCTAGAGAGAAGCAATGTGGACATATTTGCCTGGATTCCAAATCTATACTCACATCTTCCTCACACCCATATCCATTCGGCAACGGTCCAGCAATATCGGCCCTGGAACAAAATCCTGTAAATATATATATATATATATACATAAGCATATGCTTATCGCCTTTCTTTCCCTTCGTGAGTCAACTCACCAAATACCAAAATTGAAAAAGAGATGTCGAAGGTTTGGCGGTTTGAGGCTAATCCAGATAAAGACAAATTATGGGAGCGAAATGAAATGAGGTTTTAAACAAGTTTTCTCATGGATATGAGTAATAATTTCTCATTTAAGTGGACTATTCTATGTACGGACTTGTCTTATTTGTTAAAAGGTATAATCAACTGGTTCTCAGTCTAGTGCCACCGTAGGGCTTATTTGAATTCCACCATCTGCAACTCCAATTGTCACAATGTACTTTATTTTTTATTGCAATATTTCCTACTTCGTTGTTTTCAGATAAGAAAAACTTATCGTTTTTTTTTTCAATTTAGGGGCAACATATTACGTGGTTAAGTTCACATTTCCTTTTGTAACATTTGAGCATCTGCGAGTTGTTGATTAATTACTGTCTTACCCACTTACTTAAATATGCTTAAATATTTTTGGCATAATGAACAATTTGATAAAACAAATACGTTAAAAACATTGTTTAAAAAACACCCCATATTTTAAGAAAGATGGATTTTTCTATCTCAATAAAACGAATTTCAAGCACTCTGTATGACTCTCAAACCAACTTCCCAAAAGTAGAAATCCTTTTTATTTTTTCGGTATACAATTGTTTTAACATCAAAAGTTGAGTGGCAAATATGTGTTCTTTAAAAGCACCTAACGGAAATTGAATTCAAACCTCGTCCAAAAGTCCTTTGCTCTGAAAGCATCAAATTATGAATATTTTGGGAAATTACGTAAAAATGAAAAAATCAATTTCATATTTGAATGTTATGTTTCTAAAAATTATTAACATTACCGAGAGTAACTTCATCTTCTAAAAATTCAAGCATGTCTTCTGGTGACGATGGTTTGTCAGTTACATAAGTATTTCCACCTGTAGCTTCTGACATGATGTAAAATAATGACTGGATGTCATCTGTAAATTTTGTAATAACATTAGGTGTGTAATATAAAAATGGAAAGGAAGGAAGTTTAAAAAGTAGTCACACAGATTCCTGGATCGAGATTATATCTGACATACAAGACTATGTAAAATTCAGAACACAAAAGGTTCACTTGTGATGATATTAAATTCAGTCCTGCATGTTGTTGGTATAATTCGAAAAGAAACCATATATGCACCATAAATCACTGTTGCTCTATCTATAAGATAGCCACGGTGTGAAGGCTTGAGATTTTAAAATTATTATAGAATCTTTTATTCCATATATCTACACTCTTTTTGGTCGAATACATGATATATGTATGGGTCGTGCATAGATATTCATGTTTATCTTAACTTTCTTCCAATCCTTTGTTAATAAAATAAAATGACATTTTTTCTATGCATTAAATTGACTGTTTGAATTGAAATTCGCTCGCGAACAAAAAAGCTTGAGGTAATCAGCTATTTTCTTGTACTTCACTTTGTAGTCATAGCCATATAAGTGATCCTTAGTGTTTTGGGGCTGATTCTGGCTTGAGCGAGTTGCTTAGAGCGGAAAACGAAATATCAACTAATTACCAATGAGTTAGCATTTTGTGTATCAAATAATAACCCTGAGATGATTTTGGGGTTGCGTTAAATCTGTTGACCGACAATGGCGTTATTAGCCGGTGTATAGTGTTGAACATAGCCTGTCGACATCACAATATTTTGCGTTTTGTTGACCCAATCCGTTAGTGACCATACTTTGCAAAACATGTTTTGAAGAAATTTGGTATTTTTATTCGTGATATTGATAATAGTGAACAAATAAATTAAAATGAAAATATTAGAATGAAAACATGTATGTACCTGATGTTGATCGTGCTACTCTAGTCGAGCTGCTTCTGGAGTCAGTCACGTGATCGGTGCAGTATTCTGGACTTGTACTTTCGCAAGCATCAGGACATGTTCCACAACAACCGGTCAGAATAAGAATGAGTGAACAACCTAAAAAATAATTTTCGATTATTGATTTATTGTAAAAAGTTAGTAGTAGGGTTGAACAAAAACCGAATGGTCATAAATTTAAATCAGATTCCGAATGAAATAGAATCCCTAATTTTATAAATAAATATCAAATGTCTCATACTTTCACCAATACATTATGCATGGGTGGAAAACACCTTGGACAATTTTAATTTTAATTCATAATTCATCATTCGGTGTACAAATCATAATTCAACTATATATTACACGCTTTTGTTCCTGTAAACGCTTCACAATTGAAACAAGTAATTTGTGTTTTAAATCGATTCGATTCGGATTATATGACATCATGTATACTTTGCTCAGTTATAGGGAATATAGCTTGCGGGATGGCTTGAGTCCGGCCACGAATGCTGCCACTAGCCCTGCTTTTGATTTTGTATAACCATACCTTTGGTTTCGTATAAAGCGGTTACATCCTCATGCATATGGGCATCTGCTGCAGCGTAGCATCAGTAAATAGATACATCTTACACCCTCCGTGTCCCTCGGGTATTACGTTGACGGCATTCTACAAATTTTAAAAAGCAGTGTTGCAAAAAGATAACTTAAAGTTGAACCCAGAGCAGAAAATACAGTACCTTACCGTACATTTGAAGTATTTTTTATATTTCTAAAATTCGAAGCTGCCTTGGTGCTCCAATTTGGGCAAAGTAATACCCGTTTAAAGATTGCACCTCCGTGATGCGTGTCATCGACAGCCCGTAATTGGCCGAATAATTGAGTTGCTTTCATAGTATTATTCTGATATTATTTAAAAGGGTGACAATTTAATTTAACTACATTTCTGCTTTTTGCTATAGTAGTGTATGTATAGGCTCTTATGATATATACTGTATTGTAAATAAAAGTATATAAAATCAGCTTTTTTACAATTATGTGTCATTGATGGAGCGCACCGCTGAGGTCCGTCAATGGCCTATAATTGGCAAAAATTGTATTTGGATTTTAGCTTTGGAAATATGTAATTACTGCAAATGCTCCGGAGTGCAACGTACAAATATATTAGTCCTGCTTATCTCACTTTTATAAAAACATTACGTAACTATTAGATCGAGATGCTTCGTTTTAGATGGATGAAATTTTTCAATATAATCACAGGGTTGGGTAAATCAATTCGGTGACTCAAATAGACTCGAAGCTCAAATTATTTGAAGCAGTTTTCAATCGATTCAATGCGAAAAAAATTTGACCAATTTTTATAGCCACTTTTTGGAGTGGATCCCCATGTACTGGCGGCGAATTATATATACATAGACGCGCGGAGTTAAAGTCGCTGGAGAGACATGATCTAGCCTACCCAAGTTATTACACCCTGGGTTACGTGGTGGGCATGGATCAAAGAACCGAACTCGCTGCCAACATGTTAACCTCTAGGCCATCGCGCCCACGAATGCTTGATGACTAGATAAGAAGAAACCACAAATGCATCGCGTCCGCGCGACACCATTCACCAGAGGCCCATACTTAACAAGACAAGTCTAGCCAAAACAATCTTGATAGCGTAGGCCTATGGGTTGTTGATGGAACGCACCGAGAAGGTACGGTCCAGCAACAGTCCATAATTGGCATAAATCTGATCACTATGGCGTTATTTTTTTAAATTTGGAAATATGCAATTACTGCAAATGACCCGTAAATTTACTATACTTTTGCTACAGTGTACTTATATATAAAAATAAATTGCAGGAGTCACGGAAACATATGATAGATTTCCATATGAGCAAGCAGTTTAAAGATATAGCTTACACGAAGTCCAGTAAAGGCCATCTCTGGACAATCTCCACCTCCATGTGCATAATAATTTTCTGCTTCGTTTAATATTGTCGTTGTATCCAAAGTAGGTCCAACTACTCTACCAACGTCTGCACAAAAAGAGTATATTTATAACACAATTTAAAGAATATTTTATCAGGACGATAATCCCATCCTGGAATTAGAAAGTCAAAATGAAGTGTTGAACCCACACTATGATAAAAATACAGTTAAATAGCTGGTTTTTTGAAGTAATATTACTTGACGTGTGTATTGCGATGTTCTGACGCAAAATGTAGCTTGCAAGTTGTATGTTTTATGTTCCAACTCCAAAGTTTAACAGCTATGAAAAATACCATTAATAGTGGGTGCGAAACTACAAAACCATGTGATTTACTTTTTATATTATGAAAAAAGTGGAGTGAAGTTCAGCTGAATTGCGTGAGCGATATTTATAACTGTAACAAAAAATGCAACAAAATCACTGTTCTTCGACACTAATATTACTTGGCGGTATTAAAAAAATTGAAATTGACGTTTTCTGGCCAAAAAGGAGGTGCTGTTCTTCAACAGTTCATAATTGGTAATATCTCATCAACATCGCGTTTTTTAATTTTGGGAATACGCAATTACTGCATATGGCCAGTAAAATTACTGTACTTTTGTTACAGCGTATATATTTACTGAGTTCTATCGAGTACTCAAGTTCTACTGAATTTTCTATCAAATTAATGTTCAGGTTCGGGAACTTCGAGTTCAATGCAGTTCAGGGATACCACGTGGCCAGATTCCAAATTAACAGGAAGTGGAGTCTTCAGATATTTTACTAGCAATTTATGTGAATCTCGAAAAATTTGTAACAAATAATAACCGTGGAGATGATTCAATTGTGGCAGAATTAATATAATATGAATTAATATAGTACATAAACGTGCAATAAAATGACGTTCACGGTTATAAGTTATAGTTATAGCGCATAATAAACTCTCACAAGCTCACGAAAAATCATCGAGTTCACTACTTCTAGATTAAACAAAACCTATAGAAATTACAAACTGTTGAAATAGAAGAAAAGAAGAAGAAAGCAAATTTTACCGGATGGGCTGGTACTCCTGAAAACCAGTAATTTACATCGAACTCGAACACATGAGTTGGAAACTGGGGAAAAGGCCCAAAAAATAAAACTGAAATTATATCATTATTCCCTTACATGGGTCATTGAAGGAGGTGATGACCCATCCACCGGTCGGCGCCTTCCCACATGATGAACTGGACCCATCGACACAACCCTGAATCCATTCTTTCACTGCAACTATTTCATTTGCCATAGATCCTGTGTCGTCAACGACGAATCCAACGAAGGTATCGCCTTCAAAACAAAAACAGTAGTTATTTATCCGGGGGATGAGTTCATGGAAATTTGGTCTAAACAAGGATGAAAGTAGTACCTGGAATCAACCATTAAACCACCAATTATATGGAATAAACGACAACATTTAACGAAAAACATATACATTTCAAAAATGCGCCTACAGTGAAAGTAATGACTGTGTTTGTTAGTAGTCTCTTACGACACGCTGGAAATGCGTTAGACAAATTATTCTCTTCCCAATCATAAATTTTATTTTATCAAGCTTGGGACACAGATGGACCGCGTCTAGGCGGCGCGATCCTTCTTTATCTTAAGCTTGATATAGGAGCATGTGTGCACAAAATACTTCTGACTTTGTTTATACATACTATAGGGCTCTCCACGACCTATCATCTATGCTCTATGCGTAAACAAGTATTGAAAACCTATGATTAGCTTTGGCCTCGGATTTTGCAGGCTTACGAATACAAAATATCGTGTCTCATTCTGTACTATGACTAGGAGATACATCTTTTAATTGTTTGTTGCCATATATACATGACCAACATACATTTCGAGCGCTACTTTCGGCCTTTGCATGTTGTGAATTCCGATAAGCAAACAAAAAACACAAGAGGATTGTATACAGCGACATGTTTATATGGAAACAATTGTTTGTTCTCAAACCGGAATTCAATCTAAAAGCATGAGATCAAAATCACAATAAAAAAGATAGTTTTGAACCTGCTGGTATCTGTACAGCCGTACTTGTAGTGTCAATATCAATTGGGGTTGTTGTTGTACCAGGTGCCACTAGTTGTGGTAGTTGAACTCGCTGATCCAGAATCTATGAAATGAAATTGTGAAAATCGGAAAATTGTGATCTTATTTGTCAGGATGAACATTAAAAAAAATGATTTGAGGGAGGGTATATCAGAAATTTCGTGTAATATGCTGCAAACACAGACATGCAAAAGTATTTAAAAGATAATTCATCTAAAACTCAAATATAACAATATAGGGATGAACCAGAACATCAACACGAACAATACGATTTATTTTGACCTTATTGAAAAAGTAAAACTCCTTCACGAAATGAAACTAGTCATCATCTAATACAGATAGGTCTGGGCAATTAGATTCGATGATTCGAATCGATTCGAAGCATAATTTATTCTAATCAATCGTGCATCGTTCATAGGAATGAAAACTTACTAAATAAACTAATATATCAAATTATTCCTCTCAGACATGGAGTATGAAGTGAGAATACACTGTAAACTATAAATTTCTTCATTTTAACAAAGAAGGCACGTTGTAATATTGAAAATGGGATATTTATTGTTTACAGGGAATTTGGGATTCGATCCGATTCGAAAAAATTATTAGAATCAGATTCGAATTCGGAATGATTTGGTTTTGCCCAGCCCTATATACAGAACATAATCTATTTGTGTATTACTAATCTCATTTTGTTGGGTATCGCGCCGACGAGGCGTTTAATAATGAAAATATTTTTGCTTGGGTTTGTGCAGCTCACCCAATCCAATATTATAGGACGGAGGTATAAATAATTAAGTTTCGAAGGAAAACTAGGTTATTTAGTAATACTTTACCTAATTTTGTTGTTTCATTTTACATTACCTAGTTAACTTAGGTACCTAGAAAATAACTAGGCTGCCATCACTGGTTTTCACACCTACAAAATATTCATTAGGCTTCCGAGTAAAGCTGGAAAACATGTTATACTTCTATCAATCAATTCAAATATTCAATGAAATTCTTGATACTATGAACCATCCTCTAACAAAAACCGTTTTCTTACCTGGTGAAGGTTTAGTACCGGTACTTGTACTTGTTGTAGTTGTAGATGATTCAGAATCTGGAATGATAATACAATTTTAGTGTCTTATATGAGTTGAAATATTTCAGAATTTTGTATACTTCTGGGGCTTCAAAATTGCCCTAACGTACTTTCTACCTATCCTGAGAAGTAAAACGAAGAAGTGGTAGCTAGCTTGACTACCGCCCAGTGAGGACACGACACGTTGCACTTTATTGTTACGGTTCAATCCTCTGGAATATTTTCCACGCAGAATGCAGTTTTGCAATTTTTGTCGTCTCGGAAAAATGATTATGCGGATCGTTCGAAATAGACGCATGTTACCGAATCGATCAAAACCCAGCATCCCCAATAACGAAATAGACAAACATCCTCAAAAAAAAAAAAAAAAAAAATAATACAAATACTCACGAGTAGGTTCCTCAGGTGAGAGATGACACTCAGCAACACTTGCCTCCCAATTGCATGTATTTAATTCTGGATCAAATACGAGGTCCCCTGAACAACATTCCTTCAATGCTTTGTCTGAAAAAAATTTGGAATTGTTAAATAAATTTTGTGCAAGGCACAAAAAAAATTTCTTATGTAAAGTATGAGCCAAAGATGGTTCACGCCTCAACAGCGCGAACCACCAATAGCTCATACTATACAAAACCTATCTTAATAGCATCTCTGTTGCATGTACTCAATTCTAGGCAAGAGAAGTGTAGATAATAGCCTTAGCCCATGACAGATACCACCCACTGCGTTTTACCGTGGTGGTTCAGTTTCAATTGGGATGTTTTCTGCTTAGAATACAGATGGTGGCTTCTGAGTGCTCGTAATTCGGGTTCTGGGCGCTGTTTCTGTCCTTGTTTAAAGCGAAACTTCAGTCAAAAATATGTACCGAGTTTGTCTATGACACACAGATTTTATCTTCGAATTTCCATAGCATTTGCTATTTACGTTAAAACTATGTTACTAAAAAAATTAGAAACTAGAAAAAAATAACAACTTGTAATTGGTAATCTCGGTATGCAAACGAAAAGCATTTACCTCCAACACATCTGTAGTAACAGTGAACGCATACCCCGCCGTCGGGAACGAATGGTCCTCCATGAGAATATTCATCTTCCGCACAGTAGTCTGTTTGTAAATATATATTTAATTGGTGTGCACATTTTTTAAAAAGAGTTTGCATTTTCGTTTTTGTTAAGTTTGAATCACGGATGGTTCACGCCACTTGGGCGTGGCCCATCCGTGGCTTATACTTGACAAGTATAAATTTTAAATTTGTCAGGAAATGAGTTGCAGATTAACGCAGTCGGGTGAAAGTTTACACAACCTTGTTTTCAGGTGTGAGACACTAATGGATCGACACGCTGATGCGCTGTTCGTCTGTGATTAAGGGTATAACAGAACGAAATGTTTGGTTTCTCATACAGACATTTTAAAGGGACAAAAACGGTAGGTGTAGCAAAGAAAGTGTAGTGAGTATAGCAAAGTTACCGCTAGTTTCTAAATATCCATCTCTAGATATCTTTGTTCTATGATAGTGAGCATTCAACTTCACGGGGTGACTGAAATACTCATGGACGTGCACATATGCGAAGGCAAAATATTACATGTTGGTATATTTAGGATGTACAGTTTGTGTATTAAAATTCGCTTCAAGGAGGGCGTATAAGTAACTAAGTGCAGCTTAAAATAAATTTACTATAAAAGGTAGCTCCTGTGACTCAGCTATAAAAGCGGAACACATATCAAATATAACTGAACCTCTATCGCCATTTACCCTTCCCAGATGTGGAGCCATGTAAACTATCTTGTTTCTTTTAAATCGACTCTCACAGCAAAGATGAAATACTTTTGAGCTATTTTAAAGCCTGTCCCCACAGATTCAATTGTTAGTGACAAAATTTAGTTACGATTCCGTTATTTACCTGATGGATCTCCAGCTCCAGGCGTGGTGGTCGTTTTATCAACTAGTGATGCAGGGGTAGTTGTCGTGGTAGAACCTATGTGATTGATATAACTGTATTAGAATTATATTTAGATGTAACGAATGTGCAACGTTAACCTGTTCCATCAGTTGTTTCAAGTTTTTCAACCAAACGAGTCATACACACTAGCGTATTCAAATAGGGGAGGCGGCAAAATGCCATGGTCCCATTTCGCCGACCGGAAAAAAAATAGATTTACCTTTGAGTGTTTCGAAACGAAGAACATCCCAAATTTTTGTTGCTAAAAGCGTAAGCGCGCAATAGTTATTAAACTTATTATGTTAAACAATTTGAGGTGATGGAATTCAATTTTTCAAAAATAATTATGGGACGTTTTAGTGATATACATATATGCCATATTTGACATCAACCTTTTCTTCAATGTTATAGATACCCGGTATAGTGGGCATGGTATCACGAGCTCGATAATTGAAGATTTGCAAAGGGAATTCATTATTTTGATCGAATCGATTTTTTTTCAAATACTAAAACTAGGCCACACCTCAAAAAAAAAACTTTCTAACATTTTATCTGGTTCGCAAAATGACGCGCTCGAAAAAAAAATGTTCGACTCCGACTATCAAGTATTGTTTACCTGAGACTGTACTTTTTGTAGTGGTCACATCGCAATCAGGGATATTTGCTGACCAGTCACACACTTGCTTTTCCGGGTCATAGATCATATTTGTGCCGCAATCTTTTTCGATTTCCACACCTATGATGAAAGTGTTGAATAAAAAATTACAAATAATATTGAGTACACAATTGCCCTAATCAGTCCGTGCTCCATTGGACTCAGGACTTCAAAACGTTTTTGAGTAATATTTTTCTGAAAGGGAGCCTACATATAAAGCGAGAAAAGTTATAATGTAAGGGATACTTTAAATACTGAAAAACGAATTGTCTCTGCCTTTAAGAAGAAGTTGATATCGATGTTTTAGTAAGTATGAGGCACTATTGGATCGCGCTCCGGAGAATTTACGATTGGGAGGAATCAAGAATGGGCAAAACCGACTCATTTAGAATTCGAATTTAATTCGAAAATTTTTCGAAATCGGATCAAATCATTGATTCCGTGTAAATAGTAAGTATTCCATTATTACTATTATAACTTAGTCTCCACTGTGAAAATCAAGAAATTTATTATTTATAGTTTATTTCCAAATTCACACTTCATGTCTAAAAACAACCATTTTCATATTTTAACGAAAAACGCAATCGATTTTGCATTTGTCGTTAAAAATGAAAATTCTAGTTTATTCATCAAATTTTTGTTCCTATGAACGATTCTCGTGACTAACTCGAATAAATTGTGCTTCGAATCGATTCGAATCACCGAATCGAATTGTCCAGCCCTAGGTATAATCATATGAAGTTTATCTGTTGAAAAAGATCCCCAAATCCGCAATTTCGTATTGTTAAGCATGAACCACAGACTTCCCGTTTCATCAGTATTTCACCCTGTAAGTTTCAGTTTTTTGGCATCTTGCGCGCTTCTTCTCTTCCATAAATAAAATGCAATTTTCCCATAAAATAATCGCTCGACTAAATAAAATGTAGCAATGATAGGATGTTGGTCACATACCGTTCTGACATTCGTAATAAATTCCAGCATTGCAGTCACCAGGTTTGGTATATCCTCCACTGGTGGCCGGATTTCCAGCTGCATCGTGGCAATCAACAAGTTCGCTCTGAAATAATATTTATATAAAAACTATTTTGCTTCTTTGTTGATTAAATAATCATGTACATTCCATCTCTTTGACGATAATTTCACGACTGCAAAATCAACTTTTTAGCCATTTATACTTGGCGTTCATCTCATCAATAAGTTGGTGTTAAACTTTGTAAATATACAATTACTGTAAATGAACAGTAAAATTACTGCGCATTTTGCAAGTATAGCGTTTCCACAAATATTGAATCAAAGGAAATTATTTGAAAAGTTTTGTCTCAAAGTATAAAGAAACCGGTGGGGCAAAAAATGGTGACTTTTCCATAAGGCTGGGTAAAACCGAATCCTTTGGAATTCGAATCTGATTCGGGTAATCTTTTCGAATCGGATCGATTCGCTAAATCCTTAAAAGATGTGAATCCCATTTTTACTAGTACAATTATTGTCTTGATTATAACAATTAAGAAATTTACAGTTACTAATTACAAATATTAGCTTAAACAGAACTAAAAGCGATGAATACACTTCGAAACCTTTCATTTTAACCACAAAATACAATCAAGTATTTTGTCGTTAAAAATGAAAAATCCACTTTATTTAGCAAGCTTTTGTTCCTATGACCAATTCACAATTAATTCGAATAATCTGTTCTTCGAATCGAATTGAATCATCGAATCGATTTTTCCAGCACTACTTTCACATGGCAAAAATCTTTCCACTAGAAAGTTTTCGATTAAGGATTCCGTAAAGCTTAAGGAATTCAGAATCGACTCGAATAAACGTAATACCAATTACTACTTTAAAAATAGCGTAGTAGGTCTAGTAGGTCTAGATTTCTTGCTATTGAACCTCTAAAAAGTTTACTCAGTTACAAACACCTCTAAGGAGAGAAAATTAATATCGCTATCTGAATACTTACAATTTCCATACGTTTTTTTTTTTAATTGCAATGGTTCGACACGAGATGAGAGAGTGAAATATTTTAAACTTCTAATCTTACAAATCTAGAAATGGTAAATGAATATCAATACTTACTGGTGAACAAGCGGGGATATTGTAGGGCCAGTCACATTCTCCCTTACCCGGATTGTAAGCAAGTTTGTCGCCGCATGCCATTTGTATTGCTGAATCTAAAAGAGCATAATTATACATTTGTCGGTATGGTTGTCAGCTAGAAATGGCAATTATAGGCCGCAAGAGGCCGCTGCTCTAGTCTCCAGCATTGTTTTTAGCTATTGATATTTCATCTTGACAATCAAATGATTGTATAAATACTGATAATTCTAGCAATAATTTCCCACATTAGTCATTGGCTCATTCTAAACTAACAGACGTTGGCACATATTAAAATTTTGTTTTACTTACCATGGTTGCAAACGTAATAATACGAAACACATCCATCGTCCGAAAAAGTGTCTCCAGTTTCTTTGTCGGAACAATCTAAAAAGGCGTGTATTTTTAAAACAAATGGGTGTTTGAAAAATTCCATAAACGATTTTATTAAATAAATCTCTTCCCGGTTTTCAGTATTGTCCACGTCGAAACATAAAATTTTTTATGGTTTCTAATATACAGAAATCTAACTATAGGCAAGCCCTATCGCACACTTATTCATTCATTGCGCACGCTGATACGACCGACATTAGCATGAAATTATTTCATTCATCAAACAGGTTGACCGAGGCTCGAACCCAAGATCCTTAACCTTTACTAGTATTATATCTGCCAAAGACAACCTCGTCCATGTGAACTTACCTTCAGCAAAGGTTATTCCAACCAGTAAATATAACACACCAATAATCAGCTTCATTTTGTAAAAATGTTCAATAAAATATTTTCAATAATATGTTTTCAATAAGAAGACAGAACGAAGACTTATAAAACCATCTAGCATTCGCTTCCCTTTTATACATAAATTGTGACGCAATATTGGAACTTTTTCAGAAATTGTCAAAACATCATATTCCAAAACAATGCCCTAACTTGGGTAAACATTGATCGAGCCTCCGAGACATGATTTATATATCCCACGTGTTATCTTGCAATAGTTATTCTATTATCCCTCACTTAACCAAAAGTTCGATTTTGTCAAGTATGGGTCACAGATGTACCGCGCCTTGACGGCGCGGTCCATCGGTGGCCCATACTTAACACGAGATGTGTAGACAGAACTTTTGTAAACGCGGTAAACAGAAACATAGTCTCAAGTTCCAAAATAAATTTATTTTCCCAACCATGTTTTAATGGCGCCAGGACCTGTTTGGAAACAGAAAACGTCAAAATGAAATATTCAATTACCTCATCCGGTCCAGGGGAGTCATTCCTTGAAATTGAGTAAATATTTGTTCAAGAATGGCTGGAGATGAAAGTGTTCGTACACAAGACAAAAAAAGTTTTCCCAATAAAACTTTCATTTTGAATGTTTATTAAACCCTTCATGTTTATCAAGTCATTCCACGTGATTCATGGCCATAAAATAGAATCATAAGTCTGACACGATCAAATAAAATAAATAACGTTTACAACACAAATATTATGTTATCCACACTTTTCGTGAAAATTTGGAATTACGAACAAAGGGGATTAGGTGAAACATTTAGGAAGAAGAATTTGAATTTTCATATTTACTAAATTTTTAGACGTAAGAACAAAAATAGAAAAATACGTCAATGGATGGATGCATTGTCATAAATTATTCTCAGGTATTTGTTTTAAATAATATTGCGTCCTGATGCTTTCAAATACTGTAACAAAACGGTAGCACATTGACTAATCATATGCAGTAGTTGTAGTACCTTTTTAAAATTTGGAATGGCATTGCAAGAAATTTAACGTCAAGCTCACCACGACCGCACCTCCACGATGTACAATGAACATGACTAAGTAAACGGACACGAGTCGGTCGGTGCTTTTTATGTGCTGATTTAAGACATGTTCTTTGTGGATTTCACTGAAATAGAACGCTGTTCAGCAAAAAAGCTAATTGACAATTTTATAATTTTGTTTGAATACTTGAAAGCAGCTTAATTTCTAATCCAAGTGATTATTTCTAACTAATTGACATGGTTTCGGTACTGCAAGTCATTTATATAAGATAGCGTCCATGAAAGTTTTGCCTATAGTCCATTAAAAAATGTTATTAACACAAAAATTTAAAAATTTTTGTATTGCATTTTTTTAAATAGGTGATCAAAGACTGGATTTCCGACCAAATTTTTAATTTTCTTTTACAAAAATGCTATATTTATGCATATTTGATTATATGGGCAATTGGTCGATTACTGCAACCAAGCGCTGTGTATCGCCGACTCGTATTTGACACAAAAAATACTAGTTGGTAACTTTGTAAGACTAATGATCGCTCGTTTCGATTCAAAGATCTGCAATTATGTCCACTGTGACAAAATTGTAAGTAAATTTACTGTCCATTTCCATTAGTTACATATTTCTGAAAATCAAATAATGCCAAGTATGGACTGTTGATAGTCCTCGCCTAAGTAGGCGCAAAAATTTGCTTTTGCAGTTTTATTTCATTATCATTGGGTAAAAAAACATTAATTTTATTATATTATCTTACAGTACTCCAGGCACTCAGCATTCACGCAAAATTTGATATATAGTGCTAAGCGACGTCATACTTATTGTATTATGTCACGTATGTCCATTTCTTTCAATAAATTTTGTATTACTTGGAATCCTGATAATACCTCCGTTTGGAGGTTGAATTGCATTTAAAATAGATTTGTTTTTGTATAGGTACACAGTAACAAAAATGCACTAAAATTAGCATTTTTCAACAGTAATTTTAGCTGAAAATAAAAAAATAAAAGCTAAAAACGGATTTTTTAAGTTAATTGCGAGCTGTTGATGGAACGCACCGCCAAGGGGCGTTCTCTCAACAGCTTATACTTAGCTTGAACATCTAATACAAAGCGGTTTCAGAAAAGAGGAAATGTACAATACTGCAAATGGATGGTAAATTTACTGTCATTCATTCACAGTGTAAGATCGTACGAAACAGGATACTGTCAAATATCGTGAACTTCATTATTTGGTTTTCTCTGTTGTAAGATGAAACTGGAATAGTCTTTTATTAAAGTTTCAAGTATTTACTAGTTTAAATTAAACAAATATTAATATATGTAGTGTTTCGTTTTTACGATCTCATTGATCTGCCTACCTATACAGGTGTTGTTCATTCTCTTAGTAAATAAAAAACGTTTTTCTTGGCATAACTTTTAAGTAGCTCTACAGAGATCAGGCTATTTTTTTTTGACAACAAGACGGGCTAAATCTCAGCTTGCCGAGTGCCAAAGGCTTTGAATCTAAAAATTTTCGCTTAAAAACATTTTTAAATATTTGTCATTGGTTTCCAAAAAAGGTGTATTATTACAAAAATTCCGATTAAGTTGATTCTAGTTCACTTTAATTTACGTTTAACAATGAAAATCGCATTGCACTGCAACAAAAGTACGGAAAATTTACTGGCCCTTTGGAGTACCTTCGCGGTGCGTTCTATTAACACCCCGTTATTTAGCCAAAAAAGTCAATTTTTAGTTTTTTTTTTGTTAATGCCGTAAAATTACTGTCAAAGACCAGTGATTTCGTTGCATTTTTTGATAAAGTGTGTCAAAATAATCACGGCACATGAGGACACAACCATCATACATTTTTGATGGAAACATTTGTTTTCTGAATCACCAATTTGGGTATTAGAATTTGATTTATTGAAATTCAAATGGGACCTGACATCACCCTCGTTCTTCTTATTTTTGTATTAAAATACGACAAACAAATGATCAAAATCGTACGGCTTTCAATTGCGTACAAGTCGGGTCTTCTACTTTAGAGAGCTGACAACAGCGTCTTGCTGATGATAATTTGCGAGCAACTCAAATCCATATTGCAAATAGCTCCGGGACGCACAAAATGCTCGAAATAGTGCTGGGTAATTTAACTTGGTAGTTCGAATCGATCCAAAGCGCAAATTATTTGAATCAATTGTGAATTGTCCATATAGGAACAAAATCTTGCTGAGTGAAGTGGAATTTTTTATTTTTAACGGAATGATGCAATCTATTTTGGTCAAATTTAATGTATTTTCGTATTTCACAGAAAAAATACAAATAAAATATTCTCGGATTTTGGTTTGAAAATTTTTTTTTGCTATTAAAGAAACAATCTTAATATAAAATAAATTGCCTCTAATTGTTCGTTTTTATCATTTTCATAAAAATTGCAGGTATTGAAGTATAGGACATAGATATACCAACCTTCATAAAGGATAAATTTATAAGGATTTTTTTCGAGAAACAATAAATTCCGAGCATTTGAAAACGTGTTTCCCAAAAGGCATGCACAGTCTAGTCACACAGATATAGCCAATGCTGATTTGCACATTAAAAACGCACTGAAGCGGTCTTCAGATTAGCCACAGGAGTACGTGCCGAATGTAACTTTTCTTTTCTTTTATCAGCTTTCAACCTTTATTGATGTGAAGTAATCGTTTCTAAATTATATTGATATTGAACCTATTCTTCTTGTGGTTGGGTAGGCAAATATATTTATGAAGATTTGCCATTCTGAAATGGAATGCACTTTCGACTGAGGCCGTCGAATGAATCTTCAAAAACCTACACTTTGACGAAAATGGAGTATGTTCACTGTTCATTTGTAGTAATTTTATATTTTGAAAATTCGATACCGCCATGGTGATTCGATTTACGCACACTGTAACAAAAGTACAGTAAATTTACTGGTCATTTGCAATATTTGCATATTTCCAAATTAAAAGAACGCAACGGTAACGAGATTTTTGTCAATTAAACCTTCGCGGTGCGTTCCATCAACACCCCATATTTGGCCAAACAAGTCAATTTTGAATTTTATTCAATGTAGCGAAGTAAAATTACTGTCAAAGACCAGTGATTTTGTTGCATTTTTGTTACAGTGCATATAGTATGGGCTGTCGATAGATATCGCACTTCTGCGATGCAGACCTTGTGTAGACGGGCTGTAGAATATTCCCTCTATTCTTTCCTATGTATCGAAACAGGCGGCTAAAAAAAACAAAAAGAGACAGATGGTTTTATTATTGCCTAAAGCAAATATCACTCACTGTACTAACAAGGTTGTTCAATTCTGTCTAGAATGGGACAGCAGTTGCTGGAACTGCAGTTTGAGTGACCTTTAGTTAATTACCGGTATTGCTTGAAGCAAATATAAATTAAAAAAATAAAAATGGAAAACAACTACAGGTTACAAAGGATCGGAAAAGTCGATTTAACAGTTTGAGATTGATAAGATTGACATCAAAAAGTACAAATACTGTGAAGGAAAAGTAATGATACCACATTTGTGAGAGTGCCCTCCATCACAGTAAATAACCTTTTTTTTCACCAGAATGATGTCCAGTGTGTTATATATAAATTGTCCCTAACACAAAACACAGTTTTTGCACATCGGTTATTTTGGGATTAGGATTTCTTTGAATTGCAATATCGTTGAATATTCAATACGTTAAATCGATCTGTATCATATTATGAAAACTAACCCTTTTTCACATAAGTCTGAGGGTGAATAAAATTCACCATATTGATGGGAAAATTTGCGAAATTAAGATAAAGCTCGCATCTTGATAAGGAAGAGTAGATGATACTTTTGTTGGGTTTGGGTCTGCTTTCCCCCATGTGACAATAAAGAGTAAATTTACCGTTCATATACAGTAAAATTACCATGTGAAAATCAGCCATGTCACAGCAAAAGTGCAATTGCTGTTGCTATATTTCGTAGTAGAGTATTGCATCATACGTAAGTCCTCGTGAGTCAATAAAATTGAACGCAGTTTCCTACCGTGATCAGCCTGAAAAAGAATAATAACAAATTAGGATCTTAGTGTGTCCCGTAATCACGTACCTTTCGTCTTACACTATCACAAAAATGCAGGAAAATCACCACTTTTTGACAGTGATCCTACTCGTTGGTGAGGTAATACAACTACAAAATGACTTTTTTGGTCAATTATGGTTGGCTTATGATACAGGCCGCATCTTGGCGGTACTTCTTTACTTGGTATATATGTCATCTAAAGGGCCGTTTTAATTTTTGGAAATTTAAGGTTACCGGAAATGAACAGTTAATTCGCAATGCTTTTGTCAAAGTGTGTGCGTGAGAAATCTAAACACATTAATAAATTTTGCGATCAGAGTTTTTCTCCTATAACGATATCAAATTTTTTATTGATGTTTGTTAATGACATTGTTTGCCCTAAGACAGATATGTTTGATCAATATGTGTTTTTACACGCGCAAAAACGCTTTCCTGCAGGGGAGAGGTACGGAGTGAAATCCCGACAATAGCTTGCGTATAGTGGCAAACTCAGCAAATAGCATAATGTCCTTTAAAATTTTTTAACGATTTAAAAAAAAAATAAATGAATGTATATTTTGTTCTTCTCAATATTTAGCTAGTTGCGGCCATGCTTTTGCATTTACGAAAGCTTGCTCAGTGTGTTATCGTAATATACAAAAATTAATCCCGTTTTTTTTTCGTAGATTTTTACATTTTCCGTAACAGCTATTGGCATCATAAATTGTTCACCATAATCATCACTCCCCACTAACCGGAAATTTTATGTGCCGCGTTCTAAGTACTGACTATAGATCTGAGAGAACCGAGGCATGTGCCATTCTAATCTGATTCGAAAATTTCTAAGTTCGTCTTTATAAATAATTCCTTACCACTGATATTTGTTAAATTATCAAAAAATTAAAATCTGTACCCTGTGTTTTTCTGGTCATACTTGAAAGGTAACTCCGTTTTTTCAAGTTCTCCTCCAGTCAGAAATTTTATTAGAAAAATTTTTGGAAAGCGCGAGACAAGGGATGTGCGATCTGTGTCTTCTCCTGAGAAAATCGTGATTGGTATGATCGAAACATAATTGATTTCAATAAATTGTGTTCGCATGGATTCGAATAGAATTGTCCAGTAGGTCTGGGCATCGTGAGGCGGTCAAGGAAACAAAAGCTTCCTGAATGATTTTCTTGAATGAAGTGGAGTTTCTCACCTTTAACGGAAGATGCAATCGATTTTTGTTCAATCTTACTAATCGATTGAAGTTTTTAGTTGCTCTTGGTCAAGAAGTATATTTGAAAATTATTTTAAAGTCTGTTTATGCTAATATTTGCAATTTGTCACCAAAAATTTCTGAATTATAATAATGTAGACAATAATAATTACGATAAAAATGGGAAACTTATTATTTATATGAATTAGTGATTCGATACGATTCGGAAAAGTTCGGTTTTGCCCAGTCCTATTGTCCAGTGATACCTTTGAAACTTGATAGTTTACGGGGTGTTTGAGTTCAATAACATTTCTCATCTTTACTCTTGTCTAAGGGCTTTATATTACAGCAGCAAACAACTTATTGACCAGTTTACAAGTCATCGGACTAAATAACGAACAATAATCAGATTTGTAATGTTCAATACTGCAAAACAAACGAATTTATCACAAACAAAGACGGCTGGGAGAATATCCCGATGTTTGTGAAACTATTATCTCTTATCTGCTCTCAGTAGGTCAAGCAAACACAATATGGCATCGGAGGAAATACCCTGGATGAGACCCTTCACACCGCTGACGTGCGCGTGGCTTCACTTGTGGCAAGTTCAAATTGCAATATCTTACAACCTAAAATCTTCATGTTTTCTTAAGAGCCAACCAATTTTCCCAGATATTTGTTGAATGAGTAAAAGGCGACTAACAGGGAACAAAGAAGAAGGAGATGGCTTTATTAATTGCCGGGGTAGATACCACTCATTGAAGCTTCAATATGGCGATTCATTTCCGTTGGAATATATTCCACTTAGAGTGCAATTACATCGAGTAATATTTCTATTCCGTCCGAATGACTGTTTTAGTAAGCATTGCGTCTGAAAAAATGAATTATTTGAATATGAATTGAATTGATATGAATTTGAAAATGAATTAACCCAAAATGTCGAAACCAATTTTTATCATATTTAACAAATCTATAAACATTTTTCACATAAATCGAGAGGGGTTGCATGGTAACGTGATTTTGCGAATGCGTCGAAGTGATGTTGCGATGCCCCCTGCTGTTGGAACAGACCACACCTTGTTGGTTTGCCCATACTTGGCATAAATTGCTTTCAAAGAACCGATTTTGAACTCAAAAATGCACCTACTGGAAACGAACAGGTATTATACTATAATATATATATATATATATTAGTCACACAGTCATAATTTGTGCGGTCAGAGTTCTCCTCGAATAACGATATCATTATTGTTGACATTTCCCGATGTCATTGTTTGCCCTAAGACAGATAATACCAGCGGTTGATCAGTATATGTTTCACTCGTGAAAAAAACATTTTTCTCCCCGACAGTCATTACCGTATTTAGCCGTCCATGACTGCATCGCGAACTAAAAAATTGCATAATTTCATACTAAGTGCTTCAGCTCTATAAATCCTGCCTTTTTCGCGCGTTAAAATGTTTATCTAGTTTCAGCCTTGCTACCGGTCCATCTGTGGCTTAAGCCTCACACGATTCACCTTGGCTGTAACTTTAAAAGACTATTGACCCTTTGAGCGGGACTTTATAAGACTCAATATAGCGAGAAAATGTATATAAAAACTTTACCTACAGCTTTTTTGTTTAAATATTTCAATTTAGCCAATTAATATTTGTTGTAATTCAATAATAAAACTGTTGACCGTGCCACTCATGTAACGCATTCTGGCCCTCGGACCTAGGGCCTTTGTTGAGAATCTCTTGACCTGACGATGATAATTACTCATTCCATTTTGCTTTCCACCTTTGAACCTTGATTTTCAACAGGATGGTTAGGTAAAATAACATCATAAAATTGATTTATTTTTATATTTTTTAGTAATTTATATTGCAATAGCAAACAACCTCTTGACTGGATTCATTACAATTTATCGGGGACTATATGACAAGCAATAGATCCGTGTTGCTAAATATTGCAAAAGGTACAAATAGGCAAGCGGAGAGTATCCCAATGTTTGTGAAACTATTATCTCTATTCTTCCCAGTAGGTCAAGCAAACACAACTTGGCATCGAAGGAGATAATACTAATAAAAAACGTAATTATACAAAGAATGGCCAACGGATATGAGCGGTAACGTGGTGTACGTCCAATATGCTATGAGGAAAACCATACACCACAACATTTTGAAACCATGGCGACATGTTTCTACTTATCAATCAAAGATTTCATTTTGTCAAGCCACAGATGTACCTCACCTTGCACTCTCTTTGCTGACAATAAAATTACCCACGGGAAAAAATGCTCTGAAAACAAGAAAATTGGTTTTTCGATGGAAAAAGGTAGTAGAAATTGCCCCTTTTTTTTAACTCTCACATGCGAACAGTTTACCAAATTACAGAATATATCCCCAACGCATGCCGGGTATATAATATTACAATTGGTGTCTAAATAAAACGTGCCACATAAGAATGCAGATAAAATTGGAACTTGCAGCACACATTTGGTCAAATATCTTTGCAGATAATCTTTTGAGTGGATCACCCTGAAATTTCCCTATATTAGCGGCGACATATCTATAGGCTGACCACGTTCGTGTTGGAAAGGTATGAGGTTTTTCTAACCAGCCTGAGACTATAGCTTAAGTAGAGGACATGGAATTGCAAGTCGGACTTATCAGGACTCGAATCTAAGGTCCTCCAACGTCAATAACAAAGTGCTCAACGTGCACCTCGGAATTAGGGGTGGGCAATTCGATTCGATAATTCGAATCGCTTAGAAGTTCAGCTGCTTCGAATCAGTCGTGAAAATACCATGGACAAAAATTTGAAAAATGAAGTGAAATTTTTCCTTTTAACGACGAAACACAATCGATTTTGGTCTAATTTCAAGTTGATGATTCGATACGATTCGAAAAATTATCCGAATGAGATCTGAATTTCAAATGATTCGGATTTGCCCAGCCCTACTCAGAGTGCCACAAAAACTTCATCTGAATATTTTTTGTCAAGCACGGGTCACTAAGGGATCGCACTTTGACGTCTGGGATGAACCGCTGTAATAAAGGGAAGTAGTAGCTCCCCTGGGGCGATAGCTGATTTGGCAAGGGAGTAATTCATCAAGCTATCTAAACGCAATCTTTTATTGCATCATATTCAATCATTCTTGTTGAAGTTTGAAAGAAAACGACATAGTAATTGTTGACATTAAAATTAAAAATATACAGAAACCGATGCCACGGATACAGAAAATCACGGATGCCAGCCGATACTCATCACAGATGCCTTTAAATATGCTCAAAGTATATCCTTAAAGATAGAATTTTCAAAAATATTTCAGTAAAAGTACCTGTAAAAAAACTAATAAAAAAGAAACACACTCATAGTGAATGAAACGTACTTGAAGCAATAACACAAAAAATTGCACAAGTTTTACAATACATCCCCACTTTTAGGCTACTGATCCACTTCATCACATAATGTTTGATATGTCGAGGATTGTACTGAGCCGATTGATGCTTCCTTTTTTGTAGCAGTTGTTTGTCATTCGAATGACCGTTAGTTGGATCTTGTGGGAACTATAGGCCTCGGTTAGAGCGAATCATCCAAAATTTCAAACATGTGAAAGTATCGGTATCGGCTATTTTGCCGTCGATACCGATACTCACAATAAGCCGGTACTAGCCGATACCGATGACAACACATCTTCAATTAAAGCATCCACATAAAATTTCTATGACGTGGAAAAATTGGTCATATTTTGTTTCTTATTTCCAAACAAAAAAAATTGAAATTAAAATATCATTTCGAAGAATTTCTTAATATATACAATTTAAATGATATCCTGCATTCAGTAATTTTACGACACCAAATAGATAAACCCAAACATGGTAACAGGATAACCTATTAAAAGGAATTATTACAACCTTTGTCCATAAAGACGAGTTTTTTCACCAATAAAACTAGATCCTTAAATTTAAGCGTTTTAAATTCAACTTGTAAAATTTTACAACCTGAAATCTTAACAATTGTTTTTATTGAAAAGAAGGCAATTTCCCCAGATCTATTTAAAATGTAAATTAGATTGCTAATATCTCTGAAAAAATATTTTGTTGAGCATAAGCCACACATAAAAAATTCTTGTTCATCAATGGTTCTTACCTGGCAAAATATTTCTTAATCAATGTGTTCTGTGAAGCAAATAACTCAATCCGAAATTTTATCATTTCAAGCATGTGTCACAGATGGACCGCGTCTTTAAAACAAATTTTCCGATTGGGACGTTGCCGCATTTTTATTGTTACCTATAAATAATTTTATAATGGTGGTCTAGTGTAGGTTTACTACTTGTTTGTGAAGTAATCGAAAGAAGTTTTTCTCCAATTGTTATTGTAAAAAATTTAATTTCGCTATCACCTTGATGAACTTATTTATTCTTACTGAAAATAAACTTTCCCGAACGTTTTTCACCTAAAGGTCAGTCACCTGGTCGGCTATTTACGGATTCAATAGCGTGATCGCTATATTCGTTCGCTATGTTCAAGGTCAAAATTAAAGTTGACATTACAGAACAGGAATTCGTGAGAATCGAACAGATGTTTGGGCATGGTGCCAATGTAACGTGACTATTATTTCTTCCAGTAACATAGCAGACGTCCGGTGCTCACAGCTCTCTCGCTTGTATTACTAGCGTCTTTTTGTTTGCTTGTGCCTTTTGTATATTGTATATGTAATATACTATTGAAATGGGGTAAAGATACTGTACATACGGTTCTTACTGCAGGATGGAAAACGTAACAGTCCATGAAAATTTGGCATTGGCATTCGATCATAGACTGTTTTTTCTCCGAACTCTTTTTTGTGTGTGAAATAAAACCTCGGCTTATGAAGTACAGTCAAGTCCTAAGTTTATCTATGCCTGGGCTCACGCATAAGGCACTGTCCTGATTCCCCGGTCTATGGCAAAGGTTGGTGATCTTGATGACTTAAATGAGATTGGATCGACCGCCAAGGTGTCCATCACCAACAGTCCTCATTTACCATACATTTCATCAACAAGGCTGTTTCAAATTCTGGAAATAGGCGATTACAGCAAATAAACGGCAAAATCATCGCACTTTTTTCACAAAATATGTTGAATTTGACAAGAGATGGAATAAATGAGGGCTATGGAAAAATGATTAGGAAATTTTTGTGCCTTTTAGCAAATAGATACTTATATAAAAATAACATTTAGTCTGAATTTACATAATATTCGAATACACTTAAAATCTGAACATCATTATTTGCATTGGGGAGCGGGTACGTCAGGTTATCATCATTTTAACCTCTCCGAGAGCATACTTATACTGAGTGACAATAGAGACGTGATATACCATTAGCAGCATCGGATATACCTTGCATCGGTGTATCCCGAAAGGAATATCAACCTCTGATGGTCAAATTATGACATCTTAAATAATGTGTAGAGTGTGAAAATTTTAAACTTAATTGGGTTGATGGTGTAACAAAAACGATACTTATAATTGGGGATAACACGTACATATATTTATTATCGAATATAGAATCAAACATTTTAAGTCAAATATTTTCGAATTGTGAATCGATGGCAAATTGAAAATTGATGGCAATGTTAAAAAAAAGGTTCAATTTATTCAGTCCTAGTTCTTGATTAAAATTTCTACGAATTCCTACGTTAAGGGATCAAGCTTATAAAATTGGTATCGAAATGCTATTCTGTTCCAGGAAACAAACAATAGTCATCCAGAATCGTAACTAATTAGCTCCCGTTCTAATAATAGATAATTAGTCGGAGGATGCATAAATTATCATGCGATCGGAATGAGTTACCAACATAATTCACACCTTGATCTCTTTGCAGTATACGTTGGGAAGCATAACAGTCTGTGGCGTAGTTTGGACAATAATGCGCAAAAAAGTAAGTCAAGTTGAAAGGCGAGAGAAGTTTGACAAATATGACTTCCGACATGATTTCTGCGGCGACTGACTTCTGGTTTGCGTTTTAGTCTTAGTTTTATTCAATCCCTAAATACGCGAAAAATGAAATATAAAGTCTACAAATTCCTGTTCATTCTATATTTCATAGTTAACTAAAATCTGTAAGACAACAGTATACTCCATATAAAAGATGTAGAGTATTGTTCAAATACTTTGTTTGAAGTGTAGGCTTCCAGGAAGTTGACTTGGCATGCTATGATGACGAAATACTGCCAGGAACTCGAAAGTTTATCGGGCATGATTTCTCGAATTTATCAATTCTTTGTGGATCAATCTTGCGAATATGAAATATATTTTCATTATGCTTGTTAGCATAACGTTTTTCTCTCGCCACAGCGGCCAAAAAGTGTAATTCATAATCGGTAGACAGACTTCTATTGATTTCAGCACAAAAATGAAGATTTCGGTATTTTCGTCACTTTTTTTCAATTTCGGCCACTGAGTGTTCATGTAAATGACGTATTTGAAGAAATGTTTTACCAGATCTAAAATCAGTCCCAATGTTGACTCCAAGTACAACTCTTTGGCGCCGCGAGAAACACGAAATCGTCAGGGCGGCTGTGCAGTCTGGTTTGTGGTATAAAAGCGAAATTTTCTAGCGTCCTATCCTATATACAGTCGTAGTTTGCAACTTATGCGTAAAATATGCATTGATGCAAAGTGTTTCACCTGATGTACTTTGAAATTGGTGAGGGTGTTTAATACTTACAGCAGTAGGCTATGTTAGCAGGTTAACTGAAACGTCCTAACACGCTTAGCAGAATTTACCGCGCACAAAATATTGCTGACTAGATTGTGCAAAAAATTTATTTCATGTGACGTGATTTTTGTATATTATAAAAAGGTTCTCAGATATGTTATGAAAAAATGGATATGGGCTAGCCTGTCTGTATCGTATTGGTCCTCCAATTAATTTTCTGTTTGATTTGAAATGGTAGCCTACCGACAGCCTAAGATCCAAATCCAATTTGTAAATAATCAATACAGGCAACTGGGCAAGGCGGGTGAGTTTAATTAAAAAATATTCAAGATCAATATTCTGTATTAGCAGATTTGGCTTGAACGTTTTGTGCTTCTCTAAAACAGAAAATGAAAATATATTAAATTTGCTCACCTTGCGTTGTATTAATACAAACTCTTCTTCAATTCACCCTATTCCAGACTGCCAGATGAATGTGCTTTATTTTAAATTCGCATAAGGTTATGTAATGAAACCTAATGTAAAGGGACTTTGAAACAAAATTTCTGTGCCTAAGGCCCGCAAAACTTTTTTGTCTCTCAGTTGAAAAAATACACCATTTTGGCAGTTTGGGGGCGAACATATGCAGTGTAAGATTCCAGATATAATAGGTGAGTGCATGCCGAAGGACCACTAAGATTTTGCTTATATTTGTTTAAATTACAAAATCTTACGAGGAATTAATTACTCCAATCTTAAGGGATGTCCCCTGGATACGCGGCTATATGCACTTTGACCCCGTTTCGTGATTACGTGGCCGTATCCATCTTGACCCTAATTCACATTCCTTTTTGTATTGCTCATCTTAGCACTTTAAGACTCGCATCTTAATGCTCTAG
This sequence comes from Styela plicata, assembly GCA_963675895.2. NCBI lineage: Eukaryota > Metazoa > Chordata > Ascidiacea > Stolidobranchia > Styelidae > Styela > Styela plicata. The sequence continues at coordinate 13,050,643 of OZ023149.1, forward strand.
GTCTAGAATACCTATCCTCTACTTCGTCTCCGTTAAATACATATCACATGTGATACAATACTGCTATATTAGCCAACATTTTCCTTGTATTCGCCACCGTCCTGAAACAGTTTATTGTTCGCATGAACATTCGGGAAGGTTACCTACCCTATCGGCTTTCACTAGTCGAGCTTGCATATGCGCTCCATTCCTAATGCGTTTGTAGTGCTGTCTCATAAAACCTGTTTTAAGATACTTTTTTATAGCCACTCATTTGAGTGGATCACGCTAAACCAGGTCCAGTACTAGCGGCCACTAATAGACGAACAGGGTTAGTGTTGTTGGAAAAACACGATTTTTTCCGAGCTTAACCAAGTTATTACACCCTAGGTTGAATGGTGGCCTTATAAAATCATTAGTGGTTTTCGCTTTTAATTGAACCCAGCTTCTTATTATGTCAAATCAGACTTTAACTTTCCACCCCCACAATCGGAAAAAAATGTCAAAACTTTTTTTGTAAAGTATGAATTATAGGTAGATCACGTCGATGAGAAAATCTATATATTCTTGCTAGATATTTGGGATAAATTTGATGGATATTTCCTATGGGTAGCATTCATAAAATTTATATACTCGCATAATTCCATATAAATGATGTAATACTCTGACAGTTCACGGCAGTTAAATTCTTTATTCATGTGATGCTATTTCAAATATATACAAATTTTTGCGTCGGGAAGCAAACAACAAGGCTTGTAAATTTCAAGGACATAGTATTCTAAGTAAAATTTCTATATCTTTAAAAATTGTCAAATTGATGACATCACTGACAACCAAACAATATATATATATATATATAACTTTCACCGGATGTGCTAATTTACAATCTTAAGTGTGAATGTACTCATTGACAAAACTTGCTATTCAATCGGGTGAGCAAACACGTGTTACTCTCTTTGAATCTTTTATTTAAACTCCTTCTCTGGCTCGTTTTTAAACTTTATTTTAGGTTTTGTTTGCTTTCCTTATAACACTGTAATGTGATATCTTTATTTGTATCGCCTCTTGTGTCGACAGAAGTGACGAAATATCTAAACCTTGTCGTTATCGAACAACAATAACGAAAAACTGAAAACGAAGCAAGTATGATGTCTTTGCTACAGCACTAAATGAGAAATAATTACGCATTTTCCGAATTAACGTTTGATAATTTTATTCCGTTCTTAAGATGTACAATAGTAAATATGTTTACAATCGACGAAATGGGGTCGAGAAACAGGTACAATAAATGAAAATCAAAATGAATACCACCTAATTCTTGTCAAAACAGGTACCGGTACATTCAATAGTAACGGTATTAAGTTATACTGAGGTTTTATTAAGTTCATTAATGTTTTTTCAGACGCATTTTTGAGACCTCCTCAAGACTTAACTCAATTGTCAGGTATTCAAAAATTCAGATTGGAAGAAATTTAATCTTTTTAAACTGATTCATTTTACAGTGAAATCATGATACATGTCAAATTTTGCTGTTCAAAATTCGACCTATATCGTGACTTCGTTGCAAAAAGGGCAACATAAATTCAAATATCAGCAATTTTCCATAGTCTCCATTGTAACGAAAGTTAATTTTTAAAAAAATCTGGTAATATTTTAGAGAATTCTACTTAAGTTGGTGTTTATGGAGTACGTGCGCACATTCTCTGGACAAGCTTCTTGTATTTGAGTACAGGTTGAGGATTGTCTACCTCATCCATGTACAACATACCATCGTTTGCCTTGATCTGAACCCTGTGACAGAATAATATGGTACTTTAATAAAAGAGTGTTCATGATGCGCAATGTGAATATATACAAAAATTCCTGGCTAGTTATATGGGGTAATGTATTCAGAAACAACGAACTTGTAAAGGGGTGGGGGAAGTGTTGGGAGAGGGGTAAAGGTGAGAACTCCTGATGGTCGAATTACGATATCATAAAGAATGTGTAACAAAGAAAAATTTTTAAATATAATTGGGTTGACTGTGTTGCAAAAACGATACTAATGACTAGGGTTGCCACATCGATACATTTATTATCGAATATAAAATCAAACATTTTAAGTCGAATCTTCTCGAATTGTGAATCGATTACGAAAATTGATAAAAAATTTAGCAGTGTTTTATGCTTGATAAAATAAAACTTATGATTTGGAAAATCATCGTTCGAAAATGATAAGCAAAATTTATACGAAGTTGACTAAAGATATGACCATACCAAATCACAGAATTGAGTAATCGGAACATTCGAATATGACATGTATCAGAATCGATCCGAAGCTTGAATCTAAAAGTGGTTTCTTCAATTATTACAAGCAGAAATTATATACTCACATCATAGTGAGACATCCACATTTGGGGGCTACCCATTGTATTCCAAAGGTTCTGTTCAAATTCGTGTTTCCGTCCAATTCCAAGTCTGTACAACCCGATTTGACCATAGACGGAGTTTTGTGTTTGATTTTTTTCATCTGAAATTTACCAATTCCACAGTCACCCGATTCAACTCTCTGTGACAAAATGAACCCGTGGATGCGCTTGGAGCCTGCTTTTTTTGGACGATTAACTCGAACAATAACTGTAAAAAGTATTTGCAAATATTTATTGCCGTGATAAGTAAGTGCATCCGATCAGAAAGGTTGGCGACCTATCAGTGACAATGAATACAACATGCTTTGATAAGTTGTATTTTTTTGACATGATGTTGTGTAAGAAGAAATCTGATCATGCTAAATCTTAGAGAAAAATATGTCAAGTGTGAGGCAAGACAACATACTAGCGTGTTGGGGTGGCTGACTGAAAAAATCCAAATGACCTTTCAAAGGTTTTCAAATGTAGAGAATCTCTACTTTTCCGTGTGCCTTCGGTACGCATAACCTGTAAACCCATTTTTCGGAAATTTGTCACCCGATTTTGGGTATGTTCTACAGAAATTTAAAATAAAAACGGCCATTTTCAGTGGCAATTTTTGCCCGAGGCTGTACTTATGACGTCATAATCTGACCCCGAATATTATATCGAATCGCACCCTCTCTTTCAAGGTTCTGAACACGCCAATGCTGACACAACATCACTCATTCGATCAGAGAGTTTTTTGCCGCTAGGTTTTTCATATTGGAGATGTGAGCACAATCAGCGATATATATATATATTTGTAATAGATATACATATATATATGTATATTACAAATGTTTGAACATTTGAAACGTAGACAATATACATCGTTTGATAGCACCCGGTTGTACTTATGATACAAGAATTCGAACCCACAGTTGCTCATAGTTACTTTTGTTTTGCATCCTTGCATTGATTGAACGCATATGTTTCGGTTGAAGAAGGCATATCAGGAAGATGAAAACCTGTTCCACGTCGACCCATATTAATCGCAAATTTGCTAAAAATATTTTCGTTAAGTGTGAGGCACTGATGGATCGCGGACCATCTGTAACTCATGCTTGACTAAAAATTCGGATCGGGAGCGCAACCTATATTTAGCATAATTTAGACCAATACTTTTATTTTTCTAAATTTCCAATATTTACAGTTGAATTTTGAATAAATATTTCTCCTATCTTTTTGAATTGGGCATGTACTTGTATTGAAATCGATTCGAAGGATTTTTATAGTCACCTGAGTGAATCGATTTGTTGAAACCTCGCGCTATGCGCCAGCGTATGCATTTCTTACGTTTTTCAACGCAACTGATCGGTTTGCGATGAAAGCAAACTAACGTCGTTTGTATCGTTGGTTTACGCCTTCGAGGCCTCTAAATCGAAAACAATAACCCAAATCCCCTTTTGTGAAATATGTGTGCATGTGGTGCATGCTTGACAAAATAAAATTTTTGATCGGTTACCGCAAAGCAATGCAGACGTGTATCCCTGTTTTTACTTTGTTATCTGAAACGCAAAGCACTGCATCAGTTACACAATTTTACCCGAAATGTGACTTTTTATGTGCCTCAAAAAATATTCATTGTATTAGATTCAGTAACTTACCGTTGAGGGTTCCTCCGGGAACAAAGGTGAAATTCGTTTTTTTGGCGACGTTCCTCACGAAAAGACGAAACATTGGCCGACTCTTCTTCGAAATTCCAGCAAGCGGAAAGTTGTCCCCAAGCTTTCCGTGCCAGAACGGGGGTGAGCAGTCGACACCTTCACCATCCGGTATTTGTTCAGATGCTGGAAAACAGAAAAAAATACGGTAAAATGAATATAATGAGTATTCCTATAGCGATTCAATTCGATCGCCATCAATGCCCCCCTACGTGCTTCACCGGATTTTTATGGCACTTCTCTTGAGAGTGGATCACACTGACCAAGGTCCTGTGTTAGCGGCCACTTATAGACGGACAGGGTTAGAGTTGTTGGAAAGATATGATGCGAGTAAAATGAAACAAGAGAAATCACGATGCTGAAAATTTGATGACTACTGTACCGGCCTTTAGGTAGGTATACATGGATGAATTAGTTTAGGGCATTTCAGAAGGGGGATTGCGGCTTAAAATAATTTTTGCAAGAACAAACTCGAGCACGCCAAAGGTATTACTTCGTAACGAATAATGGCACTGCGCATAACAAGCTGCCCTCAACAAAATCCCATTGATTTTTTTCTGAACTGGCATTACGGAATGGATTTTGACCTCCGTTTAACTACTAAGTTGGAGCCAATAAAATAACCAAGCGTATGTTGAAGTTTACTGAAACAATTGGTAGAATACAAAAAAATTATTCTAAATTATATAATACTAGAATTTATCTTCCATTAAAATTTAAAAAAATACTTACTTGCTCCACATAATGTAATGGCCAAAACGCTAATTAGAGCAATAGAACTCAACATGTTTACAAGATATTTATAATAACTTTCTGAAACAAGAGGAAACAAAAAAGAATAATATATTTTATGCAGTATTCTTATGGCCCATATAGTACTTAATAAACGATGTTTTGACAATATATTACTTGAAAGATATTTGGTCAGATATTTTCTGATAAGGACGGGTCAGACGACTCGGCATTTGCTTTCTAAATGTAGATTCTATATTATAGGCATGAATGATTGATCTTACATTGTCTGGAAATTCGATTCATTGAATTAATCAGAAACTTTACTTTGGCATTGATATGACAACGATAGGCTGAAAATGAAAAATCTGTGAATCATTACTTCAGGTCATTACTAATAGGTGGTCGTTACTTGGTTTATTTAGAAACTGCTTTCGACCTTGCTCAGATTGAATTTCAATACCAAAAAACAATGAGTACAGCTGTAGTAAAGCGTGCACTTTGATGTGGGAAAACTACATATATCTCTTCCTTGTAGTAAACGTTCTTGATATGCCAACAACGCTATGGTCATTTGAATGCCTACAGATAACTTGGCTAAAATGTCTCAACGATAGAAGGCAATTAACGTACCTTTTGCTGATCTAGCTGAAATAATTGAATTTGTAAGCAAATTAGGCCATAACTTCAAACTTGTCGCGCCTGTGGCATAAGGGTAAATAAGTACTCATAAATAATAAAAGGGTTTCTTCGTCTCTTTTTTTCCTTTGTCTAACTCGCTAATCCCTTCTTGTTTCTTGTTATCTGTATGCTAGTTTCGGGAGAATGAACGTTTTTCCTTTCCCTTCCAACTCGACAATAAGTTTCATTTTGTAAAATATGATTTACAGACATCGACGCCCACCGCGTCGATACGACGCGGTCCAGTGGCGCACATTTAACAAAACAAAATTTCTTTAGGCTATGATCACGCGCTGCGAATGGCGTAATGTCATTTGAGCTTTTTTGCATTCACGCGTTATCGTCTTGTCATCGATTTTCACTCTATATATTTAGATGCTATGTTCGCGTATTTGACTTTATTGTTAAAAAACATGACATTGAATTCAAGTTACAATGTACTGTATGCGATACATTAAGCATCTACATAGAACTGCTGCAAACCATAATGTAGTTGGAAACCATTTCACAATCAGAAATTTTATTTTGTCAATCACGAGCCATAGATAAATCGCGTCTCATTGACGTGTTCCATACTTAAAGAATATTTTTGAAAAATAATCTGATAGGGTTGTAGTTCAACTTAAATATATACAGGTTCGTGCAAAAGCAATGTGTACCGTATCCATCGTTGGCATATTCACCAAGCCAGTGCGGTGAAAAATAACAATAGTACGTAAATTCTAAATTCCTGCATACGTGGATAGTGAAGGTACGGATACAGGAGAAGTACTGTAATTAGTTCTTCGCACGAACCATATCTACATACCTGTTGACTTTTTCTGTATTCTGCAGTTACGTATTTTGAAACGCCCGAGAGCTAGACATTTCCCACTGCAACACTAAATCAGAATCTAAATTTTATGTTTACTATTTACTATGGTACCTCTTCTCTTTCAATTACTAAATCTCCGAGAAGCGCCTTTCTCATTCTTACTTGAAGGTCAAAGGAAGAGTTTTAAAAATTGTTGCGAGATCAGTTTGTTAAATAAAAACTTTTCCAACTAGCAAAATTCAAGTCGACGGAAACACCGCTATTGGCATTTCAATTGACGGAAATACTTAACCTGGAAAACACTCTCGGCAAACACTTCTCTCAATACTGCTGTACCCAACCGGTAGACTACGTGACCTGCTTTAAGAATATTTATAGCTTTGCTATCATCTTAGATGTGGCCTGTTTTATATGCTTTTTCGTAACATATACATAGTAACACTACAGCGTTTAGACTCACTTTTTGTTTCAGTTTGCCATGAGAAAAGTTCTAAGCAAGCATCATTTTTTACTCTTGTTTCAACTTGAATACCCCAACACAACCTGAAAAAATTCCAAGTTTCAAGAAAATTCACAACCCTCTTTGTCGACTGTTGTATAAACTGAAATGAACTGAGCCTCAGGCAAATTACAAATTGTACTGTGGTCTCATATTGTCGTGTCCTTAGTTATATACCAAGTATCCATCCATACTCGTCAGTAATTCTTGACGCTCAGCTGCCCGATCACGTTCCTTTCATTTGCCGCTTGAATGACCCGGTAGCGCACCACATCAATCGCGGCTAACGGCACGGTGTGCTTTATGTCGTTCTCTTGAGAATTCTTACCACATTTTATTTTGTCAGTACCTTCATGCCACGGACCATCCGTGTCCCACGTTTGATAAAACAAGCTTATGATTGACCAATTCGTTGAGCTACCGATATCAAAACCTCAAACAAAGCAATAGTATTAGAGCTAACGTACGGTAGCGGATTCCGAAATACGTCACAGAGTTGTTGATGGAATTTATCGTTAAATTATTATAGTACAGAATGATAAGCAACAGGCCTACCAAAATTTCATGTCACAATTTTAATTCCTACTGCAAGGGGGGAGGGGTTGAAGATTGCGAAGGCCGCGTGAAAATCTATCAAATCATGATGCATAATAAACTACTAATTCGAATGCATTCTGAAAAATAATTTATACAAAACATTATAAATCCATAGTCGTGAATTATTTGTTTAACATTCAATTTTTCGACTTTTGATGAAGTGGAAATTCGGTTTTTCATCATTATTTGTCAAATACTGAACAGCAGAATAAGCAAATGAATTTCCGTTCCCTTCGTTCTGTAGGAATTTTTTTTCATTTTAGATAATAATTGGATAATTTGGACAATAATAACTGATAATAAGCACTTTTGTAGTTTCGTGTGTCATTTTCTATATCAAGAAGTTAATTTTAAGGCCAATACTTAATATGTATCAAAATCAGAAACCTCAAAATAAAATTAACTAATTTTGAAATCCAAATTGGGCTACGCTAAGTGAAATATTTAAAATGCAGTCATATTGGGCACGACTTTCAAGCACCCTAGACACATAGCCTAACATATTGTTAATAGATGCAGATATTTTTACTCCATGTTTACCTTCCGTGAGATTAAAGACCTACTTCGACACCATGTTGGCACAAGACTTCACTACGGGTACATAATTTTGCTCATGCTGATGTTTTGTCTCGTGAGGCACTGCTGATTACAGCAAAGTCTCGAGTCTCGTGAGACCTACGATAATAATTACGGGGTTGCAAAAAGATAAGACGATTGCGCAATACGCGGAATGTTATTGCAATCTATTTTGCAAAGTAGTCCATGGGTATGTAATTGATCGCACCGATGGCTATCAGACTAATTAATTCGCATCTATTCTGTAATTGGTCTCTGTCGCCAATTATTGATTACTACAACTTCAAGGGAAAATGCAAATTAGACTTGGGGTATAAAATATTAATGCTAAGGGCTTAGTCCAAAAAGCTTTTTAAACGGATAATATTTTATCAAGCCTGAGTCACCGAAGGACCGCGTTTCTGGGTCGCGATCCATCTGTGGCACATGCTTGATAGAATAATGTTCGTGGCAGACGATGAGGAACTAATGTTCTAAATTATTCATTTTTAATGTATATTAGCTATGTTTGTAACATCCGAAGATGTTCTCGGAAATGAAAGTTGAATTATTTAAAATAGACAGGAATTTTTTAAGGTTCATTGCTTTATTTATACGAAAGCAAAAAATTTGACATGACCAACGCTATCAGCATTGAGGGACAATATAAGTTAATTTCGTCCGATTCAATGTTTTAATCTGATGTATTACAAACTAAATGCGTAGATACAGGGTTAGGCGATTCTATTTTAGGGCAATTTACACATCTTTCCTCACAATAAGATAATATTATCGTTTCATTTCAGATATCAACAATAACATATCAATTATCATGAAACATCAATTATTTGGGAATGTTGTGTGGTGTCTGTACTAAATGAATGAGGTGAAGGACAAAAAACCCGGACGGATTCATCACTGGTAAAATAGGACAAGAAGGAATTCTCACGGACAGAATCCTTCACTCAAGAGTGGACGAACAAAGATAACGGCATTTTTTTACATTTAATAACACGTGCAATGTTTATACAGGTATGAAATATGAATATAATCAAGTGACCTGGGCTGAGCAAAACCGGATATTTCCAAATTCGAATCCGCTTAGAATATTTTATCCGAATCGGATCGAATCTCGCTCGAATCACTCATAAATGCCCACTTTTCAACTTTCACCAAAATCTTCCTCCGGAATTACAATCATCAATTTAATATTCTTGAAAATACGCTCAATCTTTGTATAAACAAGATAATGGAAACGATATTTACTTCCCATCTGCGGTTAATCCTTGAAAAACCGATTTATATTTTTATGAATATTTGTTCCTATGACCGACAAATTCGAATAATTTGCGCTTCAGATCACCAAATCGAATTGCACAGCTTTACTAGTGACGTATTAGAACCTTGAAACGGGGAGGGACAGTTTTGTTAACTTTAATGTGAAATTATTGCGTCACAATCGGAGCGGCAGATAAAAAAATGGATCCTGAAAATTGGTTTTTAATTGTATATCATCATATTACTGCCGACAAATTACGCCGGAGGCGCGCAAAATCTTTGAAAAGTCGGATTTAAGGGCCTGATATGGGCTAATTACTAATTACCGTTGCGCGTCGTTTGAGCTTTCCTACCTTTAAAGGCACTTTCAGGGACATTCAATCTCGCTTAACCCACTAGTGACTATATCATTTTCAAATAAGGGTAGAAAACCACTGGTCAGAGAAAAGTTAATAAACTCATGTGAAAATAATTCAGATATGAAGTATATAAGCAGAAAGTTCACCTACTAAGCTTTCATGTCTAAAGTAAACATTCACCAATCTCACCCTATTTTATTAAATAAGCAAGCAAATCGATGCCGAACTGCCGTGCATGCTATTTGCACATGTATAGTACTGGGCAATTCGATTCGGGGATTCCAATCGATTCGAAGTACAAATTATCGAATCAATCGTGAATCTGTCACAGGAACAAAAATATGCTAAATGAATTTTTTATTTTTAATCACGAAATGCAATCGATTTTGGGCAAATTTGACGTAGTTGAAATAAAAAAATTTTGCCTTTGGACTGGAGCGTAATTGAAAATACATCGCTTTTAAGTCAGTTTATGCTGATATTTGTAATTTTTAAATTCAAATTTTCTAACTATCATAATGATGGAGACCATAATATTAATAATAAAAATAGGATATTTGTTATTTTGGTGAAATCAACGATTCGATCCGATTCGAATAAAATATTCGAATTCAAATGATTCGGTTTTGCCCAGCTCTACTCATGTATGCATATTGTGTAGAAATTCCAGCCCAACCTTAATAAATGGGGGGATTTGTCCTCCAATATATTTTGTAAAGGGCTGTTCTTCCCGAGGAGATATTGCCATCTCCTGTTTCCCCTTGTGGGGATTTCGAAATGGATGTTACTTAATTATTAAAAAGTACATTCTTAAGTCTGACAGGAAAAATATGCTGTGACATATTTCATTGATTAAAAATTGTAAAAAATATCCTGTATTCAGGATGTATCCTCTATACACAACAGGGCATATATTCGAGAGTTCCGCAAATTGGGCTATTATTGAAATATTATCAATCACGTCATTTTTGTATGTATGTTCAATAGAAAAAATTGTGCTTATCACGGCAACACTAAAAGTTCCAATATGATAAAAACATCGACAGTCAAGCATGTAAATAAAAACAGTCCAACGTTTTGCTCCTTCTTTCGGATGTTTATTTGCATCTATTTCCATCATATAGAACACATCTTCAATCTTCGTGGACAGATTTCACGATTCATTCATTAGGTCTTTGATATATATTTTTCTTTCGATAATAGTATCTCATGGTCGATGTATTGTAGTTCATCTTGCCGACTTGAAACAAAACATCCAACGGAAAGCATGTACGTCGTTTCAGTTTCCCACCATATTCACCAACATACTGTTTATTGCATGGTGAACATGTTATTAAATAAATTACACTTGATGAATTACATGTGATTTGCTTCCAAATCGAGTATGTTCTGTTCGCGAATGAACTCCGAACAATATTTGATGGAAATGAGTGAAGGCAAGTTGTACATCCTTTCCGACCACAATGGTTGAATCCCTTTTCTGTTTCAGTTTGGTTTTCCTTTTTCTGGCTTTGACTGGCGCATTTCTTAATGACCCACGTCTTCTGCATCCGACCATGGGGACTTAGGGAATATTTGTTTGCGCCTTTCATCTCGATGAAGTATGTATTCGTATTTTCTGAATATTCATGTTGACAAACATAAAAGGCCCAACTGTGCCACGGGCAACGCGCACTTCATTATCATCTAACAGGTAAATTGATTTTTAATTGCAACTCAAACTTCGGACTTACTGCGTAGAAGCAAAGACCAAAGCCGAAAATTTTTGAATGTTCTGAATAATTTGTGCTATATAATTACACATTGCTTGAATTCTACACTGTCAAACACACAGAAAAAATATCCAGTATATTATGCAAATGCGGATGTATTTAATAACATTAATTTAGTCCCAAACACTACAAAGTATATTATTAATGAGCAAGTATAAATATGAAGAATTGCACGATATAGACCAACCCGATCATGTTTTGTCAACTATGAGTCACTGATAGATCGCGCTATGACTATTTATGGCATTCTATGCTTGTAGTAAAAGTTGTAAACTAAATATCAAACAATTAAAGATCAATAAAAACGATGTTTTTGTTTTTATGATTTATTGAAAGTAATTAAATTTGATGCTATATCTAATAAAAGGCTGGCCCAGGACTTTTTATGATGGCTTTGATCCATTATTGGTTTGACATATTTTAAGCTAACGGGTGCATATTGACCGAATTTCGCATTTCAAGAAGTGACGGATGAGTTTCCACCACCTAGCGCAGATGCCCTCAGTAACCTTTAGTCCATTAGTGACCTATAGCCTACACTTAATAACACATCTTCAGATTGGTCGATGAAAATAAATTTGTTCTAATTGAGCATGCATATATTACAAAAATACGATAGTACACCTATTCAAATCGAAAAAGATTTGTTTGCTTAGAAATGATAATTAGTTGAGCACAGACCACTGATGGATCACACCGCCAAGGCACGGTTCATCTGGCAAACATGCTCTGTATAACTAAGTTTACGAAAATAGGAATATAGCATTTTAAGCAGCACGATTATCCATAATTATCTAATAAATCTAAAAAATAGTTGCTGTGGTATACATAAGTCGTTTCAGTACATGCGGGTCGTGCCGGTCGTTGTTTTGGTAACAGGAGTACGGAGATTATTCCAAGGTTTCGCCTTCGGACGCGGTGTAAGCGCTACAACGACCTTCAACGTTTCCTGGTAGGTCACAATAAGGCTCAATAGACTTGCTGTACACAGTACCTAAACGAAATATTTTGTATATATGCCATTAATAATCGTGGAGTAAATGGAAGTTCTTTTGCAAAATGAATGGAATGGTACAATTAAAAATGGTGTTTTTGTATCACTTAAGTGGGAATGCAAATATCTGGGTGCAAGTACTCCGCCCAATTTTCTGATGTTTTTGATGATCCGCCGAGTATTGTTGATCATATTGTTTATGGATATTGGGCGGTGTTTACGGATCAAAAATCGAACAAAAATTAGAACCTGGAGCGAATGTTCCACAAAGCCACTAATGTGCAACGAAATTTTGGAATAAATATTGTCAACTTTACCAAATAAAAGTTTCGCCAATTTGGAGTTTTATTCTAAACAATTGGTAGTCGGTCTAAGCGAGTATTGTTATATCTCTAATGTATAAAGGTTTGGAACATAATAATTTCAAGTCTTTTTTAATTACCTGTTGGGCATTTGAAGTGATGGAGTCTCGCATATTCGCACACAAAGAAGCCAGTACAGTCTTTTGAATCATAAAATACTCTTTTTGGAACTTTAGCATCGCACACTATATGTTGGGAACTTCCACATCTCGTCTCATCAAGTTTATCCAATGCACAGCCGTCTCCACTGCAGTAGCATGTGTTTACTGCACTATCCCAACACATCCCATGTACAACACACTAAACAAAATGTATTGGAAAGTTAAAGCAATTAACCGGAATATACATTTTTATTTTGTTTACTAATGATGCCATCATGGTCGCTTCATTGATCAGAAAACGACCAAAACCCACGGCGTCTTAAACGCTCTGAAACGTTTGAATTCGCAAATTTTTACACGCGCTATCGGCACGCATTTTTCTATTTTCTGGTCAATTTCAAATCTTAGTAATTTTTAGACATTTTTTGTTCCACGGGCGTATTTCTAGTCTGTTTTACCCTGTTAAGCGGTTTTATCCAATGCTTTTTGTCTGTGGCGTCGATTTTAACGTTTTAAGTTACTCCGAAAATAGTTTGCCGGATTCCTTTTGATAAAATACAATAGTACTTTTAGGTATAGCCTTGTAGATACAGCTTTCAGGATAGTTCTAAACGTATTTCCTGCGTGTCGTAAGAGGCGACTAAGGGGAAACCAAGAAGTGGAAGATGATTATGCTATCGTCCGGGGCAGATACCACACTCTGTACTTTACCATAGCGGCTCAGTTTTGTTTGGGATGTTTTTCGCTCAGAGTGGAGTTGCTGGTATACTGGTAGAAACTCTTTGCTATTAGGTGACGGTTAGTCAGTTCCTTTTAGGCACTGCTTCCGGCTTTGCTCAGAGTGAATCTTAATAAAAAGTACTGTTATACTTACATCAGCTTGGCACTTGAAACCACCATCTGGACCACCGACTGTTTTTCCTTCGCAGATTCCTGCAAAAATAACAAATTCACACAATCAAGAACTTTACTCTCCCAATAATGGTAATTACGTCAATTGTATATTTCGAATATTTGAAGCCGACATGTATTTGATATTTGGGCTATTTTGAGCTGTTTAATGACCGTGCCTCGGAGGCGTGTTTCACCAAAAGCTCATAATTGCCCGACAAAGTCGATTTTTGTAGCTTTGTTTCGATGTCACCAAGTAAAATTATTTTACTGCATTTTTGCTACATCGAATTAATGTCTAATAACTAACAATTCAAACAAACATAATTCCCAAATAGATATGCTATGATTTGGAACGTTTGAAATGGATTGACGAATTGACTTCAGGTTTTAAAAAAATACATCTTGAATGACGATTTTAATCTTTTTGTACATGACTATTTCAAAAATTTTGGCACTCCTGATTGTGTAAAAGCCATCGTGAATAATACAGAAATTATTCCTTACCCATGGTTACAGTATTGAGCAGATATTTGATAAATTCTTCTGTAGTTTGTGGTTTGTTAGTTATATATATGTTTCCTCCTGTCTCTTGAGCTAAGGAATATACTGAATATTCTGGAGGATTGTAGTCACCTGTAAATCCAGATAATTACGATAAAACAAAAATTGAAATTAGAGAAGAGTAGAATAGTATGGGATTCAATTTTTATCCTGCGGGGGAGGGAAGCCGAGAATACAACTTAAACATATGGTAAATCACGATCTCTCGTGCGGAGACCAGTTCCGAATTGGGGTTGAAGGTTTGGCTTAACATTTTGCTTATTATTCTTGAAATCGACATGGTTCTAACACTTCTAAGAACAACAATTCATTTTTTGGTCGCGCTGATTCCGCGCAAGAAAAAGATGACCATTGGATATAATAATATAATTTCTTCAAGGAAATTTAAGTTCAAAATTTTTATTTTAAGAAATAAATTTGACAGTATTATAATCGAATCGGTGTAATTTAATGACGGATTCAATAATATAATTTTCCAAACCCAAACTTTTCAGTGTACTAATTTCATATTTATAAATAAATACTAGATGCTGTGCTCATTGAATGTTTGGTATATTTTTATTATGTGTCCTTAATTCACCATTACTCAATACTTCTTTGGGGATTAAAACTATTTTTTTCAACAACAAATTTATGACTTTATATGTTTAAATCAGAACATATAGTTAAAATAATTTTCACAGACGATTCCGTGGGTGGTACTCATACTCAGAGCCGGGTAATTTGATTCGGTGATTTGAATCGATTCGAAGCATAATTTATTCGAATCAATTGTGAATCGTTCATACGAACAAAAACGTGCAGAATGAATTAGAATTTTCATTTTTAACGATAAAATACTTTTTCGTTAAAATATAAAAATTGCTGCTCTTAGACATTGAGTGTGAATGGAAAATATACACTACAAACTATAGATTTGTAGATTTTCATTCCGGGGGAAATTTGGCTTCGATACGATTGGAGAAAATTATCGGATTTGATTTCCAAATGATTCGGTTTTACCCAGCCTTACCATGCCCTAGACAGAAATCGAGATTTGGTGGTTGTGCCTAAATAGGATATTAATTTCCCTTACTTATAGTCACATCCCGTTTTGACCGGGAATTATAAGTTGCAGTAACATGGTCAATGCAATAATTATGTTCAACAGTCATACAAGGTGAATGACATTCTCCACAGCATCCAGTCAAAATAGGAATAAAGATGCAGCCTGAAACAAAAGTAGGTTTTCATTGTAAAGCTTTTCTTATTGACAACAGCCTCAGGTGGAAAGATAACCGATACATGTATTATCAAGTATGGGTCACTGATGGATCGCGCCGTCAAGGCGTTCTCCATCTGTAACCAATGGTTGATAAATTAAAAATGAGGATTGTGGATTTCAAGCCCTGTGGGTGCGGTCTTTAGAATTTCCCCTACGTGAATCCTGCGTGTCCAATGAGTTAAAGGGTGCTATGGTTTTACCATCGCCCAGGGCATTATCACACCGTTTATTATCTAAGCGATTCAGTTCTATTCGGGATGTTTTCCGCTTAGAGTACATTTGCTTGTGCTAGCTTGTTATCTTATAAGTGGCCCATTGTTGACATTATTTCCAGCTTCACTGAGATTAAATTTCAATAAAAAGGTCCAGTTTGAGTCACTGCTGGATCGCTGCGTCGAGGCAACGTCCAACTGCAGCACATGCTTGAAACAAATAAATTTTAGGCTGAGATCTGTGTTCTAAGTATGGCGCACTGTTGACTCGTGACGTCACGACGCGGTCCATCACCAATCCATGCTTGACAAAATGGAATTTTTGATAAAAAGGAGAACTTTTTAAAATGACGACGTAATTTTCAGATTTATCTGAGTACGTCATAAAAAGCAATATATATCAGCGTAGAATAGTTTAAAAAAGGTTTTATACATATAGAAAATTTATGGCTTTGAGAATTATATAATACTAACATAAGCTATATCAAATAGGCTACGCATATTTTAATTTGTTGCTTTTAAATTTGTTGCTTACGATAAAGTTAGGGAGAAGGATTATGATCACCGTCACCGTTCTCAGTTCTACCGCTAAGGATGCATACACGTATAACATTTTTTGCCTGTATTTAAATAAAAGTTTGAATTCGAATTTATTATAAATTACGACTTTATTATACAGGAGCGAACGGGTGTGATTGTAGAAGTACGTTTGTAGTACATCTCACCAACGCTCCGGGCATATTCTACTCACCGTATTTTATAATATAGTTTAAGTTCTGTACGGAATGGATTTACCTTAAAGGCGCAGTTGTCGGTTTTTCAACATATATGCATATGCATATCAGTGGTTGCACATTTCCGTCCACCCAATTAGAAAAATTACCATCAAATACGTTTTGTCAAGCATGGGTCACTGATGAATTGCGCCTCTCAGGCGCAGTCCATCTGTGGCTCATGCTTAACAAAAAGATATTTTCTGATTGAGTTGATTCCGATCTTGCATTCAAAACATTTTAATCATCAAAAAATAAGTATTAACGCGAATCACCAGACCTTGATTACAAGGCGTTTTAGGTTATTAGATCAAGTTTTTAAGTTAACTACAAAGATTATATTCGGTTCCGTGTTAGATTCGATTTTGAAGCCGAGAACGTATGTATTCATGTCATACTTTAACTCACGTTTTTTTACAAAACTCTTGATAACTTTTAGAGCGCGCCATACATCTTTTGGTGAAGAATCGCTGAAGAAAAAGATTTTGCAGCCGCAGTTGTCTTCCGGTACAGCGTCAATTGCTCTCTAAAAATAAAGCAAAATTTTCCATATAAAAAAGAGTATTGAAATCAAATATTTATTGCAAAGATATATGACGATGACCTTAAACTCGAAAGCCAAATGATTTATCCTATCCCTATTCTAGGATATAAAAGATTAGGAGTGTACAAATTTTTCAACGAAAACGTCCGTCTCACCGTAAGTCCCAAAAATGCCATTTCCGGACAGTCCCAACCTCCTTTTGGTTCCAATGCAGCAACGGCGTCAATGGCAACAGAAATATTGGTCGTAGGACCAGCTTCAAGTTCGGCAGCTGAAAATAGAATCAAACCTTTTATTTCGACTGTTTGATTTTTGAGAAAGTGGCACTCGCAAGATATTGCAACATATTAATAACCGTTCTACGAGATTATATGCTAACGAAAATATGCCGTAAAACAAATAGATCGTGCTTACTTTCGAGGTAATTGCAGTAATTTTACTTGATGATATTTGTATACACGGTGACATGTAATATGCAATAAATTTACTGCTCATTTCCAGTACTTTCATATTTCCAATAGTTAAGACCGCCCTTTTTATGAAATGAATGCCAAGTATGGGTTGTTGATGGGACGTACCTTGGAGTTGCGTTCCATCACCAGTCCATGATTGGCCAAAAAGTCGATTTTTGTAGCTTTATTTCAATATCATCGAACAACATTACTGTCAAATAGCACTAAAATTACTGCACTTTTGTTACAGTGATAGAACTATAAAATACATTTTTTCAGACAATATGTCCTGTTGGCAGAACGCACAGCTAAGATAGACCACTCCGCCTAAACTGCGCTATCCAACATGTTTTAACAAAACGTCTCATTGGTTTTCACGCACGCTAGCATATGTATTTTAACGAATTGGATTATTTTCAATCAGTTTGTATGATGGTGACAAGAAGAGCTATTAAGGTTAACAACCCTATCCCCGCTTCAAACTACATTAATTTTTTAAATGAATCTCCGAATCTGATTCTATGTTGAGAATGATCATAGGATTTATTGAAATGGGTTGTAATGTTAATGTTTTGGTAAAAACTTTCAAATTATTTGTTAAATTTCAACGCATCCGAAGCAATTTTTGTTCAAAATTCTTTTCTAATTATATTGAATGACAGAAGTGAGAATTCGAATCATCCGATTCAACCTTATATACGTTGCGTGGTTTTTCGTTGGTTTAATTTTATCAGTTCGTTTTACGCAATGCATTTTGACGCAATCGTATAAGCGAAAAACACAGATAAAAAACACGCAACACAAGCGTGTATTGTGGCATTAACGTATAGTACATTTAGTACTTACTTGGATCGTTGAATGATGCCACAATCCAACCTCCTGTTGGTTCTTTGCCGCACCACGGACTTGTACCATCAATGCAATCCGTCAACCATTCTTTTACAGCGTCGATCTCTTTTTTCATTGACCCAGTTTCATCAACAACGAATCCTACGTACGATTTACCTAAAATTTCGAAAGATTGAATATGCAGGAAAGTTTCGGAGTTTTAGGTAAAAGTAACGAGTTTTCCCAGTATATCGAGTTTATTTTCAAGATACTTTTACATAGTTCCATCGATATCAGATTCACCTACTATAACTTATTCACCTAATATACCTAATTTTCAACTAAAATTAGGCAAATTTACGTGATTCGTTGATATCTTGCAATGGACTACCTATCCCTCCACCTTGTTTCCTTACAATCCTGGATCCGCGTGTGAGAGAATTCACAAGGATACACGAATGAGATAATATCAAGCTAATTAATATACAAAAATATCATGTTCTCATTCCACAGAAATATAAGTTTATTGTAAGCTTTCGTTAGAACATGGTCTAACTTCTTCAGACAAGATTAAAGTGATTACAGTTAAAGTTAAAGATTAAAGTTAATCTTGTCTGAAGAAGTTAGACTATGTTCTAACGAAAGCTTACAATAAACTTATATTTCTGTGGAATGAGAACATGATATTTTTGTAAAATTAGGCAGTTAGTACAGTAAACTAGATAAATCACTTATCATATTTTCATTATCAAAACGTTTTTGAAATAGACTAATCAAAAAAATCAACCTTCAAAAATAAGTCCTTAAATGCAATTAGACGACGCGGGGCGTAGAACTTGCCCAAGTGCAAGTTTTAATTGGTATCTACACGAGCGGTGCCCGGCTTGTTTGCTCAGTCGGTTAAGCGCGATCGTATTGTCTGGAAGATGGTTCGATGCTTGGCCGTTTCACCACCGAACGTGCCCTTCAGCAAGGCATTTCACGGGTAGCTGAAACTTAGAACAGACACACAGACACTACAAAGATCCGTGCCGGTTGTTGGGTATAAGATAGATTCACGGATAAGCCATACCAAATAATTTCAAAAATCAAAAAGAATATATATACGAAGGGTTGTGGTGCTAGCGATTTTCTTGGAATTGGTTTGCCTCAAAACCACTTGGGGATTCTCCATTCCAAACTACAATTAAAATAGCTTACCTTTTGAACTTGAGTCCGCTGTTGTGCTGAGACTTATTGTTGAATCTCTTACTGTCATTTGAATTTGGGAAGAGAAAAATTTAAGTGATAAAAAATTGCATTAGATTGCAAGATAAAAGAGAGATTCTACAACGTTTGGGTATGGAAAATATTTAAATGTTTTCTATAGACTGTCCGTGGAATTATTTACGTTTATCGTTATATTCACCGATGTGTTGATGGCTGGAATATTATGTGTATCTGCTATGTTCAAAATGCATTGCCGAGAAAAAGCGGCTCCCCCCCCCCCCCCCCCCCCCCCCCCAAAAAAAACGATTAGAACGGCCATTCATTTAACAAAGACCTACATAAAATATAAAACTTGAAACTGCGTCCTAACCAGAAAACAATTCATGTAAATTGAACCGCCCTTAATCGTCTAGATCTTCTTCGCCTCTTACAATGCAAAGTAAATACGGTAGGTGGGGCAATGCAGAAGCTCACATTTACAGGCCTCAAATGTGAAAAACTAGAACCTGGGCAAACTTACCTGTAGTTGTAGAAGCAGTAGTAGTTTTAGTATCATCACCAGAATCTATGAGATAAATATATATTTGATGTTGAAATTTGCTAGCTAATATGTCAAATCAGACGCAAATTATGAACCTTGAAAGGAAGATCACGATATTATTAATTGATGACGTCATATTGAAAGGCGCAGGCAAAAATTGTTCCCTCAAAGTAACTTTTTTATTAAATACCACGGCCGGATAACCCAAAGATCGACCCAGAAGCATGGATTTTTTAGGGCCCAAATTTACCTGATAAAGAGTATTTCAAAACCACAAAGCGACCGGCACCTTGTCCCCTTAATTAAGCTAATCTATCAAATTATGAGAATTTTAGACATTTCTTTTTCAAACCAATAAATTGAACATAACAAATAATAGTAACAGTTAATCGTGATATCTTGGTTTACCTGAATTACAAGCTGCTACATTGTGTCTATAATCACATTCGTTTTTATCAGTGTTGAAAACAAGATCATCAGGACATGGCATTTTGTAAGCAGTACCTATGATAGAAAATACACATTGAAATCAAATTATTAACGATATCTGAAGTTTAAATGTGAAATAACAAAAATATGTCGTTAATAATAGGTTACCATGAGAACATTGATAGAAATACCCATAACATCCATCATCAAGAATATAAAGATCTTCATGATCGTGTCCGTGACAATCTCCTGATAAAAAAACAATAATATTCTTAGAAAAAGTTGAAAGAGAAATACATTTTTTCAAGCCTTTGATGTCAATTTTCCCATTTCTCTAACTACTAAATCAATAAACTCGTCGAAAATTTCTTCCGGAAAAGTATGTGCCACAGATGGACCGTGCCTTGACGTCATGATCTATCTATGACTCATACTTGGCAATGCGTATCAATAATATTTTTTTCTGACAGGGACCCACGCTAATGAAACACATTGCAAATTTGCCCCAAATCTCAAAAATATAAATGTAGCACTAAAGAAATGGAACACATGCAATTAAAATAATGGGCAAAACGTTTACTGGCAAATATGTATTGTTACATATTGAAGATCAACTATTTTTCGATTCAAGTCAGCGTTGGGAAACAGGACGATTCAATGACAGAACTCCATTTGCACTCGAATCACCTTTTCGTTGAATTATCCCGTATCGGTTCAAAATGAAAACTAACGCAAATGTAGCTTGCACAAACGCGAAATGAGTCATTGGACTAGAACAATTTTATACTTTAGTCCATGAAAAGTACCAGAGTGAGTCATAGACGTACTCTTCGGTTTTAATAAATGTCGTTGGTTTTCCAAATCAAAAAATTTATTTTGTCAAACATGAGTCACAAATGGGCCGCGTCTTAGCAAAGCGATCCATCAGTGATCTAGGCATGACAAAACATGCTCAAACATGCTTATCCGACCGAATTGCATTTTTAGACTAATAAAGAGAAGCGATTTTGTTAAAATAAAACTATCATACAATGAAAATTAAAAGAAAATTATACCCGCTGATTCTGTCGTTGTTGTTGTTTTTGTTGTTGTCGTGTCATCTCCACCAGTATCTAATCCAAATGAAATAGCTTTTTATTTTGATCTATTTTTCTTGCTTCATGTATTCGTATGCATTTTCGCTAGTTCCACTATAGATTTTCCTAAATATTGCTAGTTTAATTTGGTCAGGACTCACTGTTCCATTAAGATTGGAAATCGTTTTTAATTAATTAAAAAAAATAATCTCTTCAAAACATTCTGGGCTGTGATTCAAATTATACTTTTAATGTTAATTTTGTTTTTAATTGTCGCTTAACCACCAACTCGTCTTTCCTCTCCCGCGATATGATGAAAAATGAAATGCTATCCTAAACCCCATATATATAATAATAAGCAATTGAGTAGAAAAGACAGTATTCAGCACTTTCAAATGTTTTTAGCAATCTAAAAGAATGATGTCTCAATCCATCTGTTTCTCAAACCACCAATCACAACTACTGGCTCCCCGACCCAATGAGAAAAGCATAGCGCGTTCCTTCAGTGACCCAAACTTAATAAACATTTTTTGAAGCAGAGACGTGAAAACGTTCCTAATGATTGAACCATTGGGATAAATGAACTTGCAGATGGTTAGAGATGATTAAAACACTGCAACAAAATGCACTAAAATTACAGTTTTTTGACAGGAATTAGGCGATATTAAAACAACTTTTCCGGTCGCGTGTGGACTGTAGATGGAACGCACCTCCAAGGTGCGGTCAATCAACATCCCATGCGTACGTCAATGCTCATCAACAAGAAGATTTCGAATTTTTGAAATACGCATATAATGCAAATAAGCAATGTACCCATGGCATTTTTGCCACAGTATAGTGTCATGGTGTAAATCAAGCGATGTGCACCATTGTGTATTTTAGAGAGAGAGATTCTAACATTTGTCAACCAGAAAACAAGATATATTAATAAAATAAAACAACCGACGTCTTCGAGACGGACCTGGAGGTAACGACCCGACCTTAGGGTCAGTTACCACCAAATGTGTATAAGCTTCAGATTGAAGAGAGGTTGAAGAATTATTATGCAGAATTAATGCAACATCAGTTTTATCGTTTTTGTTTCAATTATAAATTTATTATAATAAAATTTTTCAAACTTCTAATCCATTGAAATGTCATAAAAGTTTAAACAAACTACGTGAACCAGTTTATCTTGATCTTACTCAAGGTACTAGTCATACCTATTTTATTTTTCCTATAGTTCAAAAAATAAAAAAACGATCTTTCATAACTACAATTTTTTTAAAGTTTTCATGGTGAGTGTTGTTAAAGTAAGATTATCAGAAGTAACTTGAACATACCTGTATCACAAGCTGCTACATTGTGTGGATAATCACATTGTTTTTTAGCAGTGTTGAATACGAGTCCATCAGGACATGGCATTTTGTAAGCAGTACCTATAAAAAGACATATATTCAAATCAAACTATGCACAATGAAGTTCCGTGTGATGTTAAACCGAAACGTGTATTTAATAATTTACCATGAGAACATTGATAGAAATATCCATAGCATCCGTCATCAAGAATATAAAGATCTTCATGGTCGTGTCCATGACAATCTCCTGAAAATGCAAAATAATGAAAGGCCTGAAAGCGGAAAATTGAAAAATATTAACAGTTCATTCAATGATAAATACTCGTAAGACATTGCGCTACGAAACATACGTTGATACGTTGTTCGATCCAATTTGATGCTGAGATTACTCGAAGCTTCAAGCCTAAATGATTTATGGGGGATTCATTGCCTGCATTTTTTAGGTTTAATGTGCTATAAGGATACTTTAAGAAATTTCGACTGTATGTAGGTTATTCACGAATGCATAAACCATTTCATTTAAATGAATCACCATAATGCAACATTAGGCAATTGAACTGTCAAATCTATTGCATAAATTATACCTGCAGATTCTGCCGTGGTTGTTGTTTTCGCTGTTGTTGCAGTATCACCTCCATCACCTACATTATAAATGTTTTTCAAATATTGGCTTTTGAAAGAAAATTGCTGCAGTTTAATGTCGACAATTTTAGATAAAATTACCCTCTTTACTTTGGTCGACGACTCATTTATTTTCAAAATAATTTAACCTAGTTTCACTGATACCTTATTTACTTAATTAAACTATACCAAGCTCACTGTATGTAGTTCAACACAGTGAATTTCTTTGGTGAAAGAGGTAAATTTAATTCGTTTTCGACAAGGTACCTTCTTGAAAAATATTAGATACCAGAACCTGGTATAAAAACCTTGGTAAAGAATAGTTTCATTGTTAAAAAAATCTCAACAAAATACTCGCACGTTTCAATTTTAAATCTATAAAAATGGCATGGAATTATAGTCAAACCACGAGAATGGGTTTATCCTGTTTTTAATCAAGATATTACTTAGTTTTCAAAGTGAAACCAGGCAACCTAGTCATGCTTAACCTAGTTTTATGGTAAATTCATTTTCCTTCGTCTAGTAACAGAAAAAACTAGATTTGATCGCTACTATAGCTCGTGGTGATTGTTGTTGAAATAAGAATATGGAAAATAGTTTATAAATCTAACATTTGCCAGCCAGAAAACATGTTATATTAATAAAATAAATTAAACAAAACAACCGATGTCTTCGGGACGAACTGGAGGTAACGGCCCGAACTTATGGTCAGATACCTCCAAATGTGTATGAGCTTCAGTTTGAAGAATTATTATGCAGAATTAATGCAACATAAGTTTTATCGGTTTTTGTTTCAATTATAAATTTAATATAATATTTCCAACCTCTAATCTATTGAAATGCCATAAAAGTTTGAACAAATTACGATGAACCAGTTTATCTTGTTCTTACTCAAGGTACTAGTTATACTTTACCTATCATGATAATACATTTAATTGTTTTACCTGTAGTTCTATAAATGAAAAAACGATCTTTCATGACTACAATTTTTTAATGCTTTTATGGTGAGTGTTGTTAAAGTAAGATTATCAGAAGTAACTTGAACATACCTGTTCCGCAAGCTGCTACGTTGTGTGGATAATCACATTGGTTTTTAGCAGTGTTGAATACGAGTCCAACCGGACATGGCATTTTGTGAGCAGTACCTATAAAAAGACAGACATATATTCAAATCAAACTATGCACAATGAATTTCCCCATGATGTGAAATTCAAACATTTATTAGATAATTTACCATGAGAACATTGATAGAAATATCCATAACATCCTTCATCAAGAATATAAAGATCTTCATGGTCGTGTCCATGACAACCTCCTGAAAGTGCAAAAAACAAAGCCTTAGAATTTAAAAAAGAAACAGTTCATTCACAATAAATACTCGTAAGCCATGGCGCTACAAAACATGTGTTGACATTTATCGATCCAATTTGATGCAGAGATTACTCGAAGCTTCAAGCCTAAATGATTTATTGGGGATTCATTGCCTGCATTTTTTGGCTTCATTGTGCTATAATGATATTTTATGAAATTTCGACTGTATGAAGGTTATTCACAAATGCAAAAACCATTTAATATACATAAATCTCTATAATGCAACATTAGACAATTTAATTAACAAATCTATTGTATAAATTATACCTGTCGATTCCGTCGTTGTTGTTGTTTTCGCTGTTGTTGCAGTATCACCTCCATCCCCTACATCATAAATGTTTTTCAAATATCGGATTTTGAAAGAAAATTGCTGCAGTTTAATGTCGGCAATTTTAGATAAATTTTGCGTGTTTTCCTAGGTTGCTGACTCATTTATTTTCGAAATAATTTAACCTAGTTTTGCCGATATCTTATTTACCTAATTTAACTATACCAAGGTTTCCGTATATTGTTCAACACAGTGAATTTCTTTTATGAAAGAAGTGAATTTAATTAGTTTTTCGCAAGGTATCTTCTTGAAAAATATTCGATACCTAGAACCTGGTATAAAAAACTAGGCAAAGAATAGTTTCATTGTTAAAAAAATCTTAACAAAATACTCACACATTTCTATTTTCAAATCTATTGAAAATGCCATAGTAATATAGTCAAACTACGATGAACTAGTTTATCTTGTTTTTAACTAAGATATTACTTAGTCTTTAAAGTAAAACCAGGCAACCTAGTCATGCTTAACCTAGTTTTATGGTAAATTCATTTTCCTTCGTCTAGTTTAAAAAAAAATCAAGATGTCATCACTACTATAGCCCGTGATGATTGTTGTTGAAATAAGAATATGGAAAATAGTTTATAAATCCAACGATTGTCAACCAGAAAACATGATATATTAATAAAATAAATAAAACAAAAACAACCGATGTCTTTGGGACGAACTGGGAGGTAACGACCCGACCTTAGAATCAGTTACCACCAAATAAGTAAAAGCTTCAGTTTGAAAAATTATTATGCAGAAATATTGCTACATGAGGTTCATTGTTTTTGTTTCAATTATAAATTTATTATAATATTTCAAACTTCTAATCTATTGAAATACCATAAAAGTTTAAGCAAATTACGGTGAACCAGTTTGTCTTGTTCTTAGAAAAGGTACTAGTTATACTTTACCTATTAGGATAATGAAATTGTTTTATTTTACCTACAACTCAATAAATAAAAAAAACGATCTTTCATAACTACAATTTTTTTAAACCTTTTAGGGTGAGTGTTGTTAAATTAAGATTATCAGAAGTAACCTGAACATACCTGTTTCGCAAGCTGCTACATTGTGTGGATAATCACATTGATTTTTAGCAGTGTTGAATACGAGTCCAGCGGGACATGGCATTTTGTAAGCAGTACCTATGAAAAGACAGACATATATTCAAATCAAACTATGTACAATGAAGTTCATCATGATGTGAAACTCAAACATGTATTTAATAATTTACCATGAGAACATTGATAGAAATATCCATAACATCCTTCATCAAGAATATATAGATCTTCATGGTCGTGTCCATGACAACCTCCTGAAAGTGCAAAAAACAAAAGCCCTCTAATTTAAAAAAGAAACAGTTCATTTCACGATAAATACTCGTAAGCCATTGCGCTACAAAACATGTGTTGAAATTTATCGATCCAATTTGATGCAGAGATTACTCGAAAATTCAAGCCATAATGATTTATGGGGGATTCATTGCCTGCATTTTTGGCTTTATTGTGCCATAATGATATTTTATGAAATTTCGACTATATGAAGGTTATTCACGAATGCAAAAACAATTTAATATAAATAAATCACTATAATGCATCATTAGACAATTTAATTAACAAACCTATTGTATAAATAATACCTGTCGATTCCGTCGTTGTTGTTGTTTTCGCTGTTGTTGCAGTATCACCTCCATCCCCTACATCATAAAAGTTTTTCAAATATTAAATTTTGAAAGAAAATTGCTGCAGTTTAATGTCGGCAATTTTAGATAAATTTTGCGTGTTTTCCTAGGTTGCTGACTCATTTATTTTCAAAATAATTTAACCAGGTTTCGCTGATATCTTATTTACCTAATTTAACTATACCAAGGTTTCTGTATGTAGTTCAACACAGTGAATTTCTCTAGTAAAAGAAGTAAATTTAATTAGTTTTTCGCAAGGTATCTTTTTGAAAAATATTCGATACCTAGAACCTGGTATAAAAAACTAGGCAAAGAATAGGTTCATTGTTAAAAAAATCTTAACGAAATACTCGCACATTTCAATTTTCAAATCTATTGAAAATGCCACAGTAATATAGTCAAACTACGATGAACTAGTTTATCTTGTTTTTAACTAAGATTTTACTTAGTTTTCAAAGTGAAACCAGGCAACCTGGTCAAGCTCAACCTAGTTTTATAATAAATTCATTTTACTTCGTCTAGTTTAAGAAAAAAAATCAAGATGTCATCACTACTATAGCCCGTGATGATTGTTGTTGAAATAAGAATATGGAAAATAGTTTATAAATCCAACAATTGTCAACCAGAAAACATGATATATTAATAAAATAAATAAAACAAAAACAACCGATGTCTTTGGGACGGACTGGGAGGTAACGACCCGACCTTAGGATCAGTTACCACCAAATAAGTAAAAGCTTCAGTTTGAAAAATTGTTTTTGTTTCAATTATAAATTTAATATGATATTTCAAACTTCTAATCTATTGAAATTCCATAACAGTTTAAACAAATTACGTGAATCAGTTTATCTTGTTCTTACTCAAGGTACTAGTTATACTTTACCTATCATGATAATAAATTTATTTATTTTACCTCTTGTTCTATAACTAATAAAACGATCTTTCATAACTACAATTTTTTAATGCTTTTATGGTGAGTGTTGTTAAAGTAAGATTATCAGAAGTAACTTGAACATACCTGTTCCGCAAGCTGCTACATTGTGTGGATAATCACATTGTTTTTTAGCAGTGTTGAATACGAGTCCATCGGGGCATGGCATTTTGTAAGCAGTACCTATGAAAAGACAAATATTCAAATCAAACTATGCACAATGAAGTTCCTTGTGATGTTAAACTAAAACACTTAAATGTATTTAATAATTTACCATGAGAACATTGATAGAAATATCCATAGCATCCGTCATCAAGAATATAAAGATCTTCATGATCGTGTCCATGACAATCTCCTAAAAATTCGAAATAATAAAAAGTTCTAAAGGCAGAAAATTCAAAAAATAAACAGTTCATTCAACGATAAATACTCATAAGCTGTTGTGCTACGAAACATACGCTGACATTTAACGATGCAATTTGATGCAGAAATTATTCAAAGCTTCAAGCCTAAATGATTTATAAGGGTTTCATTGCCTGCATTTTTGATTTGATGTGCTATTTTGATATTTTAAGAAATTTCGACTGTATGTAGGTTATTTACGAGTTCATCAACCAGTTCATTTAAATAATTCACCATAATGCAAGTTTACACAATTGAATTGTCAAACCCATTGTATAAATTATACCTGCTGATTCTGCCGTGGTTGTTGTTTTCGCTGTTGTTGCAGTATCACCTCCATCACCTACATCATAAACGTTTTTCAAATATTGGTTTTTGAAAGAAAATTGCTGCAGTTTAATATCGGCAATTTTAGATAAATTGTCGTGTTTACTGAGGTTGCCGACTCATTTATTTTCAAAATAATTTAACCTAGTTTCACTGATACCTTATTTATTTAATTAAACTATACCAAGCTCTCTGTATGTAGTTCAACACAGAGAATTTCTTTGGTTAAAGAGGTAAATGTAATTAGTTTTCGTCAAGGTACCTTCTTAAAAAATATTAGATACTTCGAACCTGATATGAAATAAACTAGGGAAAGAATAGTTTCATTGTTAAAAAAATCTCAACAAAATACTCGCAAGTTTCAATTTTAAATCTATAAAAATGGCACGGAATTATAGTCAAACCACGAGAATGGGTTTATCTTGTTTTTAACTAAGGTATTACTTAGTTTTCAGTGAAACCAGACAACCGAGTCATGGTTGGTAAAGAATATGGGGAGTAGTTTATACATACCTGTACCACAAGCTGCTACATTGCGTGGATAATCACATTCATCTTTGGCGGTATTAAAAACGAGACCAGCAGGACATGGCATTTTGTAAGCAGTACCTATAAAAAGACAGACATATATTCTAATCAAACTATGTACAAGTTCCATTTCGATGTCAAACCAAAACATGTATTGATAAATTTACCATGAGAACATTGATAGAAATAACCGTAACATCCAGCATCAAGGATATAGAGATCTCCATGAACGTGTCCGTGACAATCTCCTGGAATTACGCAATAATAAAAGATTAAAAAGCTGAAACTTCAAGAAAAAATAACAGATCATTTCGATAACATATATTCGAGGATATTGTCCCACAAAATGGCGTTGGCGATTAATGGCCAGTTAATTGCAGATGATATTAAAGGCTCCAAATCGATATGATTCATTGGGAATCCATTAACTCCATTTATTGACTTTGATGTGCTGCATTCATTTTGAAATTTCGACTGTATGAAGGTTATTGGCGAATAAGAAAACCTACTCATTAAAGGAAACACTGTAATGAAATGTTGGACAATGGCATTGCATAAATTTAGTATGAACTATACCTGCAGATTCTGCCGTGGTTGTTGTTTTTGCTGTTGTAGTGGTGTCATCTCCACCGGTGTCTAAGGAAATGTTAAGTATACGTCATCAATGATTTGCATTTTTAGTTCTCGAAAGTAAACTCCTGTAGTTGATATTTTCATGTATATTTTTAAAGAAAGATTATCAGAAGTAAGTTAAACATACCTGTATCACAAGCTGCTACATTGTGTGGATAATCACATTGATCTTTAGCAGTGTTGAATACGAGTCCAGCCGGACATGGCATTTTGTAGGCAGTACCTATGAAAAAAAAGACATATATTCAAATCAAACTAGACACAATGAAGTTTCTTGTGATGTTAAACCAAAACATGTATTTAATAATTTACCATGAGAACATTGATAGTAATATCCATAGCATCCGTCATCAAGAATATAAAGATCTTCATGGTCGTGTCCATGACAATCTCCTTAAAATGCAAAATATTGAATTGAAAAAAAAAATTAAAAAATAAACAGTTCATTCAATGATAAATACTCGTAAGACATTGCGCTTCAAAACATGCGTTAAAATTTATCGATCCAATTTGATGCAGAGATCACTCGAAGCTTCAAGCCTAAATGATTCACGGGGGATTCATTGCTTGCATTTTTCCGGCTTTAATGTGCTGTATTGACTTTGAAATTTCGACAGTATGAAGGTTATTGGCGAATAAGAAAACCTACTCATTAAAGGAAACACTATAATGAAATGTTGGACAATGGCATTGCATAAATTCAGTATGAACTATACCTGCAGATTCTGCCGTGGTTGTTGTTTTTGCTGTTGTAGTGGCATCATCTCCACCAGTGTCTAAGGAAATAAATATATGTCATCAATAATTTTCATTTTCAGTTCTCGAAAGTAAACTCCTGTAGTTGATATTTTCATATAAGTTGTTAAAGCAAGATTATCAGAAGTAATTTAAATATACCTGTATCGCAAGCTGCTACATTGTGTGGATAATCACATTGATTTTTAGCAGTGTTGAATACGAGTCCAGCCGGACATGGCATTTTGTAGGCAGTACCTATAAAAAGACAGATATATATTCAAATCAAACTATGCACAATGAAGTTCCTTGTGATGTTAAACCAAAACATGTATTTAATAATTTACCATGAGAACATTGATAGAAATATCCATAGCAACCGTCATCAAGAATATAAAGATCTTCATGGCTGTGTCCATGACAATCTCCTGAAAATGCAAAAAATTAAATTAGTAAAAAAATTAAGAAATACACAGTTCATTCAATGATAAATACTCGTAAGACATTGCTTCAAAACATGCATTGAAATTTATCGATCCAATTTGATGCAGAGATCACTCGAAGCTTCAAGCCTAAATGATTCACGGGGAATTCATTGCTTGCATTTTTCTGGCTTTAATGTGCTGTATTGACTTTGAAATTTCGACAGTATGAAGGTTATTGGCGAATGAGAAAACCTACTCATTAAAGGAAACACTATAATAAAATGTTAGACAATGGCATTGCATAAATTTAGTACGAACTATACCTGCAGATTCTGCCGTGGTTGTTGTTTTTGCTGTTGTAGTGGTATCATCTCCACCGGTGTCTAAGGAAATGTTAAGTATACGTCATCAATGATTTGCATTTTTAGTTCTCGAAAGTAAACTCCTGTAGTTGATATTTTCATGTATATTTTTAAAGAAAGATTATCAGAAGTAAATTAAACATACCTGTACCACAAGCTGCTACATTGTGTGGATAATCACATTGATCTTTAGCAGTGTTGAATACGAGTCCAGCCGGACATGGCATTTTGTAGGCAGTACCTATGAAAAGACAGACATATATTCAAATCAAACTATGCACAATGAAGTTCCTTGTGATGTTAAACCAAAACACGTATTTAATAATTTACCATGAGAACATTGATAGAAATATCCATAGCATCCGTCATCAAGAATATAAAGATCTTCATGGCTGTGTCCATGACAATCTCCTGAAAATGCAAAATAATAAATTAAAAAAAAATTAAAAAATACACAGCTCATTCAATGATAAATACTCGTAAGACATTGCTACAGAACATGCGTTGAAATTTATCGATCCAATTTGATGCAGAGATCACTCGAAGCTTCAAGCCTAAATGATTCATGGGGGATTCATTGCTTGCATTTTTGGCTTTAATGTGCTGTATTGACTTTGAAATTTCGACTGTATGAAGGTTATTGGCGAATAAGAAACCTACACATTAAAGGAAACACTATGATGAAATGTTGGACAATGGCATTGCCTATGTTCAGTATGAACTATACCTGCAGATTCTGCCGTAGTTGTTGTTTTTGCTGTTGTAGTGGTATCATCTCCACCAGTGTCTAAGGAAATAAATATATGTGATCAATAATTTTCATTTTCAGTTCTCGAAAGTAAACTCCTGTAGTTGATATTTTCATGTAAGTTGTTAAAGCAAGATTATCAGAAGTGATTTAAACATACCTGTATCGCAAGCTGCTACATTGTGTGGATAATCACATTGATTTTTAGCAGTGTTGAATACGAGTCCAGCCGGACATGGCATTTTGTAGGCAGTACCTATAAAAAGACAGATATATATTCAAATCAAACTATGCACAATGAAGTTCCTTGTGATGTTAAACCAAAACATGCATTTAATAATTTACCATGAGAACATTGATAGAAATATCCATAGCAACCGTCATCAAGAATATAAAGATCTTCATGGCTGTGTCCATGACAATCTCCTGAAAATGCAAAATAATAAATTTAAAAAAAATTAAAAAATAAACAGTTTATTCACTGATAAATACTCGTAAGACATTGCTTCAAAACATGCGTCGAAATTTTTCGATTCAATTTGATGCAGAGATCACTCGAAGCTTCAAGCCTAAATGATTCATGGGGGATTCATTGCTTGCATTTTTGGCTTTAATGTGCTGTATTAACTTTGAAATTTCGACTGTATGAAGGTTATTGGCGAATAAGAAAACCTACTCATTAAAGGAAACACTATGATGAAATGTTGGACAATGGCATTGCCTAAATTCAGTATGAACTATACCTGCAGATTCTGCCGTAGTTGTTGTTTTTGCTGTTGTAGTGGTATCATCTCCACCAGTGTCTAAGGAAATAAATATATGTCATCAATAATTTTCATTTTCAGTTCTCGAAAGTAAACTCCTGTAGTTGATATTTTCATGTAAGTTGTTAAAGCAAGATTATCAGAAGTGGTTTAAACATACCTGTATCGCAAGCTGCTACATTGTGTGGATAA
Organism: Styela plicata; assembly: GCA_963675895.2. Taxonomy (NCBI): domain Eukaryota; kingdom Metazoa; phylum Chordata; class Ascidiacea; order Stolidobranchia; family Styelidae; genus Styela; species Styela plicata. The sequence continues at coordinate 13,083,612 of OZ023149.1, forward strand.
TCACATTGATTTTTAGCAGTGTTGAATACGAGTCCAGCCGGACATGGCATTTTGTAGGCAGTACCTATGAAAAGACAGACATATATTCAAATCAAACTATGCAATATGAAGTTCCTTGTGATGTTAAACCAAAACATGTATTTAATAATTTACCATGAGAACATTGATAGAAATATCCATAGCATCCGTCATCAAGAATATAAAGATCTTCATGATCGTGTCCATGACAATCTCCTGGAAATGCAAAAAAATAAATTTAAAAAAAAATTTAAAAATAAACAGTCCATTCAATGATAAATACTTGTAAGACATTGCGCTACAAAACATGCGTTGAAATTTATCGATCCAATTTGATGCAGAGATCACTCAAAGCTTCAAGCCTAAATGATTCATGGGGGATTCATTGCTTGCATTTTTTGGCTTTAATTTGCTGTATTGACTTTGAAATTTCGACAGTATGAAGGTTATTGACGAATAAGAAAACCTACTCATTAAAGGAAACACTATAATGAAATGTTGGACAATGGCATTGCATAAATTTAGTATGAACTATACCTGCAGATTCTGCCGTGGTTGTTGTTTTTGCTGTTGTAGTGGTGTCATCTCCACCGGTGTCTAAGGAAATGTTAAGTATACGTCATCAATGATTTGCATTTTTAGTTCTCGAAAGTAAACTCCTGTAGTTGATATTTTCATGTACATTTTTAAAGAAAGATTATCAGAAGTAAGTTAAACATACCTGTACCACAAGCTGCTACATTATGTGGATAATCACATTGATCTTTAGCAGTGTTGAATACGAGTCCAGCCGGACATGGCATTTTGTAGGCAGTACCTATGAAAAGACAGACATATATTCAAATCAAACTATGCACAATGAAGTTCCTTGTGATGTTAAACCAAAACATGTATTTAATAATTTACCATGAGAACATTGATAGAAATATCCATAGCATCCGTCATCAAGAATATAAAGATCTTCATGATCGTGTCCATGACAATCTCCTGAAAATGCAAAATATTAAATTTAAAAAAAAATTAAAAAATAAACAGTCCATTCAATGATAAATACTCGTAAGACATTGCTACAAAACATGCGTTGAAATTTATCGATCCAATTTGATGCAGAGATCACTCGAAGCTTCAATCCTAAATGATTCATGGGGGATTCATTGCTTGCATTTTTTGGCTTTAATGTGCTGTATTGACTTTGAAATTTCGACTGTATGAAGGTTATTGGCGAATAAGAAAACCTACTCATTAAAGGAAACACTATAATGAAACGTTGGACAATGACATTGCATAAATTCAGTATGAACTATACCTGCAGATTCTGCCGTAGTTGTTGTTTTTGCTGTTGTAGTGGTATCATCTCCACCAGTGTCTAAGGAAATAAATATATGTCATCAATAATTTTCATTTTCAGTTCTCGAAAGTAAACTCCTGTAGTTGATATTTTCATGTAAGTTGTTAAAGCAAGATTATCAGAAGTGATTTAAACATACCTGTATCGCAAGCTGCTACATTGTGTGGATAATCACATTGATCTTTAGCAGTGTTGAATACGAGTCCAGCCGGACATGGCATTTTGTAGGCAGTACCTATGAAAAGACAGACATATATTCAAATCAAACTATGCAGTATGAAGTTCCTTGTGATGTTAAACCAAAACATGTATTTAATAATTTACCATGAGAACATTGATAGAAATATCCATAGCATCCGTCATCAAGAATATAAAGATCTTCATGGCTGTGTCCATGACAATCTCCTGAAAATGCGAAATAATAAATTAAAAAAAAATTAAAAAATACACAGCTCATTCAATGATAAATACTCGTAAGACATTGCTACAGAACATGCGTTGAAATTGATCGCTCCAATTTGATGCAGAGATCACTCGAAGCTTCAATCCTAAATGATTCATGGGGGATTCATTGCTTCAATTTTTTGACTTTAATGTGCTGTATTGACTTTGAAATTTCGACTGTATGAAGGTTATTGGCGAATAAGAAAACCTACTCATTAAAGGAAACACTATATTGAAATGTTGGACAATGGCATTGCATAAATTCATTATGAACTATACCTGCAGATTCTGACGTGGTTGTTGTTTTTGCTGTTGTAGTGGTATCATCTCCACCGGTGTCTAGGGAAATAAATATATGTCATCAATGATTTTCATTTTCAGTTCTCGAAAGTAAACTCCTGTAGTTGATATTTTCATGTAAGTTGTTAAAGCAAGGTTATAAGAAGTGAGTTAAACATACCTGTATCGCAAGCTGCTACATTGTGTGGATAATCACATTGATATTTAGCAGTGTTGAATACGAGTCCAGCGGGACATGGCATTTTATAAGCAGTACCTATAAAAGAATATACAGTTACATCAAGCTATTATAAGCGAGGAAGTTAATATGCATATATGCAACTAAAACACGTAGCTGATTATTTACCATGAGAACATTGATAGAAATATTCATAACATCCATCATCAGGAATATAAAGATCTTCATGATTATGTCCGTGACAATCAACTAAAACGGCAAAAAATATAAGCTTCAGAAAAATCCAGAAAATAGAATGCTGGTCTGATCAAAACATGGCGGTTTTGAATTTTGGAAATATGCAATTATAGATATCAACAATAAATTTTCTACACGTTTGTCACAGCTTACGCGTATGCGTATGTCGTATTTTAATATAAACCGGCGTTTTAGCCTTGTGCGACGTTGTGCATGCTTTTATTTACGTTTACCAACGAAAACCAATGCTAACGCAAATTGTTCTTTTTGCAGTTGAAACTTAACACAGTAAATGCATGGGTAAGACAACTTCACGTGTATTAGGACCTTCGCTGAAATTAAAGTTTTATATTAACTACCTGCTGATTCTCTCGTTGTTGTTCCTGCTGTTGTTGTATCATCTCCGCCAGTATCTATTATCAAATTGAAATCGTCCTCATAATTTAATTGTCGAAGCACAAGAATAGCAAACTGGAAAAAACATCTAACAAAATCTAGCTGAACGTTCACAAAATGTATACGAACGTGTGAATCCGAAATGTATATACGCTAACAAACCTCATAAGTGCAGAAGTGCAGAAATTTCAAAACCCCAAAAATACTTATGGTATATCATTAAAATTAGTCAACAACATTTACGGAAAACGCATATCTTCATCATCAAATGTTGGAAACTCTAAAATCAAATGCAGCCTCAAGCTTCTTTAAAATGGCCATGAGTAGTTGGAAATTTTGCATGTCTTTTGGGAAAACTTGTATATTTGGTTCACACATATTGACAATGCAGTGTTAATACCAAAAAACTTACAGCCTGGACATGCTGGTATAGCAGCAGGCCAATCGCATTCCTGTGTCGGTTCGTTAAAAGCAAGACCAGCTGGGCATGGCATATAGACGGCAGTTCCTGTAATAAAACAGATAAAAGTTGAGGCATGCTGCAATATCGTTGCAATCTGGTATATTCGAAGATATGCTGATTGTTCTGTCGAGATAAACAAACGATTTTTTGTTTTTGATGTTTTGATGACGGATGTTTTGCTTTTGCTAATCATTTGCCAAAAAATCTTAAACTAGAAAATTTCTATTTTTAACATCAGGAATAGAAATCGATTATTTCATTCGAACCACGTGGAATATATTTGAGCCTGCCAAGCCAGACAATATAAGCTTGTATAAAATTTCCAAACGCTTCACAGTTTACGCTTGTTTTTTAGAAACTTATGAAGTTTTGTTTTTCATATTTCACATCGCTGCAGAATTGGAATATTTTGTGAATTAAAATGTGAATTAAAAAACGAATCGAATGTTGTAACTTACCATGAACGCATTGATAGAAAAAATTATAGCATCCATCATCAGGAATATAAAGATCTCCATGTACATGGCCGTGACAATCGCCGGAATCTAAACATAAAAATATATTTAGAACAATGTCGGGATCATGAATCCTCATATCTTTATAATATATTTTCCCAACTTTAAAACAAAAAGATTTTAAAGTAAATTTAATTTTTTCACTATAGAATTTGCCAACGAATGGAACAATTTTGAAGTGACCTAATTCTATATCTAGAGTATATCTCCTCAACCATTCTGTTCTATCACTCTCCTATACTTGGCAAAGCAGATTTGAGAAGTAGCCTACTCAATGTGCACCAGTATTTCAAAACACTGGACATGTTTTTGCGTTTATTACGCTTAAAGTAAAGCGAATACTTATTGGCATGAACAAGATTCGCGTAAACACCACACGAATGCCCATTCAAATGACTGCGGTATGTCATAAAAATCCTTTTTCACATTAATAATTTATCATTTAATTAATTTATGTGATATTAGGTTTTGTTAATAACGTACAAAAATATGAGCATATTTAACATTCGATTATTCACATAATATATCTCCGAATCCAAAAAAATTTAACATAATTCGTGTTTGCAATATAATCGAAAAGATGTATTTTTTCTCTCCCTCTTTCTTTCGGGGTTCTATTTCTTATTTATATAGCTATGTGCGTGTAAGTGTATGTGTGTGTAATCTAGAGTGAATTTAATATGGCTGAAACAATAGGCACAGTTATTTAAAAAAAACTTCAAAATGGCTTACCAACTACACATGCTGGTACGCTCGCTGGCCAGTTACAATTGCCAGTTGAACTATCAAAAACCAGTCCCTCTGGACATTGTCTTTCCACTGGTTCACCTACCAAAATGTAAAAGATATGTAAAAAAGCTTATATAAGGGACAGTGACCGTAAGTTTGAACTTCCAGTCAAATCCGGATCATTTGGAATTCGAAGGTGATCGAAATCATTTCCTCGAATCGGATCGAATCACGAGTTCGATGTCAATAACAAATATCTCGTTTTCACAATTTCAACTTGTCTTCATTGTGAAAATCGAGAAATTTATACTTTATATTCTATTATATTCCGTTCACACTTCATGTCTAAGAGCAGCAATTTTCATATTTCAGGGAAAAAATATGATCGATTTGAATATATTGTGCTTCGAATCGATTTGAATCACCGAATCGAATTGCCCGGCCCTACCTAGGATAGGCAAGTGATTCGAAAGAGTCCTTGGTATGGTTTGAAATATTTCTATTATGTCCTAATTAAAATTCACTCTCACTAAAGGTGAAACTATCACGAATATGGAAAAAATACATTAATATGAAAAGGCAGCATCATGTTCATAGTGGGCCTATAGAACAATGTATTTCAATTTGATCAAACTAAACCCAAAAATGACGGGTTCTTATTAACGAAGATAAAGGGGCATATTTATGAATGCGTGCTGGGTATACGGCCACCATAATGAGAGTAAAAACTTAGAACTTCAAAAAAAATTATTTACACTGACTCAAATAAATCTAAGTCAAATATCTAATCACTTGTTTTATCTCACCGTGGATAATATTGTTTTGCTTGACATAGGTCACAGATAGGCCGCGCCTCCACGGCGCGGTTTTACCTTTTAATGATATTCATCATTTTTTAATGAAGCCAAACACTTACCGTGAACGCATTGGAAATAGAATGAATAACACCCATCGTCAGGAATGAAAAGACCATCTCCATCTGTACAGGATCCTGTATTATGCAATGAAAATATTAGTACTCAAATCGCCAACAGAATTTCTAAACTGCTTCGGAAAATTGTCCTAATTGGGTAGAATAACTTTTATACGAAAAGCAATAATCCAGTTTTTATACTTAAAGTCAAGCACTCTGCATGCAAAGGCCCTTTTTACAGAAATATATAAAATCAAGTAAAGCACGAATAAAATTTAATAATATTCCTCTGGCAACAAAAAATGAATGTCATAAGTCATACGTTAGATGTCGCTGTAGGATCTGCAAATTTTGATACTCATCTTCGTTACTATGCCAACGAAATCAACATTATAACGTAACCGCACCTCTGTTTACAAAGAGGTGTAACGTAAATTAGTGTAAAGCGAATCCGACCTAATTCAAAGTTGAGTTAATCCAAACGTTACAGGTTACAACTAGGATATGTCTATCTTTGATTTTTGATTTTGAAGTAACTTCAACTCACCAATAACATATCAACGCAATACATACTGAAACAGGTCTAACAACAGGTTTGGTTCATCAGTTTTAACACATTGTAATTGCCTTGATTATATGGATGTAACTGCGCAAAAACGTTTATTAGAGAGGCGAAATTATAACAGAAGAGAATTTGACGTTAATTTAGTTGAAATGAAATACGTTAATGTATAAAAAGGACATTTTGTTTTCTCACTACTGCGCATTAAGTTAATGCCTCGTGCTTAGTAAAAAAAGTTTACATAAAAATTGATGTCAATCAAAATGCCGATTTTCTCAAGCACAAGTCACAGATGGACCATGCCTGAACGGCACGATCCATCAGTGACTCATACTTGACTAAATATTTTTGTCAAAGTGTTTCTGACTGTGGTGGGCTAGGACTACCATAAAATAACATACCGCTGCATGCCTCATTGTCTCGAGGATGAATACAAACTCCCTCATCGGTGCCGAACACCGTTCCTGGAGCGCAAGGTCTTTGTAATGATGCACCTGGAAATTAAAAATTTCAATTGTCATTATTTAACTTTTTTTCTTTATATTCGGGTATAGAATTAAAACCTTTCAATAAAAAAGTGACACCATTGATATACAATAACAATAAAAATAACAAAGTCTTACCATGTACACATTCATAATAGTAAGGAAAGCATCCCTCCGTGTAAAGGAACAAATGCCCTTCGGGGTAGGTCCCATCTGCACAAGGGTCGGTTGGTGCACCTTTAATAAAAAAAAAAAAAAATAATAAGGATTTTTTTCAAAATCTCAATTCAACTTTTTTCTTTTTTTCATCCATTCCATGTTAAACCCTATGAACAAAAAAATATTTTTGATTTATTTCACTTTGCAATTTCAAAATTCGAAACTGTCCTGCTGATGAGATTTCTCCTATGTATGAGCTATTGAATAATGCACCTCGGCGACGCGTATATCATCATCAAATAGTTGGACGAGATAGTTACATTCATATTTTATTTCAGTATCACAAAGTAAAAATTCAGGTAAACACAAATAATTTTTACCGCGTTTTTGTTGTAGTGTACATCACTCAATACTGTGTATACTTAAAATGCATTCTTACCTGAACATGCGGGAGTAGAGGATGGATGGTTGCAGATTTGATATCTTGCGTCAAAAACGGTTCCTGGGCCACATGGTCTCTGCGTTGTTACACCTGACGGTAAAATAACAAAAACTAAGACATCCACAATAGATCAGAGATATCGTTTTGTCTGCGAAGCGCGATCCATGAGTGACTCATATATGACTTTACTAATTTTTAAGAGTTAATGATATGCCTGATTTTCAGGCATGCTCACTGAGAGTGACTATATGATGAATTCACAGAGGAAAATGATGACACAGAACTGTTGTTAGAAATTTATTTTTAACCATGTGATAAGATAAAAACAGTACAGAATTCGCGCTGGAGTGGACGGGAAATTTCAAAAAAAGATATTTCACGGCCGGAAATTGGCTAAATACAAAAATAACTACTGCGCGCCGAAGGCGCAGAAAATATTTTGGAAACCGCAACTTTTGGGGACACCTAAAAAGTCATTCTGCAATTTTTCGATTGGCACGGGGAAAGATTGGACAAATTAGAGATAACGCACATACAACCTGGAAATTATATACTTTGTCAAACAAATGCGACCAATTTGACCTCGCCTCAATCGAGCAAGCCGTCTTATTTGGATTCACCCATTCTGAGCATAAGAAAGGTAGCTCCTCTCTTGAAAGTGGGGAGAGTTTAAAACTATTTTAATTCTGACATCATGAACGCTATTGTTCCGAATATTCTGAAAATTTATTGCGACGCTATAAAAAATTTCGAGGACAATGTTATTTATTTAATACGTTATACTGAACTGAAAAAGTTTTGTAACTCGAAATGTGATGTAATATACGCACCATGAACACATTGATAATAGTAGGGATAGCATCCGTCATCGAATAAAAACATCTCGCCATCTGATCGAGATCCATCTTGACAAGGGTCTGCAGAAGTGCCTAAAACAGTTGTAATTTTAAAAAATCGCAATCATAAAAGTATTGAATACTTTTTGCCTTATGGCATTGAAATTAAATTAGTCAAACTTAGTTTATCAATCATGCGCCACAGATAGCACGCGCATTGAAAGCGCGATTCATCTGTGACTCATGATGGATAAAAAAGGCTGCCTTCACATGTGGTGAATGAGTCAAAAATCGTGTTTGCCATGTTGTGGTAAGCTCGATGGTGATAAAGTAAGCAAACGTGGGAGCGTTTGACTTGAGGAATCGTGTCAATATTATCACAATTCGCGCGTACGCACAACGCTTCTCATTTCCCAAGTTATAACTAGTTACCCGACTAACACACTTTGACAAATGCGCACTAAATTTACAGTTCATTTACAATAATTTGATATTTCTATAAATCAAAAACGTTCTTGTTGATGATATGATTGCCAAGTATCGGCTGTTTATGGACGCACCTTGGCGGTGCGTTACATCAACAATCCATAATTAGCCAAGAAAGTCGGATTTTGTAGCTTCATTGCAATATCACCGAGTAAAATTATCGGCCAAAAAAGGTAATTCTACTGCAGTTTTGTTACAGTACAGTACGAATGTTAAACACGAAATTTAGAATAGTTTGATTCCTCCGTGAAAATTGTCACCGCTTCATCGATTAGCCGTTATATTTCAGCTCTTTCTTTTTCTTGGGGATGAGCACGTTATACGTCGTGTACTAAATTAACAGAAGGCGCACGTGGAATACACGCAAGCTCATTTCGCATCTAGTAGGCAAATTTGTTTACAAGCTCGACATCTCATATCCTTTGTGCATTTAAACACGATGTTGTTTTTATATCTAAAATATTTCATCTTCATCAAGTCATGCTAAGTAATGATTTGGTTTTTAGAATTAAATCGTTTTGGTTAAGCTGAGTAACCGACCGTGTTACCAGAGAGATCACGTTTCAACATTATGAAGAAATAAATAAATAAACAAAATATATTTGCTAAATAGAGATAGATCGCATTAGCACGCACGATGACGGGCCTACGTTGTTAACATACTTATAATTACGTATTCGCTTTTTGTTCTAAACATGAATTACAGGATATAATCTTATGGGTATTTCATGAATACGTGAGAGAAAATATCGTGGATTTGTGTACCCAGACCCACTTTCGTACATCATTCACGTCTATCCACTGTTTCGCAAGAACTAGATAAAACGTTTAGGGCATACATAGTCTTGTACGTGTACTACAAGTTGTAAAACACGAATCCCTTCGAATTCGAATCGAATGATATGATTTTTACCATTAGAATAACCTGGTATTAATATCAAGGAATGTGCATGCCCTTATTTATCAAAATACAAACAAACTACAGATGGTATGTTAAATGTCATGTATGTAATTCATACTTCATCTAAAATACAACGAACAAATTGGACTAAAATCAAAAATACATTGTCGGTAACATCTTAACAACTTTATACATTTTGTAAATGACCGACTAAGAGCCTTTTTCAGATAATTTATGCTCTCTAGCTATTCGAATCATCAAATTGAATAGTACAGATGCAGAATGAAAAAGGTCAACTCGTATTTTTGCCGTTCCTACCCTCCAGGTTAATAGCACTATTTATCTTTTTATCTAGTGTTGGTAGACACACAAAACAGAAAAATTGAAAAAAAATCTAACTTTTTCCGTTAACTAGCACCAACCCCGCAAGGAACAGGGCAACTTTGAAAAGCATTTCTTTTCTTGTAGTTTCTTGGCCCCAACGCCTATGATAATACTTTAAATATTTTTCTTCTTCTTCGAAATTTCCGATCGCCTGTTTCTGAATCGTGTGTGGTCTTATCGTTCCTCGCCTCAATTTATATAAAATTCCTTTTTTGCGTCAATTTTTATTACCGGATTTTATCAAACCACCGTGACCTGTTCTACATATCTTACATATAATTCACAAATATAATACCAACTGTGCAAAGAGTAATATTTATCGGAAATTTTCAACTATTAAAGTTTTAAAAACTAATATAATCGTAAAAATTTCTAATACAAAGTCAGGTGACTTCTACACGATACATTTTAACATGGGATTTGGTTGAACCGCGCTCTCGTGGCACGGTCCAAACAAAACTCATGTTAATAAAATGTGCACCTTTATCAGTGACAAACGCTTGCGGAATCCCAAAGCCATTAAGATGTCGTATCTTTTGTACTGTGTTTACTAAGGCGTTACTTGTTGATAGTGATTGCCTTCTGTCAATAACAAACAAGTTCCGGCTACGACTGGACTATAATAATTCTATCCACGGCGTCATAAATGTTTATAACTTACTAAAATGGATATGGTTATTTTGGTGCAACGTGAGCGAAATTCGGTCGTAAGATTTACATCTTAGACGCATAGTTTATTTGTATTTTTTCAGTTGCCTGTCTGCAAACCTCGCCACAAAAATATTATGAAATGTCCTCATTTTGACCCGTTAGGAAATATTTAGTACATTCCCAATAGATAGGCAGCGAACTAGAATCATTAGAAAAGATATATTTGGATTCTATACTAAACCTCTAAATAAAATTGAGGGCGCCATCAGTCATAAGGTTTTTATATAAATCGTGATTTGGATTGATTGTTATTCGACCGATGACTCGTAAAACTGTTACATTACGTTCATATATTTAGAAATACGTGTTTAATGGAAAAATGTTGAGGTGTATCCCAATTCCGGTGCTGCTGAGGCGCGATCTATTTGTGAATCGTGTTCGGATCATTATTCCAAAACTTGACAAAATGTACTTCGATACTTTTGGCGTTGAGCCTTATTGCAGGCTGGAGATCTTGGGTTCAATTCCTAGCAAGTCCTAGTAGTCGATCCATGACACCGATTCAACTTCCCATCAACTTTCTTCAATAATCTCATTATAAAGATTATTTTTAAATATTCGACCCCCCTTTAGAAACAATACAGCCTATGCGTTTATTTAACATGGAACTTTTGTCATCATAAGTAAGACAAGTAATATTAGACTAACTGGTCAACTTCCATCAACGGCTTTCATTATAATGTATTCTTTATTTAATTGTAATTCGCTTTAATCAACGCCGGATTAATTCATTTTTGCGAGATTGATATATCAATATTTTACAAGAATTAGTAGACAATAATTGAATTGTCTGTCTTAGTTATGTAGGAGTGGGCGAAACCGAAATTATTTGGAATTAGAGTCAGATTCGATAATTTTTTCGAATTGAATTCCATATCAATAACAAATATGTCGTTTATATTCTTATACATTGTCTCCGAGATGAAAAACCAGAAAATTATGGCCATCAATTATTAATATTAGCATAAACAGACTTAACGGAATTGCACTTTCAATTCACACTCCATGGGTAAGTTCAAGAACTTTTATATTTTAACGACATAATGGTTAAATTCGACCAAAATCATTTTTGCTAAAAAATGAAAATCCCACTTTATTTATAGCAATTTTTTGTTACTATGAACGATTCACGAATAATTCGAATAAATTTAGATTCGGATCGATTCGAATGACCGAATCAAATAGTCCAGCCCTAGCCATATGTCAGATCATATTAATTTGCCGCAACCTCATTCAGCGATAAAAATAGAATAGCGCAGCACAAGTTAATTCTCATTATTTTTGTATTGTATTTTATTACAAAATTGTCGCATTAAAATAATGCAAGTTGATTCTTTATTTTTCTCACACTTTTATCGGTCACCAAAATTCACAACGTAATAAGACATTTGAAATTTCCGTGTCATAGTTTTGTCTTTACTCTGACATTTTTTCTCGCAGAAAACAGATAGACAAAGTTGGAGTTCTAGTGCACGTACACACATATGAGTGATTTATGTTATTGACACACTCCGACTCACGCCACAACCCATTAAGTCATTATTCCATAGATGAGGTTTTATAACTTTATAAGTGTCTTAAATTTTGACGTTTTGAAATGATTTTGATTCATTGCAGGTTATTATATAACTTTTATATATTTGGTTTTGTCAAATCTTAAGATAATGTTTTACCATCTTAGTTTTCTCTATCTAAAGATTAGGAATAAAGCTGTGGCACATACCTAAAAAAACATTCAGACACCTATCATGGAGGGTAAAGTGTATCGAATTCAAGGGAATCTGCGGAATATGGAATGGAACACAAGTCTATTGGATTTGGGCCTTTTGCTACTGCGCATAACTCTCCTTTTCATCGTTCAATTTATTGCATCGTATTAGCTGGCGTTTCCAACTCATTTTGTCACAGGTTTTCCAATATATTACAAAAATTGGACATTTTGGTAGCAGGATATTAAACCGAAGTACGTGACCTCTGATCAGAGTTTAGAATGCATTGGGTTTGACGAAATTATAGCAATATTTATAGTAATATGGATCGTTTTTAATTAACCAGTCCTTTTCACTTACAGAAAAGGTCGAATATTCGTAAAATAATAATATATCTATACGATATTATTGATGATAATATATTGCTGCATTGTTTTCCACTTAGAAAAAGTCCACATGATAGCTTTCTCTATGATATTATTTTTATCTTTTTTTGCAGTGAATTTATTTGAGTGAATCACCATGATCACCGTGAATCACCATGGCCCAGCCAGCGGCTATACTTATAATATTATGAAATTCGCTTTTGGGGTATAGGATTTGTTTTACAAATCAGGTACCCTAGAAAATAAAAATTTGTCCTGTTTTACCAGAGGCATATATATGTCGCAGCCAAAACCCCTATTGGAATTTTCTTTGCACGAAATAATTTCACTAAATTAACAAAAATAACGCGATGAATTGTACGTATACAATATAGTTTTAAACTTCTGCCATGACTTTTGCCATGTCATCGCTCTTGAAATACACAGAAGATAATATCAAAGTTCAGTTCTAGTGCAAGTACACACATATTAGTGAATCATGTTATTTGTAGACTTTGAGTTACGCAACAACCCATCTGGCCATTATTCCATAAACATATTTTTACAACTTTATAAGTGTCATAAATTTTGACGTTTTACTATGATTTTGCTTCATTGCAGGTTATTACATGAATTATATGAACTTGGTTTTGGGAAATCCCAAAATGAAGTTCATTTTATATGGGAGGTTTGAGAGAAAATGAAAGACAGGATGTGGGGTACATTGCACAATCGAAACTTAATCGGTGTAGCAAATGCCATATACTGCAAAATGGTGCAGTAAAATTAAAGTTTTTTGAAAGTCATTTTCATGGATAATATTGAAATAAAGTTACAAAATCCATTTTTGGCAAATTATGAACTGTTGATGGAACACACCGCCAAGGTGTGTCCATCAACAGTCCATAATTTGCGTTCTCCTCTTTCAACAAGACGGAATTTCGGAAAAATGTAAATACTGGAAATGATCCGTTTTGACTAAATTTTCCATATTTCCAGATCAACAATTTTTTTATGGGTAAGGTCGAAACCAGGGTTAAAAGTTCAATGAAGCCAACCAAAAAACAAGCTCGTTAATTGTGTTTACTGCATTTCAAGACATCGTTGTGACATATTTACCAACTTTTTACCGCATTTTCTTGCCTACTGTATGTTATAAATCTCATGATACTAATGGAGATTTTATGATGTTGGAATAAAACTGCCGGACGCTTGTATGAAGTCTGTCTAAATGTTTGGATTTTTGCATTCATTTAATATAAATAAAAAAATAATTGACGATGAATACGATACCATTCGCAGACTAATACAATGGAATTGAATTGCTTCTTCTCAATGAATGATATCAATATATTATGTCACAGATAGCAATTGTAATATCCAACGTGGTAGAAAGATTCGCGCATAACTTATGGGCAAACCAGAAGAAAATTTATCAGGTATTTTCGGAATGAAAAACTCAGAATAAAAAATAATTTGTCAATATCCTTTTTTAGTCTTTCCAAAATGTGACCACCGAAGTACTCTGATCAGCCTTAAAGCAGAATTTTTGTTCAAAAACTCTAACAAAGTATATAAATATATATATTCAGTTTGTTTTGAAATATGTTACAAGTGATTATGGAGTATCTACCAATTTAAAACTTATTTTCTTTTCTAAAACGAAACAGAGTTCGGAAATTACCATAGTACATAATCATATTTTGGCGTCGAAACTAGAGGAGACATAAAATAATTTTGCTTGATTTTTTTTATTTTACACGACATAAATTGAAATTCGGGTCCAAATCGAGTCTATGTCAGGCAAACATAGCAACCACCTCCGTTATCCTCAAGCTGCCGTGTTAGAAAAATATTGCCGAAACGTCTTTTGTAAAGTATGACTCGCTGATGTTGTCTACATCACATTGGCCGAAACTTCCTATTTGACTTCTCCCCATGGGGTCACGTGACCAATTCAACTCGCCTTGTGTACAATTATTCACAACTGCCAAACGATTGGCCAACGAATGTTTAAATTAATGAACCATAATATAAAGTTTTAGCAGATAAAATTCACGTACGCACAAAATTATAATTTATGCCTGACACCATTCAACTGTCAAGAATTTCATGAACGTGGTTTGGTATCTTTATAGTGCATTAAATATTGGTATACCGTTTCGATTGCATATGAACTTTATCTGTAATAACGGTAACCCATACTTGTATGTTGTAGATTTTGGTGAAATATCGAAATGGCGTTTTTGTCGTGACGTTTTTGTCATGACGTTACCCAACAAAAACAAGCAGGGCGCGATCCATCAGCGACACATACTTGACAAAATATAAGAAGCCCTCGTTTTTGAAAGATTTCCCACAAAGTGATATTCAACAAATCGTTTCAATAGTGTGGTTAAAATAGGTTTAAGATGTAATAAACCCAACCAAAAAACAAGATCGTAAATCGTGTTCATTTGATTTTTAAACGACATCTCTTATGCCATTGCCTACTATCTATATTGCCTACCGAAAAATTATAAAGCGAATAAAACTTAAGGGCATTTTATGATATTGCCATCACTTATGTGATCTCCAAGTCTGTCGTTCCGAATCCCTAGTCTTCTCATATAACTACCGTTACTACTCTATTTGAGTATAGTTCGCAATCCAGTATACAGACCATGCTCAGAGTAGTTCTTTAAAATTGAACTACTTTCGTTTGGTATGACTCGTGGAACCGTCTTGAACCACCTTAGCGCCAGTAAATATTGATGTAATTGAGGGTTAGGAACACAAGATATTTTGTATTTTAGTTGAATAAGGTTACATTGAAAATTTTTACTCTATTTAGAGATCTTGTCCTTTAATGTTTTCTTTTTCTGGCAGTGATTCAAAAGAATTTGCGCTAGAAAATGATACTTTTCGTTCATTTTTTCGAGAATGCTTGTGATTAGTATAAAAAAGAAGTGGAGCTCATTATTTTTTATTCCTAACAATTTCCTATTTTAATGTCCTTATTACCCCCCTATTTTGCGCCTATTGGAAGATTTCATGGTTTGATATACAGCAAATAACGTCATCAGCCCGTGAACTTCAACAGCGGTGGTGGGATGTCCCCTTTTCTGCGGGAATTTTGTCTGGGAGACTTTTTCTCACACCCATTTGGGGCAGATTGATCACCACTCAACCCAGGGTGTAATAACTTTCGTATGGTAAGCCGAACCGGAAAAGATGATATCTTTTCAGTAATTGTAACCCTGTCCGTCTATAAGTGGCCGCTGTTACAGGGCTTTTAACAGGGTGATCCACTCTAGGACGTGGCTATAAAAAAAGTAAAAAAAAACTTACCCGTAATAAGTCATCAATGCATCAAAGTGGTGAGATATGTTTTATTTCAAAAACCCCATGCTTATTCGTACGTAAACGAAATCAAAATTATTTATATTAAAAATATCGTGTTGGGGACTTAAGAACATTTTGTTGTCTGCAACTCTTCCAGGCTTTTAACGGGGGATCGTCTTAAGTATAAGACGATGCTCTCAAACTAAACAATAAGAAAAGGAATGTTCATATTTCTGAGTTGAATAGGCAGGGAATATTAGAACCCCAATCGCACAAACCAGAGAGTAATCATTGTAGAAAACACAGACTTTGCGAATCATATTTGATATAACGTTGATACCAGATAAATTTTGACATAAAATTTTGACCGGATTAAATCATCTCAAACATGTTCCGATTGACGTGTTGCGGTAGGTTACCCTAACACTAGGGTTAAAAGTGCAAAGCAAACCAAAAACAAGCTCGTTAATAGCGTTTTTTTACGATACAAGAGAGCATTGTGCTTGATTTGCCATTTTAACGCTATTTTCTTGCCTGCTATAAACTATACAAACTTTTATACTAATGGATATTTTATTATATTGCTGTGAAACGCTTATGTGAGCACAAACCTCCAACTTTTTATCTCTGTCATTGAATGTTGTTGCCAATAATGCATAAAAGATTATAGATCCACGTGTATTATATGAACAATGGCTGAGATAATTTTTTTAGTTCCTCAAATACTGAACCACGATTTAACACCGATATTAGGAACGCAAAATTAGGTCCTAATGTTATTCCTTTCGTTAAGTTAAGAGAGTCTGACGTAGGGTACTTGTGTTGTTGTAGGGTACTCGGATCGCTGAAATAGGAAGCAATTGCCACAGTCGAATTCAAACGTTTGAGGTACATCTACAGGCAATGCTCTGTTCTGGTAATGACGTATTGTCGGTGGGCGCCTAGTGGTTAAACATGTTGCCATCAAAGGTTGAAGATCTCGGGTTGGAGCCCCGGCGAGTCCGGCTCGTAAATCCATGCCCACCACTCAACCCAGGTGTGGTAACTTGGGTAGGCTAATCCGAACAGGCTGTGACAGCTGGTGCAGGGAGGGTGCTGCCTTGTGCAGGGTGATCCACTCCAAGAAGTGGCTATAAAAAATAATATAAAATATCGCCTATAGACTGGTCTTATATTGTAAAACAACATAAAGTGGTTTTGTAGTTTTTCTTTTATTCCGTCTGGAATAGTACTGGGAATTTCATACTTTTTGAAGTGTGTTTGTCAACTCGAACCTACTAGGAAATAAAAATCAATTACGAAGCAAATATATTTCTAAGAATAACGAAAATATACGAAGTCATGTGTTTTCTGCATCATCTCGCTCCCACTAAAACGAATGTACCGGAGGTGGCACCCCACAATCAGGCCACATTATTATGTTCTGTTTAACTATATATGGTTTTACTATCGCCCAGGGCGGATACTCACTGGGCTTTACCATGGCGGTTCAGTTCAGTTTGGGATGTTTTCCGTTTAGACTGCAGTTGGTGGTTTTACATCTTTAATAGCTTTTCGTTATCAAGTGGCTGTTAGTTAGTTCCTTTCAGTCACTGCTTCTGGCCTTGCTCAAAGTGAATTTAAATTTTAAAAAAATGCTGGATTCATTGATAGGGAGGCCCATACGTTATTTGTAATATCCCGCAGTTGAAGAATATCTTCGCAACATTTTTAATCAATTTCTGAAAGAAACAAATTCACTGTTGGATAAACATGTCATTTCACTGATTTCTGGAAAACTGCTTTTCAAGGTTGAAAGCAACATTAAACAGATATATGTAGCACTCAATGGCCCATCCCTTAAAATGACGTAGAATAATATTCAGCGTTTATTGGCGGTGAAATAGGGTATAGGGTGAAATAGGGTCATGTCGCAGCCGACCCCCCGTAATTGCTTCGTCTTTGCTTGTCCTCTGTGACTCAGAGGTAACCATAGATACTAATCGTTGTTTGATGCATATGAAACGAGATTCTAACCAGTGAGGAATCGTTTTATGTCAAGTATTAGTCACAAATGGACCGCGCCCTCACGGCGCGATCCATCACTGACTCATACTTAACAAAATATTGTTATAAAAGCTTTCTGGTTTGGTGTCGATAAAGCACATTTAAGTTACATTACTGTGTTGCAATATCGTAAGACTCGTAAAAAATAAGTGACCAAATATGTACTTTTCTATTGGAATGAAAAGGAAAATTCTGCACCGCGAAAATAATTTTATGTATTGTTTGTTCATCGTTAAATGGCGCTGCAATGTATTTACGTCATTCAAACTTTCGACAAACATAAAAAAAAATTTTCTAGCGTGAACCCAGGATGACCGAGGCATATGTGTCGATATCCATCAATGACTCATATTGGGTCGTACTTGTTTGGCTTTTTGATAAAGAGAATCTTCCTTTAATATGTGTGATAATTACATATTATTTAACCGAATTTGACGTAGTTTATTATATTAAATTTCGCAAACGGAAGCCGGGCTGTGAATATTTGTCATTTTTACGTCATAATGAATCAACGGAAAAATTTGATGTCGCAAATTTGAAATATTTTACCGGTATATTCATTATTTCACTATACGCAGTCAAAAATTTTGTGAGCAAATGTTTTGTTAAGTATGAGTTTCTGGTCCATATGACTAGCATGCTAAAGAATATATTTCTTATTAGGTATAGGGCTGAGCAAAACCGAATTATTTAGAATTCGAATCGAATTCGGATATTTTTTCCGAATCGGATAGAATCTCCAATTCCGCATAAATAACAAATATGCCATTTTAACTATTACGAATTGTCGCTATCATGAGAATCTACGAATTTATAGGTATGAATTACTAATAATAAGTTATAGAGAATAAATATTTGAACGACAAAATACAATCGATTTTGGTCAACTTTGACCAAAATCGTTTGCATTTTGTCGTTGAAAATGAAAATTTACTTCATGTTTTTGTTCCTGTGAACGATTGACAATTAATTCAACGAATCGAATTGTCCAGCCCTAATTAGGAAGCATTTTTTCAAGACTAGGACTTCAAGACTATTGGTACATTATTAAAGAAAAAACAGTAAAATAGATGAGAATTAATTGGCCACTTTTAAAGTAATTTTATTGGATTTGAGAGCTTAAATTTTGGAACAGTTTATTTTGAAGTTTTTCCAATAATAAAAATATGATTTACCTAGTTTTTTTTTATGCGAAATACCTAGTTCTTCCATCTTATTCGAAAAGATGAAAATTAGGATGATTTGCCTATTTTATACATTGTTAATTAATTACGTAAAGCCTTAAATAGAAAATAGTATTTTTACCTGAAATTACCAACACTACCCAGGAATCAGAGATTTTCGCTAGTCGTCAAGGCGCGACCCATCTGTGACTTAGACCTCGTAGACAAAATAAAATTGCTATGTAGGTTAGGTGTCAGCTTAATATTGTTGTCAAATGTATACATTATCTGATACCATGTGCGCCATGTTTTGGAAAGGTAAAATAAATATTTATACAAATACGTCTAAAAACAACAACAAAATCTGATGTTGTTAGTACAACACAACTTCCATTTTTTTTCTTCGTCTATACGCCGAATTCTGCTCGACTTTTTCCAGTGCCGTAAACGTTTTAGTTATAATATATACAATATATGAGCAATGGGTCGTGAAATACAATAATAGTTTTATTAGCATCAAACACAAGACAAAAACAAATATAAGGATGGCAAGGTATGATGCAAGATTTGATTTTTTAAAGCGGGCCAAACGAAGTAAATACCACAAAACGATAGAACGAGATGTTAAGCAAGAAATTTTTATGGTCAGTCATTCGAGTGGATCGCCATGAGAAAGGCCCTATACTAGCGGTCACTTGTGAGTAAAAAAGCTCCACTGTGACATAGAATTGCAGTAAATTTGCCGTTTATTTCCAGTAATTTCATATGTAAAAAACTTGGAAATGTGCCGTTTATATGATTTAAGCCAATTATGGACTGTTGAAGGACCGCACCTTTGTGGTGCGTTCCATCAACACTCCATGGCCAAATGAAAGGATATTATAGTAGTATTTCAATATCACCAAGTACAAGTACTGTCCAAGAGCAGTGATTTTACTGCAATTTCGTTACAGTGTACTATTGTCGGAGGAATGTATTAGTCTTTCAGCATATATTTTTCCTGACTACCTTAAAAGACTGAATTTTGATATATGTCCATGTAAATAATAACCAATATCAATGTAAATATTCCGACCAAATCAGTTTATGTACACTGTCACAAAAGCGCAGCAAATCTACTGGTCATTTGCGGTAATTGCATATTTCCAAAGTGAAAAAACGACATGTTGATGAAGTTTATGCCAATTATGGGCTGTTGATGGATCGCACCTTTGCGATGCGCTCCTTCAACAACCCATATTCGCCAATAAAATGCTGTCAAAGAACAGTTATTATGTTGCATTTTTGTTACAGTATATTAAAACTTTAACATGTTTGTAACATCTACAATGGCTTCTCAATTGTAAAAATTCCTGGCGGATTTATTTTTGTCTACCATAGGGTCACTGATGAAACGCGCCGCAATTTTAAAGGTCATTAGTGAATCATAATGACATCATACACCACATCACATCATATACCACATCATACATCGAAAACATCAGAACAACTTCCCCAAATTGCAAAGCTGTGATGTGTCAGCCATGTGAAGTTGAAAAGTCTGTTTATCCAAAATATTTACAATTTCAAAAGTATCGAAAATATTTGCTGCCAGTCTACAAGGAAATGCAATGTTAATAAAAGCCAAAGTTTAAAAAATAACTTATGACATTGTTTTTCTGTGGCTGAAAATATTTTTTATATGGGTAAACGTGAGCTCATAGACGTATATGTATTCTTAATGTTTACTTATGCATACGGAGCTAAAATAGACATTCAATTTGCTCTAAGATAGCGTCAGCATTAGTCAAAGGTATTTTCTTCTTTTTTACATTGAATTCTAAGCAACGTCAGGAAAATTGGCCTGAAACAATTATTCAAATGAAAATCAGCCACATCAAAATGAGTAATAGGAAAAGCAAATGCAAGATTAAATTGCAATAATAGAGTGCAGTGGGTGGTATCTGTTCTGGGCAGTTGTTAAAACCCCACCCTTTCGTTGCATCCGTTTGACCAGTCGCCTCTTACGGCAATCAGGCAACATATTAGGGCTAGCTACATCGTAACAAAAAATGCAACAAAATCACTGGCCTTCGACAGTAATTTTACTTGGAGAAAAGTAAAGAAAAGAAATTTCAAATTGATTTTTTGGTCAAATATGGGGTGTTGATGGAACGCACCGCGAAGGTGCCGTTCATCAACAGCCCATAATTGGCATAGATTTCATCAACATGGAGTTTTTTTAACTTTGGAAATTTTAATTACTGCAAATGACCAGTTAATTTACTGTACTTTTGTTACAGTGTAATATAAGGCACGTATTTACGGGGCTGAAAACATCTGATTTACATGGTAATGAAATACACTATATAATAGGTTCCAAATCCGGTATTCCCGTGAAACTATTAAAAAAAATGACGTTACAAATTTCCTATTGGAGTGGGGTAGCTACAGACGCTTGAAACAAATAAAGATTAGGAACCATATGCCTTATTGTTCACAATCAATGCAGTAGCAAAATACGTTTGCGAATTCACAATTCCTGAACAGAAATAATTAAGTAAAAATAGCCCGCGGAGTGGAAACAAGTTTAAAATTAATTAATTTCAGGCAGCTCCCATTTATATACAGGTGTAGAGAAATAGACCTTATCTAACCTATCCTATCTAACTAGCCACGAGACAACAACGACAACCCACTTGACAAAACATGTAGGCAAAAGTTAGAATTGTCGTCGCAACCAGGGCTGAGCAAAACCGAATCATTTGGAATTCAAATCTGATTCGAATAATTTTTTGGAATCGGATCGTATCCCTAATTCCATGTAAATAATAAATATCATATTTTAGTATAACAACTTGTCACCATAATTGCTATCATATAATTGATAGTTTGTAATGTTTTTAAAATTCACACTACAGTGTCTGAGAGCAACAATTTTCATATTCTAACGGCAACATGCACTCATTTTGTCGTTAAAAATGAAAATTCTAGTTTTTTAGCAAGTTTTTTTCTATGAACGATTCGGATCTCCGAATCGAATCGACCAGCCCTACTCGTGTGACAAATCCTCCTATCACGCGCACTTCAGTTTAATTTAATCGGCTTCATTTGAATCCGCGTCTTTTGAATCTTTGAGTCGATCGTATGAGCCACAGATGGGCTGTGGGCGTAGGCGTGTGGGTTTAAAGAATACCTGCAATTGAATTTCTCGCAAAATTGATTGAGAAGTCATGATAACGGTATTTTTCCAAGAATCTCTAAACTTTGGAATTCCTTGCCTGATTTGTTGTTTTTGTTTAAATGAATATTTTCACGCAAATTGACATTGTGTAGTTACGTCAAAAAGGGCCATCAAATCTGGGAATTGAAAACCAGACTGACACTTTCTCTTTCATAGTTCGATGTCCCGAAATCCCGTGCGTTTGTGGTAATGTATTCAATTTACTAAATATATGTTCCCTAAAGCGTCAATTCTCGTGAATTTTTTAGTAAAGCTGAGCAAACATTGCAACTGTTTCTTTATATATCCCAAAATAAGAGTGAGATAAAAAAGAGAGGAAAAACGGATTTATGCCGAACGAGTCTGAAAGTTCACTTAGCATAAACACCGTCTATACTTGGCGAAATAAGTGGAGAGAGTTGGCTTTGGGTACACACGTCAGGTAATAGGCAGAGTAGGTCAGGTAGAGGGAGGCTGGCTGGGGGTTGTCAGGTTGAGGTAGGTAGGCTGGGGCTGGGCAGAGGTCGGTTGGGGATAGGCAGGTCTCTGGTAGAATGCGGTGGGGTTGGGTATAGGCGAGTTCGGTAGAGGGGGTGGTTTGGGGATAGGTGGTTATATGGGGGTGGGCTGGGGATAGACAATTCAGATAAAGGGAGTTGGGCTAGTCAAAGTCACGTCGGGTATAGGAGGTGGGTTGAAGATAGTCGGGCTAGAGGGTGGTTGGTTGGGGATAGACAGGTCAGGTTATAGGGTGGTGGGTTGGGGATAGGCAGATGAGGTTAGGGGGAGGTGGGTTGGGGATAGGCAGGTCAGGTAGGGGGGAGGTTGGTTGGGGATAGGCGAGGTGGCTTGGGATAGGTAGGTCAGAGACAAATTTGACCAAAATCGGTTGCATTTTGTCATTAAAAATGAAAACTTCCGTCTATTTTGTAAGTATTTATTTCTATGAACAATCCACAAATCGTTCATCGATTAACCACACCAATTAATCACACCACTACAACGGGAAAGTGCAATTGGACCGGACCACCGAAAAGACTGGAACACTGTAAGCGTAAGCAACGTTTCAAGTTATCACCGCCCGATTTTTTTACACTCGTGTCTACCAATATTAAGCAACGTCTTTCAACAACTTTTGTTCAACAAATACTTATTTTAAAAAAAACAACAACCCCGAATTCTCGCATTCGTGTCTCGTAATTTACGTTTACTCCCACGCAATCATACTATTGCCTCCCCGAGTTTCAAGTCAATCAGAATGTGCTCAAATAATGAAAATATTTTTCAAATGCGTGTAAGATTTTTATAAAACATTTCCTCACCCATTTCTTATTCCTTTTTCATATTTATTTCATGTTTAAATTTTTTTTATTCCACCCAGGGCTGCGATTTCAAAATTTTTGTCGGTCACTGTCACGAAATAGACAGCGCTCTTCTCTTAAAAACATCTAGCGATTCACGCTTGCTCCAAACATAATTTCAAACCAAACCTTCTTTTACCGCGTCTTATCGCGCGCGCGATTATCGTGCTTCGAAATTTGAATGCAATACAATATTCTAGTATCATCCATCCCATTCTTATGTTGTCTGTCGTGAGTCGTAAACTTTTTTTGCAAATCTTATATTATCCCTTCGAAGTACTAATGTCTGAAGCTTGAGCCATAGATTGTCTTCAATCCTTTTGAATTCTAATCAACTTTTGTACCAAACGTTCGATAAGAAACCCTTAGCCAAAACCAAATTATCTTTGGATGATTCATGTAACAATACAAACCAAACGAATTTCTAAGATTCTTCTAAGTACATCAGGTACATTGTTCCTACATTATTTATTTTAGACAATTTTATTCCCATTCCTATTCTAAACAGATTTGTAGAGGGGAATAATGTAGAGAAATAGACTTTAAGGGACAAAATCTCTAGAGCGGTGGTTCCCAACTGGGGTGCCGCGGCACCCTGGGGTGCCAGTTGCAATGCTCAAGGGTGCCGCGAGATGTTGCAATACTGCTGCTTATTCTTTTGGTTAAAACTTGGACTAAATAGTTCTTCTACCGTAAGAAATTATAAGCACTGCATAGTGTGAAAATTGTTGCGTATTTGCGCAGTAAAGCACTCACTTTTTACACTAAAAGTCAAGTCAAGTCCAACTAGAGTACATGCCCGACAGTCGAAATGCGGGGCTATATGTAGGTAGGCTAATACATAAAAACCTAAGTTATAATCAATTTTTTGTTAAATTTATGATGAAGAAATTTATTACGAAAAAAAAAGTCAAGCGATGGCGATCATGATGCAGAAGAGGCAGTAAACATAAGAAGCACAAGTAAAAGGAAAGGGAGAAAGTCGCCTTTACTGTGACAGTTATTTGACTATAGGCTTATTAGGTGTGGTGTTCAAGCACAAAATCTACCAGAGTGTCTTGTATGCAAAGCGAAATTGGCAAATGAATCCATGGTGCTAAGTAAATTGAACAGACACTTCACTGCAAAACATGGGCATCTTTTTGATAAGCCGCGGATATATTTTGAAAAAATTTTAGCTGAGAGGAAACAACAAAGTCAGGCGTTCACAAAAGTTTTCAAAGTATCTACCGAAGCTCAAGAGTTCAGTTATTTAGAAGCTGAAATCATTGTTAAAAACTCAAGGTCTCACACGGAAGCAGAGAGTATTATCTTTCCTGCTTGTAGTGTAATTGTGAAAACGATAAGGCTGAGGAAGAAATAAAAAAGATTCCCTTGTCAGATAATACCATTAGACGAATTTGTGATATGTCTGCCGACATAGAAAATACAGTCATTACTTCGGTGAATAAAAGCAAAATTCTTGCAATGCAAGTCGATGAATCGACGGACATCCGTGGGAAATCCCAGTTACTGGCATTTGTCCGGTATGTAAATAATGAAAAAATAACAGAGCAGTTTTTTGTTGTTGCAAAGAACTTAAATAAACTACCACAGGTCAGATTACTTTCGACACTTTGAATAAATATCTGAAAGAAACGAGTTATCTTAGAAACAGTGTGTAGGAATTTGCACAGATGGAGCTCCGTCGATAATTGGGTCAATAAAAGGATTTGTATTGTTAGCAAAACGGGAAAATAGTGATATTATAACAACACACTGTTTTTCTTCATCGCGAAGTGCTTGTCGAAAAAACATTAGGTTCAGACCTAAATGAAGTGTTAAACAAAGTTGTCAAAATGGTCTACTACGTCAGAAGTAGACTTAAATCAGGTCTATTTGCGAAGCTTTGTAAAGAAATGGGAGCAAACTATGCTAATCTTCTGTACCATACCGAAGTAAGATGGTTGTCGCGTGGGAAAGCATTGTTACGAGTATATGAGTAGAAAAATGAAATGCTATATTTTTTCAGCCTTGAAAAGCAACAAGAATTTTGTGAATTGCTTTGCGATTACAATTGGGTCTCCAAATTAGCGTATTTGGTAGATATTTTCGACCATTTGAATAACGTGAATTCCGAAATGCAGGGCAAAATGAAACTCTCATCAAAGGATAAAACTGAAGGACTTCAACAGATAAAATGAAAGCACTGAGAAAAAAAAAATGAAATTATGGTCCTCAAGAGTGGCGAACGGAAACTTTGACATGTTTTCACATTTCTCTGGAATGAAAAACACAAAGTTGTCTCATTACAAACTCAGCACCTAAAATCATTAGAGAAAAAAATTGAGAAAGTATTTTCAGAGCTTGTCCACGGAAAATTGCATGTGGGTAAGACCGCTGGACTCTCATGTGGTTTTGAATCTCAAAGAAGAAGAAGAGTTAATTGGCACTCGTAACGATGGAAATTTTAAGCTAATGCACAAGCAGATCCTCTCGGCGAGTTCTGGATAACAGTTCAAAACGAATATCCTTGCGTTGGAAAGAAAGCTATTGTTCTTTTGCTTCAGTTATCCACGTCATACCTATGTGAGAGCGGATTTTCCGAACATAAAAACTAAAAAACAAGAACGACTACTTGTTGTCGAGGAAGAAATATGGGTGGCTTTATCGAATGTGCCCCCAGATATTAAAAAAAATTTGTGCAAGAAGTCAGGCCTAAATTTCACATTAAATTTTGAATAAATACCTTTATTTGTGTGTGCTATACTGTACAATTCATTCTGTGTTTTTGCATGCAGTTATTTGAAATGCAGAAACACATTTTCGGTGGGACAAAAACCCTATAAATTAGATCCAGTTTTGCCAGGGTGCCGGAATATATTTATCCCTTCGATAGGGTGCCACCAGGCCAAAAAGGTTGGGAACCACTGCTCTAGAGAAATGATATATACTCAAATAATTTTGTCAAGCATGCTCCGAGAAAGAACGGTTTAAAAGAAGTATTGATTTATGACCACAGGATAATTACCCCATGTTTTTAGGTAATGTGTAATGCAATTTTTGTACTACTGCATTTCCTGTTTGCAAAATCGATAGCTGATCGTATAAACACTGACAAACGTATTGGCCTATTGATATGCCTATTCATTTATCCCCTATTTATACGGATATAAAACTACTTTTTAGATATTTAGGTTTTTGCATTGATTGAAATATTGTACTTTGAGCTGGAATTCCATTTTTGGAACGACAGTTTGTTGATTCAGGAGCTAAAGATTGTTTCCCATTTTTGAAAATGTTGCGTTTTGTAGCATTGGGTTTTATAAATTAAATGCTTTTCGCCAAAAAAGCGCTACATTTTTAGCATAAAGCTTTATTTAATATTTATGATTTGGAAACTAAAGAAAATTGCTCAGTTTTCATCTAGCCACCCACGGCGTGACAATTCGTTAAATTCACCTAAAGTAATAATATAACTATTGTCGTGTAATACAAACTGTCTTGGAATCCGTCCGAATCCGTGGAATCCGTCTTAAATTATTGCAATTGCAATCAGAGATTGTGGGAACACGCTGAGCCGCACCTTTTAAGAGTTGAGAGCAAACTGTCAGATACTTAACGTCAATTAGATAGCCAAAGCAATAGTTTACACAGAATCTCACAGAGTCTCAAAAAAAAGAAAATCTTTGCTTCAAGTTGAAATTCATAGAAATTCGTATTATTTGAACAATGAACGTAAATCGACCTCGCCCCATCCATCATTGAGACATATTAAATTATACTACTATCCCACATGCACAAAGACAGCAAACATTATTTTGATAGAGTCGAATAGTTTGCTGTGGAATGTCCGAGAACCTACCAGGGGTGTGGGGCTGTACTCAACTACTGATATGCGCAGGCCTTAGAGACTGCGTATTTTCTGTGTTACAGCTATCCACTAAATACTTTGCTGAAGAACACATGATAATGGGAAAACATTCAAATGTTAAAGCATTACCTTCAGGACAATGAAATCGCACTTGATGGACTGAGCGACTGATTCGAGCCAAGAGCCATACCTTATCAACTTTGTAAATGTTTTAGCTCTATCCTGCCCCCAGTGTATACTGTTATCAAAGGTTTAATTTCCATGGAATGAATCAACAACTTTTGAATAAATATATTTCTAACAACCTTTTCAACTTGGGTTCCAGCGTCAATGTAAGGGTGTTTCCGTGAAAATATTGTGCATTATTTTATTCTAGTTCCGTGGAAAAATGGCGTCGAGTATGTGCTTGCGTTGAACCGTAAATTTGTACGAAGTCAGTAGGCGTTGTCGTAAGGATTGTTTACTTGTATTTGTTTTAGGGGCGTCACAACATATTACTATTTGGCATGAGAAGAATCAGTATAAGAAAAGTTATTTTGTCAAGCGTGATTCACTGATGGCCCGCGCCCGTGCGGCGCGATCCATACAGAATCCGTGTAATGAACCATTTATTTCTGCAGCACAGACGGAAATCACGAAACGAAATGTAATTTCAGTGAACCGTCCTGTCAACATGCCGCAACATTAAGGTAATTCTTTGTAGACGTAACTATCCATGAAAATGCTTCGTGTCGCTTCAGTATAGTGTTGCGTTCCATGAAAATGCTTCATATCGCTTCAACAAAGTGTTGCGTTCCATGACAATGCTTCATGTCGCTTCAACATAGTGTTGCGTTGCGAATTAATCAGGCGTGTTTGGTTGCATTGCACGAGTTTTTAGCAGTACGTTGAGTTTACAATTTTTCTGCTTTGGTACCTAAAACCTGTGATTGAAAGCACTATTTTTCTTTATGGTGTAATTGCTGTTTAATAGTACCCACATTAGATTTGTTCTATGACAAGATAATAGGGATTTCAGATTCCAAACCTATCGTTAATTATATCTTACTCAGCAAAGGGTCCAGACTATTTGATATTGAAATGCTAAAAGTAATTATAGGGCGGAACTTTCTGGAGCCTGGTGACCTGGCTCTAAGGGAGCATAATGTGGTGATTTGTTTGACCCTAGCTACGTCTGTATGCATTTTACATCGAGGTATTATCTGCTGGAGTGTTAAGAGATCCAAAGTAATAGTTTACACAGAATCTCACAGAGTCTCAAATAAAAGAAAATGTTTGCTTCAAGCTGAAATTCATAGTGATTCTATTATTCGAGCCATGAAAGTAAATCGACCTCGCGTCATCCATCATTGAGACATGTGGCAGTATTTTATTAAATCATACTACTATCCCACATGCACGAAGAAAGCTAGCATAGCCTATTTCGATAAAGCGGGGTAGAATAGTTTGCTATGGAATGTCCGAGAACCTACCAGGGGTGTGGGGCTGTACTCAACTACCGATATGCGCGGGCCATAGAGACTGCGTATTTTCTGTGATACAGCTATCCACTAAATATCTTCCTGAAGAGCACATGGCAACGATAAGACATTCAAACGTCAAAGCACTACCTTCCGGAAAATGAAATCGCACTTAATTGATTGAGCGACTGATTCGAGCCAAGAGCCATAACTTATCAATTTTGTAAATGTTTTAACTCTGGCCTGCCCCCAGTGTGCATTGTTATCAAAGGTTCTACTTTCAGGGAATGAATCAACAACTCTTGATAAAATATATTTCTAACAACCTTTTCAACTTAGGTTTCAGCGTCAATGTAAGAGTGTTTCTGTGAAAAAATTGCGTATAATTTTATCTCAGTTGCGTGGAAAATTGGCGTCGCGTATGTGCGTGCGTTGAACCGTAAATTTGTACGAAGTCAGTAGGTGTTGTCGCAAGGATTGTTCACTTGTATTTGTTTTAGGGGCGTCACAACAAATTACTATTTTGCGTGAGAAGAAGTAGTATTAGAAGAGTTATTTTGTCGAGCATGATTCACTGATGGCCCGCGCCCTTGGCGGCCCGATCCATACAGAATCTGTGTAATGAACCAACTATTTCAGCAGCACAGACGGAAATCACGAGTAGAAATATGATTTCACTAAACCGTCCAGCCAACATGCCGCAACATTAAGGCAATTCTTTGTAGACGTAACCATCCATGAAAATGCTTCATGTCGCTTAGTGTTGGGTTGCGAGTTAATCAGGCGTGTTCGCTTGCGTCGCACCCAAACCATGTGATTGAAAGCACTATTTTTCTTTATGAGGTAACGGCTGTAGAAAAGTACACACATTAGATTTATTCTATGACAAGATATTATTGATTACAGATTCCAAACCTATTGTTAATTATATCTTACTCCGCAAAGGGTCCAGACCATTTGATATTAAAATGATAAAAGTAATTATAAGGCGGAACTGGCTGGGGCCTGGTGAGTTGGCCTAAGGGTGCATATTGTGATGATTTGTTTGACTCTTGCTATACACAAGAATTACGTAAATACGTAAAAGTCCGTGTCTAGGGGCAAATTATTTTTTAGTAATATGTTATTCTGTTGTTCCTTCTGTAGACTTTTGAGCTTGTTTGGTGCTGGTTCCACGGAAAAAATATGTCGTCGCGATTTCAGTTCAGAATATTGAATTTAGAAGATTTATCCAACGTTAATTACTTGCTCGAAACGCAGTATGGACCAAGTTATCCACTCTCAGCACACTTACAAGAACATATAATAGATGTACGGAAATATTTTTCACTTGCTGAAATATTTATTAAACAAGGGAACTCAATCGGAGCATTCGATAATTTCGGAAATCTGTGTGCAATGATTATGAATGTGTATTCTTACAACAAAGAACGAAAAAAGTACGAATCGAGTGAACTTCCACAAAAGAGACGAATCATTGCCACTCTTATCGGCACAATGAACGAGAACATTTTTGGTCTTATAGGAACAAATAATTATTGGGAAACCAAGATGCGAACAGTTCATGTGAAGCACCGTGGTGAGGGCCTGGGGATAGAACTTACGAAAAGGTCAGTTAAACTCGCAAAGGAAAAAGGAGTTGAAAAAATTGTGTCCAATTGCACATTCGATCATACTCCTGCAACACTGAACAAATTAGGAAATTTTTACGTCATCAAACGTATCGACCTCAAGGAATATATGGATCCTGTTACCGGAACCAAAATATTTGCTGATATAAAACCGCCTCACACGACGCAAGTATTATTAGCTTGTGATGTTAACTAATTTTTTAAAATTTTGCTATCGAACTATATAGACTTATATACATTATTTACATACATGTTTACATACATATATAAAATAGGAGATCGAGTAATATACCGGCCGTAAAATATGTCCAAATCACATTTATTGAGCATGGGTCACTGATGGATCGCGCCCAAAGGTTCGATCCATCAGTGGCTGATGTTTGACAAAAAATCTTATTGGGACGGTATATGTGGAAAACAGTTCTATGCATTTACATGGAGATCAATGGCAACTTCTCAGGTGCATAAATTTTTTTTTTTTTTTTTTTTTTTTTTATAGCCACTTCTTTGAGTGGATCACCCTGTCCAAGGCCCTGTAACAGCGGCCACTTATAGACAAACAGGGTTACAATTACTGGAAAGATATGATCTTTTCCTGTTCGGCTTAGCCTACCCAAGTTATTACACCCTGGGTTGAGTGGTGGGCGTGGATAAGCGAGTCGGACTCGCCGGGACTCGAACCCGAGATCTTCAACCTGCGATGCCAACATGTTTAACCACTAGGCCATCGCGCCCACAAAATGCTACCAAATTATCGTATCTCTCACTTAAAAATTTGGAATTTACAATTAGGATAAATTGCGATATTTGAATGGGCAAGGAAATTCTTTCCATCCATCTGAATTTCTCTAAACTAATATGCAGAGTTTAGAGCTTGAATTTATAATGTTGAAATAAATTATAATTATGGAAATAAAATGCAATGTAATTAAAATGGAATTTTCGTTTATTGAAATCCACTCTAAGCAAGGCCAGAATAAATGCTTGAAAGAAACCGACTAACGGTCATTTAATAACTTCTACAAGACGGAGTAACGAAAACTCAAAGCAGAAAGTATTCGAAGCAAAACTAAACTTTAATTGTAAGCATTTCCCGACGAAATTGAACCAGTATGAAAATTACAGTGAGTGGTATCTGCCCTGGGTGACGGTGAAATTGGCCACCACTACTTATGTATAAGTTGAGAGGTGAAGCAAAGTTGAAACGTTTAAACAGAATCTGAAATTTTTGTTTACGTGGTTTTTAACCTTCCGCGCTAAATATATACAAAATCTAATATGGATAATGATGGGCATGACACTTCCATTTGCAAAATTGAATGTCACGAATAGTAGAGTTATATAACTAAAATGATAGATAAATGTACACACAAAATAGATTGTCATAAAAATGAAGTTATAAGCAATAAAATTATGTAGTAGAATCAGTCGCTTCCTGCAAAACAATACACTATAACATAAATGCTGAGTAATCTCTGTTTTTCGACAATATTTTACCTGTATATAGTGAAATAAAGCTATAAAACCGAATTTTATGGACAAATATTGACTGTTGATGGAACGCACCGCCGAGGTGCGATTCACCAACAGTCCATAGTCCCCAACAGAGAAATTTCAAATTTTGGACTTACTGCAAATGAATAGTGAATTCAATGCCTTTTTTTCATAGTATACAATCACTCATACACATTAGAAAGTTTACTCAAAAGCACATTAATGATTATATTCTTGCATTCAGTAGATTCATTGACAAGAGTTTCTTGTAAAACAGTCTTTCTTAAAAATTCACATGTCATTTTTTCAAGACTAAAGTATTTGAAGATATCTGCAAAAGCTTTTTTTCTTTCTTCATCCTTTTTCGTCCATTGTAAAACAATGTGCCATAAAGATTCCTGGTTTATCTCAGATTGTTGCATGAATTCTATCAATTCTGATTCTGAGTAATTTAAATATTCTGCGTTGTTGTTTGTGATGTCGTCCAATGAACAAATATCTGAACCGTTTTCGTGATCATTTGTTTCGCAATTTTCTGATTCTATTCCCCAAAATGCATTTGTATTTAAAGCGTGTTCCTCCATTCCCAACTTTCCCATTTCCTCATTCAACGATGCTTTATGTTCTGAAACTTCTTGCATACCGTTTTCAATGTATTCCACGCATTCTACACAATTTTTGACGAGCGGATTTTCTAAAACTTTGCTTTTCATAAAGGCAGTATCCAAAAACGTAAACGATGTTTGTTTAAACATTTTACAAAATAATTGCTGACGTTCTTCCATATTATGACTTATCCATTTGGTAAGAAGCTTCCACAAAACGTCGTCACGGTTTTTTATATCGGGTATTCCAAATTCTGAAGTTGGTCCGATGTAATCTGATAATAACGACGTAACATCTGTTTCATCCAATCCGCATACACCGTCGTAATTGACAACATTCTTCATATTTGACAAAATGTATTGATAGCATTTGTTACCTAACTTCAAATCTCCAATATTGTGCGATATCTTTTTTATCAAGGTACATTGTTCGTCGTTTATGGCATTACTCAAAAACTCATCACATATTTCTTTCATCCTCTTTAATCTCCATGTTTTAGCAAGCGTGAAAATATCCACAATACTTTCTAAATCTGGCTTAAACGTTCCTTTGTATATAAATCTCAAACATATTCTCACTGTATCCATTGATACATTCTCAACAACGCAAGACCCAACAGCTTCGTAACTGACGGGAAATTGTTCGTCAAAATAACTCGTCATTTTCCGTAATACTTTTCTGTGAACTCCAACTGATTGGTCACCAACAGTGATGGTAAAATCACAATTCTTATCATCCGGTCTTCTTTTCCATATTAGCGCAGCGCTTATTATAGATATATCCATCTTGTTTTTTTTCTCCAACATACAGAGAGTGATATACTACGGTAATTAACATGCAGGGCTGGGCAAAACTGTATAATTTAGAATTGGAATCCGATTCGAATCATTTTTTCGAATTGGATCATTAATTCCATGATAATAACAAATATTTCATTTGTACTTTCATTACAACTTCTCACCAATTATGAAAATGAAAAAATCTATAGTACCGATTCACTGATATTAGCATAAACTGACTCGAAGGAAATTTGTTTTCAATTACACTCCATGCCCAGAAGCGAAAATGGTTATTTTTTGGACGATAAAATACAATCGATTTTTGTCGAATTTGAACGAAATCGCTTGAATTTTGTCGTTGGAATTCAAAATCTCAATTTATTTAGCAATTTTTTGTTTCTATGAACGATTCAAAATATTTCGAATAGTTCGTTCTTCAAATAATATTGCACACCCCTACATACATGCGGGAACCTGAAGGACTGTTGGAATCTTAAATGCTTACATCTTTTTCAACACAAGTTTTTAAGTTAATATAAAACAGAAAAAATGTCCCTGTTAGATAAAGATCGAGGTATATTATTCGTTAAGTATGAGAGACTGATGGATCGCGTCGATGAGACGCGGTCTATCTTTGGCCATGCTTGACAGGATAAAATTTCATGATTGGGATAGCGCAATCATGGGTGACGCAGTAATCGATCTATCGAATAACTATTCCATCTCCGGCTCATGATTGACATTGGCATATAACAAATTTTGATTAAGACGTGACCATATGGCTTTATTACCATAATATTGATTTTCTTCCTCCATTCTTAGGGTTTTATATTTGCACAAAATATATACAACAGATTTAATCGTAAAGTAAATAAAATATTGCCCCCACAATCCACATTCACAATCCAAATAATCAATGCGGTGGTAGCAAACAATATTTGGATTTTCAAGTGGATAAATGGTGTAATGTATTCCAGACAAAAAAATATGGTCGGCTTTTTTTGTTCAGTATAGTTCACAACTAGGGATGGGTCATTCTATCCGTTGATTCAAATCACAATTTATTCGAATCTATCGTGAATCGTTCATAGGAACCAAAACTTGGATTTGGCCTCTGAAGCGCGGTCATACATGCCAGTGATAGTACTAGAAATTTTCTCAAAAACCTGTCTGTGTGGTGTTTTAGCAAATATTTGATTTTACGAACTAATGACTTCATAGAAGCTTCACAGTAAGCTTTCTTCTCCATTTTGTAAATTTTTACCTATTTTCACATGTGTAAGGCGTACTTTTAAGCGTTTGATGCGGAAATACGAAATAGAACTAGAGATGGGCCGATGTGTCGGTATCGGCAAGTATCAGTGATTTTTGAAGTGCCAGTACTGGTATCGGAAAATTTCCATCACCGATACCGAATACGTCTTTTTACAACGAACCGATACCGGATAAGTCTTATCTACGTGAAAATAAATGGAAAGGCAACTGTTTTATTACGCAACTATGAAACTTTTTAGGAAAAATGATTAAAACGGGGCATTCCTGGCGTGAACGATTATATTCATACTTTGGGTTTCATTAAATAAAACCCATCAATCCACTGTTAATATGCTCTTTTTGATGCAGAAAAAGGTGCTAGGTGTCCCGTTAGTTGTGTAACCCCAAACCTTTCCATCGTCTATTTGCACACAACCTTTGGACCCATGCTTGAACGCAGCATTAATTCAGTATATTTTCATCCATAAGAGTTTGAGCTCAAATAAATGCAAGAGTTCAAAGGTGCGAACGTACGTAGGCGCACACGTACGTGAGTGCAACTATACTAAGGACATAAGTATGTGGATGTAAAATGGCCTTTAACATATTTAATAAAGTACTCGGTATCGGCGGTATCTGTATCGGAATATAAATTATGAAGGTGGTATCGGTATCAGCGAAATAGAACTAACAAAGCAATGCTGCAGGGCAAAATAAGAAATGCAAAATAGTTATAAAAGAATATCTGCATCATGCTCCGTTCCTGACTAAAGCCTAACGAAACCTGCTTCGACAATATTTTTTATTTTTGATTTGTTTGTTTTTCGCCGTTGACAACGGAATGCGATTGGTCTGATGTCGTGCTCTATCTACACTGTAACAAACGAACAGTAAATTTGCTGGTCATTTGCAGTAATTGCAAGTTAAAAAAACGCCAAGTTGATGAGATTTATACCAATTATGGGCTGTTGATGAACCGCACCTTCGCGGTACGTTCCATCAACACTCCATTTTTGGCCAAAAAAGTCAATTTTGATTTTTTTTTTTGAATACCGCGGAGTAAAATTATTGTCAGAGACGAGTGATTTTGTTGCATTTTTCGTTACACCGTACCTATACTCTATGCCTTTGTGTTTGTTGTTCCGTATACAGTAATGCAAGAATGTTGTGGTAAGAGTAATCATGGTTAAGACAGGTTCAAATTCTCGCTTCACAATTCACAATTTATTCCAGTGACGTTTCGTCTGACCAAACTTCAAAACAACATTTTTAGGCAATGCTGCTTTCAATATCTTACTTAATTTAGAAAAACATTTATGAATTTTGTACAAAATTTCATAGGCCATTTACGGTAAAACTTGCATTGGCCTAAATAAAAAGATTGTCCCAAGTGAAACTAAATTTTCTAATAGGTCGTGGGTCGTTTTGCAATGCATTAATTTTCACTTTGTGTTGTATAATTGGCTTTTAAATTTAAGGTACGAGCTTTGAAATAGTCAATAGTTCTAACGTATTTCCTGCTCGTCGTAAGATGCCACTAAAAAAAAAAAAAAAAAAGTGGTTGATGGTTTTATCATCGCCCAGGTCATATACTACTTAGAGAATTTTACCATGATGATTTAGTTCTGTATGGGGTGTTGCAGTTCCCGGCACTTTATCTTGTAGTAATTTTTGTAGTCTTGTAGTAGTTTTGAGCGCCCGTTAGTTGGCTCCTCGCAGCAAACTTCAACAAAAATATAAACGTAGATTTTGTATATATATATATATATACCTTGTCGGCAAATTTCTTCCATAATTTGTTTTGTAAGTATGAGTCACTGACGGAACGCGCAGCCAAGGCGCGGTCCATCTGTGGTGCAAGCTTGACAAAATAAAATTTCAGATTGGGCATCCAATGAGTTGTAAATCATAACGATATTAATTATCCGAGGCAGCGCAGTAAGATATCAATATTAATAGGTTATTTGTCTACGGATCCGCATGCTAAATTAACATATTGAGAATGAAAAAAAGTATTTGACCAAAATATTGCGACGAAAAGACGTTTTCAAGTAACTGATATATTTCAAGTACCGTTGGTCTAATTGTGGTAGCCAAAAACTAGATTAATAGAACACTCTGTTTTTAAATAGAACTTCTCTGTTTTGTCATGGATGCAGTAAGGATTTTTCATATGTTGGGAATTTTATTAATTTTTTCGATTATGAATCATAGATGGGTCGGCAAGCCAAGGCCTTTGAACACAATGTTCAAAAAAAATTAGCTTTCGTGAATTTTTTTTTCAAATTTCAGCATCTGGAAGCGACAATTCTAGAGACAAAACAACTGAATACCCATTTAGGACTTTCCAAATCACGGAAAATAAGCATTCTAGCAGTTGGGCTATCTAATCTCTAGTGACATCGCTCAGTGAAATCCCTCATCTGTTATTTTGTCTGGCGTGTTAGACAATATAATATGACTGAATCTGCAACTTCTGCATCTAATGGTAAGTGTGATAAAATTAAATAGATTCAATTAATTTTTTTTAAATTCAATAAGGAATGTCGGTAGAAAAAAGGGCAGATTGAGCAAAATATATAGGCAGATAGAAATTGGAGTCTATTAGAATTTTTTCTTGTTATCTTCTCGTTTTGTTTTCTTTTGATTCGTCAAATAGTTTTTGCAGAATCGACCGAGCAACTAAAAATTACATGCAGCCGAACATTTATATAACTTAGTGAATCTAATTGCTCAACCGGTGATGTGCAAACGATATTTTATATTTTGCCAACGTTTCGAGTGTCTATACAGACGTTCTTCATCAGGGCAATGAGATGAAGAACGTCTGTATAGACATTCGAAACGTTGGCAAAATATAAAATATCGTTTGCACCTCACCGGTTGAGCAATTAGATTCACTATGAATTTCCCTGGTGGCAATCACTCAATCATTTATATAACTTGTGGACTTGACCTGTTTTCTCTTCTATATACGGTACCAGGATCTTCCCCAAATTAGGGAATAAATTTTTAAATATTCTGTCGTGAATACTTTGTTCTCGAAGCAAACTCACACTTTTGTTGGTTATTTCCGATGTATTTTAACAGGACTAATATTGCAATACTTGACCACACTTTAGATATGAAAGAAGAAGGAAATGAAGACGAAAAAGTGGACTGCGTCAAAAAGAAGAGACTTCTGATTGCAGTAGTAGTAATTGGTGTAATTATTTTAATGGCTGGAATATCAGCAGCTATTGGAATAGTTTTTACAAATTCTGCTAGTAACAAAACTTCAAATATATCGAACACCACGGATGTAATAATGACAAATATGGGTCTGTATTGAAAATACCTATTTTGTATTTTAAAAAATTTCATTTTCATCGACCCTATCCTTATCCAAAAATAGGATTTCATGCCTATCTAAATATAGCTACGGGGCATAGCTACTTTTCCTACATTTTATGAGAAATTCATCTATTTTACATATAAAAATATCCAGAAGCTTACGTCTTTTTCTTTGAGCGTGGGTAAATGCCCAGGGTCAACTGACTATTGTCTACCTGTCTCTGGCACTGTCGATAGTGAGGGGACACCGATTTGGTAAAATATCGGCTGATTGCCGATTTTTAAGTATACATTGTCTGAGGTATCACCGACTCTACGTCTTTAATCTTATTCTAAAATTATTGAAATAATATGAACATTCAAAAATGATATAAATTGAAATTAATTGTTCAGATGATCGTGATCAAGTACTGCTTTATAAATCAATGATTTTTTCAGGCTTTTTCTAGGTATTCAGAATCGCAAATGATCAACGATCTGATCGGTAATTTTTCCGTCGATCGATATCCGATTGCAAACACCAAAATCCTTTATCATGCCTATGGCTGGTTGATACTAGGGCTGGGCAATTCGAGTCATTCAGAATTCGAATCTGATTCGAATAATGTTTTCGAATCGGATCGAATCACTAATTCTATGTAAATAACCAATATCCCATATTTACTATTACAACTCATTTCCATTGTAAAAATCAAGATATTCATAATTTACTGTGTTATTTCAATTCACACCCCATGTATTAGATAAACAATTTTCATATAATTTTAACTACAAAATATAATCGATTTTGGTCCAATTTGACCAAAATCGATTGGATTTTGTCGTTAAAAATAAAAATTCTAGCTTATTTAGCAACTTTCGTTCCTATGAACGATTCACGATTAGATTGCCCAGCCCTAGTTGATACAGTATAAGAATTATTTTCACGTACTCACAGACACGTTCCATCAGTGACTCATACTTAACAAAAGATGCTTCTACGAACTTTTTTCCGGTTAATATATACATATATCGATATATGTAATATGGGTTTTTAAAACGAATTTTCGTGTATCTATTTTTAACACAGGTGTTTGCAATGTCTCTTACAATGGAAATTGCTTTCGATTCGTACCAGAGAACAATCCTGAAAAGGCAAAAAAACTTTGCGGGGACTGGGACGTCGCAAATATTTATGACGTCACTCATTTACAATTATTGCTGAAATACTTGCGTACAAAAATACCAAAAGCTCAAAAAAGTTATGAGGTTGAAACTGGATTAATATATAACCCAGGGGTAAGATAATTTATATATTTGAAAAGCATTGGTTACACTTTGTTGCAGTGTCTAAGCGCAGTCTATCACTCCTTCTGGGAGGCGCGTTTTCTTTTCTGATGAGTCACTCAACCGCAGACAACTTGTTTTTTGGAAGATGATTACAGACTCGGGCAAAATTTTTATCAAGTCCCGAGTCAAGTCGCATCTGCATTTTGTCAAGTCGAGTACGAGTCGAGTTATTAAGTTAAGACGACTTAAGCCAAGTTAAGTCAGTGAAAAGGGTGACTCGAGTAGAGTCATTGACTTCAGTTTTAGCGATGACAACGTGATTTTTACTTATAATCGGTATAAGCATAACGAATTTAACACAAGACAAGGTAAAGTATTATTATGTAACAGAGTTTCACTTTTCAAATCAGTGTCGTGTCTTTACTAAAAACTAGGCAAACTGAATAATCCTCGTTTTGCGGCATTTTGCATCGATTTGAGGTTTGATATCACCGAATAATCTCTTTCGAAAACCTTTTTATGCTGAAAATATGATTCGCGTAGTTTTTTTACACGATGAAAACAGGTACCTATAGTAAAAAAATAGTCAATCTTCCCTATCATATTTGGTAAATTCACTTGGTAAACCTTCCAAAAGAAAACTCGATAAAAGTTGGACTATAGAAAAAAATCATATATTCGTGAATTTTTTTGAAATATTTGGAAAACTAACTCGATTAACCAAGTACGTAAGGCTAACTTGGTACCTTCTACCTGGAATCACCAACACTGGACTTCTTTCTGTTCCTCAAATTAAAAATAGATAACGAAAAGACGAAATTAATTATTCTGTCGCTCTTTGAACGACAAAATGGATCTCTGTGTTGCTATCATTATTTTATATTTACTGGTACAATTTTTTCTAATAGCATTATACCATATATGTGGCCGTTAGTTTTACCGTCTACCACATTGGAAATTATATTTTGCCAAGTATGACCCACAGATGGACCGCGTCTCATCGATGCGATCCATCAGTGGCTCATACTTAACAAAGGATGTATTGATTGGTTAGGCAATGCTTCCGGCTTTGCTTAGAACAAATTTTAAATAAAAATAAATTTCCAAAACTTCCAATTACAGAGGGAAAAGCTCAAACTCAGATCAGGAAACCTATCGACCCTTCCGCCCACTGTTTGGATTTCAAGAAATCCTTATCTCGTTTATCGGTTCATAAAAGTTGCAATTGTCGTGAATGTGGATCCCGAAAACGAAGAACAGGGTCTTACAAATCTTCATAAAACCAGCACCTGCGACGGTGTAATTTGCGAAATATAGTTTAATAGAAATTTTAACTTTCTCCGTGGATAAAAAGCGTATTTTGTTTTACGATTCGAACAATATTTGTGATGTCAAAGTCTGTATAAATATATATTACCACCATCAAATTTAGGGAGAGGAGCTATAGTGTCTCCCTCCTCGAAAAAAAGAACAAAAGACCTTTAAAATACGTAGGAATTGTCAATTTTGTTTTTTGCGAAAGTGCGCACTAATTATTTGCCGATATTTAGGCCTTCAAATTGGCGTTTTAGAAATATTATCGCGCTCCCTAGGCAACTTTTGGCGTTTTTTTTTTATCTCGATAAAAGTGATAGAATGCTAATTTAAAAAATCTATTCTGTCTGTTGCGCCATAATTTGATTGCGAAAAAAATTTAGACTCACCCCCTTCATCTCTTTCAAGTTTAAGGTTCCGAAATCTAAGCTCTGTAGTTAAGGGCTTTTGAATAATCATTACGGATTCCCTACGTCGAGTGCAGTTTCTAGTACTAGATTTTTTAATAGCTTTTTGTTATTAAGTGGCCGTTGGTTGGTTTCTTTTAGGCACTGCTTTCGACCTTGCTAAGAATGAATTTCAATAAAAAAAGTTCTCCAGTGCATAGTATATTTGTATATATATATATATTTATTTGTTCGTAATAATTTCTATATTGAGGCCAAAGAAAAAAAATGATAAACACAAATGAATCGTTTTGCACAAATATAATGAATATAAACTATATCGCATTTGGTCAGTGATAAATGGTGACCATCGATGATAGAAATTTTGCATCTTGCTGTAATTTTCTAATTCCATAGGTTTCGAATTTGAAGTTATTTTCCATATACAAAATCACTGATAGATCGCGCCAAGTCACACAAGAAAACAAGGTTTTATTGTTGCCCAAGGAAGATAACAACCACTGCACTTTAATGTATTAACTTTAGTATTTTATATTAGTAGGTGTTAGTTAGTTCCTCTTGAGTGCCGCATCCAGCCTTGCTGGGAATCATTGCGTAGATTTTAATGAAAAACGATCATTTTTTGTGTGGCACAAGCAAGCAATTAGAAAAAAAATATTTTTGTAAAACTCAAGTATCTAAGTTTAGTTGAAAATACAACATTTGCTTTGATTTTGGAATCAAATCGATTCGGTTTGAAGTCAATAAGTATCGAAAACAAAAAATTCAATTTAACAATTACAACAGTCGCTGGATCTTTTGTCATATTCGATGAATTCAAACAATTGTCAACAAGTAAATTTGATATCATTTGTAACTGAGATGCATTGATCCGTAGTGTGCGTGTTTTTACATAGCCTTCCCTTTCCTTGAAGAAGAATGACAATAAAAATTTATGGGGCAAATCTTTAACTAAATGTAGCTGCTTTGGCGTATTTAAAACCCTAAAAGGGTGTCAAAATTTCGATTATCAGATTCATGACGTTATAATGGTTGGCTCAGGCTAGAAATTGCGCAATGACTAACACAAGAGGCTGATCCAGTCGAAAAAATATTGTTAAGCATGTGTCACTGATGGATCGCGTTGATAAGACGCGGTTCATCTGTGGCACATGCTTGACAAAATTTCTGATTGCTTAGTTCGGTAATTTTTTGAATAATAGTATACCGATATAAAACTGATCAAAACCATGGATGCCGATAAAGATAAATTTAATCTTTAAAGTTGGTTTCTCTATTTCAATAGTTAAAATTAAATTAATTACCACGATTATTTACAACAACAAAACAAAGGATCGTGGTGAGCATGTCGACAAAGAATGCGAGAACGTGCACAATTATAGATAATCTCAAAATGTGGAATATGTGTGAAGCTCGGACATTAAAAGCAGTTATAGTTGGCGTAAGTTGAGACGTGAAAAGTATGAAGAGGCTGATCCAGTCGAAAAAATATTGTTAAGCATGTGTCACTGATGGATCGCGTTGATAAGACGCGGTCCATCTGTGGCACATGCTTGACAAAATTTCTGATTGCTTAGTTCGGTAATTTTTTGAATAATAGTATACCGATATAAAACTGATCAAAACCATGGATGCCGATAAAGATAAATTTAATTTTTAAAGTTGGTTTCTCTATTTTAATAGTTAAAATTAAATTAATTACCACGATTATTTACAACAATAAAACAAAGGATCGTGGTGAGCGTGTCGACAAAGAATGCGAGAACGTGCACAATTATAGATAATCTCAAAATGTGGAATATGTGTGAAGCTCGGACATTAAAAGCAGTTATAGTTGGCGTTGAGATGTGAAAAGTATGAAGGCCGCAATACACGTTAGCGCATTGCTGCACATACATTTCTTTACATTTGCCAACGCGACCAGGCGGTTTGCTACGCAAACTAATGAAGAATGGTCGCTACGTTGTGTGCGTTCGGCAAGTCTGATCTTTCCGAAGTTGGAGATGCATTGCCATTTTCGTTTTGTAGCCTGAAACGCAAAGAAATGCGCCGGTTGGAATACCTCACGTGTATTGTGGCCTTAATTGTTCTACTTACCTGTTCCCAGTCAATGTTCATAACAGAATTCAAATCAAACATTTATTGCTCTTTGCTTGAGATAAACAGCAAATCAGTACGAGAAATGATAATTTTAAAAAAGTCTCTTTTTTCAAATTCGATGTTTCCCTTTCTAAGCACTATAATATTATAAATGTTGCTAAATGTATTGGTGCTTCAATATTAAGGAAGATATTGGTAAAAAAGTATTAACCCTCAAACTGCAAAATCTTTACATAAAATATTTAGTTTCCAAACACGAGCCGCTGACTGACCGCGCCCCGTTGACACCATCCAGCAGTGATTATGTTTGAAAAGGCACAATAAACTAAGCTTATCGCGTCTATTTTATGATATATTTTTATCTAAAAATTCATATCTCTAACAGTTTCACCATGGAATACACGAAAATCGCGCCTTGCCATTAGTTATCAAGCTGCTGGTAACTTAAGATATAGGATCTGTTTCCCTTAATCCTCGTTAGAGGATTCGTGGTCGTCAGTTACAAATATCTTGAGTAGGATTGTCCAAGCTGTAAATTTCGCCTCTTTTCAAGCTCTGCGTGCTTTAGTGGTGGATGGTGGATGGGTCCTATGGTAAGGCGCAAATTAGCTCAAGAGCATCATCTAACAGTCGATTTCAGTTGCAGACAATGTATGGGTATAACAGACTGGTCGTTTCAGTTTACAACCTAAATACTGCGCCAAAGAAAACGAATGCCTACTTTAATGTGAACAGCATTATCACACTGAAGAAGGTAATATATCAAGATAGAAAAAAACATTTACAGCAGCGCTATACATAAAGATTTCAATGTACGAATTTCTTGTTATCATTCATTATTCATAAAAATAAGGGTATACAAAGACTTCCGTATCGTAATACTGAAGTTTTTGTA
The DNA here is from genome assembly GCA_963675895.2 of Styela plicata. Classification (NCBI taxonomy): domain Eukaryota; kingdom Metazoa; phylum Chordata; class Ascidiacea; order Stolidobranchia; family Styelidae; genus Styela; species Styela plicata. Next base: position 13,127,684 of record OZ023149.1, read on the forward strand.
TATCGTAATTGTATAAATTACAATACAATGAAAAAAGGAAAACAAAATAAATCAGGAGACGTGTGATTGTTTTGAGAGCAGAAGATATTGCAAAAACTTTGAATGGAGATTTAGCTAGAAATATTGATCTGAGTTATCAACCACACATTTTAGATAATTTTCTTCAACTAGTTTAAAATATATAGATAGATAAGAATACAAGAAAATAGTATAACCAACCTAAACTTCTCTTAAAAGCCAGTTATTACGAATAAAAAAATATACATTTTGTAAAATCCTTTCATTGCCATGGACAAAATGTTTTTTATATTTTGCATTGCATTTTGCATTGGTTAGGCAAAGGACAATTGAAAGATTTTGAAACATATGGTATCGAAAATCGGAGAACAAATTTTTTAAATATTAAACATTATTAAATATTTCTGCCCCCCCCCCCCCCCCCAATTAGAATGCAGAATAACTGTAAAATACCTCCTCAAAGACCCACTCTATATTTAAACATTAAATATGAGTCAGTATTTTATAAGTTAATTTAGTTCGGTTAACAATATGTTCATTTTCAATGTTTTCTGTGTTTTCTTATACACTCAGAGTGAGTAGAATTTGTAAATTTGAGAGGAAAACGAATTTTTGATATATGTCGGTATAAGCCGTATAAACGTATTTCCTGCGTGGTGTTGGGTGCAAATGAATGAAGCACAAAGCAGTGATGAATGGATTTAACGTCGCCCAGGGCAAGTGCTTCAATTCTGTATGTAATGTTTTTCACTTGAAGCACAATTGGTGGTGCTACATCTTGCGGTGTGGTTCTTTGTCGTGTAAGTGATCGATTCAGTGGGTGGATTCCTTTCGACTTCCTGCTAGGGCTGATTAAAATCGAACCATTTGGAATTCAAATCGCTGATTCCATGAAAATAACAAATATGCCATTTTTACTGCTACTAGTATTGCGTCAGACTCGCCGACGAAAACTATAAATTGACAGCTTTATTCTGAAGAAAGCATGCACCGTGTTTTAATTTTGTCAAGCCCGAGCCACAGATGAACCTGGTCTTGACAGCGCCTTAATCAGTAACTCGGATTTAACAACACTTGATTGGACTGAGTCCTAGCTGGTTGGGTATACGCTGGTGTTGGAAATTCAAGGTAAACGTACCTAGTTTACGTAGTATACTTGGTTTACCAAGTTTATTTTCCAAGTACTTTCACGCAGTGTCAAGAATATATAACTTAACTATCTAGTAAATTTATTTAGTGAAATAAATAAATTTACCTATTTTCCAACTAGGTCCCTAGTATAACACTTGGTGAATCCTATTTTCATTATAAAAAATAAACTACCCGAAGATTAACCTTGAAATCTATTAAAAATGCCTTAATAGCAGTCAGTGGACAATTACCTAGTTTACCTGGTTTTTAATCTAGGTGCTACCTAGTTTTGAAGTTTTATCGTACCTAGGTCAAGAAATAACTAGGTTGCCATCACTAATATACGTTATAAGCTAGCACAAATTGTTTTATTCATCAACAAGAATCGAAGCTTTTTATCAGAAAATACAACAATTGAGCGTGATTTCATCATTCATGTTTGTTCACCTAATAATCATTTCCATTATCAAAACAACAAGAGGAAGATGCAGAACTACATAGAAAAGTCATTTTTGAAATGTTAGAACAAACAATCATTCTGGAATCAAATACTCTTTTAACAGGAATCCTCATTTGTCATTTATTAGAAACATATTTTCTTTACCTGTGCAGTTCCCAAAGATTTGTTTTAGCAGGGTACAAAGAATAACTGAAGGATACACTGATATGTCCTCATTTCGTCTTAAAATGATTAATCTGTTTAAAGTCAAGCCACAATAACATGCACTTGGCCACGTTTTTGACACCGCTTGTTATTATTTGGGATTCCGTTTGACGATCGCTGCTTATGGTCTTCTGTACGGAAGCATTCACAAAATACAGTCAGGATTTTAAGATGGTTTCCGAACGTTGCCAACATCGATATTACGTTAATCATTATGCTGATGTCATATAAAGTAACACCAATTGCTGCTGGTAGGTCAGGAGATAAAATAAGATTTGCTGTTAACATGATAATAACGTCAGTACTCACTACAATACACGTACAGATTACTGAACGTTGTATCACTTGCTCGATATTGGTCAGTTTCGGACTATCTTTCCCACATGAACAAAATATCGAAATTATTGTTTGTTGGACTTTTCTTGGGCCGTTGACAGAAGTGTTGTCTTTAGCCATACGGTTTTTGATGAGAGGATAAATAAACAAGCATAATTGCGCACATTGCGTAGCAGCAAGTCCGACTATGACGGCAATGAAATTGTTTTGCAACAAACTTCCCTTCCTGTGACTGCAACCTTGCGGAACAGGCCTATAGAGTTCAGGTATTGCAATAAGAGTCACAAGAATTATAGCCCCAATGCTAAAAGCTGGCATAATTGCCAAGCTTAGTAAATTAGCACATTTTCCTGTTAATTTTCTGATGGTTGGTTCAGCGTATATGGTTCTTTGTTTCAGCCATAAGAATAAATAAATCGGCCCTACCGTCGTTGTAAAAGTTGTCGTAGTTATATCCAAAACAATTTCACAAAACTTATATGAACTTTCCGCTCGCGGTGCTTGTATAACATATTGTGCCCAAGCAAATCTGGGAACTGTTCCAGCTACTGAAACGAGACACACGATGTAAAATGTTCTGCTATTTAACCAAGGGCTACCGGGCTTGATTTTCCATTGTTTGGTTTTAGTTCCGTAGACCAACATTGAAAGAAATATCCATAAAGCAATGAAAAGCAATATAGCTTCAATGATTTGGCATGTTAACAAAATGCCGTCCAGTAATGTTTGGTCGATATTCACATGGGTTGTATAATTCGTTGTTGGATAACCTGTTGTCGACGGGGTGGAAATATTCATCCTTAAAAATTCAAAAGCATACTTAAAGAATAATTGTTACTGAGCTAATGTAGAATCAAAACGTTAATAGGCTAGGGATTGGTGTTAAAAGAACACACGAGGACATTGAAATGTGTGTAACTACTGTACATGTCAGCAAAAAAATAATTTGGACGGTAACGTGAATTTAAAAAGATTCAACCTGTCAACATCATACTTTTCAAGGCTTTTACTGGAAATTTCCTGAGTAGGTACTTACGTTGAGAAAAACTTCACGAATGCAGATTGTCGAAAACGGTGTAAAAAGGTTCTAATCATAAATAACCATATGGTACGTTTCATCAGAAGATTTTCGAAGCGAAGATTTATACCAACGGCTGCCAGATTCGCCACAAGCCGAATTTTAAGTTTCCAACGGCATCGAAATCCCTCTACATTAAATTATCCTCAACTCAATTGCTGAGTTCCTTACAGAGCAATCAATCTATAGGAACTGCTCGCTGGTATAGGAAGATAATTGTCATATTGTTCAGATATTTTTGTGCCTGAATAATTCATAACATGTTTTGTAAGCAATTTTGTTTGTGACTCAGATCCAGACAAAGCATACTTGTGACGCACTATCACTAGATGATCGTAGGTATAATTGGTTTCGGCTGTAAGAACGAATATCAGACATTTGATCAACAGATTAGACCCATCTGATCCGGAATTTTTTTTTATTCTCAATATTGTCAAAATAAGTCAAAAATCTACTAAAAATAATTTATAGACCAATGTTTTTTATATCACTTTTTTTCTGTTTTGACCCGTCTATATAATCAAATCAACACAAAACTGTTGCCACCATTTCACGAGACCTTTTTAACAAGTAATTAAATGATAGATGTGTTTTTGTAAACCTTTTCTCAAATTTACCATTGAAATTGTATCTCTAATAATGGAAGACGCTTTCATAGCTTGAGTTACACAACCGCTACGGACGAAAAACTGCTGGGTCGCGTGACATCACGTCATACTCAATAGTAATCCCGACCAGGTGAAATTGGTAGCAGATGATCTAATGGTAATTTGATGATTTGGCGGCGACAAAACGTGACTGACAAAGCGCCTTTATTCTCATGCCCACGTGTTTCCAAATTCTTGTCTTCTAAATCGAAAAATAAAACATGTTTCTCTCAGTTCTGTTAAAGTTGCTCTCAACAGCATTGTCTCCGGAAGAGTTCCACGTGGGTTGCATTGCGCCCATGCGGGGTTGTGTCCACACCGGTCTGAAAACGCGCTTGACCTCATTCCAGTGGTGGTGGTGGCAACCTAGCTTTTGATTAATTTAACTGGGTAAAACGAATCTATCATAAAACTAGGTAAATTATCCCTAGGTAACCTGGTAAACTAGTTTTGCTTTGAAAACTAGGTAGTACCTAGAATAAAGACCAAAAAATCTAGGTAATCTAAACTAGTGCTCTTTGCTGCATTTTTTATTAGATTTGAAGGTTGAAATCCCCGAATTGCCAATTTCGAAACATTTTCACAGTGGATATATGATTTACAAAGACGCAGCAGGGTGTAAAAGAAGGTTGGTGATTGTTTACCGCTTTTCAAAATTGGATCAACATTTAATCTGTAATAATGGAAGACTCTTTTATACCGTGAGTTACGCGACCCGGCGGTTTCTCATGCGTGTCTGTTGGCTATCCATCAGTGACTCATACTCGACACACTTTTGATAGGTTATTAATCCCGACCAGGTGAAATTGGTAGCAGCTGACCTAGGCCTAATAGTAATTTGACTTATTCAAAATGTGACCTAAAAGCGTCTTTCAAAGTGTTTTCAAATTCTTAACGACTTCGAAATCAAACGATAAAAGCGTCACTCTCAGTTCCATCGAAATTGCACTCAATAGCATTGTCTCTGCAGTGTTCTACGTGGGATGTATTGCACCCATGCGGGATTGCATGAACATTGGCCTGCAATCGCGCTTGACTGCATCAGCACAAAATTCCACCCACATCTCATTTTTCTCGCAGGATTAACTCCACGAGTGCACGTGCGATTGACATCACACAGAATTGCACATATGCGAGATCTTCCGAGTGACGACGGGAGGTGTTAAATCATCAGAGACACAAAGGAGCAGAACGATGCAAACACACACACACACATATATATATATATATATATATATATATATATATATATAATTGCAAAGAGGCTGATATGCACAATTAAGTAGAGCCTGTTTGATTCAATTCGAATGTTTGAATTGAAACACCCAGCCCTAGTATGTAACTAAGCATAATTCATTAAACGATATTAGGGGCGTTGTTTCAAATGTGTCAGTTCACTCAGGTTCATGAGTTTCACGTGGCGAAATTAATGGCTAATCAGAATCGAGGAGAAAGCGAAAGTGATTCGAAACATATTCGTAACCAGGCAACGATGTGAGCGCTTGAACCTGAATAGCCTCGGTGGTTATTATTACTCGTATATTTTTAAAAAGCATTCTCTTCATGAAAGGTTGTTAGCAAATACATTCACTATTATACTAAAAATAAAGTAGAAATTGACTAGTTCGAATATTCAGCGCTTCAGTAATCGCGACGCACATGTTATTTACGTCAAGTTGCTTAAATTTCACACATGTACTCAGAAATATTTCGGCAAAACATCTTTGTTGAGTATGCGTCACTGATGGATCGCGTCGATGAGACGCGGTCCATTTGTGGCACATGCTTAACAAAAAAATTCTGATCGGATAACAAAAGAATTGCCAATGCTTGTGTTTTTCATATACCTTCGCAAAAGAACTTCTTATGTTGTTTGGTATTTGCCTGTTACGGATGCTCGACTATTGATTTGGTAACTGTTTTCAAGCAACTTGAATGAGATAAAAATCATAAAATCTTGGCCATTGTTCTATGATCACCAAAGCTCGATGCGTCAAAAGTTTATGAAGTCTGAAACTGTTTCCTTGATTTCCCTGATTAATAATTAATGGAATTCTTGATAACGTGTGAGCAGTTATAGTTTTTTGGTTGAAGTAACCTTGTCTTCAAATATTTTTTAGTATCGAAAAAGATAAGTGTGTTTGAACACGAGCCCAACTATACGGGCAATTAGTTTACTTTGTTGGGTTATTAAAAAAACATATCACGTACAGCTACAGTGATTGAAACCTTTCGTAGTGTACTACATCACTTAGGTATTATGGCTACTTCAATTTCTGGTAAGTACTTTTCAGCAAAAGCATCATCTAATTGAAGGGGTGAATATGGAAGTTTTGAACCAATGTCTGATTGAACCGGATAACAAAAAACATTTTGAAGGGTCACAGATTTTCATTTTTTTGCATTATCTCAACGAATTATAGTACAGAACATTACAAAATGCTTGAGCGATAGAATATTTGCAAAATTTGGTTTTCTATAATTTTCTTTAATTATTACAGGGGTGGTAGAAACCTACCTTAACGTTGTAGGTTAGTGACTACCGAATATGACTGGCGTTATCTGACTAATGTAATGTGGAAGACGTTGTTGTGAATAAAATATCTTCATTTGAAAGTGTAAGCCTAATTAAGAAACAAAGAATTTGGTGCTACCCTTTATAATTCTCTCCATAAACCTCTAAAAGTTCAAATTTGAAACTACAAAGTGTTCAAGTTCCATCCAAATATAGAAAATTTTGGGATTGGTGAAGTGCATTAAATTGAATTCCATCTTGTCTTTGGCCGTTTTGTGTTTGATTGATGAGTTTTATGAATGTATAAAGATGGTGAAAGTATTATTCCAATAACATCCATGATCATACAGATGGTCAACCACACGCGATTCCGATATTACTTTGTAAGCATGACGGGGAAGTGGAGGTTGACTTCGAAGCTCTGAGACTTATATTCAAGCATCCGCATATTAAAGATAAACCCGTTTGCATCGTTTCGATAGCCGGAGCTTATCGGGAAGGGAAATCATTTATGTTGAATTTTTTTCTCCGGTATCTGAATAACAAAGGGGTAAGTTCTATTTTAACCATAGAATAATATAATTTGTTTCAGTCACAACTATCATTCACAGATTGAACGGGGCTTGGCGGTGACAAAATATGTTCAATGTATTATATATAGATTTTTCCACATAAAATTTTCGATAGAAAACCGTGATTTCACTTTCTCTTGCTTAAATTTTTACTAATAACGCAAGTATCGTTGTCCAGACTTAGAAGCCATTCATATACTAAACTCTATATTTAATTCAATTTTTGCCCGACTTCAGAGCGATTTTTATAAGTTATCCCGGAAATTTCTTGTGCGGTTTTTTCTGCATTACATTGTCGACTTTCTTTAATTCATTGGTGGAAGGTCGCCTCTTGAAAATTCGGCGATGTTATATTGTCAAGCATGAGCCACAGTTGGTCCGCGACTCATCGACAAAAAATATACTCATAATCAACAAAAGACTTTTTGGCAAAATGTTTCCGTTTGAGTTTCCGCTTCAACCGGTGAAATAAACAGAGTATGTAATAAATTCACTGAGAGTAACTTGACAGCGCGATTGGATGTTCAGTATAAACAAATTTTTACGTGATAGCATATTAATCAAAAATCATTATTACCCATATCACAGTACGAAAATTCACAATGGTTGGGATCCGACGAGGCATCATTAAAAAATGGTTTTGATTGGAAGGGAGGACTTGATGCATGTACAAGTGGAATTTTAATCTGGAGCCAAGTTTTTGATATGAAAAAAGATGGGAAAGATGTGAGAATTTGAAACAATTTTAAAGTAGGGCCGCTTCTGATCACTCCTTTGTCTGTGGTGTGGTTATTTATAAATGCCAATATATTAGACATTTGAGACAATAGAGGGTATAGTTTTTCAAAAAAAGTGACTTCTTTATGGATAAATATTTTTGCTGATTGAAAATCTATATTCATCATCATATTTTTTAAACTACCGGTTGTTTTAAGATCCAGAAATTTTAATTTAATCAGGTGTTTTGAAATATGCTGATTTCAATATATCAGTGTGTGTGTGGCGTCAAAATGGGTTTCTAGGAGTATGCTGAAATAAGGGGCAGGGGATGAGGTTAGGATGGATTTTTCTCTAAAGTTTTTCCAACCAATAAATAAATTTTATTTTGTAATGCATGAGCATTTCTTCGTAAGTTGGAATGTACGTCTATTACTGATTACAGGTCGCCGTTCTTCTAATGGACACCCAGGGGCTTTATGATAACAGAACAGACAATAAAACAAACACGATGATATTTGCTCTCAGCACTCTCATAAGCTCAATTCAAATCTATAACTTGAGTAAAAAAATTCAGGAACGTGACCTAGGTTTTCTACAGGTAAGAATTTTTCTGATTTGTTCATTTTTTCGTGCATACGACTCTGTGCAGACGGACCCATCTTGTTGGTGGTACCGAACAGAGGCATATGTCCCATGCCCCAGTCAAAAATTTTATTTTGTCAACCGCGCCTTAAACAAAAATATGCAGTGTTACGTAACAATAGGTCATGAACACCTAACGCCATAATGTCTCATTTTCCGAAAGGCTTGGGAGTAAAAATGCTGCGTCGACGGTTTTTACTTTCGCGTCTTCCTGTGCCCATGCCAAGTTGGCTTGCGACATGAATTTGCTAATATATTTGATACTTATCCAAAACTTATCCACAAAGCGAGCATTTGAGGTGTTAGTGTACCGCTAGGGACGGCGGAATATCTCCGAAATTGGAAAATCCGCGCTGCAGCGCGCAAGTAATTTTGGAGTCATTTTGCAAAAAACGTTAAAATTTCAGCTGAAAGCATATTCTATTGACTGAATTTGTCGTAAAATGCATGAAAAGTGAATTTAGTAATTCTTCGCAATTTCATCATATTTTTTTGATTTAGGTGCGTCCCGCAAATTATCCATTCTTTGATACCTTACCTTGACCTTTCATTTGTAGATCTATGCATTGCATTGTCTAATCTAAGAATTAGTGAGTCAGACGGTCCCCCGATTACCTTGTCAATTTTATTCAAAAATATGTAAAAACTTCCCGCCCCTTCTGCGCGAAAACTATCTTTTGCTTCCAAATGAAAACAATTGCCAGGGGGTTTTTACTGACTATGACATCACATATATCGAGAAAAAATGAGACAAGTTTGATAGAAATGAACTTGATAACGATCCCAAAACCCGTGTAAGAAAATTAAAATTTTATATATATACCTAATAAATGTGTGCTTTTTGTTTCTTAGTTTTTCACTGCTTATGCTAAAGCCGCAAGAGAAAAATCCCCAGATCAGCACGTGAAACCCTTTCAGGTACGATATTGTTAAAAATAGAAAACATGGCCGATCATTTTCAGAGCTAATATTCGAACTGAAAATATTACAAATCGCATGCTGAAAACATTCAAAATTGTGAAAAAGCATGCATCCCAGTAAATTTACTGTTCTATTGTTATAGTGTATGTATATATGTCCTTGGCGATGGCAAATCTACCTTTTACATCTTTATTTCTATTTACTAGCCTCGACAATCGAGAATATGTTAGGACAATTCCTCATTTCCTCTGTCGCAAATTCGGACCGCTCATTTTCGCAGACGTTGAAGTAGCTTTTTCCCAATAATAATCGTGAAACAATGAATTAGAAAAAATCATAAAGTGTAGCGAAACAATATTAGTATTGAGATTATTTACCAAAATACGCGTCAAGCTTGTCATTTTTACAAAATGAATGTTAAGCATAAAATTTAAATAAAAATTCGATGTTACACTCGATGTATGTCAAATGAGAGCGATAAATATTCCCTAAATAAACAGATATGAGCACGCGCGACTGGTGCGGTTTTTGATAAAACGCCCAAGTTTTAATGTTACAATCGTCCGGCTCGTGTTGTGAGTTAGTTGTAATTGATGATCTATCATTGCCGTATTATTATCATTTTTGTGAAAAAAAATGGGAACCCCCTTTGAAAACTTCTGGGTGCGCCACTGTTCAATCCGAATATACTAGGCCGGTGCTAACCCAAACCAGTTGAAATCCGAATCTGAATCAATTTGTTTCTATTGTCAAAATCAAGAAATCCATAATGGATGAATCATTGAGGAGTGAAGTCAATGGGTGCAAATTAAACTTGATCAAAATAAAAAAATATATATATTGAGTTCATTTTGCCATTTAAAAATGTTTATTTCCTTTGAAAGTTTTATTCCTATGACCGGTCCACAGTCGATTCAAATAATTTGTGCTTCGGATCGATTTAAACCAGGGATTTAAATAATATATAGTCCGACCATATACTTTTATAGGCGTTGATGTTTCTTGTACGGGATTGGCCTTATGCAGAAGATATGCAATTTGGAATGGACGGCGGTAATGAATATCTAAAAACGAAAGTTTTAATCAGTAACTCATCATCACCTGAAGAAATAAAATCAGTCAGAAAACATATTAATTCCAGTTTTGATGACATAAAATGTTTCCTAATGCCTTATCCAGGGGAAAAAGTGGGAGGAACAAAGGCGTTCAACGGACAAATCAAAGGTATTTAAAAAGCAAAGTTGAACGTTGAAATCATTTATTTTGTCTATGTAGAGTTATAGTTCTATCCTATTGGATCTGTGCTTTGTTAGCAGGTCCTTATTAATAAAGGCAAAATTATGGATATTACGATGTCGTTTCTGACTTCATTATGAAATCCGTCACCTCAATAACGTGGTATCCGGGCACTTTAATACTCATCGGACATCGCCATGGAAATAAATAGGGACATTTTAGAATGACCAGGCGCAAATACAAGTGGCTCACCCCCGGGTCTTGGTAAATGAAGTGATTCAACACAAGTTGGATTGGCTGAGAAGACCCTGATGTTTTTTGCACACATGCTTTTGTTAAGCTTGAGTCAATGGTGGATCGTGTCTACGAGGCAGGATTTATTTGTGCCCTGTGCTTGACAAAATAAAACTACTGATTTATATAGACGACGTGATGGTTTAAGACTATATATGAAGTAAGAAAATATATGTACTGGCATGACCAGAGCAGTATGTAGGTCTATTTAAAGTTTAACCGGGGCCTTAATTTAAGTTCGAATTTTTATCGGTATCATGACTATGGCTGGGCAATTCGATTCAATGGTTCGGATAGATTCGAAGAACAGATTACACAAATTAATCATGAATCGGCCATAGGAACAAAAACTCGCTAAATGCAGAGGAGTTTTTCATTTTTAACGACAAAATGCAGTCGATTTTGATCATATTTGACCAAAATCGATTGTATTTTGTCTTTAAATATAAATTTCGCTCTTGGACCGGAGTGTAGATGAAATCACATCGCTGTTAAGTCTGTTTAAGCTAATATTTGTTATTCGTAACCGCGAAATTCTTAACTATTACAAAGGAGACACTAATAGTAATAGCAAAAATGACTTATTTGTTATTTTCATGGAATCACCGATTCGATCCGATTCGAAAAAATATCCGAATCAGATTTGAATTCGAAATGATTCTATTTTGCCCAACCCAAATCATGACTAAATTATATCATAATATTTTCCAAGTCTGACTTAAATAAATTACAAGGGATCAAATTGCAAGTATTCTTCAGCTGTAGGCACTATATAAAGTTTATATATAGTAAACAATAATAATCTCTTGTGAATTGTTTGTTTATACGGCATGACTCGTCCAGTATTCCACTGACATTCCCGACTTTAAATTCAATTGTGTAGAAATTGCAGTATTGTAAAACGAATGCAAATTCGTTAAAATATTTGAATTTTTAGATATTTCCAAACCATTCGTGCAACAAACGACTGAACTCATTGATAAGATATTCAATCCTGAGAATCTTGTTGTCAAAAAAATATATGGTAATGTAGTGACGTCACACGATATTCTTCAGTACATATCTGACTGTTGTGATAATCTGACGAGCGGAAAACTACCGACATACAAATCTATGGTGGAGGTAAAATGTTTTATTCAAGTTTGGCATAGGTAACTAAAAATGAAAAACATTAAGGAGTGAGACAGAGTTTCTACTCAAAATAGGCGTTTGTATGAAAAAAGCCAGAATATGTTCTACCAGGAGTGAAACACCGGCGAATTGCACCGGCGGCACGTTACATCTGTATTTCACGTATGATTTTATATTATGGAATATGACCTAATTAGAAATGCTACTCTGTCAAGCATTACTCATAGTTGGGCCGAGCATCGACGGCGCGCGGAACATGTCAAATTTCAGTACTATGTACTTTGGGCTTTTCTATTTTTCCAAAGCTGTGAGCGGCATATATTGGCAATTGGATTAAAAGCACTATTCACGCCAAAAGAGTGAAAAAAGAAAGCATTTAGGGCTGGGCAAAAGCGAATCATTTGGATTCGAATTCGATTCGAATAATTTTTTCAAATCGGATCGAATCACGAATTGGATCTAAATAATAATTATTAAATTTTTACTGTTAAAATTTGTCTTTAATGTGAAAATCAAGAAAATTTATAGTTTATGGAGTATTTCAATGTGAACAATTTTATATTTTAACCAGAAAATATGATCGATTTTGATCAAATTTGACCAAAATCGATTGCATTTTTGTCGTTAAAAATTAAAATTCTTGTCCGATACGTAAGCATTTGTTCCTATAAACGATTCACGATTGATTCTAATATATTGCCCTATCTGCATTCCCTTCGCCCATAAAAAGAAGTTCCCTTTTTTTCAGAATATGGCAGAAGCACAAAATAGCGCTGTTCAGAGACGATGTGAAGACAAATACCGAACAGCTATGGAGGAGGTAATGGGGAAATTTGTGATCACGCTCCAGTGGACTGACTTCTCCTTAAAAGGAATGTTACCTTTTTTAAAGTCTAAACGAGTTCTTGTATCAGCAGCCTATAGGCGAACAGGCTTAGTGTTGTTGTAAATTCAGGAAAGTTTCCATTTCGTTCGAGGTTACAGGACACTTGGGAGGTGGAACACAGATCAACGGGTCAGAATTTCTGTGAATCTTATACTATATACAAATAACATTAGAATGTACTTAGGTAAATATTGCTGAGCGGGAAAGCTATATATATAATTTCCTTTCTAAAACCTTTTTTCAAGATTGCAAGTTCCACTGTATACCTTCCTATTAAACTAAAATATAATTTACGTTTAAATTCCGTCAAATATTTTAAATTCTGATTATTTGAGGTTATCGCTGGGAGACTTATTGATGAAACCACCTTGAAAGAGATGCATTACCAAGCTAAAGCTTGCGCTCTACAGGAATTTAAAGATTTCACCAAGTTTGGAAGTGAAGCGAGTCGGGAACGATATCGTAATTACCTGGAAGATGTGATCGGAAAACAATTTAAAATGTTGAGTCAAGTCAACAAGAGCAACAAGGTTACCTTAGTACTCATACTGCAGTACCCCTCAACATATTGGTAATGGCTGAATTTAGAATGTATTGTATGTTTCATATTCAGAATGAATTTTTTATATTTGAAATAGAATATAATAATGAATAAAATATTCTGTTATAACAAGTCCCTGTTTAAAATCGCTCTGTATCTGGGATTTAAGTTTTATTATTCAAGTATAAATTTGGTAAGTTATAGAAAACAACTTTTTAACGAAACACCACTGGATTGACTATTCAAACAACATCCATTAATATCCACTCATCTTTTAATAATGCGTTCAGCCATTTTACTAGCAATATTGGATTTGAACTTCGATAAGCGCGTAATAGTTTACATCTCGGCAAAGAATTTCTAACTGACAAAAAATTCCATTTTCAGCTTGAGTCGGAGCAAAAAGCGGAGAGGGAAATTCAAAAGTTAGCCAATGAGTTTGAAAAACAGATGAGACTGGTAAGTAAACTCGGCATGACAGTGATCCAAATCGAAATTTTTTCAGAACATCTTTATATTAGCGAGTGGTTGCCACCAGGTAGACTCCCGGTTCTATGCTCAAACGGTGAAATACAAACGATGTAATTTGCCGACGTTTTGAATGTCTATTCAGACACGCTTCGTTGGGGAAGTGAATGATGGAATAACGTTCTGACCTATATAAACAGATGAAAATACCTTTTAAACAACAGATAGAAGCACTGAATAACAAATATAACACTAAAGGAAATGGATAAGGCTGAAACTATGGACTGTAAATGAAAGATAATCCTTGGGAAACATGCTGTTTTCCCTAACCATTGATGCTGGTCTTATCCCTATGAATATGATAAAATTCTAAATATAATCTTTTCCTATATTGCTCTTCATTCTCTAAAATTTCTGCATTTTCCCATCCCATCTGGTGTTCATTCTCTACAGAGTCAAAACTGACTTGTCTCTCTTCCCCTCTTTGATATGCTTTTGATGTTCTTTAGTTCTAATATTGAAACCCCTTTTCGTTTATCCAATGTAAACTGCATTACAGTCCTCGCCCGACGCATGAACTTGTTGGTAACGTGATGTGACGTCGTGACAAGTAACGATGCGACGACTAAAATGTAGCAAAGTGACGACCGAAATGAGGCGGCATTGTGATGAGACGCCTAGAATGTGATGAAGTGATGGTGTGATAATGTGAGAATTGACAGTGTGTCAATATATCGACGTAACGACTGAAACGTGACAGGGTGACAACTGAAATTTGACTGTGTGGAAACTAAAATATGAGGGCAATACGACAACAATTTGGCAATGTGACAACTAAAATTTGACGACTTGACAAAGTAACGTCGAGACGAATATAAAGTGACGCATGACAAAGTGGCAACACGACGATGCAACGACTAAAATAATTACGATGTGACAACCAAGATGTGATGATTAGTTTTGTATTTAAGGTTTTATGCCTTAAAATGTTGCATACCAAGGTTTGCTTTATCAGAAATTTGCGCTCGACTTTATTATAAATTTTATGGAGCTGTGGTTATCATTACGAAAAAATGGATTTCCTTGATATTATTGGCGCAGACTCGATGATAATGGGTACAGTGAAATATGGGATAAGGTCTCGGGATAAAGTCATAGGACATTGTAATCGTTATGCTTCCCGTTGTTTGGAAATTTCAATGCCCTTTCGAATCATTCTTCAGTGCCATCTCCACGTCATACCTGACAATGAACGCTATTTTCTTTTTTTAATAAATCCAACCGTTTCAATGGGAGATATTTTATTTGATTAAATTATAGCGCTTTGTTTTACTATCTACCGTGGTAGGTTATGCCATATATCCAGTAGTTTGCACTATCGTTTAACAAACTTTTAGGTTGTTCATAACATCGCTACAATTTGATTTTCGTCTTTTTACACACATATGTTCGATATTTTAAGATAACTTTGTTTTTATTGAAATTCTATGTGAGCAGGGGCTGAAGCAGCTCCTAAAACAACCCAACTAACGACCACTTCATAGCTACATAAGATATTCCATTGAATTTTTATACGGAATTTTCATTTTGAGAAATCTGATAAAAATGAAAATAATGGGTAAGGGATAAGTATTATTTTATTTTAGGTGAAAATTACGGCTCTAAGAAATGTATAAAAAATATGATGACCAGCATGAACTGCCGATAAATTGGGCCTCGGCAACGTACCAGCATCTGGAATGTCAAGGGCATTAAGTTTCATTACCAATATTTTTCCATTTGCAATGTTGGTTTTACACAAAAAAAAATTGTAGCTGATGAACCCAGCTCATGAAATACGTCTAGTCAGTGACTCAATCACTTAATTGAGATTGCATAAAAATCGATGATTAAAAGTTTACATTCCCGAACGTGCCACTCGCGGGAAGCTAAAATACTGAATACATTAACTGTATTAACTGTGTACCTGTAGCGGTGTAAGTTATAACACCCCTCCCAACTACACCCAGTTTAGTTGCCATATTTTTATCGTCAAGTCGTCTTTTTTCGCCAGGTCGTTACATTGGTTGATAATTCACTAATGAGGAGTTCTAAATGTGTACTTTTACAGGGTGGGAAGTTGATTACAGATAAATATAATCGAAATTCGACTCGTTACTTCGTGATTCGTAAATGCGTTACTCGACTTGGCTCCAGAATCTAAAATAGAGTTTTGGTAAAATGACTTCTTGTAAATATTTTTGTGACCTAACGAATATTGAATAAAAGCTCGACCAATTAATAGTTTCCAAGAAACTCATCTCTAAATAAAACTAATAATGTTTTTCCAGAAAGTTCGTGAAAGTGGAGTCTTGTCCAATGAAGAGTTATCACATCTTCATCGAGAATTAGCTGCAAAAGCTTCTGAATGCTATTATTCAAATGAAGAAATTCATGAAGGAATAAAAGACAAATATTCTAAAAACCTGTTCAACAAAATTGACAGAAGTTTTGAAGTAATCAAAGCAGACAATGGGGCGAAAATAAAAATTGAAAATGAACAAGTGAGTTAACGCAACAGGCAGCTAAAACGACACAGTGGAGTTTCACCGCCACTCAATGTACTCTATTATAGAGTTTCAGTTATGTCTAAATATAAACCCATATTAAGAATAACGTATTCAATTGGACATACCAAACATAAATTTTATTTTGTCAAGTAATGGTAACAAATGGATGGCGTCTCTTTGAAGCTTGGGAATTGCAGGCTCCACTTCTCCTGGTTCAAATTACGTGCGGGAAGGTTTTTATGCAAAAAGTTAACCTGGCAGCTCGCTTGCATGCGGTGGTACACGTACCTACAGGCTACGGTTTTCTCTGTCTTTCGAAACCATGTTCATGCACAGGCAAAATTATTAAACGGTTAGACAAAAACTTCAGCCCTCGACGTGGAATTTGTATTTACTCGAGAAGCCGGGGTTTGCCATGATACTAAAAAGTAATTTCAAGATTTCACGCCATGCGTCGCCATTAGTTACAAAGCGAACGAATTTGTTAGCTGCATGTGTGTAGCAAATCCTGAATTGTATTTGTCTGAATATTATTCTAACTTCTAGAATGGAAATAAGAGAACTTTTCTAAAGTGGCAGTTGGAATACTCATTGCAATACAGAGAGGAATTGCGAACGGTATTATTTTATTCTCTAATACGATTTGTGTAATTTTATTCGGGAATAGGAGAACCCAAAAGACACGGTCGGGAGAAAAGGGGTGGATCCTAGCACAGGCGCTGAAATATGATGTTAAATCTGTTCCGGAAACAAGACTACATAAACATTGCGAAAAAAACGCGTACAAGGACACTGTAACAAAAGTGCAGTGAAATTGCCGCTCATTGTGGTAGTTGGCGACAATGGAATAAACCATGAAAGCAACTTTTTAGGCCAATTATTATTTTTTGATGGAACGCACCGCAGAGGTGCCGTCCGTCAACAGCCTGTACTCGGCATATATCTCATGCACAAGACGTTTTGTTTCCAATATCGGAAATATAAAATTACTGTCAAAAAGCAGATAAAGATACTCTATTTTCCTTGAGTGTGATTGGACATGAGTTTGGTCCGGAAACAGTAGCAATTCGATTTTAAGGGTATTCGTAAAATAGATGGCCTTGAAGAACAAATTATGCCTAAACCCTATGCCATATTATCAATAGTGTTATATATATTCAGAAAAGGTCTAACCTGTATTACGAAATATGGCCATATATGGCATTCCATGGGGTATTTCAATGGTAAGAATAGTTATAGGACAGTTGCCATCAAAATATGTAATGACAAAAAACGACGATTTTACCGCATTTTTTTTTGCAGTGTAGGGTAGAAGTTTCCCAATCGGCAAAATTGTTGTAAAAACGCTATTTAATTCTATGTTATTAATTAAAATTAAATTACTGTATGGATTAATATACATCCGGAAATGTGCATTATATACATTATTTCTTCGGTCGAAATCCCCTCCAATTCATTTCCTGTTTCAAACAATCTTTCAGATGGTGGAAAGACATGTTACGGAGGCAATGTTGCAACATGAAGCAGAACAACGACGCAAAGATCTGTTGGATCTCTTCCATATCAAGGCGCTGGATGAAGGATTGTGTGAAGATATCCACATTTGGGAGCAGAATGTAGAAGACCTGGAACAAAGATTATTGGAAGAATTAAAAAATGTTCAGCAATTTCGCAAAGAAAAAGAGGTTTTTTGAAACTTATAACACGATAGGAGTTGGGTTAAATGCAAATACCCCTGTGGATCACAATGGGAGATGTCAGAAAAATAACCCAAAAATGTGCCATTGTCATAACGCGATGATGAAATGCGATCCATATCTTATTTTACAAACTTACCATCCTTGATTGAGACATTTTATCAGTTTATTGAACTTTATCATTTTCCTCACAATTGATGCACAGGATAAATTTTATATCGAAATATAATTTTTCGCATTCATGGCTATAGTCATAACTACAATTGGTCTAGAGTATATACGATAGTTGACAAAATTCGAAAGAAATTAAATTTCTAATTTTGCTTTGTTTTTTTTCATGAGTTCAACATCAGTCTTAGCTCACGGTGTATATTCTAAATTTTATATCAGATTATAATTTCCGAATTATTTACTACAGACATATTTACAATTGGTCCCGGAATAGATACAAGAAAAATTTGTTTTTATTTTCTTTCGATCTCAGGAGAGTTTCCACAATGAGTTGGAAGTTTTACAAAACAAAGTTTACGTATCATATGAGGAAACATTCTCAACTGTAAGTGAAATAATCGGTAAATATAAATTTATGTGAAAGTGCAGTTTAACTTATTTTAAATTGAAACGAATTAAACAAATATAACAATACGTTGGACAAATGGATATTGGAAACAATCTCGTTCATGTCAGGAGGTTGAACATGTGCCGTTCGTGGGAAATCTACTGGCGACGAATTGTGGGCACAAGCTCGTCCAGTTTACAACAAGTTTCGAGCTATGTACCGCTAAAGATGCCAATTTGATTCTCCCAAACAAACCTGTGCAAAGAGGACGTCTGGGTCATTAAGTGCGGTGATGAAAAACAAATAAGTTGACTCAGTTGCGAATCGGCCGTAGAAATAGAAACTTACAAATAAAAAGAGAATTCCATGCGAGCGAAAAAATACACGATATGAATTCTAATATTTTGATAATTAATGGTAAAAAGGGGGAATTACGCATTTTGACAAAATTAATAATTCTATCCGATTCAAGAAAGCTATCCCAACAAGGTTCAAATTAAAAAAAAATATTTTTGCCCTGCTTTATTAAAAAGATTGGTAGTCAAGGGATACTTCGCTGTAACTTGTTGGTGCGATGACATAGTGGTTATCCCGTTGGCATAGCAAGTTGAAGTTCTCTGGTTTAAGTCCCGGTAAATCCGGCTTACTCTGTGCTCTGTGCTCTGTTACTCTGTGCTCACCACTCAGCCCCTGGTGTAACCGGAAAGATGATTCCTTTCCAACCAATCTTGTTCATCATTAAGTGGCCGCTAGTGCAGGGCCTTATTCAGGGTAATCCACTCAACTGAGTGGCTATAATAAAAATAAAACTGCATGCTCCTCATAATAACTTTCTTCGCAAACCTTGTTTGTGCACTGGCTACCTAAACTCTCAACACCAAGCGTGGAATTATAAACTGTGCCAGAGGACGTTGTTTTCGAAACGTGAACCGTATTATCAGAATTCCTCTTTCCATTACGGCAGCCATGTTTTGAAATATATAAATTTCCTGTTCTTCAAGTTCAACGTAATTAGGTACTGTGGTGTAAAACAGTAAAAACCGAGAGAACTGGCAACAAATTTATGCCCAGTAGGTAGAGCTCTAGTATAGTCCCAACGCATTTCTTTCGTATTGCAAGAGGCAACTAAAAAAGGCAAAGAAATGGTAGATGGTTTTACCATCGCCCAGGGCTAATACCACTCACCGGCCAATACCATGGCATTTCATTTTCCTTCAGGATATTTTCCATTCAGAGCACGGTTGCTGGTACTACATTTTTAAGTACCTATTTGCTAATGAGTGGATTTTGGGAATTGCTTCCGGCCTTGCTTAAGAGTGAATTTCAATAAATGAAATGTAGCTTATGTTTACTCGGTATAAATGGTTTATAACTGGTCGATTATATCAAATTTAAGATTTGAGAACAGCCCTATTTCATTAATTGAATGATTTATTTTTGAAATCTCCCCCTCAAAATGCATTGTGTCAAAGTTCGAAGCTGTGACTGGTTAATATTATTGCAAAAAACACTGCAGTCGTGTATTGCCGCTTCTGTCTTGTTGCCTGTAACACAACTTCGATAAGATAACTCCGCGTATATTGCGTCCTTTTAAGCTATATATATAAGTATTTTGATAAGAAAATAAAATCTCATTTTTCGTATTTTCAGGTGCTTAAAGATTCATATATGGAAAGTAAAGATCTGCTTGAGAAACATGAAGAAGTAGTTGAACATCTGATGGAACACATGGATCGATCTGTTGAATCCGACATGCTCGTTCATTTTCATTCTACTCTCTTCGAAAAATATAAACATATGACCAAACTTGAATTGAGCAATAAATATTCTATGATAGAAAAATGGAATGAGAGGAATAACACATTTTTCCGCAAATGCTTCAGAGCCGTTAAAAAATACGTCGTTCCCGCAGTAGAAACTATCTTTCCTGTGGTTCGAGCTTTCAGGAACTTGCTACCATAAGAATGTTGAGCCAGAATGAGAGAAAACCCCACATAAACTCGACTGACCTAACACGGGCGTCTAGAATCAACTAAAAGTACTTGTGACATCATGATTGATATATTTTTTAATGTTTCATCACAATAAATCGTTACTATTGAATTCGCAATTTTCCAGTTTAGATCTTGTGTCTTACGTGATTGATCATAAAACCTAACTTTCTTCCAAATAGTGCCTTAGTAACACCAAATGTTTCATTGAATTTGATTTTTAAAATAAAGAAACTTATAGCTTGTAGTGTATTTTTAATTCGCACTAGGAGCAACAATTTGACCAAAATCGAATGCATTTCGTCGTTAAAAATGAAAGTCCGAGTTCATTTAACATTTTTTGTTCCTACGTACGATTCACGATTGATTCGAATTTATCGTGCTTCGTATCGATTTGATCACCAAATCGAATTTCCCAGCGCTACTGACAAGTCTGATATAAAGTATGCAAGTTTTTGGTACTAGCTGTTATTTTAGATTCCATACACTTGGCATCATAAAATTCATTGTCGTTTGAAAGTGCATTAGGTGCCCAATTCTGTTATTTGTCCAATATATATATATTTTTTAAGTTTTGACTTTGTTCATAATTGTGAATGTGTGTTGATTGTGAACCTGATGTATGTCTACTTAACTTAAGTACTATTTGTGAATCTTCAACATAAAATGAATCCCCTAATGATCCAATTCCAGTTTTAGTCCAGTTTTTGTAGTCAAATGGGTAAGAATGTTCTCAATCATTGGGTTGATTTGTTAGTTTCCCATTTTACCGAATCATTGCCAAACCAAGCGCTTAAAATTTTCAATGATGTAAAAACTTTGATTCCCGCATGTGATTTGATAAATTAAATTCCCCTGCTAATAGCATGCCACATTTTTCTATATTAAGTTTTGTTCCGACTGCTCTTTTACAGGTTTCGCATATTTCTACAAAGGTGGTAATTGATTCAAAATTTTGGTTTGACACAGTCATAATATCAGCAAATTGTTTCAACTTTTCATGTATAGATTCCTCTGGAATTTGGAATCCAGATATTTTCTTATTGATTGTCATATTATAGGCCAAAATCAATGCAAATATAGTGATAGGGGGCAGCCCTGAAGAACCCCCCTTCTATATTTGTATTTGACGAGATAAGAATCCATTTATTAAGATTCTACTAACAATATTTTCGTAAAGTATGCGTATCCAGGCTATAAATGCAGAACCAAAGATTAGTTTATGCATTATCTTGAATAAAAAACTCTCTGTCTACTGTATCTTATGCCTTCTCTTTGTCTAACGAACAAATATTTATTGGTTTGTCTTAAACAAATTAAACAAATATAACTATACTTTGGAGAAATGAATATTGAAAACAATTTTGCTCGTGTCAGGAAGTTGAATATGTGCCGTTCGTGGGAAATCTACTGACGACGAATTGTGGGCTCAAGCTCGTTCAGTTTACAACAAGTTTCGAGCTATGTACCGCTACAGATGCCAATTTGATTCTCCCAAACAAACCTGTGCAAAGAGGACGTCTGGGTCATTAAGTGCGGTGATGAAAAACAAATAAGTTGACTCAGTTGCGAATCGGCCGTAGAAATAGAAACTTACAAATAAAAAGAGAATTTCAAGCGAGCGAAAAAATACACGATATGAATTCCAATATTTTGATAATTAATGGTAAAAAGGGGGAATTACGCATTTTGACAAAATTATTAATTCTATCCGATTCAAGAAAGCTATCCCAACAAGGTTCAAATTCCAAAAAAAAATTTTTGCCATGCTCGAATGAAGAGATTGGTAGTCAAGGGATACTGTAACTTTGTTGGTGCGATGACAGTGGTTATCCTGTAGGCATCGCAGGTCGAAGTTCTCTAGTTTAAGTCCCGGTAAATCCGGTTTGTTACTCTGTGCTCCCCACTCAGCCCCTGGTGTAACCGGAAAGATGATTACTTTCCAACCAATCTTGGTCATCGTCCGCAAGACTTTGTTCAGGGTAATCCACTCAACTGAGAGGCTATATTAAAAATGAAAAAAAAACTGCATGCTCCTAATAATTACTTTCTTCGCAAACCTTGTTTGTGCACTGGCTACCTAAACTCTCAACACCAGGCGTGGAATTATAAACTGTGTCAGAGGACGTTATTTTCGAAACGTTAACCGTATTATCAGAATTCCTCTTTCCGGGGTTGAAATAAACTTCTGACATTACGGCAGCCATGTTTTGAAATATATAAATTTCCTGTTCTTCAAGTTCAACGTAATTATGTACTTTGGTGTAAAACAGTAAAAACCGAGAGAACTGGCAACAAATTTATGCCCAGTAGGTAGAGCTCTAGTATAGTCCCAACGCATTTCTTTCGTATTGTAAGAGGCAACTAAAAAAAGAAAAAAAAATGGTAGATGGTTTTACCATCGCCTAGGGCTGATACCACTCACCGGCCAATACCATGGCATTTCATTTCATTTCAGTTGCTGGTACTACATCTTTAAGTACCTATTTGCTAATGAGTGGATTTTATTTGATTTTGGGCATTGCTTCCTGCCTTGCTTAAAAGTAAATTTCAATAAATGATACGTAGCTTATGTTTACTCTGTATAAATGGTTTATAACTGGTCGGATTATATCAAATTTAAGATTTAAGAACAGCCCTATTTCATTAATTGAATGATTTATTTTTGAAATCTCCCCCTTAAAATGCATTGTGTCAAAGTTCGAAGCTGTGACTGGTTAATAATATTGCAAAAAACACTGCAATCGTGTATTGCCGCTTCTGTCTTGTTGCCTGTAACACAACTTCGATAAGACAACTCTGCGTATATTGCGGCCTTTTAAGCTATATATATAAGTATTTTGATAAGAAAATAAAATCTCATTTTTCGTATTTTCAGGTACTTAAAGATTCATATATGGAAAGTGAAGATCTGTTTCAGAAACATGAAGAAGTAGTTGAACACCTGATGGAACGCCTGGATCGATCTGTTGAATCCGACATGCTCGTTCATTTTCATTCTACCCTCTTAGAAAAATATAAACATATGACCAAACTTGAATTGAACAATAAATATTCTATGATAGAAAAATGGAATGAGAGGAATAACACATTTTTCCGCAAATGCTTCAGAGCCGTTAAAAAATACGTCGTTCCCGCAGTAGAAACAATCTTTCCTGTGGTTCGAGCTTTCAGGAACTTGCTACCATAAGAATGTTGAGCCAGAATGAGAGAAAACCCCACATAAACTCGACTGACCTAACACGGGCGTCTAGAATCAACTAAAAGTACTTGTGACATCATGATTGATATATTTTTTTAATGTTTCATCACAATAAATCGTTACTATTGAATTCGCAATTTTCCAGTTTAGATCTTATGTCTTACGTGATAGATCATAAAACCTAACTTTCTTCCAAATAGTGCCTTAGTAACACCAAATGTTTCATTGAATTTGATTTTTAAAATAAAGAAACTTATAGCTTGTAGTGTATTTTTAATTCGCACTAAGAGCAACATTTTGACCAAAATCGTATGCATTTCGTCGTTAAAAATGAAAGTCCGAGTTCATTTAACATTTTTTTGTTCCTATGTACGATTCCCGATTGATTCGAATTCATCGTTCTTTGTATCGATTTGATCACCGAATCGAATTTCCCAGCGCTACTGACAAGTCTGATATAAAGTATGCAAGTTTTTGGTACTAGCTGTTATTTTAGATTCCATACACTTGGCATCATAAAATTCATTGTCGTTTGAAAGTGCATTAGGTGCCCAATTCTGTTATTTGTCCAATATATATATTTTTGACTTTGTTCATAATTGTGAATGTGTGTTAATTGTGAACCTGATGTATGTCTACTTAACTTAAGTACTAATTGTGAAACTTCAACGTAAAATGAATCCCCTAATGATCCAATTCCAGTTTACTCCAGTTTTTGTAGTCAAATGCGTAAGAATGTTTTCAATCATTGGGTTGATTTGTTAGTTTCCCATTTTACCGAATCATTGCCAAACCAAGCGCTTAAAATTTTCAATGATGTAAAAACTTTGATTCCCGCATGTGATTTGATAAATTAAATTCCCCTGCTAATAGTATGCCACATTTTTCTATATTAAGTTTTGTTCCGACTGCTCTTTTACAGGTTTCGCATATTTCTACAAAGGTGGTAATTGATTCAAAATTTTGGTTTGACACAGTCATAATATCAGCAAATTGTTTCAACTTTTCATGTATAGATTCCTCTGGAATTTGGAATCCAGATATTTTCTTATTGATTGTCATATTATAGGCCAAAATCAATGCAAATATAGTGATAGGGGGCAGCCCTGAAGAACCCCCCTTCTATATTTGTATTTGACGAGATAAGAATCCATTTATTAAGTTTCCACTAACAATATTTTCGTAAAGTATGCGTATCCAGGCTATAAATGCAGAACCAAAGATTAGTTTATGCATTATCTTGAATAAAAAACTCTCTGTCTACTGTATCTTATGCCTTCTCTTTGTCTAACGAACAAATATTTATTGGTTTGTCTTAAACAAATTAAACAAATATAACTATACTTTGGAGAAATGAATATTGAAAACAATTTTGTTCGTGTCAGGAAGTTGAATATGTGCCGTTCGTGGGAAATCTACTGACGACGAATTGTGGGCTCAAGCTCGTTCAGTTTACAACAAGTTTCGAGCTATGTACCGCTACAGATGCCAATTTGATTCTCCCAAACAAACCTGTGCAAAGAGGACGTCTGGGTCATTAAGTGCGGTGATGAAAAACAAATAAGTTGACTCAGTTGCGAATCGGCCGTAGAAATAGAAACTTACGAATAAAAAGAGAATTTCATGCGAGCGAAAAAATACACGATATGAATTCCAATATTTTGATAATTAATGGTAAAAAGGGGGAATTACGCATTTTGACAAAATTATTAATTCTATCCGATTCAAGAAAGCTATCCCAACAAGGTTCAAATTCCAAAAAAAAATTTTTGCCATGCTCGAATGAAGAGATTGGTAGTCAAGGGATACTGTAACTTTGTTGGTGCGATGACAGTGGTTATCCTGTAGGCATCACAGGTCGAAGTTCTCTAGTTTAAGTCCCGGTAAATCCGGTTTGTTACTCTGTGCTCCCCACTCAGCCCCTGGTGTAACCGGAAAGATGATTACTTTCCAACCAATCTTGGTCATCGTCCGCAAGACCTTGTTCAGGGTAATCCACTCAACTGAGAGGCTATATTAAAAATAAAAAAAAAAACTGCATGCTCCTAATAATTACTTTCTTCGCAAACCTTGTTTGTGCACTGGCTACCTAAACTCTCAACACCAGGCGTGGAATTATAAACTGTGTCAGAGGACGTTATTTTCGAAACGTTAACCGTATTATCAGAATTCCTCTTTCCGGGGTTAAAATAAACCTCTGACATTACGGCAGCCATGTTTTGAAATATATAAATTTCCTGTTCTTCAAGTTCAACGTAATTATGTACTGTGGTGTAAAACAGTAAAAACCGAGAGAACTGGCAACAAATTTATGCCCAGTAGGTAGAGCTCTAGTATAGTCCCAACGCATTTCTTTCGTATTGTAAGAGGCAACTAAAAAAGGAAAAAAAAATG
Organism: Styela plicata; assembly: GCA_963675895.2. NCBI lineage: Eukaryota > Metazoa > Chordata > Ascidiacea > Stolidobranchia > Styelidae > Styela > Styela plicata. The sequence goes on from OZ023149.1 coordinate 13,153,876, forward strand.
GTAGATGGTTTTACCATCGCCTAGGGCTGATACCACTCACCGGCCAATACCATGGCATTTCATTTCATTTCAGTTGCTGGTACTACATCTTTAAGTACCTATTTGCTAATGAGTGGATTTTACTTGATTTTGGGCATTGCTTCCTGCCTTGCTTAAGAGTAAATTTCAATAAATTATACGTAGCTTATGTTTACTCTGTATAAATGGTTTATAACTGGTCGCATTATATCAAATTTAAGATTTAAGAACAGCCCTATTTCATTAATTGAATGATTTATTTTTGAAATCTCCCCCTTAAAATGCATTGTGTCAAAGTTCGAAGCTGTGACTGGTTAATATTATTGCAAAAAACACTGCAATCGTGTATTGCCGTTTCTGTCTTGTTGCCTGTAACACAACTTCGATAAGACAACTCTGCGTATATTGCGGCCTTTTAAGCTATATATATAAGTATTTTGATAAGAAAATAAAATCTCATTTTTCGTATTTTCAGGTACTCAAAGATTCATATATGGAAAGTGAAGATCTGTTTCAGAAACATGAAGAAGTAGTTGAACACCTGATGGAACGCATGGATCGATCTGTTGAATCCGACATGCTCGTTCATTTTCATTCTACCCTCTTAGAAAAATATAAACATATGACCAAACTTGAATTGAACAATAAATATTCTATGATAGAAAAATGGAATGAGAGGAATAACACATTTTTCCGCAAATGCTTCAGAGCCGTTAAAAAATACGTCGTTCCCGCAGTAGAAACTATCTTTCCTATGGTTCGAGCTTTCAGGAACTTGCTACCATAAGAATGTTGAGCGAGAATGAGAGAAAACCCCACATAATCTCGACTAACCTAATACGGGCGTCTAGAATCAACTAAAAGTACTTGTGACATCATCATTGATATATTTTTTTTAATGTTTCATCACAATAAATCGTTACTATTGAATTCGCAATTTTCCAGTTTAGATCTTGTGCCTTACGTATAGATCATAAAACCTAACTTTCTTCCAAATAGTGCCTTAGTAACACCAAATGTTTCATTGAATTTGATTTTTAAAATAAAGAAACTTATAGCTTGTAGTGTATTTTTAATTCGCACTAAGAGCAACAATTTGACCAAAATCGAAAGCATTTCGTCGTTAAAAATGAAAGTCCGAGTTCATTTAACATTTTTTTTTGGTTCCTATGTACGATTCACGATTGATTCGAATTTATCGTGCTTCTTATCGATTTGATCACCGAATCGAATTTCCGAGCGCTACTGACAAGTCTGATATAAAGTATGCAAGTTTTTGGTACTAGCTGTTATTTTAGATTCCGTACACTTGGCATCATAAAATTCATTGTCGTTTGAAAGTGCATTAGGTGCCCAATTCTGTAATTTGTCCAATATATATATTTTTGACTTTGTTCATAATTGTGAATGTGTGTTAATTGTGAACCTGATGTATGTCTACTCAACTTGAGTACTATTTGTGAATCTTCAACGTAAAATGAATCCCCTAATGATCCAATTCCAGTTTTAGTCCAGTTTTTGTAGTCAAATGGGTAAAAATATTCTCAATCATTGGCTTGATTTGTTAATTTCACATTTTACCGAATCATTGCCAAACCAAACCCTAAAAATTTTCAATGATGTAAAAACTTTGATTCCCGCATGTGATTTGATATTCACGGATATAAATTCCCCTGCTAATAGAATGCCACATTTTTCTATGTTAAGTTTTGTTCCGACTGCTCTTTTATAGGTTTTGCATATTTCTATTACGGTGGTAATTTATTCAAAATGTTGGTTTGACACATTCATATCATCAGCAAATCGTTTCAACTTTTCATGTATAGATTCCTCTGGAATTTGGAATCCAGATATTTTCTTATTGATTGTCATATTATAGGGCAGAATTTCTGCAAAAACCAATGCAAATATAGTGATAGGGGGCAGCCCTGAAGAACTCCTCTCTCCATTTGTATTTGACGAGATAAGAATCCATTTATTAAGATTCTACTAACAATATTTTCGTAAAGTATGCGTATCCAGGCTATAAATGCAGAACCAAAGATTAGTTTATGTATTATCTTAAATAAAAAAAACTCTCTGTCGACTGTATCTTATGCCTTCTCTTTGTCTAACGAACAAATATTTATTGGTTTGTCTTCAATGTTTGCACAAGCTAGTGCATCCATGAAAAAAGTCCAATTTTCTGAAATATCTCTATTTGGACAAAAGCTGTTTGTGACCCATGGTCAATTCCATCACACCCAAAGTATGATATTGCTCAACACATTTTTTAGTCTGTTTGCAATTATCTTGGCTGGTATCTTACGATCAACATTTAGTAATGATAATGGTCGCCAGTTTTTTTTATTAACTTCTCCCCTTTTTACATATGAGCACTATGATCGTTTAATTGTTTGATTTGAACTTGTGAGAGGTTTGGGTCATTGTTGGCCATGTTAGCATAAGTCTGTTTCGATAAAACATTGGATACCGGTACTTATACAGGGGTAATATTTTGTGAATTATCTGGTTCTTCATGAATTTCTGCGACTACTGTCTTTTTGCAGATTGCTGAATTAATTGACCTTCTGGTTCTTTTGGGACAAATCTAAATATATTGTTCAGAGGTTGAAGGTGCAACATCGGGTTGATTTCTGCTACCGTTACTTCTTTAAATGGTATCTTTGTTCTTTCGATGTTACCTAATGCTACGTCAGAACTTGAATCTTCTGCTCGACTGTTATTGTGAATTTCGAAACATGTTTATGTTTAAAACTATCAATGATTTTGCAATTTTTTCTAAGTGCGGCATTGCATATCTTCACAGATAGCGCATACTCGCTTTCGCCTGCATTCAGTGGCTTATTGTCTTTTTGCATATGTAACATAGAGGTGGTCTTGATGGATCATTAAAATTTGTACTTCGCTGTTCCTGGTACCACACATTAAAATTCCATCTGCAGCTTCTATGAAAGTACAGTAACCTCGTAGGACGGGATATATCATAATCTGATTGCATTTTGAAACACCTCCTTCCACTTACACTCTTTTAAAAAATAGCAGTTTTTTTCGTTCATGCAGATTGGTTAAATGTTTAGTTTAGGCAATTTTTAGTGCATTTTGGCAATGTTGAAACCTTCGTAAAAACGCTAGATGTCAATTGTAATTTATTTTATTCAATATATGGTACTTTCCCATGACCACGATAATTGAGTTTGCGTGGAAAATATTTATTTTAATATTTGGCGCTTGATAATGTTGTTTGGTTCACTTCCTTGTGATATTCGGGTTCGCGTGTAAAATATTTTGCTGGGCCATCGTGACTGTGGTCTTTAATACATCAGAGTGATTGATCAATATTCGAAAAGCCTAGATCGGGTAATTAGGCAGTATTTTGTGTGATATCAACCATTGGCACAACCATAATCTTGGTTTGTGGAGGGCACACACTTTACTGTTGCGTATCGGATATATATGACGTCATAATGTAAGAACAAAAGCAGATATTGTACACGAATCGCCCAATTACCAAGAGTCACGGTATTTTCAGATTTTTTTGCGAAATTTTACTATTTTTTGGAGGAAAATTCTAAATCAAGTATATTGCATGGAATATAGCTAGGAATATATTTGTATGCGGAAAGTGTCGCAAAATTCAAAGATATTTTCTGCCCAAAAAGCATTAATTACTATGGTTTCGGCAAGCAATTAAAAACAAAATTACCGGATGGAGCACGTGAGGCACGTCTGCTTACGACTGCTTAAAGTCCAATGAACTGCCACGCAATTTTGATTTCTCCACCCATTAAATAACAAATTTCTAGCTTATGCTCACTAGAACATAATTTAACAACCGAGAAATGCGATAAGTAGTACGGACATCACGTCACGTAAATGCAGTAGATACAGCGGTGTCATCTCACCAACTACGCGAGCTTAGCAACATCTTTAAAATATCTACAAAGATATGCTTCATTTATAGATCAAATTGACAGTTAAAATACCAGTATACGTTATGCTTTACTAAACTCGAATACTTCGCGTGATTTCTATTATCCAACAACCGTATCGTAGTTATACGAGTATCGCATACATTCACTTAAGCTATTCAAAGAAAACATGTAACTACACTCCTTGAATCGGAACTTCGTTCTGTTCTACATCACTGCTTCACCTACAATAGCTTCTTCAGGTTTGGGTGAGTACGTTTTTGTAAAAGTCATGGTCTAATTAGAGCGATGGATATCGAAATTTGTAAAGTTTATTGATTCCTTGTGATAATAGGATTCGCGTGAAAAACATTTTGCTCGAAATTTTTTGACGTGAATCTCTAATACATTAGAGTGGTAAATACTCGACAAACTCTGGATCGGGCATTCGGGCAGTATTTTGTATGGAGGGGCACACATTTTGGGTACTCATCGAATACTCATGACGTCAAAATGTAATCATAGACGCCTTTTTTGCGCAAATCACAGTAGTTTAAACACGAATAAAACTTTCGTAACAGGGGTGACAGTAATAAATCGCAATCGGGCAATTATTTATTGCCGAAAGCGCATAAAGTATTCTCAGATTTTTGCAAGCATTTAAAATGAAATTAGTGGGTTGAGCACGGGGGGAGTGGGATGGGCAGGCATTAGCCAGTCGACTTCTATCTAACTAAAGTTGCACAAGTCAAGTTTTTGGTACTAGCTGGTATTTTAGATTCCATACAGTTGGCATCATAAAATTCATTGTCGTTTGAAAGTGCATTAGGTGCCCAATTCTGTTATTTGTCCAATATATATATATTTTTTGAGTTTGACTTTGTTCATAATTGTGAATGTGTGTTGATTGTGAACCTGATGTATGTCTACTTAACTTAAGTACTATTTGTGAATCTTCAACGTAAAATGAATCCCCTAATGATCCAATTCCAGTTTTAGTCCAGTTTTTGTAGTCAAATGGGTAAGAATGTTCTCAATCATTGGGTTGATTTGTTAGTTTCACATTTTACCGAATCATTGATTTGATATTCACGGATTTAAATTCCCCCGTTCTAATAGAATGCCACATTTTTCTATATTAAGTTTTGTTCCGACTGCTCTTTTATAGGTTTTGCATATTTCTATTACGGTGGTAATTAATTTAAAATTTTGGTTTGACATAGTCATAGCATCAGCAAATTGTTTCAACTTTTCATGTATCGATTCATCCGGAATTTCGAATCCAGATATTTTCTTATTGATTCTCATACTATAGGCCAGAATTTCTGCAAAAATGAATGCAAATATAGTGATAGGGAGCAGCACTGAAGAACTCCTCTCTCTCTATTTGTATTTGACTAGATAAGAGTCCATTTATTAAGATTCTACTAACAATATTTTCGTAAAGTATACGTATCCAGGCTATAAATGCAGAACCAAAGGTTAGTTTATGCATTATCTTGAATAAAAAAACTCTCTGTCGACTGTATCTTATGCCTTCTCTTTGTCTAACGAACAAATATTTATTGGTTTGTCTTCAATGTTTGCACAAGCTAGTGCATCCATGAAAAAAGTCCAATTTTCTGAAATATCTCTATTTGGACAAAAGCTGTTTGTGACCCATGGTCAATTCCATCACACCCAAAGTATGATATTGCTCAACACATTTTTTAGTCTGTTTGCAATTATCTTGGCTGGTATCTTACGATCAACATTTAGTAATGATAATGGTCGCCAGTTTTTTTTTATTAACTTCTCCCCTTTTTACATATGAGCACTATGATCGTTTAATTGTTTGATTTGAACTTGTGAGAGGTTTGGGTCATTGTTGGCCATGTTAGCATAAGTCTGTTTCGATAAAACATTGGATACCGGTACTTATACAGGGGTAATATTTTGTGAATTATCTGGTTCTTCATGAATTTCTGCGACTACTGTCTTTTTGCAGATTGCTGAATTAATTGACCTTCTGGTTCTTTTGGGACAAATCTAAATATATTGTTCAGAGGTTAAAGGTGCAACATCGGGTTGATTTCTGCTACCGTTACTTCTTTAAATGGTATCTTTGTTCTTTCGATGTTACCTAATGCTACGTCAGAACTTGAATCTTCTGCTCGACTGTTATTGTGAATTTCGAAACATGTTTATGTTTAAAACTATCAATGATTTTGCAATTTTTTCTAAGTGCGGCATTGCATATCTTCACAGATAGCGCATACTCGCTTTCGCCTGCATTCAGTGGCTTATTGTCTTTTTGCATATGTAACATAGAGGTGGTCTTGATGGATCATTAAAATTTGTACTTCGCTGTTCCTGGTACCACACATTAAAATTCCATCTGCAGCTTCTATGAAAGTACAGTAACCTCGTAGGACGGGATATATCATAATCTGATTGCATTTTGAAACACCTCCTTCCACTTACACTCTTTTAAAAAATAGCAGTTTTTTTCGTTCATGCAGATTGGTTAAATGTTTAGTTTAGGCAATTTTTAGTGCATTTTGGCAATGTTGAAACCTTCGTAAAAACGCTAGATGTCAATTGTAATTTATTTTATTCAATATATGGTACTTTCCCATGACCACGATAATTGAGTTTGCGTGGAAAATATTTATTTTAATATTTGGCGCTTGATAATGTTGTTTGGTTCACTTCCTTGTGATATTCGGGTTCGCGTGTAAAATATTTTGCTGGGCCATCGTGACTGTGGTCTTTAATACATCAGAGTGATTGATCAATATTCGAAAAGCCTAGATCGGGTAATTAGGCAGTATTTTGTGTGATATCAACCATTGGCACAACCATAATCTTGGTTTGTGGAGGGCACACACTTTACTGTTGCGTATCGGATATATATGACGTCATAATGTAAGAACAAAAGCAGATATTGTACACGAATCGCCCAATTACCAAGAGTCACGGTATTTTCAGATTTTTTTGCGAAAATTTTACTATTTTTTGGAGGAGGAAAATTCTAAATCAAGTATATTGCATGGAATATAGCTAGGAATATATTTGTATGCGGAAAGTGTCGCAAAATTCAAAGATATTTTCTGCCCAAAAAGCATTAATTACTATGGTTTCGGCAAGCAATTAAAAACAAAATTACCGGATGGAGCACGTGAGGCACGTCTGCTTACGACTGCTTAAAGTCCAATGAACTGCCACGCAATTTTGATTTCTCCACCAATTAAATAACAAATTTCTAGCTTATGCTCACTAGAACATAATTTAACAACCGAGAAATGCGATAAGTAGTACGGACATCACGTCACGTAAATGCAGTAGATACAGCGGTGTCATCTCACCAACTACGCGAGCTTAGCAACATCTTTAAAATATCTACAAAGATATGCTTCATTTATAGGTCAAATTGACAGTTAAAATACCAGTATACGTTATGCTTTACTAAACTCGAATACTTCGCGTGATTTCTATTATCCAACAACCGTATCGTAGTTATACGAGTATCGCATACATTCACTTAAGCTATTCAAAGAAAACATGTAACTACACTCCTTGAATCGGAACTTCGTTCTGTTCTACATCACTGCTTCACCTACAATAGCTTCTTCAGGTTTGGGTGAGTACGTTTTTGTAAAAGTCATGGTCTAATTAGAGCGATGGATATCGAAATTTGTAAAGTTTTTTGATTCCTTGTGATAATAGGATTCGCGTGAAAAACATTTTGCTCGAAATTTTTTGACGTGAATCTCTAATACATTAGAGTGGTAAATACTCGACAAACTCTGGTTCGGGCATTCGGGCAGTATTTTGTATGGAGGGGCACACATTTTGGGTACTCATCGAATACTCATGACGTCAAAATGTAATCATAGACGCCTTTTTTGCGCAAATCACAGTAGTTTAAACACGAATAAAACTTTCGTAACAGGGGTGACAGTAATAAATCGCAATCGGGCGATTATTTATTGCCGAAAGCGCATAAAGTATTCTCAGAATTTTGCAAGCATTTAAAATGAAATTAGTGGGTTGAGCACGGGGGGAGTGGGATGGGCAGGCATTAGCCAGTCGACTTCTATCTAACTAAAGTTGCACAAGTCAAGTTTTTGGTACTAGCTGGTATTTTAGATTCCATACACTTGGCATCATAAAATTCATTGTCGTTTGAAAGTGCATTAGGTGCCCAATTCTGTTATTTGTCCAATATATATATATTTTTTGAGTTTTGACTTTGTTCATAATTGTGAATGTGTGTTGATTGTGAACCTGATGTATGTCTACTTAACTTAAGTACTATTTGTGAATCTTCAACGTAAAATGAATCCCCTAATGATCCAATTCCAGTTTTAGTCCAGTTTTTGTAGTCAAATGGGTAAGAATGTTCTCAATCATTGGGTTGATTTGTTAGTTTCACATTTTACCGAATCATTGATTTGATATTCACGGATTTAAATTCCCCCGTTCTAATAGAATGCCACATTTTTCTATATTAAGTTTTGTTCCGACTGCTCTTTTATAGGTTTTGCATATTTCTATTACGGTGGTAATTGATTTAAAATTTTGGTTTGACATAGTCATAGCATCAGCAAATTGTTTCAACTTTTCATGTATCGATTCATCCGGAATTTCGAATCCAGATATTTTCTTATTGATTTTCATACTATAGGCCAGAATTTCTGCAAAAATTAATGCAAATATAGTGATAGGGAGCAGCACTGAAGAACTCCTCACTCTCTATTTGTATTTGACGAGATAAGAATCCATTTATTAAGATTCTACCAACAATATTTTCGTAAAGTATGCGTATCCAGGCTATAAATGCAGAACCAAAGATTAGTTTATGTATTATCTTGAATAAAAAACTCTCTGTCGACTGTGTCTTATGCCTTCTCTTTGTCTAACGAACAAATATTTATTGGTTTGTCTTCAATATTTGCACAAGCTAGTGCATCTATGAAAAAAATCAAATTTTCTGAAATATCTCTATTTTGGCAAAAGCTGTCTGTGACCCATGGTTCTATCACACCCAAAGTATGATATTGCTCAACACATTTTAAAGTCTGTTTGCAATTATCTTGGCTGGTGTCTAATGATCAACATTTAGTAATGATATGCTGCGCCAGTTTTTTTATATTAACTTCTCCCATTTTTACACATGAGCACTATGATCGCTTAATTGTTTGATTTTGAACTTGTGAGAGGCTTGAGTCATTGTTGGCCATGTTAGCCTAAGTCTGTTTCGATAAAACACTGGATACCGGTACTTATACAGGGGTAATATTTTATGAATTATCTGGTTCTTCATGAATTTCTGCGACTACTATCTTTTTTGCAGGTTGCTGAATTACTTGACCTTCTGGTTCTTTTGGGACAAATCTAAATTTAATGTTCAGAGGTTAAAGGTGCAACATCGGGTTGATTTCTGCTACCGTTTCTTTTTCAAATAGTATCATTGTTCTTTCGATGTAACCTAATGCTACGCCAAAACTTGAATCTTCTGTTCGATTGTTATTGTGAATTTCAAAACTTATAATGTACTCATTTGCACCATACTTTCTGCTGCTCTTATTTCATCTATGACTGACCGTTTATGTTGAAAACTATCACTGATTTTGCAATCTTTTTCTAAGTGCGGCATTGCAGTTTGATCTTCACAGATAGCGCATACTCGCTTTCGCCTGCATTCAGTGGCTTATTGTCATTTTGCATATGTAACATAGAGGTATTGATGGATCATTAAAATTTGTACTTCGCTTTTCCTGGTACCACACATTAAAATTCCATCTGTAGCTTCTATGAAAGTAATAACATTTTGAAACACCTCCTTCCAGTAGGAGATCCACTTACACTCTTTCTCTTTTGAAAAAAAAATCGCAGAATTTCCGCTCAAACAGATTGGTTAAATGTTTAGTTTAGGCAATTTTTAGTGCATTTTGGCAATGTTGAAACCTTCGTAAAAACGCTCGATGTCAATTGGAATTTATTTTATTCAATGTATGGTACTTTCCCATGACCACGATAAAAGAGTTTGCGTGGAAAATATTTATTTTAATATTTGGCGCTTGATAATATTGTTTGGATCACTCCCTTGTGGTAATCGGGTTCGCGTGGAAAATATTTTGCTGGGCGATTGTTGACGTGACTGTGGTCTTTAATACATCAGAGAATGGATCAATATTCGAAAAAGCCTAGATCGGGTAAACGAGCAAGCAGTATTTTGTGTGATATCATGCATTGGCACAACCATAATCTTGTTTTGTGGAGGGGGCACACTTTACTGTTTCTCATCGATTATATGATGATGCATGGCGTCATAATATAAGAACAAAACCAGATATTCGCGTTTCGCGTGGAAAACATTTTGCCCGGAATTTTTTGACGTGGGTCTCTAATACATTAGAGTGATAAATACTCGACAAACTCTGGATCGGGTATTCGAGAAGTATTTTTTATGGAGAGAGCACACATTTTCGGTACTCATCGAATACTCATGACGTCATAATGTAATCGCAGACGCCTTTTTACGGAAATCACAATCAACGGAATTTAAACACGAATAACCTGTAGGACTAAATGACTAATTTGGAATATGTCAGAAACAATGAATCCCTTTTGATAAATTCAAATATTTATTATGCTATAATTATTTTTTCATTTAAATTCGCCTTGAGTTAAGATTCCAAATTTTTGTTATGTTAACCTGTGTGTTAACTGTGTTCTGCAATGCGAACAAGTACAATGGACTGCCGCGTAATTATGATTCCTTCGATTCCACCCATTAATAATTAACAAAATTCTAGATAATGCTCTCTAGTCTAGAACATAGTTTAATAACCGAAGTAGCCAAACCAAACCTTCATAATATGATATGCGATAAGCATCAAATTTCTGTTATGTTGACATGTGTGTTAACTGTGTTCTGACCACCAAGTTCGATGCAATGCGAACAAGTACAATGAACTGCCACGTAATTCTGATTCCTTTGATTCCACCCATTAATAATTAACAAAATTCTAGCTAGTGCTTTCTAGAACATAGTTTAATAACCGAAGCAGCCAACCCAAGCCTTCATAATATGACATGCGATAAGCAGTACGGAAACCAGGTCACGTAAATGCAGTTGATACAGAGAGGTCTATTAGGGTGGAGTAAAAAATTGAAAATGAAAAAGTGCGTAGTGTAGAACTGGTCTATGGCTCAAAATAAAGTTTCGCAATGTTTTCACGGATTCAGAGTGTCCATATACCACTAGGTGGCTACCGAGCGGTAAAGGCCAACGAAAGGTCAAATTTAGTAAATTGTTCATGACTTTTTCACCGGAGTTAGTTCTGGTATCAAATGATTCGGAATATATGATTTACTATATGACCTAAATATCAACTGTCATTGGGTATTCGTGCCAGATTCGCTAAATCCAGAACAAATGGGCAGCAAAATGATATGGGAATATAATAAGATAATCAATAAGAACAGGTTAAGTTTCTCTAAAAAAAAAAAAAACTGAACAAGGTGGAAAATGCAATATATGTACCAGACAGTGAAAGATTGCAAGTTTATAGGTCGACTCCCTGTAGGACATTGCAACACACGTTTTGTTTTTTAATACGTAAATCAAAATGTATTGAATTAAATCATCAAGGATTTATTTGGTAAGTCATAATATTTATTATTTCCTATTTAATATTTATATTTATTTATTTATTTCCTATTCAATATTTACTATTTGCTATTTCCAAATAGCAAACAATTCGAATCCAAACTTCAATTTCATGTGATTGGCAGGATGGTATCTAATGTCACAATGGTGTCAAATATAATTATCAGTGAGGACATCAGCATCACTCTTGCTTGATGTACGTAGTGATACCCTTGTTTGTTGAAGACTTCTGTGGCTGAATCAATTCTTCAACTTTCCTTTTCTTATGCATTTTGCACTTTTCAATGCAGAATTTCACTATGTTATCCGGAATTTAGAAATAGTATTCAATATTTTACATTCGATTCATCGTAAAACTTCTGGAATTGTGATGTGCCCACCCCTAACAATAAACCAGTTCCACTTCGACACAAAATTCCCACGTTCAGTTTCAAGATCCGAATCTAATTGAATACATGCCGATTCGGATGATTCGAATATTTCTCTGATTCTATCGGGTCTTTAAGCTAAAATTGCATCGGAATTTTTCTTAATTTTGCGTATATTTCAAATATTTTGCCAATGTATTGAAAATTCCGACCATACCATATTTAATTTTTTCTGAACTTTACCATAATAAAATCAGTTTTAATAAAAAATGATATGATTTGAGATTTAATTTTGAAATAGATGTATCTTTGGCAACCCTAACACAAACCTTGTTAGAGGTGGCAGTTTGACTGACAACCTTACGTCAGAAAGGTCTGAAATCTTTGAGACAAATTATACACAAAATGCCTAACATTTTGAGAATCTAGAGCATTGAAAGAAGCATAACATTATTGCGTTGCGGCAATTTCTATTCCAAGCGAAATCTGGAGGCCCTTGTCATCATATTTCCTCTTTTTATTACATGGTTATCGGAAGGGAAAAGGCCAACTACGCAAGCTTGGCAAAATATTTGAAATATCAATATGCTTCATTAAACAGTCAAATTCGCAGTTAAAATACCTGTATACGTTATGCTTCACTGAACTCGAATGCTTCGTGTTATTTCTATTATCCAGAAACAGTATCGTAGTTATACGAGTACATTTAGTTAAGCTCTTCAAAGAAAGCATATTGCCCACAACTACGCTCTTCGAATCGGAACTTCGCACTGCTTCACCTACAATGGCTTCTTCAGGTTTTGGTGAGTACGTTTTGTGAAAACTATTGTCCTATTAAATAGATGGATATTGAAGTTCCGAATGTATTACGCTAAGCGCGTTAGAGTTTTCAAAAAAAATTGTGTTCTCGATTTTGAGGATGAAATGATAAAAATTAAATTAAAGACTGGGGTGACGTAGACGGACGAAAATCTTGCCTATTTTCTTTAGTATTATGTGGGTTTTAACAAGGGGTTTCTGAGGAAAGACATGACCAAATGTTTTCGGCAGTTAAATGGCTCAATTCTGGCAATTTAGTAAATCTTCGAGAATTACATCATAGTGAGAACCACGCTACTCTCTTTATTATAAGTTAGGTAGACTAAATAAAGGAAATTACAGATTAACACGTTGCATGAATTAAACACAGTTTGTGATCACGTTGATATTATTAATCCCGTAGAAAACCCGATATAATATTCGTATCATATTTCTATGTCATGTCACTCAATACCGTTTTTTGTAATGGTTAATGGTTTTCTAATTTAGACTGAAGATTTTGGGAAACAAAAAGAATATCCGGATTTGATAGAATATGCGTAAATTTCGGAAGCTATTATAAATTGAGGAACTACGGTCTAACCGGAAACATACCGAAAATAACTAAACCGCTGTAATAAAGAGTAGTGAGTGGTATATGCCCTGGGCGATAATAAATCCATCCTTCATCTGTACCCCCTTTTAGTCGCATCTTACGGAACACAAGAATATATTAGAGCGATTCCTAAAGTCCGCGTCAAAGTGCTTAACACGTCGCAATATGGGCATGGAGAAATTGAATGTCATTGCGCTCTAAACATACAAGTGTCGATTTAGGATAGTGTGCGTATTTAATAAAATGGGGAAATTCAAATTATACTCAATGCGCAAAAGTGGAATATATGTATATTTGTGCAATTGTTGGTTTGCTGAACGCCGATTTGGTAAATGTCTGCAGCTGGAATGATGTATTTTAAATACGCAAGATGGGATTTGGATTGCACGTGGCACTTTGATAGTGCAAGCGAAGATATAAAACAACATAATCAAATCAAATGTGCAAGTGCTATTTTGTAATGAATAAATGTATGTGATACTGCATATTTAGCAAATGTCTGAAAATGAGGTTTAAATGAGCGCGTAAATATTTACTTTACATTTGGCGCCCAGCGTATCAGAGCACATATGATTTAAATGTACAAGTGCACTATGGGCATCAAATGTGCACGCATAAATTTTACACTGCTTATTTAGGAAATGTCCGAATAAGATGGTTAAAATTCAGCTGCTTTGCGTTAATATTTTTCTACGTTTGGCGCCCCATACAATACGATCAATATTTCACATCAACCTAAACTTCAAAAGATTACTTTCGTTTTATTTAATTTCAATTTGACGTTATGATATTCGTGCCATATCTAATGCAAGAATACAGCAAAGTATTATTATATCAATATTTATGTTCCTCTAGATGCTCCACCACACGCTGTTACCATATTGCGTTGTAAACGAAACGGAGAAGTAGATGTGGACCACGATGCTTTGAGTCGCATTTTCCGGCATCCGGATATCAAAGATAAACCTGTCAGTATCGTATCGATATCAGGAGCTTTTCGGAAAGGAAAATCATTTATGTTGAATTTCTTTTTGCGTTATTTAAGGTATAGAGGGGTAAGTTTGAATTTTACCAACTTAAAATTCCATTTGGCAATCATGAGTTACTTTTTGGACAGCGCTTTTGTTTAAGTAATCCATCCTTGAATGTACCTGACGATACTGTAGGTTAATTTTTATTGCTTCAAAACATACCAGAGAAAATTTAAATTTCTCATCTTCCAAAAGTTCTAACAGAAAGCAAAAATTTTCTTCACATAACCGGGCACCTTCGCGTAAGTGGTGGCCTAGTGTTTATCAAATTGATATCGCAGGTTGAAGATCTCGGGTCCGGCTCGCTCGTGCATGCAAACCATTCAACCCACGGTTTAAGAACTTGGGTAGCCCCCGCTGATCTTTCGCGCAACACTAACCCTGTTTGTCTAAACGTAAAAGCTACAGGTGATGAACATACTCGATAAATATAAGACCATGTCAAAATTCCCAACATATTTTACCTCATAATTATGAAATCGCGATGTTGCACAAAAATCCCTTTAAACATTGTGGAAGAATTTGCAACTCTCTTCAGGTCGATTACGAAATTCTGGAAAAATTAAATTTGTCTTCGTTTTTTCTCTATTGAACTTGGCCTGTAGTTATTGACACAAATTGATAACCTACACTGTATAAAAAGCAGTAATATTATCGCATTTTGACAGTGAATTTAATCTGTGCTTCCGAGATAAAGCTACAAAATGGACCTTTGGGTCAAGTATGTGTTATTGCTAAGGTGCGTTCATCAAAAGCTCATACTTGCCATTCATCTCAACAAGGCGTTTTTCAAATTTCGCTATATGCAATCGCTGGAAATGAACAGTAAATCTACTGCACTGCATACAGTCACAGTGTAGCGAAAGGTGGACGATTTATGACTATGATCTCGATTCAAATATTGGGGTTATTTTTTATCGGCGAAGCATACATTCGCATGACTAAATAATATATCAAAAACACTATCATTGTCACAGTATGAGAATTCAGATTGGCTGGGATCAGAGGCATTATTAGATGACGGTTTTGAGTGGAAGGTAGGACCCGATGCTTGTACAAATGGAATCTTGATCTGGAGTCAATTTTTTTTTATGAAAAAACATGGGAAGGATGTGAGTATTCATTACAATTTTATTATAGGCTACAAATAACCCCGTTTTGTTCATAGCGTTCTCTAAATATTTGAAGTTATACATACAAAGATAGTTTAACATGCGCAGACTGTTTGAGAGTGTGGTTTAAGATTTACGTAACTGAAAGTGTAGATACATATTACTTTGATAATGATTGACCTACATTTCCCACAATTTCATATCTTTGAAACTACTGATCTACAAACATAATTCCATAGTAATTTCTTACGAAGGAATAAGATAGTTTAATTGTTTTCAATGTATCATTATGTGACGTAACAATCCGCTATATGAGGTGTAAGAGTAGGATACGGAATGGGGAGGGAGAGGGTTGGTTCATCATGAATTGTTGCCAACTCAATAAAAAAAATTATTCTGTTAAGCATGGGGACCACTGGATAGATCCCAACTATCGTAAATTTTCAAAGAGGGAATTTATTGCTATACTCTTAGGGCTGGGCAATTTTATTCGATGATTCGAATCGATTCGAAGTAGACATTATTCGAATGAATTATGAATCGTTCATAGGAACAAAGACATGCTAAATGAAGTGCATTTCTTTCATTTTTGAGTACAAAATGCAACCGATTTCGGTCAAATATGACCAAAATGCCTTGAATTTGCCTTGAATTAAAATGCAAATACATCACTTTTAAGTCAGTTCATGCTAATATTTGTAATTCGTAACTGTATATTTCCTAATCATCATAATGGCGACTACAATAGTAAAAATGCGATATTTGTTCTTTTTATGAAATCAACGATTCGATTCGGAGAAATTATTCGAATCGGATTCGAATTCCAAATGATTCGGTTTTGCCCAGCCGTATATACACTATACTATAATTACTCTCTGTAACCACAGGTTGCCGTTCTTTTGATGGACACACAGGGACTTTTTGATCACAGAACCGACAACAAAACTAACACGTTGATATTTGCTCTCAGCACTCTCATAAGCTCAGTTCAGATCTTCAACCTTAGTCAACAAATTCAGGAAAGTGATCTAGGATTTCTACAGGTGACTAACTAATCAATGTTGCGCAAGTACACGGTGTTATGTGCTGTTGTACCGCTTCACCATTAAAGCGTGATTCATTTTTGGCAGAATAAAATTTTAACCTAAATATATTTAGTTTTCACCAACATTTACGGTACGTCCAAGTATTTAAAAAAAGACGTCCAGCATGAAAAAATATTGTATAGATGATTTGACTTTTGGCAATGTGTAAACAGTTGGGGTGCTATTTTTATGTCCGGAGGCAAACTACTCCCGTAGAACTGAGATATAAAGTCTTCAGTTATATTGTATAACAGTATTTTCATTCGCACAAAAACAACGATTTCGTGTATCAGGAGTTTGTAGGACATGGGTCACAATTCAAAATGACTTCCTTAATCCCACTAACGAAGTACGGATGCAACATAACAAGCTTGCGATATCTTAGGACAAAGATAACACAAACTAAATCAGATTTGATTAGTATATTTCATAAACATTTTTTCTTGAATTTTTCAATAATATCCAAATATGCTCACCGTTATAAACGCGAAATCAAAGTCCTGACAGTAATTTTTACTTGGTTATATTAGAATAAAATACCAAAATAGACTTTTTCAGAGAATTATGGGCTACCGAAGGGCGTCCACAACAGTTCACACTTTATACCTATATCAACAACGCCATTCCAAACTTTGGAAATAAACTTTGGCGTGTCGATTACATGCAAATGAATGCAATATCTATGTATCGGTAATTCCCACAACGTTTTGTTTATTAGCATACGCGTCTCACTGCCATTTTACATCCACTGACTGTGGAAGATATCAAGAAATATTATAGAATCCTTCGAAGATTGATTTATTGAAACGAATTTTAAAGATTACAAACAGTTTTATGCAAAATGTTTTTTCTCGAACTTTTAAACTTTGGAAATCATTACCCTTACATTGGTTTCCTGATTGTGTCGGCCTACATGGCTTTAAAATTCATTTCAATGAATAAATCTACTAGGAATGGGGCACTATTTAAGTCTTCCTTCGCCAACCTTGTCCATGCATAGCACAGATTAGTCAGTTCTAAGTCGAGGAATTTATGGTCGATGATGGATACAATATGATGAATGAATATTGAGAAGAAAAGGAGAGTCAAATTTCAATGTTCTCCCACCTATAATGCGTGCTAGAAAATGATACCATTCTTATATACATTTCAACTGTTTGTTTTTCAGTTGTTCACCGCTTACGCTCAAGCCGCAAAAGAAATATCGCCAAATCAGGATGTGAAACCTTTCCAGGTATGATACAGTTCAACAATATAAAACAATCTGAAAATTTCAATTACGAATGTTTGAAAGCAGAGGAAACCGCTGCATTGTATAATAAAATCACACTGTAATAAAAATGCAGTGAAATCGGCGCTTTTTATAGTAACTTTACTACGTTAAAATAAAACTATAAAATCGACTTTGTCAGTCAATGATATGATGTTGATGAAACGCGCGGACGGGGTGCGGTCCATCAGCATTCGAAATTGGCATAAATATCATCAACAATGCGTTTTTAGGTTTTGGAAATATAGAATCACTTCAAAAGTAACGTGAATTATTTTCATAGTGCATATGCCAGAATTTGATCCATCACGAAAATGCAATAAACGTGTTTGGGTTTATATAACCAAGTATGGATCATAGATGGATCGAGCAGCGTGGCGGACGCTTTCCCATCATCCAAAATGTTCCTATTAATGAAATCAAGAAATCGATCATGACTAATTCATGAAAAATGATATAAACAGACATTAGATTAATGTATTTTAACTAACTCTCCATTTCTTTGTTCACAAACTATTTTGATTGTATTTTGTTGTTAAAATGAAATTTCGACTTCATTTTGCAAGTGTGCTTTCCTACGACCGGTTCACAATTGATTAGAACTGGGAAAAATCAAATATTCGGTGCTTTGACGAAATCGGTTCGAATAATTTTTTCTAATCGAATATTCGAATTATAGTCGAATTATACATAATCAAGCTTAAAATAAAGAAATAAAGACGTCTTTTAAGAAACTTGTAAAATACATCATAATTTATACATATTTTTTGAAAGTTATTCATTTTTAAACTATTGATTTCAAATCGCTGAAAAAGGCGAAAAGAATAACATGCAATTCACGCATCGAATTAATTCGAAAAATTTATGCTTCGGATCGATTTGGATCAATGTCCAGTCGTAATGCCCAGTCCTGAATTTTACTTTTATAGACGCTGATTTTTCTTGTACGGGATTGGCCTTATGGAGAACAGACGTCTTTTGGAATGGACGGCGGTGATGAATATCTAAAAACAAAAGTTTTAATCAGTAACTCATCATCACCTGACGAAATAAAATCTGTCCGAAAATATCTTAATTCCAGTTTTGATGATATAAAATGTTGCCTCATGCCTTATCCAGGGGAGAAAGTGGCATATACGATGGCGTTCAATGGACGACTCCAAGGTAATCATGAACGCGGAAATCAAAATAGCGCCCGGCTTGATAGCTCGGTCGTTCAATGGCGATCGTATTGTCCGAAAGGTTGATACTGAACCATTTCAACACCGATCGTAGCCTTCAGCAAGGCAGAGTCATAAAATAGATACACGTTGGGTTCACGGACAGGCCATAGCAAATAATTCCAAACAAAATTTGAAATCGCGAGGTTGCTATTTTCTTTGGAAAAAACTCTATCATTCCAGTGACGATTTTGCCGGTCAGAAAAGTAGTGTGGTCATCGGTAATGAGATGAGTGAAACTGCAGACGTATGGAAATGATTCATTAAAAGCGCCTATTGAAATACGCAGAAGTAATCTCATTAAAAATAGCTGCTTGTGAAAATGAGCTTGAACTTTGTCATTCGAATATGTTGGTAACGCTAGCGTATTTATAGGGTGCATGGTGCCATGCCCCCCCTCGCAGAACCGAAAAAAATCCCAAATCGATCTTTTAAATGCTTTGAAATGTGAAAAATTTCAAAGCACGCTTAGGGCATTTTACTTATTTAGCCTGCTTTACGTCCTGAAATCACGATTTTCCAAAAAGGTTCGCGTTCCGGCAAGATTTTTGATTTTTTCTATAGTGATATACTATAAAATTGATATTTTCAAGGATAAAATTTTGCCTGAAGCGCCTATTGTGATGTCATAATATAACCTCCTCTTTGAAAGTTCTGAATACGTCAATGCGTGGGACGTATTGAATAGAGTTATAACAACTTCATTAAAGCTAGTGGTGGTGAAAATAGTGAACATTTACGCCTTTTACAGACATCTCCAAATCCTTCGTGCAACAAACCCATGCATTCGTTGATAAAATATTCAATCCTGAGAATCTTGTTGTCAAAAAAATCAATGGCAATGTAGTGACGCCACACGTTATTCTTCAGTACATATCTGACTGTTGTAAGATTTTTAAGGGAGGAAAACTACCAACACCCAAAAATATGATGGAGGTAAATATGTTTTTATTCAAGATTTGTTTACGTAAGAAACTACCACGTATCTGTTATATTGGAGTCACTCATATGGGTTCAATACCTGCATTGGAATAGTATATGAAAGCGGTTGATTTACTAAATGAACTTTTGCCATTACCAAGCTCTTGCTACCTGACGTTTGTTGATATCGGTGGAAAATTGAACGTCACCGAAAATAACTCAAAACCTGGAACCACAAACATGCCTTGCATTATCAAACCGTTACCATTATTCTACCCAACGTGGAAAATAATTGGATATAAGTTGCAGGCTTGAGCAAACAGTTTGCAAATTAGCGGATCCACTAACCTTGATTCTTTCATTAGGTTGCTTTCAACTTTCAACCCTGCTTAATGAAGTGAATTTTAAAATTTGACCATAAATGTTAATTTTTCCAGAATGTGGCAGAGGCACAAAATTGCGAGGTTCAGAGACGTTGTGGAGACAAATACCAAACTACTATGGAAGAGGTTTGGTATTATGAGATATTTTGCGGCTATTGCTGAAACTGTAGCGTTATTTTGACATGCATGAGTCACAGATGGACCTCAGCTATACACGGCACAATCCTATCCCAGAGTTTTTTGTTTTGGTGTATGTATTAGATCGTATTTCAAAAGTACCGACCGTAAATCTCAAAGAAACCATTGGCTCAATTTGAATGCGGTTTTCATTACTAGGAGTTAAAATAATATTTTGTAAGAGTTTTTTGTTTTGGGTTTTGGTGTATGTATTAGATCGTATTTCAAAATTACCGACCGTAAATCTCAAAGAAACCAGTGGCTCAATTTGAATGCGGTTTTCTTTACTAGAAGTTAAAATAATATTTTGTAAGAGTTTTTTGTTTTGTGTTTTGGTATATGTATTAGATCGTATATCAAAAGTACCGACCGTAAATTTCAAAGAAACCATTGGCTCAGTTTGAATGCGGTTTTCATTACTAGGAGTTAAAATAATATTTTGCTGGACTATTCCACCCTACCGGCACCCATTGCATCAGTGTTTAAAATTATTGACGATGTTTACGCTGACTATAACGGTAACAGTTAGTAAATACAATCAATGACTAGATTAATGTAACGGAACTTTCAACTTTACATTACACTCATTCAGTGGCGTATTCAAAACCTTGAAGAAAAAATTCTATGGATCACATTATGACGTCAACGCGCTCACATAGGCATAAAAAAGTTTTATCTTATATCGTTTTTGTTGTATATAGCAGCAAACCAATTCCAATCATTTTTTTAAAAAAAAATCGATTTCGGGCCCTAACACTGACTAAATAAGCATAAAATCACTGTAATTGGGAGGAAGTTTTTGTGATTTACTACGTTTTGAAGCCATTTTGCGATTTGTTTTGTTCGCCGAGAGCGGGTCATGACACCCCCCTGAAGGCGCTAGTTCATCCATCCATGATTCTGATACACAATGAACACATATTCAAACAAGGATTGGAGTAGGAATATCAGTAAAGGGGAAATCAATCTATCTAATTTTCCAAAAAGGGCACTGAAAATATTCTCAACAATTCCAAGTTGTATTTAAGATTATTAAGTATTATTATTAATTATTAATGATTATTAATATTTTAATCAAGATTATAGGTGAAAATTTCATTGAAGACTTCATGTTGAAAGAAATGCATGAGGTAGCTAGACAAGCCGTTTTGCAGGAATTTGAGGACTCAACCAAGTTCGGAAGTGAAGCGAGTCGGGGAAGATATCGAAATTACCTGGAAGATATGATTGAAATTCAGTATAAAAGATTTAGTCAAGTCAATAAAAGCAACAAGGTTGTATTTACTTTTTATGACGCTTTGACAAATTTTGTGTAAACCAAATGGCCTTTCTTAAAAATCGTATAAATGAGGAAGGGGAATTAAGAAAAGGGATATTTGACCTTGGATATAAAAACTATTGGTATTTATATTATGGTTTGACCTTGACCTTGGATATCAAAACTATTGTTATTTATATTATGGTTTGACCTTGACCTTGGATATCAAAACTATTGTTATCTATATATTTTTAATTGAGATCAAACGCGCGCATTGATGGTATTGGATGGATTGAGTTTAAAATGTACATCAGCAAACTAGCAGAAGATTCTTACCCAAACTCAACGATACCATTGCCAGATTGCTTCTTGCTTATCCTATATCTGATTACGTCATGGGCTCGTGAGTTAGGACGAGTCGCTTCTGACATTTGATATTCAAGACTATGGTGTCATACTTCACAAGACACGAGCGTAACTGCCATGAACGGGCCATGTATTCGTGAATACAGATGGAACAATACGAGCAAAATAATTATCGGCTTCATAATTAAGTGGATCCATGTGCATTTATTTGTACAAAGTTGGATTTGCATTTCAATAATCGCACAATCGTTTTTTGTACCTAAGAAGCTCTTTATGTTTCAGACTGAAGCGGAGTGTAACGTGAGGAGTACAATACAAAATTTAGCTGATGAGTATGAAATGCAGATGAGGCAGGTACGTATCTCACTAATTGGAAAAATCATTAAGCAAATGTTTTTGACATATAGTTTCGCCGCTTTGAGATAAAATTGTTTTGGAATAAAATACAATTTTCAAATATAATTATCTTTAGAAATATTGGAAAGATTTAATAACTAATAATTTTTTTTCGGGTCTAGTGAAGTTTAGGACCATATTCCCGAATGTCATGAAAATAAAAACTGGCAGAATATTGTTATCCTAACTAGGGGGCGCCAATGCTGCAAGTATTTGGCATTGTATCCCGGGTTAGGATGAGTCGTTTCCAACATGGGAAATTTTTATGCTAATCGGATATATGGTACTAAACTTCAGGAGACCCTTTTATTCCATATATCAGTAGAATTATTCGAGATATACTTAAAGCGCAACTAGGGCTGGGCAAATCTGAATCAATCGGAATTCGAATTTGGCTAATTTCTGATTCGGATATATTTTCCGATTCGGATCGAATCGCTGATTCCATAAAAATAACAAATATTATTATTACTTTTATTCTCTTATTATGATAAGAGAGAAAATTACCGTTATGAAATACAAATATTAGCTTAAACGGACTTAAAGCGATATATTTTCAATTACACTTCCAGTCCAATAGCGAAAATTTTTGTTTTAACGACAAAATACAATCGATTTTGGTCAAATTTGACCAAAATCGATTGCATTTTGTCTTTAAAAATGAAAAATTCAACACTCGACTGAGGACTGGAGCCGATATCAACGGCCTTAATCTGGTTGTATATAGTCTAAGTGCTTTTTAATAATATAAACTATTCGATCTAGCGTTGGTGTTAGTATAATGCTAAAACATTTCTTGTATTTTTAAAATTTGATTTTGTCAGCATTTGGAACAGATAACTTCACTAAAATTGTGAATTCGCCATATGACTTAAGCTGTAAATAGTCCAAGTGGTTTGAAATAACAGAAACTAATTAACCAGTATTTTATAGAAAGAAGTTTTTGACACATTGACAATTACCGTTAGCATAACGCTACTAGACAATTTTGAAATTTTATTTTGTCAAGCTTGAGTCACTGAGGGGTCGCGCCTAGGGCTGGGCAAAACCGAATCATTTGAAATTTGATTAGATTCGAATAACTTTTTTGAATCGGATCGAATCACGAATTCGATGTAAATAACAAATATTCCATTTTTACTATTACAAATTGTCTTTATTGTGAAAATCAAGAAATTTATAGTTTATAGTCTATCTTCAATTCATATTTTATATGTGAATAATTTTCAAACTTTAATGACAAAATATAACCGATCGCAACACATTGATAGGAATCTGAGCTCAACGGATCAGAAATAAATTGTTCAAATTTTTGTTAAGCTCAGGTCACTGATAAAACGCGCGCGTTCGTCGTTGTTTCGTACTCGTCAAAATGATAGGAATGAATGATTGAGAAATTCCCATGCCCAACAGCTACAATATCAACTTAAGGCAATTATGGGATGTTGATGGAACGCACCGCGAAGGTGCGTCCATCAACAGCTCATATTTGACATTCATCTTATCAACGATGCAGTATATTTTCACATATTTTTGCAGACTGTTGATATCACTGTGTTATAAAATGCGTATTGTGTGCATAACTGCGTAATTTCTGACATGTTGAAGGTTCTATGAAAGCTGCTGGGTCGATACGATCATAGTCAAATTAAACTGAATGACAATTTTGTGAATAATAACTTTGAAAACTTTCATACTTATTCCTTCGTGATACGTCTATCAGGAATAAGGCGAAGAGAGAACGGCGGTACGACACAGTGATCTATTTAGCATATGGCGATTCTTGTCTTGAAGGCCCCAAATATACCCCGAAAATATTTTTACAGAGAGTTAGTGAAAGTAACGTTTTGTCAAATGAAGAGTTAGAACATCTTCATGGAGAATTGGCTACAAAAGCATATGAATGTTATTCCTCAAAACAAGATATTGACGTAAGGATAAGAGACCAATATTTTGACAATTTACTGAACAAAATTGACAGAAGTTTCGGAGTAATAAAGACAGACAACGATGCTAGAATAAAAATTCAAACCGAGCAAGTGAGTTGATTATACAGATTAAACAGTATAAGTACTGTATTCATAGGAGATTATAAGGAGGGTAATTGAAGGGGTTCCGAAATATATATTTTAAAAATAGTGAATGATACCCTAGCTTCAAATAATAATTTAATAATAATCATAACCATTCCATCGTTTTATTTATAATTTAGAAACAGAAAAAATGACCACCACTAAACCCAGGGTGTAACAACTTGGCTAGGCTAAGCCGAACAAGAAAAGATCATAGCTTGTCAGCAATTCTAACCCTGTCCGTCTTTGAGTGGCCGTGGGTACAGCGCCTAAGACAGGGTGATCCACTGCAAGAAATGCCTATGAAAAACCCAATTGGTGTTTTATCTGAATCTGGTTATTTTCTTAATTTTCAACTACTGTTCTTGTTTTGAACTCTTACAATGTTACTGCAATTTTCCGCTCTTTGGTGGAGAGTGTATTGGACCTATTAAATCATGTAATATATTTCTGAATATCGCCATACATTTAAAATTGAAGAAAACACCCTGGTTAGCCAATTGCATGGGAGTTACAAATTTCATATTACAGTGGGATGAATATTATTCTTACTCGTAGAATGAAACGAAGAGAGCACTCTTAAAATGGCAGTTGGAATACTCGATGCAATACAGAGGAGAATTGCGAACGGTATTATATTATCTTTTTTATATAATTTGGGGAGTTTTGCTTAGATTTAAATATTTTTTTTAATATTCGCTGTGAGTGAAATAAAATTGAATGATTTGGATCAATCGAATCTTCGGATTAGTATTGGTAATTCTAGGTAAAAGTACTGATTCCTGATTATATTTTCAAAATATTTTTACCCAGTTTCACGGATATCTTATCCACCGAGTTTTCTGTTTGATTTTAAACCTTGTTAATTTACCAGGTAATGTGGTTGATTTTAACCAATTTTCACTAGGTACGTGAAAAATATTAACTATGTACCTGGTCCAAAAAAGTCGGTACTTTGTATGAAAACTATGAAAGCATCCTATATTCATTGTGAAAATGTTTTTAAAATAGATAATTCAGTGGTTTCAATCTTCAAATTTATTAAAAAAATGTCTTAAATGTAGCAAAACGACGCTTTACCAAGTTTACCTGGTTTTTAATACAGGTAATACCTAGTTTTGAAGGTGAAACTAAGTTTCCTAGTATTACTTAACCTAGTTTCCGGGAAACTTGACCTAGTTTAGGTAAAAACTACTTCAAATGTTAAAATTCTAGAATCATATTAAAAACACCAAAATCATAGATATCAGGGCAAGGGACATGTCTATTACAAAATGGATTTTTGCGAGAGGGAAGTTCCATTAACAGCCAATATTTGACTTCAGCGATTTTTCTGTGTTTTGCTACAGTGTACAGATACTGAATTGCAACAGACAGCTGAACAGCGACGCAGAGATATGCTAGATTTGTTTAAACTCAAAGCTCTAGAAATGGGATTGTCTGAAGATACCTACATTTGGAATCATCATGTAAAAGGCTTGGAACAGAGATTGGCCGATGATTTGAAAGAAGCTCAGCGAGTTCGGAAGGAAAAAGAGGTATTTTTATCCTTATTTGACGATAGGAGTTGGGCGCAATATTTGATAGTCTAGTAGATAGCACACCCCGTATAACCTGTACATTAGAAAAATCCCGTACAGTTATGGCCCCTTTATACTGTGAGCTATGGCTGACGTTGGATGTCTCAATCAGAAATTAAATTTCGTATGTATGACATGCACCTATTCACGTATTTTATCATTTGCATCCTTTGACTTGACTTATTTTTTCATATATTTCTTTTATTGTGAAGCAGAAAATAAGTTATTAACGTTTCATGGAAATAGGCCTACCCCTGGTTTAAAATAAAACTCATTCATTTTGTGTTCATTCCACCCTGTGTCATACTTAGGAAATATTGTTGTGATGGTGTTTGGGAGAGAGGTTGGCCGAACAAACGTGAGATCTTACCCGATACTCCAGATTTCTCGGATATTACTTATGTTAATTAGTATTTGATGCAGTAACCATACTCAAGTACATCCATAACACTCTTACATCCGTGCGTCCAGTAATGTGTGTTCGAGGCACCCGTAATAAGAGCTACAAGATATTCTACTTAAAAATAATTTCTGAATCAACAATAGCCATATTTGATATGATATTACGACTACAAACGACCTATACCGTAATTAAAAAGAAATTTATCTCTCCTATTTCTTTCAATCTCAGGAGAATTTTCAGAAAGCGTTGGAGGCTTTACAAAACAAGGTTTACGTAGAATACGAAGAAATATTTTCAAGAGTAAGAAAAATATTTACAAAGATATATTTATTGAAAAAAAAAATTAATTACAATTACTTTGAAACCAAATAAAACAAATGTGACTTTAATCGACATATAAATACTAAAAAGTTCCTGTCAGAAAAGGTTGAGTATGTGCCCACCGATTGATCATGAGTCTGGAGTGAAAGTTACTTCATTTAGTATACGTTTCGAACTATGCTTTGCTGCTCGTAGTTCTCCAAACCGTAAAACTTTATATTCAGCTTTTCCCTTGCCTGCATAAACAGTTCTGATATTTGACTGACATGCGGTTCGACGTTTTGTAATATAGAAAGACGAATATGTCAGGTACTCACCCAATATTTCACCACCTTCCATATCTTAAGATGCTTAAAGATTCATATATGGAAATTGAAGATCTGCTTGCGAAACATAAAGAAGTTGTTGATCAGCTTATGGAAGGCATGGATAGATGTCTTGAGTTCGACGAACGCAAACTTCATTCTCCTCTCGCAGAAAAATATAGACAAATGACCAGACGTGAATTGAATAATAAATATTCGATAATAGAGGAATGGAATGAGAAAAATAATACATTTTTTCGTAAAAGCTTCAGAGTGGTTAAAAAATACGTCGCCCCCGCAGTAGGACATTTAGTTACGTTTTTCAAGAAACTTATACTATAGATATGCCTTGCGTTGTGGGGCAACCTTTGTGGTAACTGTACTATTGAGCGATGACTACCCGTGATTGCCTTGCTGAAGGCTACGGTCGATGGTGAAACGAGCATGGATTGAACCATCGCCCCGGAAATACAGTCTCACTCGCTATTCGACAGAGACAAATTCGATTTATTTGTTATTCAAAGCACATTATTAATCGGCCCATCCGTGAACCTTACGGTGGATGGGTTTACCCGGTCAAAATAATGAAGTCAAAACATATTTTGTTAAGTATGAATCACAGGTGGATTCAGCCGCCGAGGCACCGTTTGTCTGTGACATCCGCTAGGTACGTACATTTGTAGTGGCTATGTATGCCGAGTTTTACCACCGACGAACAGTGGTGTAGCACTGATTCAAACTTGTCGAAACAAAATTTATTATTTTGTCGACTCTCTCATGAGCCACGAAAATAATCTTCCGAAAAATTAAAATAAAGTAACTATTTTACTCAATGGACATTGTATTTTTTTCATAAATTCTCAAGGCTAAAGCTTCATGTGAATCAAAAATGAGAAAATGCAAAAAACTTAACAAGCAGTCAGCGAATTCGTATTGGTATAAAATCGGAACTGCTCTGGTTGTGAACAAAAAATATATATTCATGAAAATATTCAAACTCAACTCTTTTTTTATTGAATTAATATCTTGTGAAAAAGCGTATTAAATGCATATTTTGTTATTTATGGAATTATGGAATATATCTTATCTAATATACAGCAATATGCATGTGTTGTGTTGTGTTCCAACATACCGACATGCATAGGCGTGTAATTTCTCATTGTTTTTAAGTTGTTTAAGGTTTTATCCGGTTCCAAGTCTTATCTTGGAGGAGATATTGGCCTTAATAAGGTCAGGTAATTTATAATAATATAAACATAGACCATGGCCAGGTTTACCTACTCGGTGATTTTCCTTGAATTCGAAAAACGTGCGATTTCAATATTATTTGTTGCCACTTCATATGTGTGACGTATTACGTATGTCTTACGTTTCTTGTTTCACGTAAGTTTATATTTCTCACATTCTCGCGTACTGCGTAACGTTTACATCTGTACTCTCGTATTTGTATGCTTATTTGTTTATTATATTCAATTCACATATAATGCCTTGCCAACGCCTATTATAGCACTTTCACTTACTACGCTTTACTTACACTTCACTTACGTTTACTCACTCACTTATTATACTGCTGTATTATTTCGATTCACCCAATACATTGATAAATGTTCAGAAGAGAAGTTATTCATTTCGGTTATAGACACGGAGGTTTAGTTCGACTAGCAGATCCCCTTTACCTGCATTACCTAGACAGTTCAGGGAAGTTTGATCTGGTTTTGGGCATTTGTTTATTGCTCCGATTAGACTCGACTACCGTCTGTGAGGACGAAGAATACTTTTACGCAGAAACCGTAACCCCGACACGTTACATATGACGTCATATTGCTACAAGTCAGGCATTAAATTGATTGAAATTAAATTAAACTCATTCAATTCTGCCAACAGATGACGGCAAATCACCTTCATACTTGCTGATCTGACCGTGTTATAAAACCGTTAAAATCGACTTGAATTATTTGTGAAACTTTGGGGGAATTGATTTATGTAATTTTGAAATTTAACCACGTCGTGTCACTAAACTGTCTTCAATTCGACAGCACTTGTTGCCCTGAACTTGTTAAAAAACTCGACTTATAATAATAGCATATAATATATTTATAATGATAACGTATATCCCAACTGAGCGTACGATCTGAGTTGAAATTGATATATCACTAGCGTGTGCCAAAAGTTTTAAACCTGGGCTGGAAAACAATGTATTCATTGGAATAAATGTACTGCCACGCCAATAACATGGTCAGGAAATACTTTTACAAATCAAAAATATGAAATTGAAAGTATTCCACAGAAAAAGTAAGTTTGAATATTTCAAAATATTATATTGAAGATATATATTATCAAAGATTTGGGCAAAGGTTTTCCGCAAACTCGTAAAACCCCATTTAAAACATATATGTCGAATAAAAAGGAGATCAAATACAAGTTCAGGGCGAGTCAGTCCGTCCCGTCCCCCTGAACTTGTGACTTTTCTCGTGGTCGCAATGTAATGACAAAAACATCTGGAGGAGTCAAAGAAATACATAAATAAGGGTCCAAATATTGCTCCCATACGGTCACTACGCACGAAACGGAATTACAGTTGTATTTTGCAGGCTCCAATTTTTTTCTTTTTATCAAGCATTCGGTCATTGATCGATCTCTTAATGAATAAAACACACGAGCACAAAAAAATACACAGCGAGTGTCAGCCGGGCGTTTCAGAAGCATTAGGAAAAATTTAACAATTTTTCAAATTTCGCTACAAAATGTACCATAAAAGCCTAACCTTGTTTGTTGGCCCACCCGAAAAAAGTTTTCATGTTCCGTTCATGATTTCTTGTGATTTTTGAGTGTTTTAAAACAGTGGATCCGTAGAATTGTAGCATTTCAGCTTCAGTAACAGTTAATTAATGGGCCACGTATAATCCAGATGTTCAGGAGGCGAGTTTGACAGTCCAAGGTATTTTATTTTCTGAGATACAATACTATCACCGCTTGTAGCCTATAGGTTTGTTTGTGAACAAACACGCATGAATTCTTTCTGATTCCCTCTCTAGGTATGTAAATAACAGAGCATCAACTGTGCAGAGTGGCGTTTCGTATAATTTTGTACATTGGTCGATCATAATTCTATCGTCTTCCATTTCGGTGGTAATTTAAACTAGTCCGTTGAATATAATTGAAAATAATGTGGTATCAAAAATACAAAAAAATTTCAAAGTCAAGCTTCGGTAGGCACACCTAGAGGGTTGCCAATAATTTCAATATATTGAAAAAAAGAAACGCAAATTCGTGAAAAAAACAATTTTCAAAAATTTTGTTAAACCATCCTGTCCTGGTATTAATTTGTGCCAGTTGGGAAAAATTATTATGGTAACCGTTTTGGGAAGATATTCGCAAATTTGAGGGAACCTACGACATGTCAAAATATTACCATAAACGAGTGATATAGCAATTTCACATACTATTTTAGTATTTAAAAAGTACACACCATATCTGTAGTTTTTACTGCAATATGCACCATAAGCTAAGAAACTTAATTAAGAGATTTAGTCACGGATAATACCTTGAAGCAACAGTCGATTATAAGCCCAAATATTGACTAGGAACAGAACATAAATTCGATGGAACTTTCTTTCGCGAATAAAAGCATGTATCTTGCGTGCGAGTCACTCCGAGCAATATTCGACGCGCCCGAAGAACCACTAAATATTGATTAATTTACATACAATTTGAGACATGGTAATATTTTTGAAATTGGTACATAGTTAACCTAGGGACATATAAAACGCCACATCAGGGCCATGTATGCCCCCTCAGCACTACTTGCGTATGGATATCTAGGCCTGGGGTATATCAACAGACCTAGTCCCCATATATTTGATACTTCACCTTTTCCATGCCTGACGATGGCGTGGAGCAATACGGAATAATGCAACTAGCGCGCACACTAGAGGCAACACATCAGACAACATCACCACGCGAGCGCCGATACCAGACCAAAGTCGCCAAATGGCATACCAGGATGGAAAAACGCCGGGTCTGGTGAAGTTTGGTACCATAATCCCGAATGTCACCAAAATGAAAACTGGCAGAATATTCTCATCCTAGCTAGGGGGCGCCAATGCCGCAAGCATGTGGCATTGTCTCCCGGGTTAGGATGGGTCGCTTGCAACATGGGACATTTTTATGATAATCGGATATATGGTACTAAACTTCATGAGACCCAAAATGCCTTGTTTTGGCACAAGTTAACCGAGGCATAAACTTTAAACATATGTTGGCGGCAGAAACACTGACATTTTGGATAATTCTTACTGCTTCTTAAAATTTTTCATAAAAGTGTGCTGTGTGATAACAAAGCTTAGCATCGAATTGTTTGGGATGATAAAACAATGCTGAATGGAAATTCAACAATTCAGAATTTATATTTCTATCACAGCCAGGTGGATTTCATTTCATCTAAGTTTTTGTTAAGCAATTGAAGACGGGCCTAGCCTATACACAGTACAGTATAGGTTATAAATTGAGTGAGTGAATAATTTTTTCAGCAAACAGGCAAATGCTCTATGATTCTACTTTCAAACATGCAAATCGAGGTGTAACCTAAATTGTTAAAATCATAAAGTGCATGGTAACTTAGACTGCTACGGTACGTAACTTACTTAAGTTACAGCTTACACACTAGAAAAATAACTGTCTGCTGACTATTTTGTCCAGTGATTTGTGCTTTTTATAAGTCATTCACTTGGTTTATTGTAAGATACTTATCTCACCTTTTCTCTTTCCTTTCGAATCTTCTTTTCAGCTATACACTAAGTTATATGGCTATACAGTATATTTTGGCCATGGAAATATCTCCTACTATTGGTAAGAAACCCGCCAATTTGTAGCTTGTAAAAAGTAACCTGAATTTCATCCCCCATGCGGACATAAATGTAAAACAAGATATCTTGTGATGTAACTTATGCATAATTTAATACTGTGGTCACACAAAATAATTACACAGTACAAGTAGCAAGTTGAGTATTAAAATTCAAATAGATGATTTCATTTCACATTTGTCTCCCGAAAACTTCAGACCTGGGTTGGATCCTTATAACATCAGGTACAAGACTACAAGGTTCATATTTCTAGTTTCTCTGTTTTTAGGATCTGTGCTCTAGCTGCTAGGTTCACAGTTTTATCCAGCAACTGTGTTTTATCGGTCAGATAACCATCTTTTATTACAACCTTGTTGCTTTTGTCTTTCATAATTAGAGAGAAAAGTGCATTTTTTCCATTGGCAAATCAGCTATTTCTGATTTAGAAACTGCCAGAAGGCATGAATACTTTTAATTAGCTACTTTGAATGAGAGAATGCAATCCTTTATCTTTCGTCACATTTCAAGTCTGTCTACTCAGTACTTGAACCTTGCTCATATTCAGTATTCTTGTTATTTGCACCCTTGATAGTGTTTTTTCTTTAAACTTGGGTTATAAGAAAAGGTTGGATATTACTGCCATACATTTTATTAGATCTTTTATTTTTTCATCGGTACTTAAATCAATTTATATATATGACCAGAAAGTGTTTTCACTAATTTGAGAATTTTTGCTAAAAAATCAAGCATTGAGTTTTGGTGTTATATTTTTTCACTTTTGAAGTGAATTTTACTTCACAGTATGCAATCAGCCATGTTTACAATTGCGTCTTCTCTTTCTTATCAAAATTCGCTCAGAGCAAAGCTGCATGAGACATGCAAAGAGCTACAAGCAATGCAGGAATAGGAACTGACGAATCCTCATCCTAAAACTAATGAGGAACTGGTAAGGTTATTGTGCATCATCCCAAGGTTGTGATATGGGTTACAGTACCTCGTTCTGGGGCACTCCACATGTATTGCTCTTTGAAGGCTTTTTCGGTCGTCGATCTTGACTATACTTTGTCGGGGGTTAAACCTGCGTCATTCATTAGGTGTTACGTTTGCAGGTTCGACAGCTACTGTTGCATTCATCATGCCGTCTCGGCTTTATCTTGAAAAATCTATACAAGAGTACAGTGAGGAAAAAATGTATTCTCCAAAATCATTAAATTACCGGGTATTGAAATGATGAGTAAAGAAATGGTCCTTATATTTTCAGAAAAATAAATACAATTTATTAGTTAGGATTGCCAGATTTTTGTGCATTGACATGGGAATTCTAGGCCTTTCAAAGTTAATATTTGATAAAGCTCCATCCTCTGTCAAAGAAAATGATATTAAAAATTATTTTGGAAGAAAAGTTGCGATTGATGCTTCTATGGCTATCTATCAGTTTTTGATAGCAATCAGACAAGATGGAAATCAGCTGACAAATGATGAAGGGGAAGTAACTAGCCATCTTGCTGGATTATTTTACCGTACAATCAGAATGTTGGATAATGGCATAAAACCTGTATATGTGTTTGATGGAAAACCACCACAGATGAAATCTGGTGAACTTGCCAAGCGAAAGGAAAGGCGGGAGGAAGCCGAAAAGAAACTAGCAGAGGCCACAGAAGCAGGGGAGCAAGAAGATGTCGACAAATTCCAAAGACGCCTGGTAAAAGTTACTAAACAACACATGGATGATTGCAAGAAATTGTTGACTTTAATGGGGATCCCTGTTGTCTCTGCTCCTACAGAAGCCGAAGCTCAGTGTGCGACTCTTGTAAAAGCAGGCAAAGTATATGCTACAGCCACTGAAGATATGGATGCTTTGACATTTGCTTCTAATAAACTTCTTCGACACATGACATTCAGTGAAGCAAGAAAAATGCCGATACAAGAATTCAATCTAGAGAAGGTTCTCCAAGAAATGGAAATGACCCAAGAACAATTCATCGATTTGTGCATCTTACTCGGTTGTGACTATTGTGAATCGATAAGGGGTATTGGTCCAAAACGTGCATATGAGCTCATCAAGCAATATAAATCGATAGAAGATATTTTAGGGAAAATTGACAAAAAGAAATACACTGTACCTGAAGACTGGGCGTTTGCTCAAGCTCGTTCTTTGTTTGTCAACCCAGAAGTGTCGCCTTGTGATGACATTGAACTCAAATGGAAAGAACCCGATGAAGAAAAACTTATTGAATTTATGTGCCAAGAAAAAGGATTCAGTGAAGATAGAATTAGAAATGGCATCAAGAAATTACTTAAAAGTAAAAAGCAGAGTACACAAGGTCGGTTGGATGACTTTTTCAAATTCAAGGTGTCCGCTTCACCAGCAGTGAAAAGGAAATCTGATCCAAAAGGTAAAAATAAGAATACACCTGCCAAGAAAGTAAAAAAGGAATTCAAAAGAGGAAAATGAGTTTTTGTATGTGTATGTGACACTACCAGATGATTTATTTTTTCACACATGAATACAGAAGTTTACTTCAATATCAAATACATGGAAAAAAATGGTCGATTGGAATATTTTTAGCTTTGATAAAAATAATTTTACAATGTTACGAGAGGAAAAATTAATGGCAATGTAACCCACTCATTTTCAATGAAGCTCGTCTTTGCAAGGTGCTGGGAGAAACAATAAAAACAAGATTATGTGAACTGTTTCAAATTTGTTAACTCTATATACACAAATTATATTTTGCCTCCACAAATAAATTGGTATAGATACACAATATAGCACAAAAGTTTCCATAAAATATTCAATTTCTAGTTTGAAACAGTCCGACTTAAAATAAAGGTGTTCTTCATCATCCACTTCCCATCGATTTCTAGCTAAATATTTTCAACAATCCATATTGAATGTTTTATTTTGTCTTGTATACGTGATCCGAAAGTGACCCAGACTTAAGAAAACATGCTTAAGAGTTGAATAATTTTTTTTCTAAATGGGATTGCACTTAAATATATCATAGGTTTATGGCATTCTTCTATGGCTGTTTTTAATCCCATCCCAGGCATAATTTCTGTATTCCCGCTCACCACTTCCAATATTGTATTTCATTTGTTAACCTATAAACATGATTTTGTCTCTCTAGATGGCACTGTTGAGCCATCAATTTCATTGATTACTTTATTTGACATTCTCTCAGATCAAGAAAATTATCATAAAATGTTCTGATTTACTTGAATTTGTATATTACAGGGTTCAAATTAAGGCGTTCAGTTGTTCAAAATACCCCCAATATTAGATATTGAACCCTTTCCAGCAATAATTTTTGTAACTGGCATGGTTTAATACCGAAATACAGCAAAAGCCCATATTTCAAACATTCAATTTGAAACCCGGTATGTTATAAGTTTTTAGATTACAGGAATCAGTAAAACCCGCCGCCTTTACTCAGCACCATTGGGCTGGAATATTTGTATCTCGTTTATGTTGATATGTCATGGACCAGATAAATTTGTCGAATTTGGGGAGTTTTGATTTACAGGAGAAGTGTTTGTAGAAAAAATTTTGATTCCGATTTGCGAGAAATATTCGATTCATTTTTCAAGGTGCTATATTAATTGCTCCATTACACAAGTATTTAGTTAGTAGTCAAATCAGTACTTTTCTTTTTTGGACATGATTATAGATTACTTGGTACTTCCATGTAGTTAATGGTAATATTAAATATATTTGTGTGACATTGTTGCCAAAATTTTTTGTTGCTTTCCTAAGGGTTTTTTGATTGTAATTTTTGTTACATTTTTTTTACCAACTGCCTTTTAAAGTACATTTTGATATTGTTTTGTACAGTACCATTATTCATTATGTTTAACAGAACAAATCAAACACCGCCCGAGTTCTGATACATAACCGATATCATGGATGACCAATACCATGGCCTTTAGTTAGAATGAAACTAAAATTAAACATCAGATTTTGAAAATGTGTTAAAGAATAGATAATATTCTTGGCCCATTTTCATTTCAAATATTTTTCGTTTCAGGACCTACAATGAATCATTATGAATATTCAGAAATAAAAATATTTAATTCCGTTTCATGGATTCACTTATTAGATCCAAGCCTCCGTTTTGTAAAAAGCACTTTTGGGAATGGTACTGGCATCACTTCCAATCATAGTAATCTTATTGTTGGTTTCAGATTTTGAACTTTGGTCTTTGCTGTTTTTTCAGGTCATTGCATTCAAACCACCTAATGAAAAATTTAACATTAGAACAGAACTCAGCTGTTGGCAAAATGACTGCTCAATCTTGTGATGTTGAGCGCTTGGTTTATAAATATTTTATTGACCGAAAGATGGCCAAATTAGCTAAGAAGTTTCAGAAAATCACTGATACCAAATTACCTGAATCCGATCAACCAACATTGAAAGAAACTTATCAGTTATGGAAAGAAAGTAAAGCAAATAATGAGGTATCAAATGTTAAAACAAATGGAAAAGCCACAAAACGTCCGAGGAAAGCTGATCCACCTTCAACTTCTGAAAGCGAATTAAGCTCTCAAGATGAAGATTCTGATGCTCCTCCGAAAAAGACGAAAGTTACTGCAAAGAAGGAAGAATCATCTGATTCGAGTGAAGATACATCATCAGAAGAATCCGAATCAGACAGTGATAAGAAGAAGGTAGTAAAAACTGCTGTCAATAAAAAAGAAGAATCAAGTTCTGATGAAGATGATTCTTCAGATGATGATAAAAAGAATAAACAGGTACCTATAATAAATGGAGCAAAACCTGCTGATAAGAGTAAAGTCAAAGCCAAAAATGTTAAGAACGAAAGTTCTTCCAGCTCTGATGATTCTTCTGATGATGACAGTGAATCTAAAAAAGCTCCGATAGCAAACAAGCTACCTCAGCCTGCCACAAAAAAGAAAGAATCGTCAGATTCTAGTGAAGATTCTGATGATGAATCTTCAGATTCTGAGGATGAACCCAAAAAGAAACAGTTGGTGAAGAAAAAAAGTTCACCTGCAAAGACTAGTCAGAAAAAAGAAGAATCGTCTTCTGATGAAGATAGTGATTCAGATGATGATGACAAAACTAAAAAGTCCATGAGTGTTTCAAAAACTATAAATGCAAAAGATGATTCATCAAGTGGAGAATCATCTTCAGAAGAAGAAAAACCCAAAAGTAAGGTAGTTGCTAAAGCTCCAACTGTCATTAAAAAAGAAGATTCGTCAAGTTCAGAGGAGTCATCTAGTGAGGAAGAAGACAAAAAAGCAGTTGCACAAAAAGGTAATCCCACTGTGAACTCGTCTAAAAAGGAATCATCATCCAGCAGCTCGGAAGAATCATCTGATGAAGAGTTGAAAAAAGATGTAAAGAAACCCACAAATGTTACCAAAAAGAAAGAGTCATCAAGTTCTGCAGAATCTTCCAGCGAGGATGAAGAAAAAAAGCCTGGAAATAAATCCATTCCCCAACCAAATCCAAGCAGTTCAAAGAAGGATTCATCAAGTTCTGAGGAGTCTAGTAGTGAAGATGAGGATGAGAAAAAGCCTGCTGCTGTAAAAGTAATTAAATCTCCAGTCATAAATAAAAAGAAAGAATCATCTTCAAGTTCTGAAGAATCTTCTGACGAAGAGGCCAAAAAAGCTCCCATTGCCAAACCTACCTTGGGTAAAAAGAAGGAAGATTCTGGAACTTCGGATTCAAGTAGTGATTCTGACTCTGACTCTGACGAGGAACCAAAGCCTAAGGCCATAGCAAAAGTTGCCCCAGTGCAGAATAATAAAAAAGATGAATCGTCATCATCGGAGGAAGATTCTGATGATAGTAGTGAGGATGATAAAAAGGTAACTTCGAAACCGGCAGTTAAAAATCAGAAATTAAATAACAAAGCACCTGATAAAAAAGATGAATCATCTTCTTCATCTGATGATGAGGATTCATCTTCAGAAGATGAGAAAACTGTTACAATAAAGAAAGTGGAAAAGAAGGAGTCTTCATCGTCGTCGTCATCAGAAGACTCATCCAGTGATGAAGACGATGCAAAGAAAACAAAATATGGCTCGAAACCTAGTACAAATACAAGTATTTTGAAACGAGCACCGGTTGCAAAATCTACTCCGGTTACAACAGGTGTGAAAAGGAAAAAGTCGGAATCGTCAAGCAGTAGTGATGATTCTTCATCAGACAACTCTTCAAGTGAAGATGAAAACACTAAAAAAGTGTCTGTAACGCCAGCAAAGAAAACCAAACTAGATTCAACAGCGAAGAAATCAGTGGATATTAAAAAGAAAGCTGGTACAAAAACTAAAAAAGCAAAGTAATCTTTCAATTTCAATCAATGCATTGTAACAGATGCCAGTGTGGTCCGTAGATCTGCTGGAAAGTAATGTGAAACAGAACAACTTGACAAGTACCATAACTACAAATGACAAATCATAACTACAGCTGGGTAATTTTCGAATATATTCACTATGTGATTCAGCATTTAATTTCAGTTATGTGGCTGAATAGCTTTGGACCTTCGAATGCCTTAAAGGAGAAATTTATTCAAAATGGAGATTTTTATTCAGGATTTTTTCTGCGCATTATTTTGTTTTATTGTTTCGACCACAGATGTTTAATATCACGAATGGATGAAGCTATTGGAGGGCTGAATGCATTCTGTTCATAAACGTGATGTAGTCCTCAAGGAGATTATGTGTCCAAATGGTTTCGAAATATGAACAGAAATACCGTATAGGATAATCAACATTTCCCTCTTGCATTGTTAGGATGTATTTTACAATGGTGTGAACTGATCATCTTTTAGATAAAACTTGAATTACAGCAATGCCAAACTCGCAGTTTTTAGAAGCTGGTGCCAATATAATTTGACATTAGATGCATTAGAACGGCAGGATGACAGCTAGTAGGCTACTCAGACACCCGAAGAAAATGAGTACCATCGGAACAAAATGTAATAAATGAGCAATATTCCATGATATATCTATCTACAAATGCCTCTTTCTGAGCCTGGTGGCAACGAAACTGTAGAAAAAGGATCAAAATCATCAATCCTACCTCTTCATCGGAAAAAATTATCTGACTATTTCAGACTTCCGAAGAAAAATAGAATTCTGCTCGCAGACACTATGGAGTACCTCGTGCAATACCCCACATACATACGTTATCCACTTAGGACAGGTTAATAAAACTTTGGTAGGGCTTAGTCCATTCAAAGTATTACCGGGCACACTCCCTCTTGAATGAATTGAGCAATTTTAAACGATTCAACTAGTTTTGTTTTTGAGTTTCCTTTAATGTTTCGTTTTTTCAGTAATGAATTGAATAAATGCCAGATTATGCTACCGTGTATTCAATTTTTTTCTGTTTACATAATGTACCTATCATTGAGTTGAATTGCATTATCCATTAGAAACCCATTAAACAATTGTTCGCCTTTCTATCTCACCCTGACTAAACTCATTCTTGACTCATTGTTCATATATCATGTTGTGAACTTTTAGGTTTCTGACATGTATTTTTTTTTTTCAAAAAGTACACACCCCTGAAGTCTGAGCTTATAAATTCCAAACTTCGCTCCCTCTTGCTCTTTAAAGCTCAATACTTCGAATTTATTTATTTTTTTGTCAAGTATGATCCAATGACCTTCTTGCAACTAGCACCTAACACATTACATGTTTAGGCGAAATTTTTTCTTGTTTGAATCATATTTTCAAAATACTTTGCAATCATGAACACAACTACCACCATAAAAACTATAATATCCATTTTTCTTAAAAATGAACTACACTTAGCACACTACATGCAATCAATTCAATGTCAATATTATAGAAACTGCCGCATGCAAGAATTTTATTCCTGGTTCCCAAATTGGACCCCTCCCCATGTCGGAAAATGCTCATATGTTTTTTGTTAAGCTTGAGTCAAGGACGGATTGCTCCAAAGAAGCACTGTCCATCTGTGTCTCATGCTTGACAAAATAAAATTTTTGATTGTCCCTTAAGCATGTTAATTTAGATCCACTTTCGAATGCATATTCATTGATAATCCCTTATTGTGGACCATTAGTGATAGTAATATTTTATGATATGCTTGGCTCATAGGTGTTATTTATTACCTAAATTCACATGATGGATAGGTGACATGTCAATAAGTTCACGTTATTGTAGTACGTAATATTTGCACAGTTGAGATGACTTTATGATTTGTCATAAGTTTATCATTTATGGTATTTCTGTTTGGACTGTCTGGCTTGCTGGATAGGGTATTGTATTGATATCAAATGTTCCTTGTTTAAAAAGTTGTATGGTATATAGTTTGAAAAGTGAAGATCACCGATGGATTGTGTCATGTAAGATCAATCCATTTGATAGTATAGTACCGGTAGATAGGTATTTCAACTAGATTGTAGATACCGTTATCGGTTTATGAAATTTATCGATATATAATCATTTCAGATGGTCAAATTGTTGTTTTTGAGGATATTTGCCCCATAATCCAAAAAAATTATGATTTTACTGCATGATAGGCATGAATTGAATATGTTTAGTATAATAATGATTTATCGCAAAGGGAGTTAATTTAGAATAATGGAAAATTACAATTTTAGAATACTGTATTTAAATTATTTCATTCAGATAAGAACACCCCTAATTCTACCAAGAATTCGCAACATGAATTATTATTGAACAGTCATAATCGATTTCAAACTATATTGTTATTAATTTACTCTTTTGATAAAGGGTATTCACTAGATTAATATGTTAATTGATTGTAGGTCTTTGAATGTAATGATTCTATTAATGTGTTTTCATTGTCCTAAAAGGATACCTTATTATACTGAAGAACAAAATTTGAGTTTCATGGATTCAAATGAGCATTATATGAAGAAACTTTATCCTAATTCAAAGTTGTAACCATCACTGAGGTCGTTCGAATTACCTGAGCTTGTCAATTTTAGATTTAAAATAGGAAAAATTTGATTTCAATATATTTAAAAACTTGATTGATAGAAAAAAATAGATAGCAATGAAAATGATATGTTTTCAAAAAATTGAGTTTGAATATATGAATATAAGAAAATGTGGAAATGCCTTGGTTGTTATTGTCACCACTATCCATGCATGTCCAGTTTAAATCCGATGTTTGAATAGGTACATAAGAAAATGAATAATTTGTTATTGCAAAAACTTTTTTTTTGTAGCCACTTCTTAAAGTGGATCCCCCTTTCGAAGGCCCTGTAACGGCGGCCACTTATAGAGGGACAGGGTTACAATTAATGGAAAGATATGATCTTTTCCTTGAGTTTAGAAAGACTTTAAGAATCTTTAAATTTTGGTGATCATGCAACACGAATTTGTGTGAATTCGTCAGGTAAACTAAGGTACGTTTTTGTCCAAATGTAGGAAAAATTTCACCAAACAAAAGAAAAAGTGATTAGTTTTAAATTTTATGAGTTTCCCAAAATAGCTAAAATAGTATTTGGATGGTAGTAGGGTACTTGTGGACCAATTGAAAGTTTTTTTGAGAAGCCAAGAGATTAGGTGGCGGTTTTCGAGTGTTATGATGATTTATGCCAAATTATTGCAGTTCAAAATGTTCAAAAACTGAAATTAGCATGAAGAAAATAATGAAATATCACTTATTTGCATAAGCGATTGCAGATAAGAATGCTTCTGAAAACATTTTTAGCATATTTCAAAAGTTATTAAACAGTGTCCATATACAGATCTTGTTTCTTGATAAATTCAAAATATTGAAATATTTTTAATATTTGTGTTGCATTTAGATTATGTTGATACCCAATTTCCCTACTGCCCTGCTCAGAAGTGGGGTTCTTTTTCAAATTCTTGACAGTCAACTTTTGAAAGAGTGAAAGGTTCACATCATATAAATTACAGTTACTAATTGAACATTTGCAATAATTCCCCTGATGAATCATGCCAACCAGGCATCTATCTGTGGTCAACTGTGCTTGAATAACAAAATAAAATTTATTCGAAAGAGATACTCCAAATTGCTTTTGGATTTTCAAGTGTTCGTTAATTTTTGACAGACTGAATTGTCAAATGTCAATTCAAATTGTGATTTTTTGCACGACTGAACTCATGTATATGGCCGATAAATTTCTATCCCAGGGATTACCACCCATATATGCGTTGTGGGTATGGCCCCATGACCCTGAAATATTGTGGTCCCTCCCGAGTACAACTTAAGGAATTAAACATTCTCCAGACAGGTGTAACATGCTATGGTAGAATACATGCTTTTGGCTAGCTTATAATACTTAACAAGTGTTAAGAAGTAAAACGAATGTTCCATGTGACACATGTTTTCGTAAATATACCTTTCTGCCAATAAATATTTAATATTATGACTTATTAGTTGAGAAATGCTGTCATATTCAATCGTCATTCATACATTTTTGAATTATGTCACTTTGTTTTTTCATTTAGTTAACCAGTAATCTGATGAAATCTACCCAAAAAGGGGTGTGTTACCATCGTGTCAATTTAGTTTTTTCATGTAATCCTGATTAATGTTCACCACACAACCTCTGTTTATCTGATTGCCTGAGGCATAGGACAATTATATTATGCTTTTCGTGTATTTTTAAGTTGTGTTCTGCCTATTCAAATTTTGTGTGCTCTATCAACCGTTTAAATTCTTCATTATGATGAGAAAGTGTTGATACTCAAGTAGCCGGAAATTTTTTTTGGGTTTTGCTGCCGTCCTTTTTAGATCGGCTGATGGCTTTTATAATGATACGGTGCTATAATTTTTGTAATCACCAAGCAGTCAAGTTGTGTAAATGATGATACAAAAATATTCTAGGTCACGAGGATATAGTAATTTAATTACCATATTTTTTGCCAAGTTAATTTAAAGTATTTTCTGTTTCATTTTTTGGAAGTTGAATTGCCAATTTTTATAATAATTTTGCCAAACACAGGCAATGGAATCTGTCATACTTTCCAAATATGTCGAACAAATTATTCGGACTTGGCATGCCCTGTACTTTTTTAATCTAGCTGTATCATGGATCTAATATGGGTGTAATTTGGTGCTATTAAATTCTGGCTAAATGGAGGTTTAATCTCTGAACCCTTTGATCGAGTTACTCACTTGTACTGCCACCTTTCTTTTTTATCTTGCGTTCTATTTTCAGTGATGGAACTGCCATAGTTTGTTTATAGATTTTAGGTTTTGAACTTAATTTGCCAACACAAGTAAATGAAATAGATGGGGTGCGGCCCCGTATATTGCCTATACTTGTGCAAGGAGAGTTTTACTTACCAAAATAACAAAATAATTTCAGTGAAAATTATTTTCATGCTCTCTGTATCTGTTCCTTGCAATTTTGATTTTTTGTTTTATTTAGGACACCAGCGGGATGTATAGTACATATTACGTAAAATCATATAGTACAATAATATAAAAGTACAAAAATCAGTATATTTTTATATTTGTTCGTTCAATCTACCTCCAAAAACAGTCATGTTCAGAAGAAAAAAGAAAGAGAAAAAACACAAGCCGGGGATGACCGAGGAGGAGTTAAGTAAACTCGAAGAGGTTGCTGCTCGTCGTGGATTTTTTGGAGGATTGAAGACTTCGAAACATGATAGTGTGAAAAAGTCGAGCGATTCATCTAAACATAAAATGACGACTGATGGTGACCAGGTTAGTTTCAGTTCTGTTTTACTAATTCAGGGAAGTTTTGTTTATTGTTTTTCTTTTTTCAATTCTTGACTTCCATTTATTTTATATTCTGGGTGCCATCAAAGTATCTTGCTGCATGGCGAGGCATCACCTTTTCGTACAATGCGATCATATTTTGGTAATAAGTAAGATAGCTTTGTTTGTAATGCGAAAAATCTTTGAAGAACCGCTGTCTTTATCGATGAGTATATATCGTCCCAGTCTGAAAATTTTTTATGAACATCTCTGACTCATATTTAACATTATATTTTTGATTCTTGCTCGGAGTTTTTCATCAATAAAAATAATAAACAGAACATTTAAATTTTTGTCTGCATTTTAACTTATATTATGTATTTATATGCATTGTATTTTGCACATATCGCCGGTTTTCTAACTAATAATAGTGTGATAAATTTGACTGTTAAATGTGGCAGAATAAATTTCTAGCAAACTATGATGCGATGAAAGTGGGCGTGGTGTAGTAATTTTGTATGCCGAGTAAACACAATAAAAATTTATCTGAGAT
Organism: Styela plicata; assembly: GCA_963675895.2. Lineage (NCBI taxonomy): Eukaryota > Metazoa > Chordata > Ascidiacea > Stolidobranchia > Styelidae > Styela > Styela plicata. Next base: position 13,198,212 of record OZ023149.1, read on the forward strand.
TTGAAAATATATGGGTGCTATTATATTATTACAAGTTTTTAAAAGAGGAACGACTAGAATACTCGTGTGAATTCGGATAAAACTCTTTCATCGACTATCATTTTTGAATATGGGCATATCAATAACTTTAATTAAATTAAACAACTGTCAGTTAGTCTTAGGCTAAAGTAAATCATGACAAAAAAATATGATATAATTGTGATATGTTTTCTAATTTATATATTCTTCAGGTTAGCATAGCAAGTAGCCAAGGTTCTCCTAGTATGCATAGCAAGAGTGCATCAAGTTATGGAAGTGGTGATGGTCGCAGGCAGAATGGAAAATCTGAGGAAGAAAAGGTAAGGTATCACAATCAGATGTTTTGTTTTTATGAAGAATGGGCTTTTGGTGGATTATTGGTTATTGATGGATCGATTGAGCAAGGAACATGCTTGACTGAATGCAATTTCTGATCGAGATATAGTGAGTCATACATAACAAAAACAGAAGACGATGTAGATAATTTTAAGACTGGGATTGAGAATAATAATGACTTATCTACCATGCCAATTTTGCTTCACTATGTATCAAATAATGGACAATTACAAATATCAGATAATCGCTTAACAGAAGTTGAAACCAAATGTGACAATGAAATAGACTTTAAGGCTTGTTGCTATCATCAGCCTTTCCTCGGCAATGGAGTCTTTCTTGAGCCTATCTGTACCCTATGATTCAAAATCGCCTTGAAATATCTTTTGAATTGTTCAAAATTATTATAATATATATATAGATAAATAGAAAAAGAATGCATTCTTCAATGAGCCATTTGAAGGGTTAATAAAATTAACCCATTTTAAATACTACGGTATGTTCTCAATCTTTGATATTTATCCATTTAGAATAGAAGTGTACTGGAGAAGGCAGCAATGTATGGAGATCTAGTTGCCAAAAATAATCAACAACGTTCTCATGCTCCAATGCCAGCACCAGCACGAAGAGTCAAAATACCAAAAGATCAGCACGAGTTCCAGCAACCGGTTCCACCTACTCGTAGGAAATCAGGAAAGTCCTCAAGTCATCATTCTTCAAGCCATGATGCTCCTCCTCCACGTTACGATAAACTCCCACCAGTCAGTAGCCGAAATTACCCTTCAAAATCTTATGTCAATCCGGAGTCTTATTTACCTGCTGTATCACCTGTAAGAAGTCCACCCCCCGCTGCAGAAAAGGGTTACTCAGTTCCTACCCCTTGGCTGCCAACGTCAACTTCTAGCAATTCATATTTTGCAAATAATGGCGACACCAATGGTGTTACTTATGACTATCCATCTCCTGTCAAGAAATCACCAATGTTTAGTCCACCAACAAGTACCCAGAAAGTGAAACAGGTTAGTGTACGTAAAACTTCACATAAAAAATACCATACAATCATTAATTTCATTGTTCAATGAATTTTGTGTTAGAATATAAATTGCTGGTATGGTATTTTCTTGTCTGATCAGTAACAAATGATTCATGAAGCCAGCAATGCTGCGCATAATTATCCTACAAGAAGATCTTGTTTGCTTTTAATTTTAAAGCAGCTCGAAAATTAGAGTTCTCGACCTATTATTGCTTGGCAAATTGGCTTAATTATTAAATCTCGCAGTATATGAACACCAGGAATGGTCCACACCAAGTATCCAATTATGAAAGAAAAAACCTGTGAAAACTGATGAAGGATCTGAATAAACTCTTCTTTTTCGTTTCTAACAGGTGGTTCTTCGCAAAAGAAAGTCTGGAGACTTTGGAATATCCCTCAGACGCTCATCCATGATTGAGCATTCAACTTCCGGTAGCAGCACGAAAAGAACTGTATACTTTGCTGAACCAGGTTTTCATTTAGCATTGAATATATTTGTGGATTTTATTTAATCAAATTTTGTCAGCGATAAATCACAGCTGAATGATAATTGTTTATTGGAAAGATCTTGTAATTGTGATTGGGAAAGCAACTATAAGGTGCTATTTGGTCTTGGTAGAAAAATACTAAATGGAATTTGCTAAACTGTTTTATGATTCATTTTTTACTCGATTATTTTAAAGTAATAATGTTATGCAGTTTCTCTTGAGAAAAGTGAAAAAATTTGTATGTTATTGGACTGCATCTCGCATTTAGACCAATAAAATCACTGCTACTTTCAAATTTAAGGTACGAACTGATTCGAATATAGTCGGATTTAGTGGGTTTGAAAAGGAAACTTATCTCATTAATTCTGTATGATTGAACAAAGGTTTTCAGCAAATCCAATATTGATCCATTCAAAATTTTTCATCCATTTTCTCCCATGAAACAAAACAAGCTCAAGCTGATTCTGAGTCATTGCACTGAGTCGAGTCACTGCCGGTCAATCAGTTTTTATTCCATATGCTAACATTCCAATTCATTTAGGCAGTAGTATGCTGAATAGTGGTGAAATAGCACCAGTGGCACCCGGTGATAGATTGATTGCAATCGGTGACCAGAATGTTGAAGGAGCTTCGAGAGATGAAATTGTTGGAATGATAAAATCTGCAAGAGATCAAATTACTATCACTGTAGAATCTATACCAGAAGCTGCTGAACCAGAGACCAGGTGGGAACAATTTTTATTCTTCTGTCCCCTGAGATCGTTACAGTTTTTCTTCCAATCATTCAATTTTGAGAACACTATTGGAGTGTATCCGAGTGTTTCAAACACCCGAAGCAAAAATAAGATTCGACCATCATGTGTTGTTCAAAGTTACAAGATTTTGACAAACACACATTTTAATTTTAGTTGCTCAAAGGTGTTCTGATGTCTGGCAATGGCTTATTCCTACGAAATCGTCAAAACCCATAAGTGAACATATTAAAGTAAAAAGAACTGGTATTTTAATCTCGGATCAGAATCTGTAGCCTCTTTGTTCCCAGAATTTCTACTGTTATTAGCTTTTATGCAGTCAGAATTCCTGAAATATTTAGATAGATGAAGTTATAGACGGTGTTTTAGTGTTAAGGTAACATTGATAACATATCAAAGGATTGTTTGTGCGTAGTAATGTCCATTAAAATTATTTACCCTGAGGTTCTGGCATATTGATACATGTTAGGTTGAGATATTTATGTTCAAATCATATTTTATTGCTGTATGTTTGCATTTGTAATTTTGTATATATTAACAGGATCATTTTGAGCAATATTGGAGGATACAGGTACACAGCTTGTAATGTACCAGCATCAGGAATTTTGTAGATACCAGTACCGGTAGTTTAAATGCTGTTTAAGATAGTTTGGGTTGTTTTAGTGAGATTTTGTCAGGATGCTTTTTGCATCTTAAAATAATCAACATATTGTTACTTTTGATGACATAGGCTAGTAATGTATCCATGTTTGAACAATTTTGTGCGAAGTTGCGTTATTGTTGAGATGAGGCCATAGATATTACAAAGACTGAAAATACCATGTTGCTGCTTGCCAGTGTGCCAACTTTCCATTATGTCAAATAATATATATGTGTATAATAAGCAACTGAGAAGACTTAAGCGAAGGGGCATGAGGACAAAGCAATCAAGAGTTTATATTGGTCCCATTATTGTTTTGATTCATTCATTTTTGAAGACTGAATACTACAGCTTGTTGTTTGATACTTTAATTAGATGAGATATTTTTTGTTTGGATTCTGAGCACTGATGTATTTGTTTATTCAAGGCCGCACAACATATGGTAGGAAGAGTAACTTGTTATTGTATTGATTTGTTTTGATACCTCGCTATTTACTTTGGCAGTAAAGCAAAGCATGGTTGAGTTTATTTGTTATCATTTGTCATTGAGTGTTTAGTTAGTTTGTTCATGTTAGTATTATTCCAGATTTCTGGAATTTTTGTGACATTTTCAATGTTATGATTAGTGAGTTATCATTAGAAAGTTCTGCTATAGTAAGATTTAGTGCTATCTGCTATAGGTGAAAGCTTCCTCAAGTTAGACTAGAGTCTTGGTCGAATTCCTGTTATTCATCCAGTACAGATTAAATATAAAAGTCAGGAAAAGCTTGAAGGAAACAATAGTGTTAGCAAAGTCTTCCACAGCTACAATGCCCCCGCCTGAGTGGGAAAAGCAGGTTTTGTCCCTCTTACACGAATATTTGTATCACATTCCATAGTTTGGGATATCAACTCTAGTTCAGATGCCCATTTGAATTTCCCTAATCTGAACAACTTCCTATAATATTGTCATAGATTGCAGAGAATTGCTTCACAATGACAGTGGTATGACAGGAAGTTATCTGTCTGTGAGTAAGAGCCCGATCGATTCCTAAAATGTTAGATGCATAGTTCACTTACTGTTGATGTTGCTTCAATGCAACAAGGAAGTGATGCCTTAGACCGATTTTCATGAATAGCTTAAATATAACCAAGTGTTTTCACGTTACTGTTAGATATTGTATGAAGAGCATTTTTCTGATTCAGGAATTGAATAGCGCAAAATAGATGTTGTGTACCTATATGAAGCAGGCTAATAGTAGTAAAGCTTTTGTGCAGTTTCTCAGCATTGTATATGAATTGATATGTGCATATAAATTTTCACGATACCGTATACAATTTGCTGCATAGTTTTTTTGTTTTACAAAATACAAAAACATTGAAAAGTTTTAGAAGTACTGTGTTCAACTATTCATTTTAGGGGTAAAGTTATTAGAAACTTATTGGAATAGTATACATTGAAAGAGAGGTGGTTAGATTTGAAGTAGCGGTAACCCTATAAGCTGCTGCAAAATAATTTTTAGCATTTAATTAAACTAGAAGAGTTTGGTAGGAAGTCTAAATTAGTACTATTGTTAATCCAATATTTTTAGGATTTGAATTTTCGCCCAGAGCCTTGCACAAACATAAGTTGGCCATCGGTTAAACTTGCAAAGGATCGGAAATCTATAATACTAGATTGACTGTCCACTCAACATCTCATTTAGCGGATTTTATCAGAAAAATTGAACGAAGAATGAATTTTGGCATTAAATATCTCTTCCTTTGCTGAAATGAAACCAGAAGCTGTCATATTAAAATTTGCTTTGCAAGATGTTATTTCAGTCCTAATCAGTATACAGCATTTTTCCTTTATCTGAAATTTTGAAACATTTTACAGTGTTATTTATATAGTGAATTTTGAGAGCGGTTTAAACCAACTATGAACTCGTAAAGACAACCCTAGTTATGTTTATTGATATGTTGCTTACAGGTGACAGCTAAGCATCATTGTGAATAAAACTCCTTAATAATTCCTTTTTAAAAGACATACAATTTTTTTTTAAATAAAATATTGAACTATTCTTTTGACAGTTCTTGTTTTGAATTTTTCGAATAACATTTAGCAATGGAGAAGATAACATTAAAAACTAACAAGGAGTTTAGTCAGACTGCAATATTAAAAACCTTCCCTGACTTTGAAACATACAGGGCGATGAAACTTCAAGAACATTCAGATCAAGTTCATCATGCATCAAACAGATCATCGTCAGAATACTCAGATGCGAAGAGCCATCCTGAAAAGGTGAATATATTTACTAAAATATCAAAGATGAATGTTCAAATTGTAGTTATGGAAATATTAGGCATTCAGGATCATAATTACTTGGTTCAGATGAGAACACACCTATCTACCAAAATTTGAGTATGTCCTCATGGAAACGAAATTGCATAACGTATTATAACATGACTTGGACCACCAAAAATTTTCATGGACCTTTGCGTAGTGCATATTTAAAATTTCCCTAAAATCCTTTATGCATCATTTAAAGCGAAAGATTATTTTATTTTTTATAAAAATTTAAGGCTTCAATTCTTTTTGGTTCGTTTTCGGGTACAGTTGCTGGTACGGCAATTTGTTGTAGGTTTTTCCATATAAATGGCCGTCGGTTTGTGTCCATTTAGACATCACCTTTGGCCTAGCTGAGTGAGTTTCAACGCTTTCCAGACCAGAAGTGTTATTCATTAGAACAGTCTTTGATATTGATGGTTTTTATGTTTTTTTATGCCATAAATTTTTACAGGAATATAGGTAAACCGTTCAGTCTTGACTGTTTTATAGATTTTATAAACTTATTTGGCTTGTTAGAGAATCGTATCTTCATGAGATCTTTTGGGTTTTACCAACTTCTGTTGAAGATTTCTCCACCACTAGATTTATTCCTCTAGTGGTATGTCAGGAATCATCGTTCTACTCAAACCGAAATCTTGAAATTCTGCTCCATCCCCATAAGACATTCCTACTTAGCGAGGGCATTTTAGCATATGTCAGTTTGGAAATCAAAGAAGGCCTCCTCAGTACCATACTTCTATTCCATCCTACTTTCCATCTAAAAATGATGTAATAAATATTTTGATCGAAGATTGTGGTGTGAAGTTTTTTGAGTGTAGCAGATTTCAACAAAAATATTAACACAAATGTTTCATTTTGTTGTACATGAAAAATTAGAGATTTTTTGCAGCTTTATCATAATGTTGCTTCACACTTACACAAATTTATTTCTGTAACGTTTCGTCTGACCAAAGCATTTTAAAAATGCTTGTCTGAAGAAGTCTGACTTTGGTCAGACGAAACGTTACAGAAATAAATTTGTGTAAGTGTGAAGCAAGACTTTAAACCTCTCTAGTTAGTCATAATTACTCTTGCTTCTGTATTCTTGCATGTACTGCATACGGATCCGCAAACACAAAGGCACATAGGAAGGATAAGTAGTCAGTTCACGTCCCCCAGAACAGGTCCAGATCCTTCGAAATCACCGCCAGTGACGAAGTATCATTAAAAACTCGCATTAAAATTGTTTTGTCAAGTATAGGCTATTGATGGACTACATCTTGTCGATATGGTCCATCAGTGAGTCATTATAACTGCATTTATAAAACATGCACATGGCTAAAAATAATGTGCACTTTTGCTACTTATCTTTGATTTCCGAAGAACATCTTCCAATTGCTCATGCCTTCGCTTTATTATAAATACCACAAATCTTAATTGGATTGTGGGGTGCTACTTTTAATTGAATTTGGGATTTCAAAATATTGATCCTGAAGCTGAAATATGGAGGTTGGGGTTGTGGGTACTGATACTGTACCCAGGGCAGTTGAAACAGATCGAAAATTAGTAAATCAAATATCTGAAATACAACTGGCTGGTAAGCTCAAACCATCAATTTCTGAAACACCACATTCTTTCATAGCTCCCAGCATGGTCATCATCTGTATACAGTAGCTAGATAGATAGCTGCAAAATAATGTTCCGAATATCTTGACTATTTGTCAGAGGTTTTCACAACTTGATTAAAAAATAAATCCATGACAATAAATTCGACATTAAATTTTTAGTTGAATAATACCAAGATTCTGATTAAGAATTTATACTTGCTGAGCATGCACCGTGGCTGGAAGGCGTGTTAGTGTCTCTTTGCAGTATTCTATTTTTAGTAAATAAAAAGTTGACCCATATTTCATCAACTTATCAATCCCGATTTTGCGTATGAGAATGGCTGTGAATTCTGGTTCGGTACGGGCATGTAAGATATCTGAATTATGTGTACTAATAATTTTTGACAGAAACAATCCCTGAGGACTACTACGTGCTAACACCGCTTTGCTACTCGCGTACATAGCATTGGACATACCGTGTGACGGGCACTTTCTACTTTTGTGAATCCTGAACCCATGTGTGCGCGGATACTACGTAATAACGCGGCGCCGCAGTACTAGCGTCAATCTGCCTTGCTCCATGTATATCTGAACTCTAAACAGTTTAAAATTGTCTTCACTATTACGGATATCCTTATTATACGATATTAACAGCCAAATTCTGTCAACGAAATAACAACAATTTTTGCAGACCAGTCATATATTTAACTTTGTCAAGCATGCGTCACAAACGGGCCGCGCCTGGGCGGCGCGATCCATGAGTGACCCATACATGACAAAAGAGGTTTCAGTGCATTTTTCAGACTGGGAGGTTTTCACTTCAGTAAATTCTAGCTTTGTGTGCGAAATGTACCACGAGTACTTAACGACGAAATAATCAGTGAATGATACAGATTTTTAATACAACAGCGCTCGGGAACAACTGAGTTTGTACGGAAAATGTTTTCGTTTACAATCCTTTGGAAAGATGACTTTGTTTATTATAAAAATATTAATTGGAATGTTCCATTCCGAGGTGTTATTATATAAGATTCCATAATCGAAAGGATATTTAATTTTGGTCGCCCCAAATGTCCTTTGAGAAACATTTTCTCAAAACAATTTTGGGAAACGGACAGGTTCTTAGTCAAAAAAAGATTGTTTAAGAACCCCAGACAGAAGGAAAAGAATGGGTCACTGATGGACTGCATCAACGAGATGCGGTCCTTAGGTGACTCATGCTTGATAAAATAAAAATTGATTGAGATAGCTCCGTCAGGTATACACCGTTCGTAGCGGCGTACTTTAAAACCTTGCAAGAGGGTGACAGATTTTTTAAAATTTCAATGTCAAGTTAATGACCCTCATAATGGGCGCCAAAGGCAAAAAATGTTACTAAAATAGCGTTTTTATTCCACACAGAATCAAAACAAAAATCCAAACAAACATCAAGTCCAAAATGTGCGCCGGAGACAACGGAAAGTTTTAAAAATTTTATTTCGAGCCCCAAAACTAACTAAATAAGAATAAATAGATATAATAAAATAAAAATAATAAAATTGTTAGGCCTTCATGCGCTTTTTTTGGTCATGAAATGGGCGCCATGGCACCGCCCCACCAGTGACCCGTTCTTGGCGAAATAAGATCTCTGATTAGGGAATGCTTGGGACAATCATATTCATCTTATCAAAGCATTCTACGATAATATTTAGGGATATCTCATTTTGACTATGATATCTACTAACTATTATGATTACAGGTCGCAGCAAGCCCGTTTTCTTAATCTCAGGCGTTAATAAAAACAAACGTATTTCTTAATTAGGGAACACAGTCACCATCTAACTAGGGTGCGCTGAATGACAGCTTCGACCGTGGTCTGCCTGCTGTTTCTCACTCGTGGACGTGAAGAAAATAAAATTCCCGTGTGGGTCCCTGTAGTTTTACATTACTTTTAGATTTAGTTAGATATTTCTGGCAGACGGAGAGGTCGACGTTGTTAACGAAGTCGAAATAGACGATGGAAGGTATAAGAATAGTCTGTATATATTAATAACTCCGTTTGAATAGTTTTGAATAGATATTGCGTCGGGCGTTCTATAGTTGTAGCGTTGTTATTTCAATTTTTGCTCTGCGATGATACTAAAATTTGAATCAGATTGCCATCTTCTGCTTTATAATATATATTAGCAGCGGCGTGCAGTTGTCGGGACGACATTTAAATTGGTGATCGAATTCTGTCTAGATCAGAATTACGACTTTCTTGTTGCCCACATTTTAGTTAAAATACGATTATAAAAGTTTAATTCAATATGCAGTATACGCTTTTAAAAAACCGCGTGTCCACATTTTCTTGGAACTTATTACTCGTAGTGTAACAGGTTTGATTCAACTGGTGGAATGTTTGTGGCGAAAAAACGAAGCTCAAGTTCGAAATGATATAAAATATATGGTAAACAGGAAACGTGTGAAAATTTTTGGATGCACAATCTAGTGCCATGCTGTGAGTCGATGATTGAAGGCGATCCATCGGTGGCTCATACTTGGGCAAAACACGTTTGATTAAATTCTATACGGGACGAGCGATCGGTCAGTTATTAGAAAAATTTGTTGGACATGTTCTGAAGAGGCGGTCGATCTATCATATTCCGCAGAATTAAACATTTGATAAGGTTTAGTTGACAATAAGTCTCCCCGTATTATATTATACTTTGACATATATTATATTAAAATAATGTAATTATATTATATATATTTGACAAAACATTTTGTTCGGTATGTGCCACTGATGGATCGCGTCGATGAGACGCGGTCCGTCTGTGGGCGATTACTTGTTGTATTTTTGATGTTGTATTTTTGTCGATAGGACTTCACGCTCAACCAAACAAATATTACTTTTATCGTCAATTAGGTTGAATTTCAGCATCAGTATGGTTTCGTTTCAAATATTATTATAAGTTCCCAGTGCGTAGATAAACGTCAAAACAGCGCATTCCACCAACTCGTAAATGGAATTAGCGCCTGTCAGCTGTTGAGTTTGGCCACCGCATGTGGCGTGGTAAAACATAGCCCTCACCTACGCATTACAGATATGTAGTTTAGTAGTTGCATAGTAAAGTACTTAGCGAGCGAGCATCGAGGTTATAATGAAATCTGAATTCCATAGAAATACTGATACTTACTAAGCATAGAGAGACGTTTAGTCGACGAAAAATATTTGAGAAAAATTCGTTATACTTGGAAGAAGTAGTACATGGGAAATAGCACTTTTTATGAAAATTATTTTAAGCTAATTCATCCCATTGCAGATTTTAATAGTTTAAACAGTGATTTGAAATAATTTTATAATTATCAAATTCGATGATAAATCTAGGGATATCCCCCAAAATCGCTGATCAAGCTTTTATGTAGTTTTTTTATTTAAATTTAGATTTCACTACAGCCGAAGTGATAATAAATGAACATAAATATTTTCTGGCTATAGGTGATGCTTAATTAATATCCTGGCCTTTCTTCTTTCCAGTAGATGGAATATTTTTACTCTTCTTTCAACTGTTCTTATCTTCAGATACTATTCCAATCTATCATTTCATATTTCCTCTTTTCATCTACTTCTCTGTTGAATTATGTTTGGAAGTCGGTTCTCATTCTGGGAGAAAAAGGAAAGTATTGGCCAGTTTTTGTGCTTGCATGATGCCTACATATAATTCCTTGTTGTGAGGTTCTATCCAGTCAGAAAAGATTACTTGAACATGTTTTGTTAAGTATGAGTCACTAATGGATCGTGCCGTCAAGGCTCGGTCCATCAGTGACTCATGCGTGACAAAATAAAATTTTTTTTTATTCCATTGCACACAACGCATTACAGTACGCATCACCCGATTTTTTGTGATTTGGAATTCTCAGAACTCATTTCTCAACGAAATTGTGAGAACAGACTGAAGCTAAATTTGGAAGTTTAAATTTTTTTTTTATTTTATGTAATAATTTAATATCTTATGAAAGATGTATCATAAATATTATTGTGTGTTGCATGTATCATAGGCCAATGAAATACTGATTAATACACGTCTTGCAACCAGTTTGGATTTTTGATACCACAACTCACTGTGCAGAATCTGAATTGTGTGATATATTTTATCTAACTCCTGCATTTGCAAGTGAGGTATATTCTGTTGCATTGCATGTTTTGCTTGATTGTGTTACTTTGCATATACTCACAACAGAACTCTTTCACTTATTCACTTGCTCACTCCACAGGCACGTGATGATCGCAAGCCAAAGATTCCAGTTCCGATTGGTTCACGAGTAAGACAACTTCACATTCTTTCTATTTCTTATTTGTATCTTTCTATCTTCTGTTAAAAAATTTGTCAAATTTATTTTATAATTGATATCTGGTAGAGTCAAATCTCGTAAAGCATAAATTTGTCAAAAGCAACATTGCTAACGTAGGCAGGGTTATTTTTATGTCTGCTGTAAGGATATTGTAAGTTTGAGTATTGCCTAGCTTGAAATAAATATGATTACAAAGATTAGCCAACAAACAAAGACAAAGCATGTCAACAATATTTTTGTTGAGGTTGAAGGTTGCCTTTCATACGGAATCGCAATTCGAAAAGCAAATACTGGGAAATGTCAAGCTTTGGCAGTACTTTACTTCTTTACCAATTTCTCTTTTCCTTTTTCTTGGAAATTTCTATTCTACTTTTTTTGAAATAAAAACAGAAGGATGAGCAAGATGAGGAGAACCGGAACTCATCCTCAAAAACAAATTCAAGAAAGTCTTCTGCTAGTGAACAAGGAGCTTCGTCTACTGCAGAGAGTACTTCCGAAAAAGATAAGGAATCTAAACATTCGTCCATCGATCCACCAACTGCTAACGGTTTAAAAATTGTAATGGGTACACAAAATGGCGCTCAGCATGGTGAAGATGATGCATCTGCTCTGGTTGTTGTGAGTCCTGTAACTGCAAATGAGTTACATGCAAGTTCAATGCCTTCTGATTCACAACCAGCACAACAAGAAAAGCAAATAGAAGAAAAACCAGCTTCTGAACCACAAAATCTTGTGGAGAATAAAGAATGTATCAATAATTCCAATACAGTTACAAATATTGTCGAGGAAAAGCAGGCGCCAGGTATTGAACCTCCAAAAGTTGTAAAAAAGCGAGTAAAAAAGGTGGTCAAAGTGAAGAAAAAAGTTGATAAAAAGAAGGAAACTGACACTTCAACAGATGTTACTAATTCAAAAACCTCTGCTGATTCAAAACCAAATGCCATAACATCCAAGTCAAATGATGTCATAGAGTCTAAGATAACGAATTCTAAACCTGTTGATGAAAAAGATGCTATCACTTCTAATACTTCTGTTCTATCTCAATCTTTATCTTCTTCTGTTGAAACTTCAAACAAAAATGACGTTTGTCACGAGTCATCTGCAAATAATCAAGATAAAACATCCGATTCTAAGCCAGTTTCTACTGACGTAGTTACTTCTCAAGAGGTCTGTTAACTTCTCTTCTAATTTCTCGTTCTTTTCTCCTCTATTTCATTGATCTAGGAATAGTACAGACCTCAAACAGCTGTGTCTGTGGTATGTAGGTATTTTGAGAAATTGGTATACACACGATTCTATGAATTAAATAGAGTCATGCTTAAAAATTTGCTATTATTCAATCATTTTAAGACAAATGTACTACCAAATCTTTTTTTTTTAGTTTTGTAATATAAACTTTTGAAAATATATATATATTTTTTTTATAAAATATGCACTACCTAGGATATGGACATAGTGCACCCTGCATTACATTGTATACATAGGCACATTTATTGCGTAAATTTTAAATTGATGTGAATTTTTAATTAAGAATTTTTGAAAAAATTAAAAAGAAAATATTATATTTTTTTCTCTATTACCTCATGTCGGTCTTTTTTCAGACACCAATATCAGAAAGTATAGTTGATTCAGACTACTCGCCCCAACATGAGACGACGTTGACTCCTGAACCAGTGTTTGACGAAACTGAATGGAAAGAAACTGATAAAGTTTGGTTTGTGAGGGAGGATGGATTTTCTGCTGCACATCAACTACAGTTCAGTAAGTGGGATTTTTAAATAAAAACCTTGGATTCCGTCTATTGTCTTCTCATTTTGACTGACTGATATAAGAGGGAACATCTTCGCTTTCGTAATGTGTGTCAGAATTATCATCTATTTAATATTTTAAGGACGAAGATATTGAATTCAAATATTAGTGCTAGGTCACTGCACAAAATTTATTTTCATATATAAAAAGGATATAAAACAGGCGAGTGGATGTTGGAAACATTTACCGTCTACACAACTTCGACTCGAACTCTTCTAAAAAACATCCAAATTTCACGGTCTTGAATTTTTATTCTAATATGTATTAAAATGTGGTTAATATTCGAACAGTTCTGTGTGTTCCCAGGAATCACCTGCCCATATTATGACCCACAGTATTCAAACTGGTATCCCTCATACAGGAAACTACCGAAGCTTAGCTCGAATTACATATCTTTTTCTAAACTAGAATGTTGATAGTTTTATCAAAAATATATTTGTTTCTTGGGTCGTAGGACCAACTGCCTATCTTATGTTCCACCATCCTTGTGAAAACGGATCCGAATATTACTCTGATCTCAAGTATTCTCAAATAAGGAAGAAATAGGGCTATTGATAAAACAATTAGAATCTTATTCCACGTTTTCGAACAGGTGCTTGTTCATAATCTGGAATACCATATTATTCTAGTTCTATGTTTATAACAAATACATTTAATGAATTCAAAAGGGGGTCGTATGAGTAATTAATTAATGTTTTTTGACTCAGTAAACTGAATTTAGCTACATTTGGTAAGGAAATCTTCAATCTTGGCATTATGCAATTTTATATATCAGTACACTTGGAGAAGAACAATTTTATCTTTTCATTTAGTTGGTGATCCATCAGCAAGTGGACTCAAAGAAGGCAAAACCAGAGTCCGATTACATTTATCTGGTGAAACAGTCACTGTCGATGAGGCAAAAATTGAAAAGGTACGAATGTTTTTTCACATGTAGAAATGATTTTGTCAATACAGAATAGCAGAATGACAGCTACTCGGATACCTGAAGTAAATAGCAGCCATCTGAAGAAATTCATTCAATTATTTCATGGCAGTGTTGATGGTTTTGAAGCTTTATTTTGGCATTAACATTTCAGACACGATTAAAAACAGGATTCTGTCACCATGCTTCAAGATTTTCACTGACACATTTTTATTATGAAAGCATCTTCTGCCTTATGTCTCGAACTCAACCACAGATAAAACATACGTCAGTAGTGCATTCCATCTGGGACCACAAATGACAAACATGTTTCATTCAAATTCAAAGCGATTCACATATGCTTTACTTTGTTAAGGTTGAATAGGATTATTTTTGGAGAGATGAAAGCTGATATATGGCTTAACCATAAAGGTGGAAGAATCATGCTTTTCTTTTGATGTACAAAATTTTCTTGCCATTTCCTTCAGATAAAAAACACCAACACTGCTTTTTTCATCGCAGTATCAATGACTCTGAGCTCTTTTATAGTGCGATTACTACCAGACACTTGAAAAGAGACACCTATATCATTTAGCCTTTCATATATCTTGAATCTTTGCCCATTTTCTAAATTTTCTTTTGATGGAAACCATTTTCTTCGTGTGTCTGAGTAGCAGAGTAGCTGGCATTCTGCCAATATGTCGTGAACCTCGACCTCTCATACAGATACCAGTTCAAAACCAAGCACGCTTAATAACTGTTCGCAGATTTTTCCTGTGCATCGACAGGGTTAGTGCAGGAAGCTGTAACCATTGGTTACATCCACCAATGTGCACCGGCGAGCTGTCCAGCAAATTTTTTTCGTTTATAATCATCCCGCATGGGATTCGAAACCAGGATGTTAGTGATGTGTAACTCGAAGCATGATACCTTTACTGACTGAGTTAACCACCCTGTTTGAATTTATTCTTTGATACAGGCAAATCCAGAAGAATGTGACAGATCAGAAGACATCTCATCTTTACGCTACTTGAATGAATGTGGTGTTCTACATACATTACAACAACGTTATAATGGAAATCTAGTTCATACTTATGCTGGACCTCATCTCATAACATTATGTCCATCATATAATCAGTCTGCTGTAACTTCTGATAAGGTTTGTTTTCAGTCTTTATTCGATAACATATTAGTTTAGTTATTGAGAACTGAAAATTTTGCTTGTATGGAGACTAAAACGAAGCTAAAGTGTGAAATGAAACTAAACGAAGTGATGTGAATAACATTGCCTATTACAGATAAGATATATGGGTGCGATGGTCCAGTGGTTATCCTGTTGGCATCGCAGATTGAAGACACAGTTCGGCCGACTCTGGCTCGTCAATCCATGCCCACCACTTAATCGAGATGGGAACAACTTTGGTAGGCTCGGTTAAGGATGGAAGCCCATATCTTTCCACTATACTAACCTTGTTTGTTGAGCCCAACCGATATTGTTTTTTTTTTACAACCGATGCCGAAACTGGCATTTTGACCCCCGATGACAGTTATTTTATGTTGCATGAAACTCATTGAAATATCTCCCAAAGCAGAGCCATAAATTGAGAACACAATGAAAGAACATGTCTATTGCATAAGAAATGCGTTACTATGCAAATAACATATGCTGAGGATTTCTCCAGATAACCGTGAAATAAAATATTGCAAAATTTTGCCTTTTGAACAAAAACTGGTCATTTTAAAAGTATTGCACATCACGCCCGTATGCCCAAGTATTAAATCTTTCTCAGGATGATCCACTCAATGAGTCAGTGGCTGTAAAAAATGTATATAGTATAGTTAATAATGAGTTTTTAGATGTAGTTATATAGTTGAAAAATTCTATGTTTTCAAATGTTTTGAACATACCCGTAGTGTATATTATATCCTTTTCATTTCGTCATTACAAATAATCACACATGAAATTATTACTTATTGACTTTAAATCATACAATGTTCCTATTTCTTCACTTCCAGGCCATGCAAATGTTTAAAGGATGTCGTCGAAGTGATATGCCACCTCATATATTTTCCGCAGCACAAACAGCATATTCTGATATGACATCTACTGGTGCTGATCAATCTCTGTTGATGACTGGACACACCGGTTCAGGAAAATCTCAAAATGTTCGAAATGTTTTAAAATATTTAACAACGATAGCTGGAACGGTCAACAATCAGGTTACAGGTAAGCAAAGGGATAGAATCTCATTTTGCTTCAGGCATCTGAAACTTCAATGTTAGTTTTTCAACTCGTAATCATCAACGATGACCAAGCATATCTAAATGATTTGGTCAATCAGTGACCAATAGCTAATATTACTGATTTTCTGAATGTTCCATTCCATTTTACGATATATTTTTTGTCCTTCATTTTCAATAACAGAATGTTTTTCAAGGTTTTAAAATAACGAGGACATAACACGAAATAATAAAAATAGATTGAAAATGGTTGAAATATCTGTTAAAACGATGCGTGCATCAATGTATGAACTGGACCATGCTTGGCAAAATCAAATTTCCGATTGGGTACAATCCACTGTATACTATTATTTTATGTTTAAGGTGACAAACTGACTGCTGTTTCTACACTTCTCGAATCATTTGCTGGTGCTAAAACTTCACAATGTAGTCATGCTTCTCGATCCGTTAATCTTTATACCTTGAATTTTGATCGATCTGGTCAAATTGGAAGCGCATCAGTTCAGGTAAGGAGTGTAATGCATAATAAGTTACTGAACTTTATTTGAGCATGCATTCTAGATCTTATTAGAGAGCACTGCATAGATCACAAGTATATTCCTAACACTAAAACTTTTTCAGAATTGTCTCAGCTTATATTATGGAGTTGTAAGAGGCGACTGGAAGAAAAGTGATAGATTTTCCAACTATTGCCTTGGATTGATACCACTGCATATTTTTTTATTGAAATTCACTTTGAAGCAAGTCCATAAGCTTAAAAGGAACCAACTAATGATGATTTTATTAGCTAAGAGCTACTATAAAATATGATATGTAGTACCAGCACTATGAAAGGAAAACGGAAAAAATTATTCGAGATATAAGAGGCAACTAGAAAAAAGTGATATATTGTCCTACAATTGCCTTGGACAGATACCACTCACTGCATATTGTTTTTTATTGAAATTCACTTTAAAGCAAGTCCGGAAGCAGTGCCCAAATAAAAAAACACCTATTGGCCACTTCATTGGCAAAGAGCTGCTATAATATATAATATGTAGTACCAGCAACTGCACTCTGAACGAAAAACATCCAAACAGAACCTGAACCGTCTAGTACAGTGCCTTGCATGATATCTGCTCGTGTTGATGGTAAAATCAACTACCACTCCTTAACATCCCTTCAGTTGCCTCTCACGACACACTGGAAGTACGTTAGGGCTATTCTAAAGCCCGTACCTACAGGGCATAATGATTCTCATGATGTTTCTGCTCAAAGATTGCAGTTTCTGTATTTTATGTTTACCATATAAATGGGCGTTGGTCTGTTCTTTCTACGTTCTGCTTCTGGCCTTGATATCAATAGATTAAATTTCAGTAGTAATAAAAAATGCTCCAGTTGATATGCCAACCAAAATATTTGTGTGAAACTATCAACATGGCCATTAATAATAAGTAAATCAATGTAATTTTCTTCCCATTTTTTACAGCTTTTTCAAATGCTTCTCTATCCTCTATTATGTTGGTTACCATGCTTAAAAATAATTTTTGTTTGTACTATCTATATTACAGTGTATGTTAATGGAAGTCTCTCGGGTTGTAAGAAGACCGAAAAATGAAGAAAATTTTAGTGTGTTTTATCAATTGGTGGAAGGTGCTGATGCTCAGTTGAGGTGAGTTCATAGTATTTTTTGTTAGTCTTTGCCTAGCTCAATCACTGCGAAGTGTATAGTGCTCCTCAACAAATTAATACTGTAGGTAGTGGGGAGTTGTAGGCAGGAATCTTGGATCATTTTTGAAGTAAATGCTGAGGACGTTGATAGAATATCTTGGATCATAATTATGTCATTTACTCATTGATAGACGCTTTGAACACTTTTTAATGCAATATTTTTCAATACGCTTATCCTCACTTCCAAATTTGGTTGACCAAATCAAGGTTGCATTTACAAAAAGCACTTATTTAGTCATCAATTTGTCCATGCCTGGCTTACAATTTCTTTCATGTTTTTTGTCTGTAACTGTGGGCCTTTCTTAGTTCATTTAAAGTAAAATTGAAACTAGAGCCATTTTTAGTCTACCTTGTTATCTCAAAATTGAATTGCATTATATTTTGTATTAGTGGCGTATTGATCTGATTATCTCAGTAATAAAATGGGATAGGATTACATTTTTATCCTGCCAGAGAGGAAAGCCGAGAATGCGCTTAACCATGTGACAAGCCGCGACCTCTCGTGCATACAACAGTTCCGAACCGAGATGAAGCATTTTGCTTAACATTTCACTCATTTTTCCTCTGTACGGTGCATGGACAGGGACATAGTGAGTGCAGTTGTTCAAAGCTTTTTATAAAATATTGATGGTCAACAGGACAACAATTATTATTGACAGACAGCTTTCTACTGCAGCCTCAACGTAAAAAAAAAAACGAAATTCACACCTTAACCTTTTTCATTTAGTCGAGAACTTTTCATTGTCGAAGATGAGCAACGTGAGAATTCATTTCTTTTCGATTCTGGCGCTCCACCAAAAACAGAACTTTGGAAAGAAGAAACAACGAACGGATTCAAAAAACTAAAATCAACAATGGAGAATGTGGGATTTACAGCTGATGAAACTAAAGCAATTTTCAATGTACTTGCAGCTTGTTTACACCTAGGAACTGCGGGATCACAAAAAAGTAATATGTTTTGTTCTTTTAACTATAGGAAGGAACAAATTATATGAACTTTTGTTAAACTGAAGATAGAAGAAGTATGATAGAATCTCTTTCGAAAATCTAGTTTCATTTCTTTTTCAAATGAATAAAAAGCTTCGAAACCATCAACACTGCTATTGCATAGCAGTATTGATGGTTTTCAAGCTTTTTGTACATGTTTCTCACTACTACTAGACACTACTACTATACACTTTAATGTATATAACTTTTACATGTTCTGTAATATAGTATTATTTCATAAAATTTTTTCTATTTTACGTTCTAGTCAGTGGCTCAAGATATCAATTTTTGAAACCTGATGCTGCACAGAAAGCTGCTTCTCTTCTGGGTTTTTCTATCGAGAATCTTGCTAGAGCAATCTTTCAACCTTTCTCCACCTCTCGCACTCCTGCATCCCCATCTATGTCATCCAGGAATTCTGCCTCATTACAAAGAACCCTTAGTACTTCGTCCATGTCTGTAAGTCATTTTTCTTTTGTTTTCAATCCGAATATCCATATCCAAATCAGTTATGCGTTTTTCAAACACTTGCTGAATTAAAAATTGAAACAATTTTAGAATACGGAATACCTTTTTTAATCCGAATATCTAGTTATTCTGAAATTCTAATTGAATTTAGTTCATTCGATTTTGCCTGCTTGCCAGATTACGCTTGACAAAATCAAATATTAGGATTGAGACTTTTGTTGATAATCTTTATCACTATAAAATATAAGGTAGAGAGTCTCCATTTCTCTTCTCCAGTTCAGCAGCTGAAACAAAATAGTCTAATATTGTTTGATATGGTGACCCAGCAATTGTCATGTTGGCATCACTGAAACCGAAAAGCTGGAATTCACACTTCAACGACTGTACATTTGTATCTGAAGTTATGCGATATAGATCTTTCTAAAGATGTCATTCTTCCAGCATCGTTTTTTTGTTTTGTTTAAATTTCCTCTAATCCATCTTCATTTTCTTTCTTCTTGCAAGGGTGATGAACAAGTTACCACTGGACAAGAAAATCTTGAAGCATTCGTAATAGGACTCTATACTGAAGTATTTAGACTTGTGATTTCTGTCGTGAATAGGTACATCTTATTCTATCCTTTAATAACAAATTTCTTTCAAATTTTATTTTGAGAAATTTAGCATAAATCATGATTTTGTTGCATAGTGGTTAAAATTTGCTCAAAAAATTTGGTGATTTATATTATCTAAAATTGGGAAGCATATTGATACATTAGGAATAATATTTTTACAATTTGTGAAGTAAAATTACTCGAGCAATGATTTAACGAGTGGTTGCTCATATTACGATCCGAAATTTTATTTTGTTAACAATGCGCCACTGATGGACCGTGCCTCGATGACGCGCTCCATCAGTGACGCATTGTTAACAAAACATGTGTCTGCAATATTTTACTGACGTTATTTGCTTTCTTCTGTCCAATACTTCTGCCTACCAAAGTTATCTTATAAAACATGGATTATATCAACCCATCTGAGAATCCCAAGAAACAAATATGTTTCCATCTTCATGTAGCAACCCTTATTGCTTATTTTTTTAAAGGTGCTTATCCGTCTCAAACTTCAATGCAAAATCATCCCTCATTGTGGTTGATACTCCCGGTATGCAATGTTACGATTCAAACAAAGAAGATAAATCAACTTACGGATCACTGGAAGATTTGGCATATAATTACGTACAAGAACGTCTTCAGCTACTTTTTCATCATAATTCATTCACTAGATTGCAAGAAAGATATGAACAGGTACGAGGCCATTAATTGATAGCATTGATAGACATTTGATTTGTATATGGTTATTTTCATTGAAAAAAATAAACATATTTCTAAATTTTGATATCTATAAAAAGGCCTATTCGCCATTTCTTTACCCCAAAACAGGTGAATTTAGAATGCTTAATAATAAACTGTATGTAAAATAATAGAATTCGCAATTGTGGAAATAGGGACATCTTAACCACAGTCATGTTCGTTTCATTTTGTTTTCTATCAAACTTCTCTTCAAAACCCAAATGGTATCAGTGTTGATGGTATTGAAATAAAAGAATTGCCGTAATATTTAGTTTGTAGGAGCTTTCCAGGGTAGCAGAATTTTGTTTTTTTGGTGTCCGAAATGTCCATGTCATTTTCTTCGGATGAATAAAAAAGCTTCAAAATCATCAACACTGCTATTTCATAGCAGTATTGATGATTTTGAACCTTTTTATGCAGTTTGGTTGTTACCAGACATTCAAAAAGAGACATTTAAATCTTCTAGCAAAAGATTTATTTATCATGAAATATTGCCCATTTGCTATTTTTTATTTATGAGTATCATTGTAGCTATCATCTGCAAGACTGGATCTTCTATCATTCCAGGTATACTCTTTTTACGCTTCCCGTCATTATTCAATTGTTTAGGAAAATGTCAGCTGTGATTTTGAACCCCTCGAAGGTAATGTAAATGCTGTTGCCGATGCCATAGACCATCCTCCATCACAAACTAGAGTCGGGGCTTCAAATCTTCTGACCGATACTAAAGGTCTGCTGTGGTTACTTGACGAGGAAGCATTAGTACCTGGAGCAACTGAAGAAAGTTTTATCGAAAGATTATCAATGTTTTTCGGTCAACCCGTCAAGAACGGTAAGGCGTTAATTTTGGTCGTACGCAAATTTACTGTCACTTGAACAATTACTTTAGCAACTACTTTCAGATATGACTGGAAGCCTGATTTTCATCTTGTGTGTGGGTTTATTACTGTATTTTTTATAGCCATTTTTGGGAATGGATAAGTTTGACCAAGGCCCTGCAGCTGCGGCCACTTATAGACTGACGGGGTTGTTGGAGAGATGTAATTTTTTTCAGTTATGCCTGGCGGGCCAGAGTTTTTACACCCTGGGTTGAGTAGAAAACAAGTATCTCCGATTAGTAAACAACAACAAAAAAACAAAATGCAACAATTAAGTCTGAATATGAGAGCATGGTTGGTTTTTTTATGTATCATTAGCATGCTATCCTTCCCACAAGAGAAGAAAGACAAGAATAGGTTGGAGAAACACAGTTGCAATATGGAGACAATTTTGATGCCTTTGATGCCATATTATTTAATGTTCAAAAACGAAATAAATTATACTAAGAATTCCACACTACCTGTTACTTAAGTTTCTATTCTGATAAGAGCAATTAAAAAATTTCTATTGTTTAGACTTACATAATTGCTTTTTGTTTACTGTTCAGGATCACCTGTTATGCAAAAAGGACATAAGAGGAATCATTTTATTTTGAAACATATGATGGGTTCTTGTCCTGTTGAATATGATGCTACAAACTGGTTGAAACTCTGCAGAGAAAATTCGCTGGCGAAAATGACTGCAGAAATTTTACAAGATTCGAAAAAGTAAGTGCTAAATTTCTTCAAATAAATATTTCTCTAAATATCTAACTAGCTTAATATATTTTATTCTGTCAGGCATCTGGCACACATGAAGGTGGTGGCATGTTCCATACTTACCGACTACTAGAGATAGCCAGACAAACAAGAACAATAATTTCTTCCAGTATAGTGCATCTTTACTATTATCACCATAGCATAATCATTCTTGTCTATTTTATCATTCAGGAAATATATCAGCTTATCATTTGGAGGTCGATCAACGAGTGGTGGGACATTTCAAGGATCGGTAGTCGGACTCGACAATGCTGGCCGCAGTCTTACTCTTCGTCGAGGGCCTAGCATGCGTAAAGTATGGACAGGGTCGTCAAGCACATTAAATGCGGCTGCTGTTGTCAAGAAAAAGTCACTCTCGATGTTGAAAAAATTACAAGTTGACAGTCTTATGGATGCATTGAAACGAACGCAAGTTCATTTTGTGTTCTGCTTCACACCTCACCGCACATCAGTCAAAGGTCAAGAGAGTGTTATCGATGTTAAATTGTTGACAAATCAACTTAGAGGATTCCAATTGTTGCCTGCTACAAGGGTCCATAAACAAGGTAAGGTCATGTTATTAGTCTTTATTTAGACTCTCCTAAAAAAGCTTGTGTGTTTCTGGGTCTGTTATACTGCACCACAAATGGAAAGTATTCCATATAAAACTGTGAACTTTTATAGTAGAGTGCAGTAAGTAGTATCTGCTCTGTTAAATCATTTTTTTCAGTTTGATTTAACTCATCTTGTCTTGGCGCAACATTATGGCACTGTGATATTAATTGAAACTGAATTTGAATTAATTTGTGCTGTAGCTTAGTATACCACCAATGACTCAATACCAGTGGCACAATATTATATATTTATTCATTAAGTGACGAGTTTTAAGGCCCAAGTTTATAGTATATTGATTCAAAAAGATATGAAAAATACACACTTATGAGAAATGTTGGAAAACACTTCTTAAATGTTGATACCAACTTTCAATATTTTAGGCTACCCGGAACACATTGTCTTTTCTGAGTTCCGAAGATGCTATGAGGTATTATGCAAACAACTTGGTAACACAACATTTGGAATGGCACCTCTGACAACTGGTAATGGTTCTCTCGAATCGTTGGATGATAGAGAGGCAACAGAACATATATTGAAGACATGTGATGTCGAAAGATCCCAATACAGATTGGGAATAAGTCAGGTAAGAGGATGAAAAATTTTTTACATGTTCACGAATTTCAGCTGCTTTTGCTACACAACACAACCTAGGAAAATAGATTTTATATCAGAATAAACTTTATTGAAAATCTGATATATTAAAATTTATCCCTTGTACAGAGCATAAAATGTCTGATCTCTGTGTTAGATAGCTATAAATGTGAGCAAAATGTTTTAAGTGCCATTAGCGTCCTTTTGGATTGTCCTCATAGTTTAGTTCAAAAAAAATTATTCGAAATTCAGTATATAAATAGAATAAGGTTTCAGCATTGCAGAGAAACGAAATTCTTGTTGAAATTTTACCATATTTTTCCCATTTGCAGCACAGTCATGATTTTTGGTCAAATTCAGAATATCATATATATATCTTATTATTATTGAAAAGTGAATCAATGTAAGAAAAAACGAAATTATATTCAATCAGGATTGTAAAATTCCTGAATATTTACATACGGACATGCTTGGTGTTTACGATTTTGATGTCTTTTGATATATCAGAAAAATATTATTTGAATATCAGTCCCCTTTTTATGGAGGACAAATTTGGTGATTAAAAATCTTGAACAGAAATCTCGTTCTCATTACTCTGTATCCAACTTTTATGCTTCCTTATGACGTGCAGCATATATATCAGGTTAATTTTGTTGTCCTCACCTAAAAGGCTAATTTCAATTGTCTGAAATGTTAAAACGTAGTTCCACTCAGTCTACCTGATGAGAAATTTTATTTTCATTAATTGGGGATTCATACTTGACTTAATATAAACAAAAGGGTTTTCTCGTCAGAAGTGCGCACCAAAATTTCCTAAATATTCTTATTTTTCCATCGTAGGTTCTATTCCGTGCTGGTGTACTTGCACAACTGGAAGACAGAAGAAATGAAAAATTGACATCAGTTATTACTGCAATCCAGGCACAATGTAGAGGTTATTTAGCAAGGAAGATGTATGAGAAAAGAAAGGTTCGTAATGTTCTCATTTTGTTAGTATTATAAATCTGTTAGCTTAATCAGTAAAGCGTAAGAAAGAAAACCTCTTCGAGCCTTGCGTCACTAACATACTGGGTTCAAATGCTGCAGGGGATGATTTAAAGTGAGAGGATTGCAGGACACCTTGAAAAACCTATTACCGATTCAACAACAGTACCTGCATGATTTGCCATATGGTTGCGGCATATTCTTGGCTTTCCTCTCTCGGTGGATAAAAATGAGCCGAAGTGATTTGGTGGTGGTTGAGGCATCTAGTTTGTTTAAATCTACTAAAGGTTATACACTATGGTTCATATATTGAGTGGTGGACATGGATCATTTTTCAAATTTTTTTTGCTAACTATTAGGCTGTTGCCATTGCATTCACAACATAGGTGAATGTAATAGATAACCTTATGTTATAATCCAGTCTGGAGAATAATAGGAGAAAAAGGTTTACGATCTGAATTTTTCATGAGTTCCAAAACCCTTAATCTCTTCTACACTGCATTGTCTACCAACGTTGTTGATTCTAATGCTGACTTAACTTTGGCCATGCATAGATCATTATCAGGATCATTTCTGGGCCAACAGTATGAATGCATCAGTATTGTGATCTGTACAAAATAAAAAGAAAGGGGAAAAATTGTTATTGACCAGAAAGAAAAAAAAACCTTAGTAAAATATTTATTCAGTCTTAAGAACAAAAAAAAATATTACAAAGCTGCATTCGTGCTGAAAATCAGAAGTTACTTTCCAGAAGCCAAAATTATTTTTATTTAGTTCCCTTCAAAAACATGTGATATAATTTAGTAATGATACAATGCTATTCAGACACCCAAAGAAAATAGGATCCATCAGAAGGAAATTTAGCAAGTGCGCAATATTTCATGTTATGTCTGTGCCTGATTTAAATATCCCTTTTTGTTTGTCTTGTATTAAAAACACTACATAAAAGGGTCAAAATTGTCAATAATGCCATGAAATAGCAGTGTTGAGGGTTTTATTTTTAAGCTTTTTGTCCATCCGAAGAGAATTACTTGGAGCATTTCGGACACTTGATGAAAATTCTGGATCACGCCCTGGCAGCATGTTCTGTCAATGTCCCACTGTTGTCAAATACGAAAGCATAGTTTAAATATAAGTGAATTATTTGCGTGTTAGTTTTAAGTTCTGCCAAAGGTGTATGCAATTTGTAATACTGAAGTACGGTAGTCCAGATAGTTGAACGGCTGATCATCACTAACACTTGATCAATTGTCTTGTATAGAATTAGACTCTGTCAGATCAGTAGTAGCACATCTACAGAAAGTAAAACGACAGAAAAGTAGGCATTCTAGGTAGAATATTTCGTTATGGATTGGGGACAGCTGTGGCACAGTGTGCGGCAACCTTATGATTTGTGTCGAATTTTACTTGAACAAATTTGCAGATGTCTTTTTTATTGCCACTCAAAGCCTGAACAAAGTCTTGTACTAGGGCTTAGCTTACTCGAGTAATTACACCCTGGGTTGAGTGGCAGGCATGGAAAAGCAAGCCGGACTTGACAGGACTCAAACCTGAGATCTTGAACTTCCGATGCCAACATGATAACCCCTAGGTCATCTCGGCCACTGAAGTCACACCAGGATTAAAAAAATGAATTCTTAATCTGCTTTTCAAAACACCACATTATTCAGTCAGAAGATATTTATTGAGAAGCAGACCCCTCCAATTAAAGTTGTTCTCCTAAAGATTCATGTTTGATTATCCATCATGTACTACTGGTGTACAGCAATAAATTTGAAGCTTCACAAAGTTTAGTCAATCATGTTAACTAAAGTTTACAACTTCACCGCTGCTACATGGTACATCCTGGTACAACATACACCGCAGTTTAGTATTTGTATTGCTTCGCAGAGACTCGTTAGTTCGTTAGTAAATTCTGTACTTTTGATCACGAAAGCCATGTACATGTTTGTCTATCAGCAAAGGATATAGGGAAAGGTCAGCGTTACGTTGGAACAAGTTTACACAATAGGTTTATAGTTGCAAAGTAAACTCGTAATTGTGGTACAAACAAATACATAATGTAATACAAAGTTAGATAAACAAAGTGTCCCGGTTCATGCATTAAATAAACATCGAGTTTGTATGTATTTGCCAAGCTCAGGCTGTAGATAAGCCAGGCTGCCCAGCATGGTTTATCTACCGCTCATGCTAGGCAAATGGGTAATGAATGGAAATAACTTGATGCGGATAGTTTATGCAGTATATATTTTGCTCGTAGTTATATATACTCGAACTGTTAAATACATATAGCGTCGAGGCTAATTGATCTTACAAGAGCCTAGGTTTTGATAGTTGATGAAAGGGATCTAAGATTTAATGCCGCACTATTATTGAATCAATGGTATTGATTGTAGTGATTTTGAGTAGACTTGAGATGTAGGATGTCAGTAAAGGTTATGATCATGGAGTCTGTCAGAGTTTGAAGAAGGCATTCTAGAAACTGTTTATATTTAATGCAACATGTTTCGCCAAGTATGGGTCGAAGATGGATCGCGCTGCTGAGGCACAGTCTTATTTGTGATTAGTACTCGACAAACTGAAATTTCTGTCTGGGATAGCTTAACAATATGTATTTCTTTCAATATGGTCTTGTTAATGACTTTAGAGCAACTGGGGATGTCACAATATGTTTATTCGCATCAATATGGTGGCGTCTTCAAAATACATGAGAATGAACTTTTTAGTGACCTTCCAGACATTTTGGAGTTAATGAATTGTGTAAAATTATAGTTTTGCCTATTCATTATTGCATCCGTCATTTAATAAAATATCGTCCAAAAATACTAAATTTAGATATTTCCTTCAATATGGTATCAATGAATTTAGAGCAACTGGGGATGTCGCATGTGAACCTGTATTGTTTTGTCCGATTTTCAAGTTAATGACATGGGAAAATATTCTATTCTAAGGCAGAAGCAAAAATGGTGTTATGAGACTTCTGTTAAACATTGCAGAACTGATAGAACCCTTTTTATTAAAAACCAACCCGTTTTTATATCCACCTCTATATACACCTCTCTAAGGGACCACAACCTTATTTATCTGTTTGCCTTTTTTCTAATGATTAATGTCCACCAAATCGTAATCACTCATTTCAAATATACATCTTTAGGTTTTGTTATACATACAAAAATGATTGGTAATAAATACAAGATGTTTGCCTCAAGTAAGCAAATAAGTACACAATGAGGTTATTAACCTATAAGATGAAACAGAAATAAAATGACCTTATTTATAATTTGTAAGACATATTACTAGTATTTGTGTTAGCATTTGCCACAAACAAAGCGAGTGTTCACTCCAAAAAATTATTTAGAAAAATAATCCAATTCCTGTTAATCGCGTTTCATTAATTTTATTTAAATATTATGCTACGTTCTTTGTGAATTAAACTTTATCAATGTTCCCCAAAATATTTTTGCAACAATGGAAGTACTACTTCCATTGCTGCAAAAATATCTTTGGGGAACATTGTTTCTTACGTGAGGTATGCGATATTATACCTTGAATGAAAATGTAAATTAAATAGCTTATTTGATGCAAGGTAACCATGACCATTCATCGTCAATAAGTAAAATGTTAGCCACACGAATTGTGTCAAATAAAATTAGTATAGTAATTAGCGATATACGCGATCAAAGTTTGAATGAAAACAAGTAAAAGTATGTTTAAACATTGAGGTGACTAGATGATGCAAGGTGAAGCTAGTTTGGTTTTAGTCAGTTATATTTAGATATTGGAATATTAATATGTTGTCCTCGTATGGTGAAGATCTCGGTAGTCTGGTTGCAAGGTCTATTCCCCCCAATTAGGGTGTAATAATTTAATTTCGGCTGAAACTGAAAATTTGCGTCTTTGTGACAACACAAACTCTTAAGGGTTAGTGGCCTCTGCCATAAGTTCTTGCTCAGGCTTGCTCAAATAGAAGACCATAGAAATGCTAATTTTAATCAGAAAATTGGTATGTTCACTATCCCTCACAATCTCATACTTGGTTGATCCTGAGATTAACACTACAGCAGTACAGGGCCCACCATGCGAACTCTTTGTGGACGTAGAATCAGCGGCTGAACTTGCCAGAGTTTTTTAATCAAAAGCAACATCACTAGCTAGACTAACAGTCTACTTTGTGATAGTGTGTATTGTTAAAACATCGTACTTACGGTATCACAGATGAATAAAAAGCACATTATGAAACTTATAGAATCGCTAGCTGATAGTTTGGAACTTCAGCCACCCCCCAATGGGTGTAGCTCCAAAATATATTCATCAGAAAGTGAGGAATATATAAAACCTGGACATTATTCTTCGCGTATTACAACACCAAAGACGAATGGTTTTCGAGGTTTTTGTCAGAAATGCAAATCAAATAAATTTTCTACGCCTGTTCCAAAAAGACGAAAATTTACATCGTCTATAAAATTTTATATCGACGTTCCACTAAAAGTGACCGAACGCTCCTGGGGTCAGAGGTTGCGGATTAAAAGCTATAAAAGTGAAGTTTATATCAAGAAAAATGTGCAAAAGCATTCTACATGTGTTCTTTTCAAAGTTTCTGAACTGACTTCTATTTATTGTGAAAGAAACTCATACGATACAACACCAACTCAGTATTACAAAACTGAAGATGTTTTTTCAACTTCGAAAATATCAGGAAATCATGACATTGCATATTTTCATTGGGAATCAAGACATAAAAATGTATATATTCTTCTTAATTAACTTGGTGTACAATTTGCAAAACACAAAATTCTTCAAGACGAAACAAAGGTCTTGCATGCAGGAGAATTTTTTTGTTTATTAACCTCAGATATTTTTTCGTTTAGTGTTGTTGTCTAGGTGTTGGAGATGAGATTTGCAATTGAATTGGCGCAGCTAATAGTCATATATTTTTTTGAAACAACCTCACAACAATATTCATAGTCCATAGTCATGCCCAATTCATATGGTGTGTACCTAGAGAGCATCGCTCAAGTAAATATCTAAATATTTATATTTTATTCAGGTTCAAGTTGTTGCAATTCGCTGTATTCAAAGAAATGTCCAGAAGTTTCTTGTCGTTCGTCAATGGCCTTGGTGGAGATTGCTTACTAAAGTATTGCCGTTGGTTGAAGTTCATCGTACAGAAGAAGATTTGAGGGAAAAAGAGGTATATTTGACCACTTATTATTCTATTTTGAGAAAAAATTGCACACAAATAAGAAATAACGTCAAATTTAAAGTGTTTCTGATACAGGTCAAGATACGGCTAGGTGGTCAAAATACTGCTTGGGGGCAAGATATGACTGGCCAGTCATCTATGTGTCTGTTAACACCCAATATGTAAACCAACATTAATAACTTACTATGGTTCTAGGGGGGCAACCACTAGCTATTGATAGCATAATATGTTACTTAGATATTACTTAGCGGATACCAAATTTAACATTGCTCATAAACAAAATGTGACTATTTGCGGTAGTTTGTTTTGAACATATTGTAAATAAGCCCAGATTTACTGTACTTTTGGAATATTATAATGTACCACTTGGTAAATTTGATTTTGTATATCGTTTCCCATTTACTACTAATTTTCTCAATTTATCCAAATCAGAAAATATATTTTGACAAACATCTTGCCTTGGCGGCACAATCTATCAGTGATCCATGCTTGACAAAGCCAATTTGATCAGACTTTTTCTAAATAGGATAGGCCTGCCACTCAGCATTAATGTTTGGGGACAAAATAAACTGGTTTCGGCACTGAGGGGGTTTGGAACAAAACATTGTTCGTTTTATCCAGCTAAGACTATAATGGGATAAACACCAAAAATTACAAATCCCAGTAATATTTTTATTGATTATTATGTATTGTTAACATCTCAAAGTTCCATGTATCACAACCTACACACGTATAATATTATATAGGGTGTTGTATTATTTATATGAGGATCATTCGATTTGTATTGATTGGCGTTACAGACAAAATCACATTGGGGTGGGATTTCTGTTTTTGTTTGAAACAGATATAGGGATGTTATTAAAAGAATTAGATAGCCAAGATTGCTGCTTTTGAGCATATGCCGCCCATTGTGTAACAAAATCATGTTTTATGTCAACTTTTGTGGTTCAATTGCGCAGTACACTCCACAGCGGGATCAATTTGGGACTAGATTTACTCCAGCGGTCATACTACCTGATAATTTTTTAATCGCTGTGTACCACCTAGCATGTAAGAGTAAAGAAAATACACACGGTTTAATGCGACAGCAGCAGTAGTTCAGTAGGCAAGGAAATTTTTTATTCCACTCACTTTTACTTATTTTAGCCAAAATTTAATTCTTCATCAGATTCTTTATGTAACGTTCAACTTACTACTTAGCCCTTGCATATCGTTACATAGTGGGGCAGTCTAAAATATTTGATTCCTGATTCGTGAAGCATAAATTTTTTCCGATTCGTTTCTTTGAGTAATTCAAAATCAGCAGATTTGAAAAAGTATACGTTATCAGAAAATGGACGTAAATATTACCGTGCTTTACAATTTTCTGAGAAAATGTTTTTGTTCGTTTATTATATTACCTACTCATATTCGATTCGCTTGATGCAGGCACCACAGGTTGAAAACCACCAACCAGTAACCAAATCAAATTTTTGACCAAATCGTTTGGGTTTCAGGCAATATGCATTTCAGTTGCCTCACCCATGTCTCATTCTGTCATTTTTGTGCTGCCTTTTTTACAAGTTTGACATATTTGTGAAAGCAATTGACCATTGTATACCTGACCACTCGGGAGGTACAAGTAGCTCGAGTGGCCGCCATGAGTGCTTTTAAGCGTGGACGATGCAAAGTCCCATAAAAAATCACTAGAGATTCTCTATAAACGAATATTTTATTGGATTATAGAGCAGCTGGGCACGAGTCATATTGTGTCTCTAAATTTTGTTTTGTATATATTTCTTTTTGTAGAGGAATCATTATTGATCAATCAAGGGCCAAAGGTTAACAAGGCTTTTGATACCTGGTTTAATCTCAGCCTATGATTGATCATGCTATAACCTTGTTCTTACAAGTGCAAATGCAATAAAGGGTTAAGAAAACGTACAAGTTTTTACTACAAATTTTGCGAGGACAACGAAATTATTTATTTATATATAATTGATGCAAAAGCCTATAAAATATTAAGATGATTCTTAGTAACAGCCAAGTACTCTCACACGAATTGTATTTGGCCTGTTCAATGGCCTTTTAAAAGCTCTCGGGGTTGATAGATGATCTTTGTATTAGGGACGTGAAGTATTATGTATTATATGGCTATGTATATATTTTATTAAGTGAAAACATTTAATTTGCGTCAGAAGTGAAAGTATGAATGTGTTTTCGAGTGCAGGGTATGTTAATTCGGGAAATTACATTCGTTAGTATAGGTGTCAGTGTGTCTATGTTGATTCCTCATTTTTGTGTAACGTATTTGTTAGAGAAATGTTCCACAATTGAAATGATCTTTGTTATAGATTTTATTGAAATTCACTTGAGCAGGGCCAGAAACAGTGTCTGAAAGGAACCAGCTAACGGCCACTTAATAGCAAAGAGCTATTAGAAAATGTAGTACCAGCAACTGCACTCTTGAAGGGAAAACATCCCAAAGGGAACAGAGCCGACATGATAAAGTGCAGTTATTGATATCTGGTTTGGCGATGGAAAAAACATCTGCCGCTTCTTTGTTTCCTTTTAGTCGCCTTTTTTGACATGCTTGATATATGTTTTAGTGCATACAGCAAGGTATCTAGCATCGTGATAAAATTTCATTGCCAAATATTCTTCTCAGACTCTATTTGCAAAAAGACTGGATACTGTATCTGAAATTAAGCATATCTCTATGAAATAACTTTTCTATTAATCTTTGATCGAGATCTCCCTGATTTAAATATGAATATTAGTACCGACATATCACTGTTAATTCACCGAGCCTTGGAGATCAAGAAAGATTATCAAATCGAGATCCCAGGCCAAACGGCGAATCTTGAAATTTCGAAAAAAATTTTACTGAAAAAAATTACATAGTTAACATGATCCTTCAAATGGTCAATAAATGATTACTTTAGATATGTTAGTTCCTGAGATAAATATTGGAATAAGGGCAAATGGTATGGTTTATAACTGGTAAAAAAGCGAAAAATGAGATTTGTCCTTTTGCCAAAGAGTAAAGTTTACAAATTAGCTAAAAATTCTCAATATTCGCCTTCTCACTATAACTTCAACTGTTCATGAGGAAAATAGTAGTGTGGTTTGGCAAAATTATAGAGAAACAAGGATTGAATAAGCTGTAAATACAACAATTTTCTTAACTAGCATTGCCATACTGAATTTTCATGCCAAACTGGAGTCAAATATAAAAACGTTTGACACTGTTTCGAATCTAATGTCAGCGCCACATAATTAGCTTCATTGTCAAACAACATTCTAATACAAATGCCCTGGCACATTGCTTCTGAATTATCTGTTTTGTATTTTGCACAATACATGCATTAATCCTTTTTTATGTCTTGCTAAGTTCATTTTGTGAAACTTGCTTGTGTATGTGCTATAGCTGGCAAATTTGATTATATAATTTTGTTACTGGAACAAAGAATATACAATGTGTAGCAAGTAGGGCTGGGAAATTCAAGTCAGTCCCAAATCGTTCGTAGGAACAAAACTTGTTGAGTGAAGCGGGATTTTCAATCTTGATTTTTTTTAAGCGATAGAAGCTGCAATAGTAAAAATTGGTTATTTATTTGGAATTGGTGATTCGAATCGATTTAGAAAATTATTCAAATTCTTTCGTGCTGAGTTTAAAAAATTATTTTTGGTAGCAATTTAGTTGAAAGGTAAAAAAGATGTTGTATTGAAACATCTCATAAATCATAACTTTTTCATGTTAATATGATGATATTTACTTCCAGTACAAGTATAATTGTATCATATCTTTCTTCATTCACATGATATTTCATATCTTTATGTGCATAACTGTAGTCTTAGGTTATCTTTAACATAAATCTGTCAAAAGACGGGATGTGAAGAAAAATTCGGTTTCAAACTATAAATTGAGAATCAGTTTAGTCTATATATAATAGAATAACATTTCAATATTCCAGATGTAGTACTATAATCAAAATCTGCTCTGATCGTTTTGGTTTCTTTTAGCTGCAAAATTATTAATTATGATTAAAAAAATATTTACCAAAATGAAGCTTTTTAGATTAGCCAAAACAATATTAAATAAGATTTATTTTGATTGTATTTTCAAAATTCAAGATCCAGTTTTGATTAACAATTATTGAATATGATTATAGTGCTATTGGTCTGGGGGACGTGAACTAACTATGAACTAAGCATTTATATTTTATTTTTATATTTTTAAAAGATATTTTAAAAATGTTTGTCTAAAAATTCTGACTTTGGTAAAGTCGGTCAATGCGAAGCAAAACTCTGAATATATTCCTTCTTATTTTGAGACCATCTAGGCCATTATGTAGCCATATCATGATTTTACCTAAATTTGGTCTTTAAATTATCAATGTAGCTAAGATTTTGCCACTAAATGAATCAAATTAAAATATTATATTGTTTATTCTGTATAACTCTAGAATACCTACTCAAATTAAAACTGATTCAGAGGCGTTTTTATTATGGTCAATTCTATCTAAATTTGTTCTACTTAGGTTTATTGTCCCACAAGGCTAACTATAACTCAATACAATGTTTCCTACTGTGATTTTCTTTCACTTTTGAGGTATCCAACAGTGTTATTGTTAACATAAAAAAAATCAATTGGTCAGTCAGGCTTTAGCATTAAACCTTTGGTCAGTGAAGCAGCAGTAGAACATTAACATTTTTACAGTGTGTGGTGTGCAGATAACTAGATAGGTTAGATAAAGAACTTTTTCAGATTAAAAAATTCAATAGTTTTGTTTCTTTTGTGAACTTGGCTCTTTACCGGTAACTTAATTATAGGGAAATTACAAATGCTGTCAATGTCGTATCGGTTTTATAGAAGCAATGATCATTTTCTAATTCCTCTACCAAGAGCAAGCAGATGCATCTGCATTAGATTGATTATGATGGCAGGAATGGAATGAAATTAAATTTAATATTCGATTAC
Organism: Styela plicata; assembly: GCA_963675895.2. Classification (NCBI taxonomy): domain Eukaryota; kingdom Metazoa; phylum Chordata; class Ascidiacea; order Stolidobranchia; family Styelidae; genus Styela; species Styela plicata. The sequence continues at coordinate 13,233,109 of OZ023149.1, forward strand.
ACTGGGAAATTAGCATATTCAATACAGATATTCTTGATTTTGGATTTTTCAAAATAGTGACTAACGTAAATATCATTTTTTTTTAATTCGTAAAAATTCAACAAATCAATTTTGCTGAATTCAGAACGTATTTGTAATTTCATATGATAACTTATATTTTCAGATCGTATTTGAAATTGTTAAATATTTGATTTGACCATCTCTGATGCCAACCAAAAATCCTAGGACATAATTTGGACAGGCTTAACCATAATGAAACCTCGCGTCGTTCTAGTAACATCAATAATGTTTATCTAAGCGACAGCTGGTATAGGGTTTTGGGTGGTCGTATAAGAGTCCACCAAAAAAAAAGGATGTTTAATAATAATTGATGAAATTGATATATGAAACTTGAAGGAATGTAAGTTAGTTTTTCGAACGTTTGGAAAAATGAATCGTCATCAATTTAATAAATGCATAACCATACCTGTCGGATATGCAATTTGCAGAACGTAACTCTAGTTGTATATTATTAAAAAAAATCCAATTTACTTCTTTTACATAATATGTTTTTGAATGACATACATTTTGTTTATATGTTGTTGATATTGATTTGGTGTCACCGTCAGAGGTAGTGTTCTCATTTAGAATACATTCGAAAAGAGATTAGTGTTGTTATAATGCCCTTAATCTCTCTTATTACCAGTTTTCATAAGTAGATGGCTATTAGAAACCTTATCAATGTCTAGCTTTTAGGCACGAGCCATCTATGGGTCGTGCTCGGCAAAACAAAATTGTTATCAAAGAGAGAGGAAGACATCTAATTGTTTAGTACACAATGTTTGAAGTGTATTGGACGGAAGTACGTTATTGAGATTAGTTAGATGTAGAATGGTCACAGGTCAGTAATATGGCCTTGATGACCATTGGGGGTATGAATAAATTTTTGTTTAAACTATGTTTAATGTTTAATTCAATTTGTGAAATTAGGTTTTCTAACTTAAGATAGTGGAAATAATGACTTTTTGACATATTGGGTCTGATATGTAGCAAAATCATGATTTAGGTCAAATTTCGTATATATATGAGCATAATGAGATTTTTCCGAATAAAACAACCTGTATTAAGAATTATAGATTGCTTTACTATTAGACAGACATCAGTGGCGTTAAAAAAACCTTTTAGTCAGGGTTGGGTTTCTTCTTTTGAAGAAAAAATTAAATTGTATTTGAGATCTTCGGTATACCCCAAAAAAAAATGATGTTCAACAACTGGTGCTTGACAGATTTGTCAATGATGAATGTTTTTTATATAGCTGACTTATTTATCACTATTTTATAAACAGTTCAAAAATTAGTGCAGTCCATCTTGGTACATCTCCTGTGGAAAAACCAATGATAGCAAATTGGCTATTGAATTCCTTACATACACTGTATTTTGATATCATGTTTTTTCGTATACCATTTCCTGTACATGATAAATATACAGTACCGTAATCGAAATCGTAAACCAAAAGAATCTTTATTTTGTCAAGCATGTACCACAGATGGACCGCATCTCATTGACGCGGTCCATCAGTGGCGCATGCTTAACAATAGATATTAGAAGAATTTTTCGTTGGGGAAATTGTTTTCCATAATTATAGGGATAATTCAGTATTCATCTATTGTGCAATATTTAAGCCATGGATATGAAGACTAGTATTTTTAGCTTTTCGGACATTATTTGGGATTTTGTTGACTTGGGATTTTTAAGTTTTAGTAAAACGAAAAGTTCAATATCGTTATTACTTGGTATGCTCAAACAATTTGGGTTTATATTCCATTGTTTTTAAATCTATTGCATTGAAATATGTTTTAAGAAGCATTTTACACAATCGAAATAGCTGATCTGCTGCTTTTTGAATACCGTATATATATATCAATGTAACAGTATAAATGTTGCTTACTTGTTTGATCATGACATCTTATTTTGTGACAAAATTTCTTAAATGCATTCAGATGTTCTTGCGAATGAGATCGCAAAAGTTCAAATGTTGTGAAATGCACTGTCGATTGCATTAAAATTTTATCAAATGTATTCGTCTTTTATTTCTTTTGCCAAACCAACGAAGCATTGGTTGCATAGTGATTGACATTTATCTGATTTGTTGATTTCTCGGCAACCGAGCGAACTGTATTTACTCAGTGTCGTGTCATAATGATGATTTACATCGATTTAGGACATGTCGCTTCACTTCTTGTTTGAAATATATATTTGCTTTGAAGTATTTATATTAGGTAGGTTATTAGGAAGATTTAGCGATTTATTCACAAGAAATTTTATAATTGAAACTTTCAGATTTTTTTGACTGTGATGTATTTGAGCTGATACTGAGTTGTACTCTAAGTGTGGAAAGTGTTATTTATTATCAAATATACCAATACTGACTGACCCAATGGTGGTAATGGTCAATCATGCTTCATAAACTGGAATATGCAATACTAGTAATTTTAGTTCATCATACATTGGATTTCGTGAAGTCTTCTTGGCATTGAATGCTCCGATTTATATGTGGGTCATAAGACCAAAAACTTTGGGATACAGCACATGTAATTCAATAGAATTAGAATATTTAAATTATTGATTAGTTAATTAAAATTAATATTTGAGAATTGTATAAGGCACATTAACCTTGAGATGTGGCTTTTTATACCTGTATTATTTGCAAATTAATATGAGCGTGTTAAATGATGAATCAATTAGGCCATTCTCTTCTCAAATCATGTGTATATACCATTCAAAAAAATCTGAAGATGTCAGTTTTGCCAAGCATTGGGGCACTGATGGATCGCGCCTAAGAGGCGCGGTCCATCTGTGACTCGGGCATGACAAAAGCAAATTTTTGACCCAAATAAAAAATGGTGCCAAAAAAAATTTATATTGCATTATCAGTCTTCGTAACATTGCCCTAATTTTTGATTGACTGAGCGATGATGATTATACAACAAAATCATTAATTAATTATGATATCAATATTTGTCAACAATGTGTTAACTGTGATTAAATCATCATAAAATTTATTACAGTATTAAATTGTTGTTTATAATTTGTTGCTGTGATATCATTTCATATAGATGCATGTGCATCGATATCCGTTTATAATGAAATTATGTCAAATATTATTTGAAAGTATATCAGTACCGGTATGAGTTTTAGCATTAGTTTATTTTGAGACATTTTGATTAATTTATTGAATAAAACTGAACTCAATATTGCTTAGTCGAAAAGAGTATATTTTTTTCATAGGGATTTGTAAAAGTATCAGTTTTGATTGTTGAAATTCAATGTACTTGTCAGCAAAATCAGGACATATACCGTATGTTTTTTGCTTCTATATAATTCAATAGGAATCCGGAAATTGTTGCAGCAGCACTTTTGGTTCTATTTTCATATCAAATACCGTTAGCTGTATATTTTTAAATCAAGTCTTTCAATCAGAAATTTTATATTGATAAGTGCAAGCAGCAGATGGCTCGCTTCTCAGCTATCATTAGTTTTTAATAAACCCAGGGTGTAACACCTTTGGTAGGTTTGGCCGAATCAGAAGGATCATATCTTTTCAAAAAGAATAAGCCTGTCTGTAAGTGACCGCTAGAACAGGGCCTTGTTCGGAGTGATCCACTCCAAAAAGACTGGCTATAAAAGAGTTTTCAGGCAAAAGTTTTCTGACAAGTTTACTCGATCTCTTTGCTTCATTAGACAATATATTGCAACAGTAGTTATACAAGCATATTTAATTATTACACTTTCAAGTAATTTTTTGTCAAGTTTTGTACAAACCGGAATATAACAATAACCAATGCCAGCTATGTGGACTTCAGGAGTTAAATTATCAATAGAAAATGGAGATACAATATCAACAAATTTATTACCACCAGATAAATCATTACAAAAGCACAAAATACCATCAATATACAATGGTGCTCCTACACCTTTTCGTAAGAAAAATTATGTACAAGGTGTCACTTTTACAAAAAGGATATTTCCTCTGAATGCAGTTGAGAATGGTGCTATTGGAAATGCAGAAAATATACACAAAGACCATATACTAACAAATGGAGATATTGTTTCAAATATTACTCAAAATACTTGTGAAATATGTCACTGCATAAGTTCAAAACAAAAGCAAAATGGAGATTTTGATAAGGTAGATTTTAAGGAAGCTGAAGAAAGTGGCCGTCATTTGAAAAAAATTTTGTAATGCTTGGGCAATGCTCCAGATAGCATGGTTGAGTGTATGGCAATAGTGAAGTTATTACGTCGGTTATTATGTTTTTATCGGTTAATAATATTGATAATGTAGTAAGTAGCCCTTATTACTGTCGGACACATTAAACAGCTTGGTTACTGCTTAGTGAATTTACTTCTGAAATCAGTTATTTTCATTTCTTCCATGTACTAACTGAGAATTTAACACTCAAATATTCCTGGTACTCCATCTCCATCTTCTATGGCATATAATAGCTAAAAGATTGTTGTATCTAACTCTATTTTTTTGAATCTGTTTTCAATCATATGCATTTTTTAACATTTTTATAACAGTAGTAGTTTTTCTTTTTCCTTGGCCAAATATACTCATAAAGCCAATATTTCCATTCTCTTCCTCCTTTTTATGGAATATAATGGTGTGGGATGGCCCTGTAGCCTAATATATTGGATAAATATTTTTGACTGGGTACTTTTGAGTAATGTTGATATCAAAGAAACATTTTCTTTTCTTTCAGGCCGAACTTGAACTGATCAAATCCAAGTATGATAAAGTTATTGCTGAGCGAGATGAATTGAAGAAGGAAAATGAAAAATATGAAGCCCAGGTAAATTTTTATGATTGTTTTAGTTAGTTTGTTATTGTTGAAAACGCCAGCATCACTCTCATTTAATTGATCATCTGTCCTGGACATCTGTGGGTGACTTAATGCTATAATCATCAGTTTTTCGAGCATAACTGCGCATAATATTAAGATAATATTAAGATCCGTATTCTGGTCTTTTGGAGTAATTTCTGAATAGTCATGCATTCTGTATTGTCCGTCCAAGGCGACACAGATAGACTGTATTTCTACTGTTGAGGCCTAATCTGTGGTTCGTCCAAAAAATCCTGCTAAATAAATTCTGACTGAGTTGGGTGTATCATTTAAATTTCTGTAAACGATCTGAAGGAACTCGTTTCTTCCCAAATTAATGAAGTTTTCTTGTATTCTAATCCTCTATTTTTAAATTAATGTTATTTCAAATTCTTTCTATTCAGTTCAATGATGTTGTGGGGGAATTATCTGAAGAACAAGCTACTGCAACACATGCATCTGAGTTGCTTGAGCAAGAAACAAGAGATAGAATTAAGTTAGAAAGAGAAGTGAAAGGTGAGCTATTTACCTCACTCTGCAGAAAATGCAAGTGGAGATTAAAAGATTGTGTAATAATATTATATCAATTGAATCATTCAATTCCAGTCATTGTAACTGGTCATTTTTTGAAGCGAGTCTCCTCGAACAAAGTGCTGTACTGGTGGCTAACAAAATTGTGTGAAAGTATTTGACTGTTGAAAAGACTGCGTTTCTAGATTTACTGAGCACTGCGTTAGTTTTACATCCTTGAACTTAAAATAAGTTTTGGTTCCCAAATTTTCTTAGTCTTATCATCGCATAGCTAGATATGGTGATATATTCCAAAATGTTACATTGTAAAAATTTAACTTTATACATACTGATACTCTTCGTTTTTAATATCATCTTGGGTACTCTGTCTTCCTATGAAAGTTGCACTGCCTTAAATATTTGTGATATTTTGTAACCGAAAATATAGAATAAGGATTTTATGATGGATGAAGGAATTACCAAAAGACACATAATTTACACTGTCGAAGACTGAAATGACAATAAAAGTGTACTAAATGTGCACAAGGTTTTTGATAAATTACGAGTATTTAGGAATAATTTTTTTTTTAGAACTGCAACAACACAATAATAATCTACGACAGAGATGTGAAGCAGTAGAAGTAGAACTTGCTGAACAGAGACTTCTTCATGCAACAGATCGCGATGGATTTTCGGATAGTGATGAGGAGGCCGATGGTAGATTACATAACTCATTCATTATTTCGTTGTACACAAGATTTGTAGGAACGTTTTACCAGTCACCAATCGATTTAAGATGATAACAAAGAGGAAAACGTCCCATTTGCATGACTGACTGAATGTCATTTTACTCTATTGTCTGGAAGTTTGTTAATCTTTCAAGAAATGATATAACTTTTTTTTATATTTTTTCTTCTAATTATTGGTTCTACAGGGTGAACAATAGTTCAGTGATGAATAATGCTTGACATTTCATAGCCAGGTTATATGTTATAATTCGGTGATATCGAAGTTTGCAATTAGGTCTATTTTTTCCACAGTTGCAGAGTACAAGATGCGTTATGACAGATTACGTAGGGAAACAGAATTCAAACATAAGAAAGAAATCCAAGATTTTGAAGAGAGAATTGAACAAGCTGAATCTGACAAGAAGCATTCAGATAAGAAGGTAGATTTTTCATTCATTCATTTTTCAGACTTATTCCAATTATATTCACACAAGTTTTACAAAAGACATGAAATTGGATTTCAATAACAGAATCAGAAAAAGGATGAAGTAACATAATATTTTTGTCAAATGGGAATAATTTTCATTGCCCAGTACTGGGAGAGTAGTACAAAATGATTTTGCGAAGAATTTTTTTCATACGAAACGTCAGCAATTTCAATGTTTTCAGCAATGATTTTGGCTTAAAATATTATAGTTTTCACTTAACCACCCATTTATAGTTATTCGAAAACTTTCACAACTAGTTTGCAAGGAAATAATTTTTATTTTTGAATAATTTTTGTCATCAACTTACACGTTCTGTTCCTCAGTTACATCAAGTGCAAGAAGATCTAGATGAACAAGAACGACTAGTAAACCAACATAAACGGAAAGCACAGAGAACACTAGCTGAATTAAACGATGCAAAAATGCACTTAGAAGAAACGAACACCAAATTACATGATTTGGAAAAGAAACAAAGAAAGTATGTCATTGTCAATTTTAATTGTTTTATAAATATGAGAAAATGTCATTCAGAATTTTAATTCTGTTGAGAATAGGTCAATGATGGACCGTGCCTCGACGGCACGATCCATCATTGACCCCCACTCAACAAAATATACATCTGACAAGGTTTTTGAGTGGAGAGATCTTTGTGTCAGTTTGAAGGCAATTGCTTGAATAAATTTTGTATTTAATTTCATTAACTAATTACTTTTTTCAATTTGAATACTGTTCCTGGATGCATTGTTATGTAAGAATGATTATCATCTTATATAGGAATAGAATTGACCAAAATCAACACATAATAAAATTGCCTAAAAAATATATTGATAAAATGATTCGTGATGCAGTAATTGTGTGAAAACGGTCTTGGTTTATTCAGCCCGTTATGTTCTGACCAAGTCTTAACTTATGAAGGTTTAAGGTATGGCATTTAAAAATAGTCTCAATTGTATATCTCAGATTTTTATTGTCCGACTTATTGAAGTTGGAGAAAAATATGCAGATTTAATACATATTTCACTGGAAAATATTTCTTCCAATCATCCTTTTGAAATCCTAGCTGACTAAATAATTCCATTTCCATACTGATAGCAAGTTGCTTACATACAGGTATATGCTTGTTTTCTATCTTCAACGTAATCATTTCTTCATCATTAGCAATTTTGACTGGAAAAATTTTGATTTTATTTCCTTCAAAAAATCGATTTTGTACGAATAATATGTCAAATTTTATTTTCCAGATTTGACAGTGAATTGTACGCAGTACAAGCTGAATTAACGGAAATGAAGACTGCAAAAGACAGATTACAACGTGAAAAGGATCAACTTTCCGTAGAAGTTTATACGAAGAGGAATATGCTGGATGTAAATCTCTTTTTCCTTAACTGCATTTTTGCGAGAGCGGTCAATGTCTTATGGCTTCACATTTATGATCTTAATTTTTCTTACTTTTGGTACATTTCAGAAGCCAAAAATAATAATAAAAATGGTATTGTTTTCAAACATTTCATTGTTTGCATATGCTCAGTCACACTAATGATTATGTTTTTCATGTTTAACCCATTCCCCAAATTTTCAAAATCTTTCATCACAATAGGGATTTTGTCATATTATGTGTCGTTGCTTTCGTTAAGAATGAGTCATTGATGGTTCGCGCCACCAAGGCGTGGACCATCTGTGGCTCATGCTTGACAAAATAAAATTTTCTGATTGGCATATTTACCATTTTCGAATATATTTTAGGAAAACACAGGCGACATTGAAATTCTACAACGTAAAATTGAAAGATTAGAACAAGAGCTGGAGGAAACAACTACAAAAGATTCAGAAGATGGTCAAATGGTGTGTATTGTTTTTTTTTGACATTATTTTTTTCAAGGCATGCGTTTGACTTTGACAGCTTAAGAAGTTTGTTATGCTTTTCATTATTCGCATCGAAACTGGCACTACTGTAGCCCCTGCCTTTGTTATTTTAAGATTATTTTAAACTATTAAATAGTCTATTATGCTGCCCATAAGTGAAAGTAATATGAATTCAATGAAAAATATCTCCTTGCTCTATCTTGTAGTTGCATTCTTATTGAATAACTGCCTATGTCGATAAAGTACGATTCCACGATTTTTTCTTCCAAATCTTTTATCTGATTTTTTTCATTTTAGTTGAACAGTCTAAAAAAACAAAGAAGAGAATTAGAAGCAAAATTAAAAGATCAAGAAGAGGAATTAGATGAACAAGCAGGTATTTATCATCGATCGTGATTGATCAAATTAAATTGTACTAGTTTATATGGTTCATTTTTGATCATTGTCAGGAAATATAATATGTGTATTTATGTGCGACCGGCTGATTGCACAGTAAGATTTTCCTAACAGAAATTTAGTTTTGTCAAGCATGAGCCACAGATGGCCTGCGCCTTGACGGCACGGTCCATCAGTGATTCCTACTTGACAAAATATGTTTGGACGATTTTTTCTTACTTAGTTGACCAGTTCATCTATGGCACATGGTTGGAATAAATCTGAAACAAAAAATACTTTACATTATAATTCATGACTGTTCAGCATGCCAAAAAGTGTCATATTAGAGCTTGAAAGGAAGTGGGGGTGTAATAGTATCGATGTCAAAATAAAAACATACATAAAGTCAATTATGGGCGATGTATGAACTATATTTAGGAAGGCTGTCCTCAGTTATGGATGATACCTGGAAACAAATCAGAATTTTTATCTATTTTGGGCTTCTTGTATAGTTAGTTGTCTTATTGCCTACAATTGAATAGAAATCTATTTTTGTTCACAGTTTAGTATAGTAATCAGTTTTATTTGAGATTATTTGATAATTTTGTTGGATTTGAAGACGATTTTCACTTTAGATTTATTGCAGAAGCCAGATTTTTGGGTTTGCTAGTGTTATTTTACTTTAAAAATGATGTGAAATAAATTTTTCTCCTTAGTGTCAGTGATATAGCATAGAAAAATTTCAGAAAATAATTTTGCTCAACAGAATCTCATTAAAACAATGATGATTAATGAACAGTGAATTACTGCTTAGTGTATTGAATTATGTTTGGGTACCGGTACTCAAAAGAATTTTTTAAGCATATTTGACCCATTTTGTAGCAAAATCATGATTTATGTGAAAATTTACAAAGAAACAAATTTGGCATATGTTATGATTTTTACGCAAAATTAGTAGTTTAAGAAACTCATTGAAAGAAAATAAAAATTTTAAAGTGCTCAATATACGGATATGGACAATTCGTACTGTCAAATAGAAAGTAAAAATTAAAAAAAAAATGAAAATTACCCAAAAATAATCAAGTGAGGTAAGTTTGCGGCATGTCAATTTGACAGGCATGAGCTGTGGAAACCTGGTAGCAGCACCATTCAGGCATGTCAAATGTCTGGTGACAAACTCACTTTTCTTGCATTTTGAATAAAGGTCAAATTCAAATGTTGCAACAAGCAAAAGAAAGATTAGAAATGACGGCAGAAAGAACACGTCAACAACATTCTCGGGATATGGACGGAAAGGAAGAAGAACTGGAAGAAATGAGAGTTTCATATCAGAAAAAGGTGTGTTCATAAACGCATACTTTTTTCTTCCATTTTCAACTTATCAAACAGTGTTCCAAGTACAAATGCCAAATTGTATTGGATATTTCGAATACACAATACTGTTATTTGGATTGATTCTTCAAAATAAATGACCAAAAATCTTTGAAAAGTTAATCAATCACTGTAAATTCTGTCATTGATTGTTTAAATAGCTTGAGATATGTAGAGATTCGACTCGAAAAAATTCGATCCAAATATTTAATCGAAAAAATATGTTTCTGAAAATAAAACTTGATGGTCTGCGGTCGGTTTTCTTCAACCAATCTACAGATTTGTGCTTTTCTAATAATGTCCGAATTTATATTACCTATTCTTCAAAGATCAAACATCTTGAGAATCAACTGGAGGAAGAGGAAGAAGAAAGATCTGCAGCAACAAAGGGAAGAAGAGAATTAGAACAACAACTCGCTCAATTAAAAGACAAACAACCCTACGCTAAGAGGGATGCGGAAGCAGAAAAGAGGTTAGAAAATATTTGTTGTCTTGAAAAAACGAACATTCTTTCTTCAATGCAACAAGGAAGTGATGCATTTCAGCCCAAACAATAATTCATATCTTTTATTTTAAACTGTCATCTTGTCATATTGGATTGTGTGGAATCAAATTGAACACTTTTGTTGAGTCGACAAATATAAAACCAGTATCTACTTATATGTCTTTATCATAGTACAAGCACCATAATAAATTACCCTTAGTATACAATGTTGTGCAATGACAACATTAAATATAGAATATTTTATTGAATCAAATTGAACCCTTTTCTTGAGTCGACAAATATAAGACTAATATCTACAAATATGTTTTTATCACGGTACGTCCACCAATCACGCTCAGTTGTTGTTGTCGTATAATGTATTTCTAATGTTATGTATTATTGTTGCGCTTTGAATGAATTAACAAATCTTAAGACATGCAATAATGTTGGCAAAATACTAATATCACATTGTCATTATATCATACTACAAAAATGTATGTCTGTTTTATAAGTTTTTGCTAGAATTTGGTTCAACTTCTTTAGTCAAGATCGAAGTACAATAAATCTATGCAATAATATTTTCGAAACAAGTGCATTTTTACCGGCTTCGAAAAATTTTGTCGAAACATCTTTTGTTAAGTATGCATCACTGATGGATCGCGTCAATGAGGTTCATCTGTGGTGCATATTTGACGAAATAAAATTTCTGACTGAGATGGAACAGTCAATCAGAAAACGAGATATCTTCAGGTTAATAACACCATCTAACCTGTTTTTGTGTGCAGGTTGAGGAAAGATTTGAAACGATACAAAGCATTGCTGGACGATGCACAAACCATGATCGATCATCTCAAGACTGATGCTGTCAATAAACAACAATTGAAACAAATGAGAGCTCAGGTATGCGCTGAGTATTATGATTTCCTCTTATTATAACTTAATCAAAGCAAGAAAATGGGTGGCATTGGGGTAGAAAATTTGGCATATGAGCTAAATATTTTCATGAGAATGTTGCTTGAAGATAAAAATGTTTATTTAAATAGTTCAATTAGTTAGAATAGTCCTAACATGGTTAACATTGGTGGATGGTTCTACTACCATCGCCCAGGGCAGATACCACTCACCACACTTTACCGTGGCGGTTCAGTTCCGTTTGGGATTGTTTTCCGCTTAGAGTGCAGTTGCTGGTACTACATCTTTTAGTAGCTCTTTGCTATTAAGTGGCCGTTAGTTGGTTTCTTTTAGGCTCTGCTTTCGACCTTGCTCAGAGTGAGCTATGAAATAGCAGTGTTGATTTTGAAACTTTTTGTCAATCCAAAAAACAACACGAAAATTCTGCATGCCCAAAAAAACTGGATACTGGCTAGACATTGGAATTTACTATTGCGAGCAAAATTAAATGCAAACTTAAATGGCCATCCTGCAATTTGTTTTGGTTGACAAGGGGATCTTGGCACAGTGGTCACACCCTAAACACGCTTGAGTAACAAAAACACATTATTATTATTTTTACTCATGTAACTGACATTTCAAACTTATTTTATTTTAGTTGGAAGAATCACAATATACTTGTTCGAATGCTGTGAAAGCAAGAAAAGCAATCGAACTTGAACTTGAAGACGTCCAGGCACAATTAGAAGAAATATCGAAAGCTAAGCAAGAGGTAAGATTCACATTCAGATAATCAAAATTACCGATATTTATCATATTTTGACAATTTGGAGGCAAAATCATGATCCGTATTTTATGTTGTGAATTTTGCACATATATAAATTGGTGGTTTAAAAACTCATCGAAAGAAATTAATGGGTGCTCGAATATTCTGATATGGACAATTCCTACTGTCAAATATAAAGGCAAAAAAAATTAAACAAAATAATTTAAAAAAAAAATGAAAAATACCAAAAAAAAAATCCAATTGAGAGCAGTTTTGCGGCCTGTCAAATTGACAGGCTGCAAAACTGCTTCCACTTGGTTATTTTTGACCCATATATAATCAAATTAATATGTAACATATTTTTTTATTCTCTTATCGAAATGCAAATAAATATTTGGGAACTTTCCAATACATCTACGGAATGATATATTTTAATCAGATTAATTTTTCTATATGTATACTGGCAAGCACAGGCCTGCTGATGGTGTCCATCTCTAGCTCGTTCAACAAATTAAATTTCTTCTTACATTTGACCCAATTTGAAATTGTAAATGCACAGTACTTGTTTTAAAGATGTAGTATCAAACGTGGCGTTAAGCACGGTAAGAACATGCATGTATGTTGACGGTAGAATCCAATTTTCTTGAAAAAGCAAAATTTAGTTTAGAGATCTAATTAGTTTGTTAATTATTCAATTAGGATTGAGAGCTGATTTCATGTGTTTTTCAGGCGGAATCAAGAATCAGTTTCTTACAAAGAGAGAAGAATGAACTTAATTCTCGTATAGAGGAAGATGAAGACGAAGCGAAAGAACTTGCGAAAAAATATAAAAATCTTGTTAATCAACAATGTGATGATAGAAAGGAATTAGTCGAACTCAACTCGCAAGTCGACGATCACAAAAGAGAGAAAGAAATGTTAAATGAAAAGGTGCGTTTTCGACATTTTTGGGAACTTTATGCGCTTTATGCTAGAAATATTAGTGTAGGTAATCTTACCTTACCTGGTAATTCAGAATCCAAATTCTGCATTTTGATATCATGGTACTCAAATTTATAAGTTTTCAAAAATTAAAAAGCTCCATTTTAGAAAAATTTAAATTTTGTGTTGAATTCGGCCATTTATTTTACTTTTTCTATTGTTTCAAATCACTTTCAAATGTCTCTTCAAGTAACTCTTAAATATGCATTTAGATTTTGACGTTACAAAGTCAGCTTGAATACTTGCAAGAAAATACGACAGATAAATCAAATGTAATGAGACTTGAATCAAAGGTTCGTGATTTGGACACGAAGTTGGATTTTGAGAAAACATCAACGAGGAGATTAGAGGTAAACTAAGTAGATTTTTTTTTATCAAGTATGCGCCACAGATGGACCACGCCATATAGGCGCGATCCATCAGTGGCCCATACTTTGAAAAATTTTTTGATTTGGAAGTTGGATTAGCAATATTAAATGCTTATAATATAATTGTGCAAGACAAAAACAAATAACCTTTCGATGGCATAGGCGGCAGAAACTTCTTGGCTTCACCAGTGTTCCATAATTCTTTTTTCAAAATGAAACTTTTAATCCACTAGGGATGCATGTTCCAAATTCTTTTTTTTAGAATCTAATCTTAAATAAAATATTTTCGAATATGATTCTGTTTGAAAAGCTTATTCCCAACCTTTTAAAAACACCACCTTAGTTAAAGCAACAAGAAATCACATTCATTGTCCCAATTCGAGCAAAACTGGAAAAAGAACAAATGAGCTGTGAATTGATTTTACAACTGGACACAACAACATAAAAAATCACCAAAGGGCCAAAATTGTTTGGTTTGACAAGGTCTTGCAATGATAGAACTGAACATGAACTACGCAATTAGAGTATATTAAAATTTGAATTTATTTTCTCACATAAACCAATTAGAATTGCAAAAAATGATTGAAGGCAATTGGAATCAAATTAAAAGCTCGCATTCCACATAAATTTCCATTTTTCATACAAAAATTTGATACATTTTTTTACTCCTACGGATGTGTGAAAGAGAGTGTGGAGAGTGTTTTTTTTACCAATTTTTTTATTTAAACGAGATGAGCGAATCTTTTAATATTCAAATAAGCATGTTTTTAAACTTAACCTTTTTTGCTTTTCTGACCTTCCTGGTCAGTTTTCATCGTTCTTTTTTTACCAATTAATCCATCACCTTTTGTGCTGAATATGGAGTCATAATAAACTCACTTACCTCACCAACACGACAAACAACTTTTCTCAATGCCAGTGGTCGATATGTAAAAGTAAAAATACCAAAGAAGATGAGATTAGTTCATCAGTTGATTTATCTTTGCTATTCATAAACCCAAAGCTGATGTTGTGATTTTGTTGAAAAAATTTAAATTCAAAAAATTATATTGAAGGTTCAACTTGGAAGATTGAAAGATCAAATGGACAAATTACAAAGTGAAAAAGATTCTCAAGCCGCAAGTGAACACAGAGAAAAAGAGCAATGTAAAAGATTGCAGAAACAATTACGTGATGCGAAAGACGAACAATCTGATATATTGAAAAGAGAACAAGAAGCCTTGCAGAAGCAACATGAACTGGTAAGAGCTGTGAGGTTGTTTTTTTCTGTGACGTCTTATATGCTTTGTTTACTATGCTCAATGGCTAATTTCTTCAATGTTCGATATCAAAATCAGAGTCGAAAATGTTGTATTGAAATACTTTTTGTACCCACGTTTTTATCTTGAAAATTCTGCCAGCAAGGCCTGCAGCATCGACTAAAGAAAACCAACTAACAGCCAATTATATGCAACGAGCTACTTTAAGATGTAATACTAGCAACTGCATTATGAGCAGCAAAATCCCAAACGAAACAAAAACTGTTATGATAAAACACGATGAATGGCATCTGCCTTGGTCAATAACGAAGCTATCGAACACTTGTTTGTTCCCTTTTTGTCGCAACTCATGACATGTAGGTAATAGGTTATGGCTATTCTATAGTCTGCACCTACAATATGCAAAACTGTATGACTATGCCTATTTTTTCTTTATATGTTCTTCAAAACCGCCTATTTTTGTTTAGGAACTTGAGGTCATGGAATATTGTAATCAAAATGAAAGTCTACAAGCTGATCTGAAACTTGCATTCAAAAGAATATCAGATTTACAGGTAAGTTCACTTTTCTTATGAAGTAGGAAAATTTATTTTCTTGACCACGACTGAGGCACAGATGAACCGCACTTGAACTGCACGATCACTCTGTGACTCAAACAAACACAAAAGTTGTATATTCTAAAAATTCTCCACTAATATAATAAAAAAATGTTTTAAATCTGGGAGTGTATCTGCTATTTCGGGAGAATCTGTATTGCCCGCATAATAGCCAATACCACCGATACTTTTAGTTGTTTGGAATTTTGATTTTTCATTTTTCCGATGAAGAATTTGAGATTTTTGCCGAGAATAAATTTGATTAAATGTTGTTCATTGGGTGTTTTAATGCTGTCGTTAATTTTGGATACTGTTTTCGAATATTTCGATATGTATCGAGTTATACAATATCCTTTGTTTTGCAATTATTTGTGTTGTTGCTTAAGTACATTTCATCTGCTTTGGGCGTGTTTCTTCGCTGAGTTTTTTGACAGACAATTTTACTGAAATTTTTTGGAAAATTTTAACTTTGAGGATGTACTTTGCGCATATTTAAGGCTAAGGCATTTGTGATGAGTATCAGTATCAGACGGTATTGGTAATTTTGTGTATCGGTGGCATCGTTATCAGCTATTTTTCAGTATCTGCAATCAGTGCATTTCTAGTTAAATCTTTAGTATTTTCCATATTGAAAGATATGATCCAATATTTGATTCGAAAATGGATGTGGCAATCCCAAATATGCAGCAAAAGCAAGCCCCATTGCCCAATGCGCAATTCGCTAAACTTTATTTACTACTTCCATTTTATTTTAGATTGCATTTGAAGACTTGGAAGATTCTGAAGCGGAAGGATTCTCTGGATCTGATGATTCTGACTCTGATTCAGATGATGATGCAGGAGGAAGCAGGATATCATCATCCTGGAGAAGAAGCAGAGTTCCAAGGTCCAGGACAGCTGGAGGGTCGATTTCAACATCGTCAATGATTTCTAGTAAACACAGCGTAGCTTCGGAAGATGATTTTGCTGCGTACAGGTAAAAAAATTTTAAAAAATTAGAAAAAAAATTGCAAATTAATTGGCTTTCAATCTTTAAATTTAACATCAATAAATGATCTGTTTCAATATGAAAGGTTTTTCAATAATCAGATGAACGAATGTACCTATTCGACTTTTTGTTTAGAAAAACGACAACATACGTCTCAACTCTGTACACATAATGATGCTGCTGCATAATAAATCTAGTTAAATATTGTATTTGTTTCACTTGTTTAAAAAAACCTTTTTTTTCTGAATAATTTTCTCCCAACATCTTTTGCTAAGCATGAGCCACAGATGGATCGTGCCGTGTAGGCGCGTTCCATCTGTGGCTCATGCTTGACAAAATTTAAATGGATTACATATGAATTAAGTAGAAATGTTCAGAAAATATTGACCAAAAACTCCCACAAAATTTATCAGATTGACGGAAAATGTTTAACCCAACCAAAAGATGTTAGTTCAATACAAGTCAGGGATTGTGTCGTCCATCGTTCAACCAAGCCCTTATGTAACAATTTAACTGATTTAAACCTGTTTTCTGTAAAATATGTGAAAAAAAACAAAACGCTTCAGAAACTTTAAGTAAAAAAATAAACTTATGTGCGCTAAATCTTATGTTACATGTTACAATATCTTATTTTCTTATCATCATGAATCTTGCCATGGATTTTCTTTTTCGTTCTTTCTTTATGTAACAATTTCTTTTTTCTCTTTTTCGTGTCTCTGTCTCGTTCTCCATTCTTTCGTTCTTTCTCTCTTCAACATCATTTTTAAAAGGAGTAAAAAACGTGCCCCATCACCCGACGAAAGCAAGTTTTCCGACAGTAGTACATCGACTGTTCGAAGCTTTGAGAAAGAAAACGAAAAAGAGCGAAAAGAAAGAGCTAAAAAGACTAGGAAGAAGCTCTTAAAGGAACTGAAAGAAGCAAAGACGAATGGCGATACATCTAATGACCTGACTGATATCCTTTCTTATCGAACTGCATCTGTGCTGGGTGGATCTGTGAGCATTGCCGAAGATTTTGCAAAGGAGTCTGATACAAGCGGTCGCTCAACTGTTATGAGCAAAATGAGTTTTGGATTCAACACTGGTATGAAAGACACCATGTCGCTTTGTGGTGACATTGCAAAAGATGATATGGATTTCGACTCTGTCAGTATGCCTGATATGTCGGCCAGACCCAGTAGTGCAATGGGGACTGGAGGAAAGTATGAAGCTGGATCCAGAAGTGGAATATTATCCAGGGTAGGTAAAGCAGGAGGCAGAAATGCGATCAAATTAGAACTGGACAGAATGAGCAAAACACTCGCTGATGAAGATCCTTCTGTATTGCTGTACTCCAGTCCTGCTGATATTTCAGGAAAACTAGGTCTTGGGAAAACAAGATCATTTCGAGCGCTGAATGACAATATCATGGCTGTTAAATCGAGACAAAATCTCCCTGAAAAACAAAAAAAGAAACTTGCCATTGTGAATAAAGTGAACAGCGACATCTCTGCCATGAAAGATGATCTGGCAATAGAAAAAATATCTGGTAGAAGAAGCATGGACCTTGCCAAACGTAGAGAATCTGTAGAATTCTTAGGAAGTAGCAATGATCCAGATGATACTCGTTCGTATTACAGCACAATCAGTGATTCTTCTAATAATTCTACTGGATCAAGACGAAGTCGGAATTTCAGTGCACAATCTGAAACAGGAAGTAGAATTGCTAATCGGAATTCTCTGATCTATGATGATGAAGATGACCTCGGATTAGACGATTTTAATGGAAGTAAGCCCATTGGGCGTCGCTCATCTGAAAGATACTCTACAGATGTTGACGTTCTGGAAAACAAAACTCCACGTAAAAGCAGTAGGTTTTTAAAAGATTTCAACTTTGGCACAAGCAGTCAAGTGGATGTGAAGAATAATCAAGAAGCAAATACAAGAGGAAGACGAAAGTATGGAAATTTTGATGATAATGATGCTGATTTATATTTCACGGACGGAGAATACACCATTCCGACCCGTAATAGTCGTCAAAGAACTGCGTCAATGTCATTGGGAGGAAATTACGATGATTATCTATCGCCTGTTTCAGTGTCGAAAATGTCAGGAAAACAGAGGAATATGGATTTTGACACCTGGTCAAATTTAGATGATGATTTCAACAAGAGTTCTCCAATACGAACATCATCAAGAATATCCAGTAGAAATCCACAAGCTTCAAGACGAATTTCACCAAGAGATACTTCGAAGGAATATGACTCTATTCTCGGAAGTCGATCATCAGGATCCTGGGGAAGCGATGATCGATCAAACCATAGTTTTGATGATGACGATGTTAGTTTATCACAATATGGTGTAGATGATGGAAACTCTGACTACGGCGAAGTGCAGCGTGCACGCCCCATGAGCAGATCGATGATTCGACAAGATAGAAGTGGTATGCCGAACAGCCGTGGCATGATGGAAATGTCACGACATCAACCTTCCACACAGAATACCAGATCTCGGTCCCGACAAGATTTTAAGGATTTTGAAAGTCCACAAGGCAGAGGCCGCTCAGCTTCTCGTGCAGGACGTGATAACTTCAGATCAGCATCGGCTGCATCTTTCTCTCAACGTAGCATGTCTGTTGATGCTCGACCTCAACGATTGGGTGACGTGAGAACAAGAAGTACATCAAGAACTCGAAATCTGAGTCGAATGCAGGATAACGTTGCTTCTCTTGACGATAGTGATATCAGTATCGACAGCATAATCAGTAAATATTTGTACAAAACATAACATGACGCTCGAATTCAACACGCTTTTCTCTGCAACTTGTCTGAAGTACAAAATCTTTTTCTTTTAACTACTTTCAGTTTTTGTAAATATTATTTTCTTCAATCTTCTGTTCTCTTCAATCTTCATACTTTCTCTCGAAATCAAGGTAAATTATGTTTCATTTCTTATAATTTCTTTTTCTTGAAATTCGCTCTTAAGCAATGTGAGAAGCGGCACTTGAAAGGTATCATTTAACATTATGATAAAATGTACGGCCAAAGCATTTCCACAGAAAATATTTTAAGCAGAACTGAACTACTATAATGGACTACTTTTTTGCAGGCTTTGGTGTCTGCCGTGGACAATAGTTAAACTATCTACCACTTTATTGTTTCCATTTTAGTCAATGGCAATACTTCGTCGGTGGGCTCAAGAAATTCGGATTTGCACTTTCGAATCCAGTCTTTTTTCCTTCCTGTTTTTCTCTTCTTTCATTACTCCCTGGGGCTCGAAAGATTTGATTCCTCTTGATCGAATATATTTTTAAATATTGCATTGAAAAAAAATTTCGTCTTTCGGCAAAAATAGTGGCAATTTGGTCGAATTTAAATAAAAATGTATGTGTTATTTATTGACTTCTATATCAAACCATGCAGCTGAACTGTATACCACACCACACTGCTAACAACGGCCCAGATTTGACAAGAATCGCTCAGCAGATTTTCCCAGTCATTACAATTTAAAGATTCAACATTTTTCAAGCTAATCATGACTCGACAATTTTTTTTGCAGATCAAGGAAATATTCTGACGATTCGGACAAATCTTCTCATCACTCTGATGACATGACCCCACCCACGTTTACAAAGCATGATTCGCATGATTCAGATGAGGACGTGTAACCATAGCAACAAAAGATTTTCACTCGATTGTGCAAGAGCCTTAGAAAAATTGAGCTTTTTGGAAAGCTCAATTTTTCTAAGATTTGCCTAATCAAGAATGTTTTATTATTATTTATGTCCTAAACAATTTTGTCAATAGTAACTTTTTGCCTTTCTATAATCGTGAAATGTAACAATTCATTTTTTATCAATCTCGTAGTGTAGTTTATTGACGATCGTATATGATTTTATCGACCTAGTTTCTCTTTTCTTGAAATCTATTGTACATCTTTGCTTGTTTTTTATACAAAAAAATATCGAAAATAAATATAATTTTACTTTTTTTCAACTAATTCTAGTATTTTTTTTCGTTTGATGAGAGTTTCCCAAAGTTTGTGTTTTATTGATAACAATCGGTTTTGTATGTATTTGGAAATTCAAGTAACTCCATCTTCTTTTTTTTTAATAAAGATGTAACAATCCAAAGATCTTGGTTAAAAATTAGAATTTGAATAACCTTTAAACTATGTGAGGTTCATAAATCGTAATGATACACTCTTGAGAAACCAAGTCTATATACATACTCATTTTCCCTTGATGGTTCGTTTTTGAAAACGCTAATTTTTTCTCATCCTGTCTAACTGTGGTTTAAAAAATCGTAGAGCTATATGATACAATCACAGTATAAAATGTTTGTTATAAGTAGAAATTATCTCACTTTGAACGAGTTTTTGACCTTGAAATAGTAGATTGTTGTAGCATGCTTGCCAACTGTTATTTATCTGTTTTCGACTTAACGAAGGCTTGTCCGATTTTGTAGAGCATGAACCACAGATGGAACGCGTCTCGTCGGCGCGATCCATCAGTGACCCATGCTTTACAAAAGATTTTTCAACATTTTTTTGCCGTAGGTTAGTGCTGGACTATTTCATAATAGAATGATATATATTGACTGAACCAAATATTATGAACCTCTGCAATAAAAACTTGCTCTTTGCAGTATATGGCAGGATTGGTACTTGAACAGCCAATATTTGACAATACATATTCTTTCCTACCTACGAAATTAATAGAACCAATACAGTGAAAAAAATTGCATTGAGAATTTGAAATTCCCATCTTTAGGCCATACCATTAGATATCATGACCAAAACAAAAAATCGTAAATTATTTAATATTTGTGGCCTTTCCGCAACCGTACAATCGCTATTTTGCTAGTAAGCCATTGATATTTTTTAAATATTATTAGTCTTGAGTTATGTATTGAGCGCTTGCCTTTGCGAATTTTCCTGAATCGAAGTGGTGTGTAATCATTTGTTAGATGGTGAATGATTCATGGACGTTGATGGACACCGCCGCGGTTTTCAATGCGGTCCTCGAATGTCCGATGCTGAACACAATTGTTGGTAATAGTATTTCTTTAAGTTGTGATCAGACATTGATTTGTAAGATTTGAACTTTTATTGCGTAATCATACTTTTTGATTCTTGTTTTCAATAAATTCTACTCTATCGTATAACAAGGTGATCCTGATATATTGGTAGCAGACAGTCATGATAATAGGTAGTGAGTTTGTTATATCAAGCTTATCATATGGATTGAAATGCTTGATTGAGAGATGGTAGGAAAGGAGTCTCCTTATTTTAGGTTCTGTAACACTGGGTGTGGCAGGCACAATAAGAGAGAACGCTAGTTTTTATTATGTACTTCACACCCGTGACAAGTGACAAAGATTTAATTTTTTCAATAGGGCTAGAAATCAGCGATCTCGTGTGGTGCTAAAACTCGTCATTCCCAACCGCTGATAAAATGCCAGTAACCAAAATAGAGAACAACAGGCTTTTTATAGCCCCTCGTCCGAGTAAATCGCACTGAACTGGCAGCCACCTATAGTACGCCAGTAGGTGTTTGGTCTGCGATGCCAAAGTCGTAAACACCAAGTCACAAACAATTGTTTAATTACACAATGGTAAAAGATCCAGGCGCAACATACAATCCCATAAAAACAGAAGACATTTTCACATAAAAAATTTATTATAAAAAGTAAAACACCACCCAACACCAGCATCCCTGGTAACTAGGACCAACTACTGGTACACTAGGAAGTTTAAAATGCCAGGAACAGACCAAGCGCCAATCAGTTCCACAGAATTGTCTAGGAATGGGGTGTCACCCAAATACAGTACTACTGTAAATTTAGTCAAGTTTAAGGCCCTGGTATTCTGTTGCTTTTCAATTGCATTGAACAAAAATACAAACTGTGTCAGGTTTTATTCTTAACAGTTTGATTTTCTCCAATCTATTCAAAACAATAAATCGCTTGTTCCCCAGCATATCTCAATGGGGCACGTTTCATAAAAAAATTGAAATAGACCCTCGGTCCGGAACTTCTACTTAAATTTTGTGCACAGATCACTTTTCCAAATTATTACTGTTGAAATATGAACGAAAAATTAGGGCTTGAAATTATCCTTTGTTTCCATTATTGCGTTGAACATAAAGGACAAAAATTCTCTTTATAAAATTGTCCCTTTTTTCATCAATACATTCCAGAAAGTTCAGGAGTATTAAATTTGAACTGGGTGTATCAAACAGAAGACCTTTTCTATATGCCTTCATTCCTATGCTCATTAAAACACTTTGGCATATTGTTTTGGGTAGATAACTGGGTACTTTGATGGTCGCTCGGTCAGAGTAAGTGGCCCATGCCTGACAAACTGTGAAACACTTCAGTTACCCGCTGGTGAAATCAGAAATGATGTCATTTGTTGGATGACTGTTCCAGTTTACAACAGTTTCAAATGACCTGTCACAGTATTGACCTTTTCCTCAGGTCCAGGCCCCACCCCCAAAACAGTTTTTGAACCGGGCATTATTTGAGTACGCCCTGCATCTTGGATAACACTAGTCGTCAGACCCATGACTCTTGCATGTTGATATAATGCTAAAAGTTCTTCTTCAGTTGTACACTTGACAACAACTTTCGGTTGTCCAGAATATTCCCACCGTCGAAGACTTGCAGGGTCCCGCTTATTTAATTGTTTATAGGCTGACACAGCAGCATGAGAACATTGTGCTGCCACTTTGCCTTTGCCCATTTTTAAATCTTGTCGTACAACGATAACAAGTTTCATTTCTGACGCATCATCGCCCGATACGCTTCCCTCATCCGAAGACCCAGAAGAGGATGATTTTCTGCTACTCGATGGCTTTGGAACTTTTGATCTCACTGCAGATGTACGACCACGAAGCATAAAACCGAGGCAGATTCCGAATCCAACACCGGTCAAAACATATGCAGCGGTCTTTGAATCCATGTCCTGAAAAAATAAATTCTCATTATTTGGGCTGTGAGATTCAAACATTTTTTCGCTTTGATTTAATCACTATACAAATTAAAACATACCGAAATTAAATTTAGCTACAGGTATCAGGAGAAAAAAATTAAAAAACATTTAATTATTCAAAACCCTAAATACGTCCATATTGTTTTGAAATACTAGAAAATTAGAAAAATGGTTATATTGTGGTTAACATATTGTCTTGTACATTAAAAAATAGATCTTGAGTACTCCAAAGTGGGATTTCCAGAGAGACACGACTGCAATAACTTTGGTTAAATAAAATTGGCCCAAATCATAAAATGCACATATAGAATAACCTGCTCCGACTAGTTGGTCACATTCCGCTAAAACAAAAAAAAAATTTCTGTGAATATTTTCGTCAGATGTCCAGTTATTAAAGTGGGTAAGAGAGAATCTTGTTTTTCTTAGAGTGTCTGAAAGTTCATATAATTTTCTTCAGGTGACCAAAAAGCTCCAAAACAATCAACACTGCTATTTCATAGCAGTATTGATGATTTTGAAACTTTTTTCTAGTTGGATGGCCAAAAGACTCAAAAAGAGAGATTTTAAGAAGTATTCTTGGAAAATTTGTACCATGAAAAATTGCTCTCTTTAGGTATCTCAGTAACGGAGTAGCTGATATTCTACCAGTCTACTCCCTATCTTTAACAAAAGTAAACAACTCACTTGCTATTCAGTTATTTCAAACTTCCTCAAACTTGTCTCCATCAACTAGTTAGCATAAGTAGCCTAAACGGGTAATACTTGAAACATCTGGCATGCAAAACAAACTTTATTTGAAACAAAAGAACGAAATGGCGAAATGGCAGTTTAGGAGAACATGGCAAGAACAAAAAATCAACAGTGACAAAGTGATGAATATGAACATATCGTTGTGTTAATACAACATAATTGCTTTACATAGTCGAAAATTTATTACTCGATAAACCGTGCTTGAAAGAGAAGACTTAACAATTCGAGTTCGATCGATACCCGAAATAGTAATTCCGATTGAAAACCTCACAGTCACATAGTATTGAAGTTAAATTCCAGACTTTAGCATTGAAGATAAAATAAAAACAGAATGTGCATTAACAGTGGTCTCAAAATAAGGTAAACAGAATAAAAAGTGAAAAAAACAGTGTCTTTGTGAAGAAAAACATCGAAGTCTGAAATAAAGCCAAGATAAGCAATATTTCCAGGACCAGTTCATATTAATGACTTAATTATATCAGTTCGATATTGTCGATTATACTTATTATATTTAACCACAAAAATTTTCTGTTTTTCGGAAGCAAATCCCAAATGGGATGAACCTTGTAGGTTATAGCATAATTTAACAAAAAAATTCCAGTGTGGGTTTTGGGCGTACGCCCAAATCGTTACATAAATAATGTTCCATCAGTCGGAAAGGTACATCTTAGAGAAAAAAAAGAAAATGTGTCATGGTAGAACAGAACAGATAGTAAAAAAAAATTGATAAAACAAGAGATAATAATTATTTACAATATCTGCAATTTTTGAATCTCGTTTTGCACTGTGTGTATGTTTAAACTAGTGTTAAGAAAGAAAATAAAACAGTGGTTTTATATACAACAAAATAATAAAGGACAGTTTGACGAAAAATTGATGCAGTGCAAGGATTTATTGGAATCATAATCTGACACGTAGAAACGTCAGAAAAAATCAAACACTTCTTGAGTGAATATTAGTAAAGGCACTTGAAATATATAATTAATTTCTTACAGAACAATGGTCTTCTTGACTTCTTTGTTGAAAGAAAAATTATCAAGTTTTAAAGATAATCACTAAATCAGAAAATTCCTTAACGTTTTTGTTAGGTATAGGCTACATCGCCAAGGTGCGGTCCATCAATAGCACATGCTTGACAAATAAAATTTCAGATGAAGACTATTGCTTGGTTAAGTATGAGCAACAGATACAATACTTTAAAATTGATTCATCGGTGACTCATACGTGACAAATTCATTGTTTCATCTTATTTCAATCAACCCCAATTGTCATCATCATCGTCGAAGCCGCCACCACCTCCACCAGTGTTTGACTGTGTCGCACCGCCCCCGTCATTGTAATCGTAGTCGCCTGTTGAACGGCTTCCCCCAACACCGCTGCTACCACCACCCCTGCTTCTCGTATCACGGGCACCGAATTGTCCACCTTTTGGACCAAAACTTGTTCCGACAGCACCTTCAGCACATGCTTCAAGCCAATCTGGGACTTCTTGTTGAGCGTCTGCTAGAACTTTCACCATCGATCGGGCCAATGCGTTATCTTTGTCATTGCAGTAAAATGAAGTTGCGATTCCCAAGTTTCCACAACGACCCGTACGCCCTATGCGATGGACATATTCATCGATTTCCGAAGGTAAATCATAATTAATCACATGCTCCACTTTTGGTATGTCAAGTCCCCTTGCGGCAACTGATGTCGCAATCATGATAGGGCACTGTCCAGATTTGAAATCATGGAGCGCCATTTCTCGCTCTCTCTGTAGTCTATCTCCATGAATACTTGTAGTAGGAAAGCCTTCCTGTGAGAGATAGCTCGCCAAGAAATCAGCATTACGTTTTGTGTCAACAAAAACCAAGGTTCTCGCTCTTGTCTCAGCGACATCTGCAATCTTTTCTACTAAAGTGTCACGCTTGTCATCACCATCGACTTGTAAAATGGTTTGAGTCACGTCAGAACATGCACCACCGACACGACCAACGGTCAAAAATAGAAAATCCTCTCTTAAGAAATCATGAGCAAGCTTCTGTATTTCATCAGGGAATGTAGCACTGAACATCAGTGTGTGGCGACTGTTTTTATCAGGCATTCCTGGTGCTGCTGCGAGTCGACGAATTTCTGGTTCAAAACCCATGTCAAGCATACGATCAGCCTCATCTAAAATCAGATACTGCAGACCATCACATCCAACCTTCCCTCGATTAATGAAATCGAGCAACCTTCCCGGTGTTGCAATCAGAATATTGCATCCGCGACTCAGTTCGCGCAACTGACTACCAACACTAGTTCCTCCATATGCTACAACAGGCTTGATAATGCTACTCCTTGCAAATTTTCTCGCCTCAAGGAATATTTGCACAACAAGCTCTCTCGTTGGTCCGACAACGATTGCTTGTGGCAGCTGTTTATCGGAAAATGAATCTGCTGTATTAAGTCCATTACGGAACATGCCGGCGAGAACAGGCAAAAGGAAAGCAGCAGTTTTGCCCGATCCTGTTTGTGCACATGCCATTAAATCTCTATCTCCATTAATTATTGGTATGCTGTACTTCTGCACAGGAGTCGGTTTAGCATACTTTGCTTTTGCAACATTACCACGTATCGTTTCAGGTAATAGGGCAGCATCAAAAGTGCTAATAGGAGCAGGAGGATTGTCTCCAGTGACTTCTACCGGAATATCATCATATTTGTTGAAATTGATTCCAGTCTGCATTGATAAAAAAATTTCTTCTTCATCTTCAGGCGGTGGAGGGGGAATGTACAATGGTGGACGAGTATCATCACCTCCACTACCCTCGTTTTTCGGGCATTCTCTCGAGAAATGACCCTCCTCGCCACATTTGAAACATCCTTTACCTCTTGAACCACCACCACCACTTGCATCACCATTAGGGCATTCACGAGAAATGTGTCCTTCTTCGCCACATTTATAGCATGAACGTGAACCTCCGCCACCCCCACCTTGATTATTTGGACATTCTCGAGACATGTGGCCTTCCTCACCACATTTATAACATGCTCGAGATCCTCCGCCTCCACCACCTTGAGGGCATTCACGAGACATGTGGCCTTCTTCGCCACATTTATAACATGCTCGAGATCCTCCACCACCTTGAGGGCAATCATGTGACCTATGGCCCTCTTCGCCACCTCTGAAGCGTGCTTTGTTGCCACGAAAACCGCCACCAGAATCACCAAATCCATTCAATTGTGGACGGGATCCTCTCCCAAAAGACTTCTTGAATCCACCAGAGTCTCCTGATCCAAAGCCACCAAATGAACTAGATGCCACAGTAGTAGTAGTTGCACCACCAAATCCACCAGATGGATCAGCATCCCAATCATCAGCATCATCAAACATGGTGTGTTTTTTGTTTTAGGTTACTTAACCTAAGAAGGAACCAGTCAACACCTGGCCGGCAAAAACAAGTCTTCTAGAAATTAGACAAGGAATAACATATAATCAGTGGCTTAGTAATTTTGGAATACTTAAAATCAAATGCATAAAAAATTAATTTCATTGTCCATTCCTGACAGCATAAGGAGCAACATTGTAATATGCTGACATGCACATGCAGAATCAGGAATTTTATCATTTAAAAAAAGGGTGAAATAACATACCCATATTCTATATTTTGAAATTTAAAGTATGTGGTAATATCATATTTATAACGATAAAAATTCAAAAGGGAAAATAAAATTTTTTGGTAATCAGCAGATTCTATGAATACCCACTAATCTGGGAAATGCAAATATTGTTATATCTTGCATAAGCTACATTTTGTGAATGGTTTTCCCTGATCCACAAAAAAATTTTCCGATCAATGAATAAACCCATTAAAAAAGAATGCAAGATCGCATAAGGTTGACAACCAAGCAAACCAGGCAGATAAATGCTCATACCCAATTAGGTAACCAATTCTGAATATTTCTGAAGTCGAGAACTGTTATGGCGCCATAATTCAGTCTATATTAGTCATGGAAGTAAAAGTCATGGCTAGTAATATGTTACATTCATAAATATGCAGCTCAGCTCAACTCATTTTAACCTGGAATTGTATCTATTCAGTATTTACAAAACAAACAGTTGCCCTAAATGTACTGTGTATGACAAAAGGTCATTAATCAATCGTCTTTACTAAAAAGGCTAAGCAGTAAGGGACACTCATTCTGCATTGTCTGTGGCGTTATTTGTAAGCATTGCCTACCAAACGAGAGACACTATTGTCCTAGGCATATTTCTCTCTTGCATCATGATAGAAAAAATTTAAAAAGATTTTTTTAATTTTTTGCAACCCTTGTTTAGGTCTAGACTCTTGTTTGTCATCAAATTATCATTTTAATTCAAAATGATCTGATTATGCAGAAATAAACTAGGTACCTATTATGGGTCTAGTGAAGTTTAGTACCATATTCCCGAATGTCATTAATATAAAAACTGGCAGAATATTCTCATCCTAACTAGGGGGGCGTCAATGCTGCAAGCATCTGGCATTGTCTCCCGGGTTAGGATGAGTCGCTCGCAACATGGGGAATTTTTATGATAATCGGATATAAGGTACTAAACTTCATGAGACCCCCTATTATTTATTCATGTATTACAGACCTCGAAAAAATTTGCAAGGACTTAGCCCACCTCGTCATAATCTGTAATTTAGACGTCCGAGGGTGATAACCCAGACATGACAAAGTTACAGACATTCACAGTCTGCAGTTCAGAGTTACAGGTTAAGTTACTCAGTACCGGTACCGTACTGGTTAACGTTAAATTAGCTTAGTACTTTCACTGCCCACTGCTGCACAAAGTGCAGTAGCCCACATGACTAAATATCATAAGATATGATTACTGTGATTTTAAACAAGAATCATATT
Organism: Styela plicata; assembly: GCA_963675895.2. Taxonomy (NCBI): domain Eukaryota; kingdom Metazoa; phylum Chordata; class Ascidiacea; order Stolidobranchia; family Styelidae; genus Styela; species Styela plicata. The sequence continues at coordinate 13,262,233 of OZ023149.1, forward strand.
CGCAAAAATAAACATCAAACCTGAATCGGAAATACGGATGAAACAGGGAAAACGCCAAGCAGAAGGAACCTCAAAGCCGGGAGGCGAAATGAAACACGTGTTTGCACTTATTGCACGCTTCAGCAACTTCGCCGGTTTGTTATAAAAGATGAAAATCCTCGCATACGACTACAACTATTACGATACTTTTTAGTGTAAGCAAGATTTTAACAGATATTATAAGTCATAGGTAACAGATGGTTGGGATAACATTTAACAAAAAATCAATAGTAACGTCATTAGCGTTCTTAGGGGAAGCCGTAGTGACATGAATTCCTATTTTTCAAAAATTCTTCTCGCCTTCGACGCGATTTTCAGTATATTTAATAGTAATGGACAATAAAAACGCTATTTTCCGGAGAAAAAATTCTGCCTGTTGCCATTATGGCGTCGTAATTTTTACATAGAAAATTTGGCGATGGGTCAGTATGCAAGACCGTGTGAGGTCATCGAGTTTCTGCTCCAATTTTGGCTGTATTGAAGTTGCAAGTTAGGTCACTGAAAATTGGCTTCAGTTAATTCATAACAAAATCAACACGATAAATATATCAACGAGTCAACATGTAAGTGGGAATAAATGACAAGAATTGTACCTCTGCCAACGAAAGTGATAATTTGAGACCATTGGTGCAATTTTCGGACCTTTTTTGTTTGTGATGCATATTTAGAAATATAAATCAGCACCGAGTATGAAGGCGCTATTAACTAATTAAATAATAGATAAACCAACGCTCAAAGTGCAGTGTAACCATTCCTTTCTAGGTCGGCTATTCTCCCACTTTTCTTAATCAGGACGCAAATAAAAGTGTTGGATTTCATGCGTATTTTCTCATTTGGTTAGTATTCAATGTCTTGATAAGTGCCATTGCCACAAAAGCCTCTTCCCTGCCCCATATTTTATGCAAAAGAAACCTCCGTGTCTCACATACTCTTACCATCGTGGACTATTAAACGTCGGAAATATCCTCAGAATATATTAAATGGCCTATGTATTTCATAAAATTTGGCTACAACGGCACCCGTCGATGGAAAAATCAAATTTATTGGACTAAAATTCCATCTTTAGTATGTCTTCCAAATTCATAAATTACCATGTGTGGTCAGTTCATGGCCATAAATTATTTTCGTCTTAATTAAGTCCGGTTTTCCACGGTCACAGAGGAAGGAAACTGATCTCAGACCTGTCGAAATTGATCTCTCTGCACCTGGACATCGACATTATTGTTTGATGACTCTGGAAATTACCGAATGCGTTTAGTTACTTGTTAAAGCGCAAATATTAAGTAAACACACTTGGGCAAGGATAGATATTATATTTAATACAGTTAGCATAATTGGGATAAATAATTATGTTTTATCTATCGTCCACGCTTTTAATATGATATTTTATGACGTGTTTATTGGAAAAGTGTGCAATTTGTGACAAGTATTTGACCAACTTTTGAAATTATTATACAGGGTTCAACCATGGACCTAAATATATTTCATAAGAAGTGGTACAATTGGGCATAGGTCTACTCAACGTTTCAAAAGATATAGAAACATAGATTCACTCGTCAAGGCCTCAATTAAATACAAATGTTAGTCGACGCATTTCATGAAGTTCAACCAACGATTGAGGGCATTCAAATGGCAATATTCAAACCTGTATTTTGCTGGTGTTCAGCGTATTTTGGCGTGACCATTATTTTACACGTCGCAACGTGTTTTGTGTACTTTTACTTTAATTTTATTTGTTTTATTGTTTTTACCGATTTTTTTCTCATGTACAGTTTCCTCTTGAGTACATTTTTGCGCTTGTGTTTTAAGTTTAATTATAGTGTGAGTGTAGGTGTGTTTGGAACCATTTTATTTATTTTTTGTTGGGTAGGTAAACCGAATTTAGTAATATATATGTTTTGAGGTATAAACTATGTCTATGTATGTACGATTTCCTAAAATATCGCGTTAGGAAGTCTTAAACGTCCTGTGGTACATAACATTTTAAAACCTGGGCTCGTTAGATTTTGGCTGCAAGGTATAGTACCCTAGTGTTGGCAATTCTAAGTAAGTACCTAGTTTACCGGGTTTATGTTCAGTATAGTTTTACCTAGTTTCGAAAATATATAACTTACTTAGTTTAACTTTTGCCGAGTTTTCTGTTTGATATTTTACCTAGTAAATTTACTCGGTAAAATAGGAAAATTTAGCTAACCTAGCTTTACAACTAGGTACCTAGTATATAAAAAAAAACTAGGTACACCATGTCTTTACTACGGCTGTCTATCAAAAATGCTTTAAACGCAGCCAAGCGACAATTACCTAGTTTTGAAAGTGAAACTAAATTGCCTGGTAATACCTAGTTTTGGGGTAATTTTGTTTCACTTTACCTATTTTAAGAAATAACTAAGTTGCCATCACTAGACTTAGTACTCGGTGTTTTTGCGATAGACTCGGCGTCCAGTTCACAAAATAGGCCGGATTCGACCCCAGTCCGAATATTGGTGTAGTCCAACCTCTTGAATCAGCAAAAACTAAAATAAAATGGCAAAACGCCCCTTTTTCGAGTGCTCACGGCGCGAATCCACCTTTCACGACTAAATTATGTCATAGAAACATGTTATTCAGTTAAACTTTTGTCCTATCTTGCGGCACTTCGATCCTGAGATCTACAACGCGCAGCATGCGAAGGCCATCGCGATCATTGATTTTAATTATGACATAACTCATTTCAATATATTTAATATTAGCAAAATAAAATTCCCGTTTGGCTATCGAATTTTAACCTCGATTGGGGAAAAGGTTGAGAGAGACTGTGCGCCCCTTATCACATCAAACTTGAATAGGTAGCAATATTTTTTCGCACTAACTTATACTAACGCCCATACCTGATTTGATGGTTGCTTCAAGGAAAGGACATCGAGAGTCCCAATTCCCCAAACTTCATATAATTGCCAAATTTTTATAATTTAATTATTTTATATATAACGGAATGTATTGGAATTGGCTATAGATTTTTTCAGAAAGCGCGTATCCACCTTTTACAACTAGTTAAATTATGTCACCATCAGAATATGTTTTCAGCTAAAATTCTAATACTCAAATTTCTAACACGGGGCTACAAACTCAGCTATTGCTTTAATATCTTCCCCATATTAAATGCTTTGTTAGCTTTTTCTGTCACAACAAACTTTCACTATTAATTTCCTGCTATTATTTAATCGCCCTCATTTTAAATGCTTTTTCTGTCGCTAAAAACTTTTACTACTAATTTCCCGCTGGGTCTCGACATTTTTTAATCGCAAACGCTTTCTTTACTCTACTCGTCAACCCGAAAACGTTCCAACGCGCTGTTAGAATTGATGGATCACGCCAGCCTGTCACTGTATATGTTGATTTGTGTTAGATACTCAACGGAAACTTTATTTTGTCACGCCTGCGCCACAAATGGTCCGCGTATCACCGACGCGGTCCATCAATGACGCATACTTAACAAAAGATGTTTATTCGGACTGGGGATAGATGTAGAATGCGCTACTACTACATAGATAACACCCGAAATTAGGAGGTAAAAAATAACTATGCAATCTTTTTCTGGCCACTCATTTGAGCGGGTCATTCCGAACAAGACCATGTACGAGCAGCCACTTATGGGCGTACAGGACAGGCTAAGAGAATTTATTACACCCTGGGTTGAGTGGAGGGCATGGGTTAACAAGCCGGACTTGTCAGGACTCGAAGCTGAGATCTTTAACATACGACGCCACCGCGAGCACTGATTTTAACTATGACATAACTCATTTTGATATACTTAATTTAGCCAAAATAAAATTCCTGTTTATCCATCGAATTTAAACTTAAATTAAGAAAAAAGGCTTTGAACTGCTCGCCCCTTGTCGCATCAAACCTTGTTAGACAACAATAATTTTTTCGCACTAATTCAACCTATATCTAATTTGATGGTTGTCGTGAGGAAGAGTCCCACATCCACCAACTTCATAGAATCCCCAAATTTTTAAATTTTTACAATTTAATTATTTTATTTATAACGGAATGTGGTGGAATTGTCTACGGATTTCTCCACAAAGCTTTCATGACATTTCCGTTTTTAGCTTTTTTTAATGCCTCTATTGAGAAAATATAAATCCCCCTGCGGGGTTTGTTTCAAACCAGTAAAACGCAATCAAAACTGGATTTTCTGTAACTTCTGTGGAAAGCATCTTCATTACAAGCGTACTTGTTTAACACAATTAGAATTTGAAAAGTTACAAGCAGAGCATGAAAACATTCCTTGGTGTTGTAATGCCTGTTTATCGGAAAACTTACCGTTTCATACTGTAGACGCTTTCTATCTAAGCAACTTATTATCGATTATTCCCCATACCAACACTTCCTTTGATCCCAATACTTTCAATGACACTTTCCTAAATGCTGACGACCAAATTGAAAATCATTTAGAAAACGATGATACTGTTTTCCTGCAAAACTGTATGAATAGATATATTTCGTCTCAAAACTTTGCTCAAAATATTTTTGATACTCAGGACAACTTAGAAAATTTTACGACAATTAGTATAATTATGCGATCGCTTGGTTCAACCAAAAACATCTCGTTATTAGCGTCTATGAATGTAAAAGTTGTATTGGCGATAACTGAAACATGATTAAAGCCGGGTCAGGAAGAGCATCATGAAACCCTAGCTGGGTATAAGTTTTTATCTAATCCTATAATGCATTGTGGGGGCGGTGGAGTAGGGTTGTGCGTAAGACACGACGTTGGCCTTATTTTACGTAACCACCTCCCAATACTGAATGAAAAGATCTTCAAAGCAATTTTTACAGATATCAAGTTGCAATGGGAGATTATAACATGTGGATCGATATACACATCAGCTACATCAGACTCTCATAATGCAAAGTTTTTGAGCCAGTTCTTTGCTCGGAAAACTAAAACTAAACAAATCGTAATATAACTATATAATGCGCGGCATGAACTATAATCTAGCCCCAGGTACGTACTTTAGAATAGTCCTAACGTATTTCCTGCATTTCGTAGGAGGCGACTAAAAGGAAGCAAAGAAGTGGTAGATGGTTCTACCGTCGCTCACTGTACTCACTGTACTTCACCATGGTGGTTCAGTGCTGTTTGGGATGTTTTCCACTTAAGTTGCAGTTGCTGGTACTACATCTCTTAGTAGCTCTCTGCTATTAAGTGGCCATAAATTGGTTCCTTTTAGGCTCTGCATCCGGCCTTTTTCAGAGTGAATTTAAAAAAAAAATCTATTAGACGTTAGCGGCGAACAAGTCAGTGATTTTGTCGATGTAATGTATTCGTGGTCATTCTATTCTTCAATAAACAAACAACTCGAATTACGGCAAACTCAAAAACGGCTATTGACCATATATGAACGAACGTCTATGATAAAAGTATTAACAGTGTAATTTGGCAGATTTTATCTCACATCACTTTCCTGTACCTCAGGGTTCGGTCTTGGTTCCTCGTGGAAGCGTCCTCGGTCCTCTATTCTGATCTATATCAACGATTTTCCCAATTGCTCAGATATGCTAATTCAATAATGTTTGCGGATGACAGTAATCTATTTATTTCTCATAAAGATAAACAACAAATGGAAATTATGGCCAATCGGGAATTATTGAATGTACATCAGTGGATAATAACAAACAAATTGTCCCTTAATATTCCCAAAACAAAGTATATTTTTCTTTCATTCAGGTCGTTCATACAAGGCGACGACCACTTTCCAATTTTATCACGGAATTTTAAAACCATAGAAAGGGTTCGAGAAACCGATTGTGATTTTTTCAGAAACTCTTAATCGGAAATCACATATGAATATAGTTTTGCAATAAGCTAAAAGAAATCTGGGTTTGATCTCAAAAGTATGTAACAGTTTTTTTTAAGAATATCATTAGGAAAACGACGTGACGAGGACGTGAAGCCTTTATATAAAAACCTAAAAATCCCCAAAATTAATGATTTAACTGGAAATTACGACAACGGCGTTTAATTCTTTCATTGGTGGTCTTCCGACTTGTTTTGATAGATTATTACCCACGTAGCTGGGCAGAAATCCACATAATTATTTTGTATATTGGTCCAAAACTATGAAATACTGTACCCAATAAAATTAAATTGTCAGAATCTAGACGATTTCGTGCTTCAAGCTTGACGTAAAAATCCTTTCGCTTACTAGACATAAACTTTTTCTTCCATTTTCTCAACTTTCGAAACTCCGCTTGGCATAGCACAATATCATAGATCTATTTACGCATAGTAAACTCAAGAGTCATTGCAATTTGCATAATTTATATCTTTTGTTTTAGTTTTATTAAAGCCATTGTGACAACTTATTTGACGTTTTGTTTTTGTTCGTATATATCAATGCGTATCCGGTATCCAACACTGCAACTTATTATCTTACTTTTCGTTGTACCAGTTCATGCTGCTGCACTACTTTTTGTTTTTATCTAGGTTACAGCTGTCGTCGCGGTAGGAACGGCTATAGCAATTACAAAAGAAAATGTGCGTTCCCACTGAAGTCTACAGACAATCCCGGATTTACATTGCCCAAGACTCGTGTTTTTTTCGCTTCACTTCCTTTTTGCATACAAGCATTACTAAGGCGCTTGAGTCTCACATTAAAGCATTACGCATGTTTTGTCTGCATGTGCCGCTAATGAATTCCGTTGCCGCAACGCGGTCCATTTGCGTTGCACAACTTGCAAAATACAAAAACCAGTATTAAATTTATCATTATTCCTATATTTTTGTTTTGGGCAGCGCGCCATCAATGAAAAGCGTCTCTAATCAGCGCTTCATTTATGTTCCATGCACCCACCAGTATCCTTTTCGCGGTTGTGTCAAATTTGCGCTTATATAGTTCTGAAAATAGAGATGGAGCACAATTAAAAGTTATGAGATCGAGAAGATAACACCAATTGTGATAATTATATTATGTCTCTTCATTTTTATTTCATCAATTGTTCGTGTATTTTGTTAAAGCATACAGATTACAGTAGTATTGTAGTTTGTATGGTTAAAGCAACGCAAGTATAGACAATCTGATCTGGCTGACTACTGCTCTCTTCATTGCTTCGCTAGTTATTTCTTGCGACACGTATAATCTTTAAATACCAAAAAAGCATTTAAGGTATAATCGATCGTATAATTCGTAAAAAATAATCCGAAATCTGCTGTTTTTCTTAAAAGTATGAGCACGTGAAAAAAAGGTGGGGCTAAAGATCAGTTTCGCTTTTGTGCACGAGCGACGACAGTGGCAGAAGCTGTGACTGTACTTCTGGCTATACGTCGGCGCTTATTTCCTCAACGTGTAAATACAGAATACCAAGAATATCGGCGTTGGCGACCGTATATTGTGCAGGGAAAAAGATAAGCCAACAAGTGAAAACAAAATTTTCAGAATGGATCAGCAAGGTTTCATGAAGGTAACTTAGCAGCTTGCAGAGGCGCTCCACCAGCAGAGCGGGCTGCCACTCATTCGAACCAAATTTTGACATAAGTTAGCCTGAATCGGGATTTTGATTCATAATCTTGAATCTAACGATTAGTAAAATATACCGTACACAAAAAAGCATAAATGGTTTGGCTAACTTGTCTCGCAATTTGTACACAAAAAAAATAAATGGCTGGGCAAATTTTTTCTGTAATTTGCGCCTGTCAGCTTGTTGTTTGCCAAAAACTTGTCTTAGTTGAAAGATAGACAAACTTGATAAAAGTCAAATTTCTGGAACCCCGAAATAGGGGTTATGAATACTGAAAGCCAATATTTTATCATTTCTGATAGGGTACCCGTATGTTAAAAAAATCGATATGGAATATGAAATAAGTTAACTACGGGTACGTTACATAAATTTTTTCAAGGGTGGGATAAGAATTAACTTACTCATTCAGTTACCGGTACATTCAGAATAAAATTATAAAAAATCAATTCAAAAAAATGTTAATATGCTATTATGACGAAAGCATGGCTTTTCCTGATAAATTTGCGCTACTAAACTAATGAATGTTTCAAAGCTAGCTATTGAAAATAATCTGAAATTCAATGTAAAATCAATTTTTTTTAATATTTTCTTTTATAAAAATTGGCTCAGAGCAAGGCTGTAAAAGATATAGCATACTTGTATGGTGAATCGCGTTGCTAAAACACTGTCCATCTGTGGCCCATGCTTGACCAATTCAAATTTCAGAATGGTTGTGCTATCTGTATTCAGATGGTATGGATACTCATTTCTATGATTCGGTAAGATTCGACAAATTTTTAACATTTTTCTTTTACATTTCATTTAAAAAAAATTTTGACTCAAAATCAGAAATTTTATTTAATCATTGGCTCATACACCAAAACAAATTGGCAGATTGGGAAGAAAGTGATTCAATAATTTTGATCAAACAAGTAATCAAATCAGGGTGGCACAATTATAGCAGAATTGATAGTTTTGAACCCTTTTCATACAGTTAGCTAGTAGACACTCAAAAATAAATATCTGTCACATGATATTTATCATAAAATATTGCCCATTTGCTAATTTTTTTTGATGAGACCCATTTTCTTCGGGTGTTTGAGTAGCTGACTTTCTGACAGTCTGAATCAAATCATAATTCGGCAAGATTCACTTCGAGATGCTTTATTCGAGATTTACTTCATTATTTATGCTAATCAGCAAAAAGAAAAACGAAGAAATCCTATATTTATCATAAACTGAAGTGAAAACGAGCAAATTGTGTAGTTTAGAAGATATGGGTTTGGGAAGGTTCATTTGAAAATATTCAGTTGGATTTGTAGATTCAGAAAAGTATTAATATTTATGTAATATTTTTACAGCAGGAAGCTGGTGCAGAGTCGTACGAAAATGGTGGCTATCCTCCAAATCAAAATCAAGGATATGGGGAAGACATCAAACCACAAATGGGTGATGAACGAAGAGATCGTAAAAGAAGAGACCGATCACGTGACCGAGATCGAGAGAGGAGGCGCAGTCGAGACAGAGATCGTGAAAGAGACAGAAAAAAGAGAAGTCGTAGCAGAGAAAAAAGGAGAAGGTATTGTTTCTGGTGGTGTGCAGGTGTCGTGCTTCATATATATTAAACTATTACATGCAAAAGCCACGTTGTTCATCCAAGACTTGCGTGGAATTTATTAAAAAATTAAGTTTATATAAAAATGTGTTATTTATTGAAGTATATGAGTATGTTTACTTACTTTCATCTTATGAAATGTCAGAAATATTCCTTCCCCACCACTATACCAAATAATAAATATTAGTTTTTCTAAATTGCGACTCGAATTGCGACTCGCAATTCGACTGCACGTCACATGAGATTCATAAGTGACTCACAGCTGACAAATTATATGTTTTTATAAAGTATAAGCCTAATATTTTGTTGCTGTTTTGTTGGGAGTATTTGTATAAAGTAAGGATTCTAGGTTTTTTCAAGTGGTTTGTGAGAGGTTGAACTTATTTCAATGTAAGATGTTCAAAAATCTTTTCAGATATTGATAAAAAAATAAAAATCGTTTTGCGCATTCGGTAGTAAAAGAATGCCAGCAGTTTTATAAATATTGCAAATATTTATTATTCTTGTTTTCTAAATTGCAGCGACCCCAAATTTTTTTTAACCCAACAGGCGTTCACGATCAAGAGAACGAAAACGGCGCAGTCGATCACGTAGCAAGGAACGTACTGCACCTAAGAAAAAGAAGCAGTACAAATACTGGGATGTGGCTCCAGCTGGTTTCGAACATCTGACTCCACTACAATATAAAGCAATGCAAGCCGCTGGTCAGATTCCTCTCATGGCAACAACTCCAAGTCTTGGTACCGGTACACCGTCTGGTCCAGCAGCACCTCTACCGGGGACGCAGATGACTCGTCAGGTTTGTGTGGGTAATTTTACCTGTTTTCGCAAATTTTTGTTTTTTTATTTAAAGCAATTTATACACAAATGTTTTATTTGATGTTTTCCAGCCATTCTACTTGTTCCAAGCTCGTCGGTTGTATGTTGGGAACATTCCATTTGGTGTCACTGAAGATGCCATGATGGATTTCTTCAATCAACAAATGAAGATGTCAGGACTTGCACAGGCAGCTGGAAACCCTGTATTGGCTGTTCAAATCAATCTTGACAAGAATTTTGCTTTCCTTGAGTTCAGATCTGTAGATGAAACTACACAAGTAATACTTCCCATTTAGTTCTGAATATTGAGTCAATCAATACCTTTTTAAGCTTGTTTGTTCAATGACAATGGTAAGGGGTGCCACTTTCAAATTCGAGATTTAAATAGATTAATATTCACTTCTGCAATTCAATATGATTTTAAGGTTTTCCTGAATTTGTGAAGTAAGAGAGTGATACAAATTTCAAAGGGGTATGGGAGGAGGTGCCTCTCCTTTTGTCTACAATGAAAGAACATCACAGTGATTCTGATTGGTCAATCGGTGATGTGCAAACGATGTTTTATTTTTGCCACTGTTTCGAATGTTTATACATTATGCTCACACTGTTTTTTAAGGCTCTTGCTTTCGATGGCATCAATTTTATGGGTCAGTCTCTGAAGATTCGACGTCCAAGCGACTATAAACCACTGCCAGGTTCATCAGAAACACCATCTGTTCATCTGCCTGGTGTCGTCTCGACTGTTGTGCAAGATTCTCTCCACAAGGTAATTCTAATTCAAATAATGTCATTTAGAACTTTTTTTCAGGATTTTGGAGAATATACAAAAATATCAGGTCCTCAATCCACAGAAATATAAGATTAAACTTATATTTCTGTGGAATGAGAGCATGATATTTTCGTATATTTGCTTGATATTATCTCATTCGTGTATCCTTGTTGTTCTCTCACACACGTTTCCAGGATTTTAAGAAAACAAGGAGGATGGGATAAGTAGTTCTTTGCAAGATATCAAAGAATCACGTAAATTTGCTTTGGAGAATGTTTGAATAAATCAGTAATAGGATGATAAACTTGCTAATCGAATGTATTGACGACTTATTTTGATACCACGACGTCCTACTTTTTAATATAATCGTCAACAAATGACATTGTTCAAATTTGACACCTTGTTAATTTATGACGAAGAAAAAATTTGAGTGGAGAAATGGTCAAAACTCAAAAGCATTTGATGCGTTCTTTCGTGGCCGCAGAAAAGCGAACTCAAATAATTTTATGGCCGTGCACAGGCCAGGCCTGATTATTAACAAACATGCATAGTATATACATTGTATGAAAATATGCTATTCGATTTAATATTTTCAGGTATTCGTTGGTGGACTTCCAAATTACTTGAACGAGGATCAAGTAAAAGAATTGTTGACTTCATTCGGACCACTTCGCGCTTTCAATCTTGTGAAAGACAGTGCCACTGCTTTATCCAAAGGTAAAAATTATTTGTGTGCCAATGCAAGGCTGGCAGTGGTATGAAGTACAATTGGATTTTTGGTGCGATACCAGGGTGGCAAAATCTTGTTTTATTTCGGGTGTCCGAAACGTTCACGTCATTTTTTTGGGTGACCAAAAAAGTTTCAAAACCAACAACACTGATATTTCATAGCAGTATTGATGATTTTGTACCTTTTATCTACAATTTGATTGCTATCAGGCACTCAAAAACATGTTTAAATCTTCCAGCCACAACTGAATCGCGAAATATTGCTCATTTGCTTAATTTAACTCATTTTCTTTCAGCGCCTGGGTAGCAGAGTAGCTATGAGACTGGTACAGTTTGATTGCTTTTTCTGTTTTTGTTAGATATTTATTTTGTACATGCATGCTGGAAATGCTTACGAAGGTTGATTAAAAGAAAAAAAAATGGAATTCTGTTATAAATTCAGGTTATGCTTTCTGTGAATATGTGGATCCTACAATTACCGATCAATCGATTGCTGGATTGAATGGGATGCAACTTGGAGAGAAGAAATTAATCGTACAGAGAGCAAGCGTTGGAGCTAAAACTGGGTTGATGAATATGATGACAACACCGGTCACTTTACAAGTATGAAAAGATTATCTGGCAATATAAATTATTCTAACTGCTTAAGTTTATTAAAAAACATTGGCCCGAAAAAAATCGTAGATCAGTTCAGTTTAGCAAAATATATTTGATCTGACTTGCAGAATGACAGATTCAAACGAATATAAGGAAATCGATCTCATCTAGAATAAATTTTAGAAAATGGGCTATATTTTCTTAAATATCACTTGCTAGGAGGAATAAAATGCTATGAGCATCTATTAATACTCAATGGGGTGCCCGGTTAGCTCAAACCGTAAAGCGCTGGAAATACACCTTGAGCGAGCATCTCTGATCATCAGGATGAAGGTTTGAATCCTGTGAGGGATGAGGATTATATGCGAGGGGTCTGCTGGATGCCTCACCGGTGCACGGCGGTTCACATAAGCACTCCTCACGGCTTCCTCCACCAACCAGGTCCATACACAGGAAAAATAAGAAATATGATAAGCCAAAAACCTTCACCCTTATTCTCGGCGTTACTCTCCCGTGGGATAAAAATGAAATCCTATCACATCCTAATCTAGAAAAAGGTTCAAAAACATCAACATCTGTTGTAATCGAATTAAAGCAAAATTAGAAAAACAGTATTTTGTCATCCTTCAATCATTGCTTTAGCAATTAAATCATGATATAGTCCAAATTTTTAGTTGTAAAATGTTTGACGCTACTGCATAAATGTGATAATATACTTAAAACTAATTTACTGTAATTTAATGTATAATGTGTATCACAGAGGCATCTGACCCCATATCTTTCCCAATAATATTTGCTGCCATTTTCTCATTTTCAGGTACCTGGATTAGTGACCGCTGCACAACAAGGACCAGTAACTGAAGTTATCTGTCTTCTTAATATGGTGACACCAGATGAATTAACAGATGAAGAAGAATACGAAGATATCATGGAAGATGTTAAAGATGAATGTAACAAATTAGGAAAGGTTAGTATTAATAATTTTTAAGAGCTATTTATACATTTTGGAAGGATTATACCTTGAGTTGTTTAAATGCTTTTTATTTTTTAATGGAATTTTTTGGAAATGTTCGAAGTACAGTAACATTGCAAAATAGCGAATGATTGCCCGGACAAGTTTCAAATATCTTGTGCTCTAGTGACCGAAATGGACGGATCATCTCGATTTTGTGCCTCAGTCATGCTCTCAATTTAATCTCATTTCCCATATTAAACAGGCTTGAAATGAATACCCGTATTCCAAATTTTGTACGAGTACGACAGACTAGAGCTTTGCTTTGCAACAAAATATAAATTTAAACTCATTTCGCTATTTAAACCAATTTTTTCAGGTCAAAAGTTTGGAAATTCCACGACCTGTCCCTGGTACAGATGTACCTGGCGTAGGAAAGATATTTGTGGAATTTGTTAACACAACTGATTCTCAGAATGCCTGCAATGCCCTGTCTGGTAGAAAATTCGCAAACAGGGTTGTCGTCACGTCCTACTACGACCCGGATCGATATCACAGACGTGAATTTGACTAACCCAATTTTCCAGGTCAGTATCTGTTTTAAATTAAGTTTGCCAAGCATGAGCCAATGATGACCCATGCCGTTGACGGCGCGATCAATCATTGGGTTCATGCTAGACTAAACCACATTTATCAGAAAGTGGCAAAAAAATCTATCAACTGCAGTAACCAACTACATTTTAGAAAAAAAGGTTTGTTGCTTCTTTCCTTGCAATTTTTCTGCAGTGGTTTCACACACTTTCTGTACTTTTCTATATGCTTTTTAATAGTTGCTAGCTTTTTGACAACGATTCGTTGTCTTTTAGAAAACATGGAACACATATAAAAATTAACGAAAACTATGCGGAATACGTCGCTGCTGATTTATGCTAAAAAGTTTAGGTGGTCATAAACCAACATTTGATCAAAGACTTGTTTTTGATACCGGCGAATTGATCCTAATTCATCAAACAAACTCTGTCCTCGGTCTGAAAGTTAGTGCACAAGTTGGCACAAATCGATGGAAGATTTAAAAATCCGAGATCGATCATTAAATTTTGCTATTTATTGGCAATTGGCCGATTCGATATCTGGCGGCAGATTCTTGATCTGTGTCCATCAGTACTTTTTTAAGAACCATATGGTACGTTGTTAATTATAAGCAAGTCTTTGCTATATTCTTACTTTTAGATTTAAATTAGAATATACCTAATTGAATTAATGCCCGATACAAAATTTATAAATTTTCAGGGATGATAAGTGATTCTGCCAATGAAGCTGAACTAAAGCTTTTTGTACAGTACAGTGAATGCCGCATCCTGTGGAACATTTAACTCAAGCTGTAGATATCAATGTCCTATAAAGATGATATTATTCTGCTTTTCTGACATGGCTCAATGTCAAACTTTTGAGATTGCGTTTGTTAATCAGGTTGTTTTTGGAGTTCACGCCAAAAGAATGTCGTCGCATATTGATGTTTTTCTGGACAGAAATATCATGTTAATTTTGTTTTTACTGTGGTAATGGCTAAATGCTTCTTTTATGTGATGTCAATAAATACTGGAATTTCAGTTTCATCTTTAATGAACAAAAGGTATTTTTTAGTTTAGTGAAGTCTGTTGGTAGACATTTTATGAAGAATTGGAACTTGTCGAGTAGTTAAATGGGGCTAGCTCAAATCTTGATAGCAGGGAATTCTTACTCGAATAGTCCGGTTTCCTAGAATTCTTGATTACTTGTGTTTCTCCTCCATCTTTGAAATAATTTTGGATTATAATCATTGTGCATACCCTACTGTTCTGTGTCATAAATCAGGACTCTGTTGCAGAATATGGTCAAATATCAGTAATTCTGCTCATTCGAAATGAAACTCAATTTTTTACAGTAGTAAATTTATATTGGGGCACAACAAATATATTTATTCTCATTTTTGAGCAAGTCTGGAATACTGCCCAAAAAAGCTGATTGTTGGTGGTCGATCTTTTTTTAAAGAGTAAATGGGCAGATCTACTGTCCCTTACTACACTACACATCAATGCCCTAGTTACCCTACTGTTCTGTGTCATAAATCAGGACTCTGTTGCAGAATATGGTCAAATATCAGTAATTCTGCTCATTCGAAATGAAACTCAATTTTTTACAGTAGTAAATTTATATTGGGGCACAACAAATATATTTATTCTCATTTCTGAGCAAGTCTGGAATACTGCCCCAAAAAGCTGGTTGTTGATGGTCGATCTTTTTTTAAAGATCTACTGTCCCTTACTACACTACACATCAATGCCCTAGTATATTTTGCATTAGTTGATGGATGGAGAAACGAACACTGAACATACTGCGATACTGCTTTAGTCTCGCGGTTTCGGGATGGTCGAGTTGCGTCATGCAACCTAACGACTTATAATTCAAAGATTGATGTGTTCACGTCGATGGATTCATAAGCATACATCTAGCATACTCGCCGAAAACTATCATGATTTTTTTGTGATAGGACACCAGTTATAAAATAATATCGATTGTGTGGCCAATTATCAATTAAAAACTGAGATACTGGGTCTTTTAGGGGTACTGAACAGGCCTCGCTTTAAATGCGGTGAGAAATCAAGCAATGGGGACTATTCAGACATCACTTCTCATGTTAAGGACTGCACACTATGTTTTTCAGTGAGTTTCTACATTCCTTGTAATTTACTGTAGTAACCATATCTGCTCGAAAATAATTCAGACAAACAGGCAAATCCTGACAAACTTTGAACAAAACAGGTTGAGAAAATGCGTAACACTCTGCCTGTTGCTATGGGTCTTTTGCATCGACCATGGTTTTGGCCGTAAATCACTCATGCCTTTCCCGAATTTATTCAGTGCAAAATAAAAAAATAATCATTGTGCAAAAAACATTTTTTTTCTTTTGTGCATATTACCGATTTCTAAAAATATAGAGCAGTGATAAATATTGAAGTAAAATTAGTTACATAATTTATGTTAAGATATGAAAGCAATTGAATTATTTATAATTATGAAAAATTATAGGCACATCTGAAGATATGCTTGAAAAAGGACGAATATAGACAAAATGTTAATAAAGAGGATCAAGAGGTTATATATACTGTCATATTTGGTTTAGAAGTATTTCCTTAAAAAAAAAAACTGAAGAATTTCTTCCCTGAAAATTACTTGTTTTCTAATATTTGAATATATATGGATTATTTTGAAGAAAAATAAGTTACAGAATCAACATAACCCAAGTAATTAAACTCTCGCAAATAATGATGAACATTAGCTAACAATTTTGTAGTTTTTGCAAGATTATGATATATCATGAATCACATTTAGTTATCATAGACAGTATGAGTACCAGTTGAATGAAAAAAAAAATAATGAGATTTATATTTGGACATTTTTAAAGATTATTTTGTTTGAGTATTCAAAGCAACCATACAATAATAAAACAACAGTGCAAACCTTTGCAACGTAAGCTTATCTTTTACAAATGATAGGGAATGCATACAGTAACATATTTAGACATTAAAATTTTAATGGCGAATAGAGTGCAATGGAGAACAACTTTTGTTAGATCATAGTATAACATTGACAGATATTTTTTAAGCACAATAATTCTTATAAACAGCGAATAAATTTTATTTGATGTTCATTAGATCCATTGCACGTCTTGTCGGAAAAAGTGACCAATAGAAATTTCATTAAACTTCAAATTTATTTCATTTGTGTATACTTGTGACTTCACTTAAGCACAGATCCTGGACTATGAGAGAACAAGAAGGGACAAGTACTTCTGACCAAGGGACGTAGAAAAAAAAGTCGCCCACAAAAACTAGGCATTTTTGTCACACTTTGAGACGTTCATCATTGGCTGGATTATTATGGCATCAAGTAATAACCAGAATAGGATCTAGAATGACTTTAGCGACTGTTTTTACTTGGCCATTTTGAAGTTAGCACAATTTTTCAACATCCCGGTTAATAACACCAGCTAATTAGCAAAGGGCTTCAATCTCGGTTTCAAGCGTTATATCGGGAGTTTTTACAAAGCCATATTCGATTTAGTAAATATTTTCAACCTCTGTTCATCGTTTGATCTCAGCAGGGAATTAGTTTCAATGCGACTGGGTCAGATAACATGTGTGGTCAAATAAGAAATTTGCACCGGTTTCTTATAATTTTTATACACTAGATTGATAATACCTCTGTTTTAGGAGGGATGCTTTGTGGAATTCTGGTACCTTATTTCATAATATGCATTGTTCTTTTCCTTCAATACATACATGACCAATCGTAGCGCATGAATCATTCAAAAATGGTCGGTCATAATGCATGATATTACATTAAGAAAATTGTAATTCAATACAACGGAAACATTCCAAAATGTATTGGCAAAAAAGGATTAATATTTATGGGATTAAAATTATATTCTTATGGACTTTTCAGGCGACCTTTTTCGTATGCCCTAATCCAAGTTATCAATGACTCGCACAAACTAAGAACTCAGCACTTTGTTGTAAAATAAGCCAGGCCAATCAATGACTATTTCAGAGTATCTCCTCTTCAACATTACCACTTGAATCAGATGGAATATTAGGAAAGTATAACCTTTCTTTCACAAGATATCTTGCTTTAATTTGAGCTTCATTGTACACAACATACTCGTTGTAAGGTCTTTCGGTTTTGCATCTATTTTTAGCAGCCCCTATCTGTCCAAGCGGCACAATGGTTCCACAATCCATAACAAAATTGCCATTTGGATTGGGTTCATTGTAACCTAAACCTGAAAAGTTTTTACAAAAATGAATAAATTATTACATAATATAAGGCTAAGCTCGAACCTTTATCAGATGTTTATTTGTCTTTTTGGAATCTCTCTAGAAAGTCCACAAAACCCTGCGAATATAGCAAATTTCGTCAGACAAAAAGTCACAAAAATAATTCAATATCTCAAAAATTCGAATGAAAAATAATATTGGATACTTATTTGTTACAGAGATTAACACTGAATATTGGTTCAGTTATTCAGCCCATAATATTGAATTGTCAAAATATTTTTCTAAATCAAACTTCTGACTCTTCTTCAACATGGTTCGTGAAGCCCTCCAGTTACCACTCAAGTACAAAAATATTCAAGTATTAAATATTCCTGTATGAACAATACAAAAATGTTTAAAATCGTTGATTCCGACGAAAATCTAATCCATCAGTAAGTACTTGTTTTCAATTTGAAAAATACAACTTTTGTTTATAGTCATAGATTTTTTACTAGTTTTTGCCGCATATTGATTTTCAGATTTGATTTATAAAAAATTATTATTTATTATTATAATCTTGCCTGACATTTCTGATTCCGTCAGTTTTAGCCATCAGTCACAAAGTATACAGGCCGTTTATTTAAAATATATTTAATACTATGCGATTTATTATCTACCCCAGTTATGGAACAGAATTTTAAATTTCGGTGGATGACGACTTTTAAAATTTGATGGCTTTCGAGTAGAGCTGAACGAATCAGTTCGGTGATTTGAGTAGACTATTAAATTATTCCATTCGACTGATAATCTCTGTCGAATTTCTATATTTCAATGGCAAAAAATTTGATTTGGTTTTGCTTTTAAATTAAATGTGAATTAGAAGATTTTTTTATCTGCAAATTTGTTGCTTAAAATATTTTTATACCAATTAGTAGATCGTGGGCAGAGAAGCATTAGTATTTTTCAATGAGCTCGCGCTAAGTAAGGCTTCATATGTATATATGCTATAAACCACTGAATAGCTACTGGTATAAAGTGCAGCTACTGGAAATTCTAAGAAGGTATAAGTCATGTTCATTCCTATTATGACGTCATTATTTGGAGTTCTGCAAATTTGATTTTGGTAAACTTTTAGTATGTTGTAGATCAGATCCATGGCTACATAATGCACAAGAACTTCATCAGCTTTTAACCAATTATTTTTGTGATTTTGGGGTTTTTCGCAGTTTTTTTGACTGGACTCATAAGCTAATGGCTTCACGCTATACATTATTTCATCATGGCCATATAAAGTGTCAAAGATCTCAGACTTCGGACATAAGTTGTATTTTCTTCAGTACAAAGTTTTTATTTTAAGTGATATGGGTGTGGAAGTCTTATTTCAGACAATGATATGATATTTATAAGAAAGTCTTGTGGAGGAAAACCAAGAAAAAAGATAGCTGCCAAAAATGAGGTCATTGATGTTCAATAACCGAAATCCTCGGTTGAATAGTTAAACAATATTGCCAATTACCTTTTATACTGTGCTTTCCTTTTGAAAGATTGCTAGCATTTTTGTCATTTTTCGGTTTCTCAATCATATTACCCAAAGCAACTTCACAAAGAACAAGTAAGCCTATTGGATGGGTTTTGTTGGTCCAACAGCGAACTAAACATCCAGTCATATAATCAGAAAAATAGACACCTGCAAATATAGAATTGACTTTGTGCGTACATTTTGTTTCGAATCAATGAAAAATCAAAAACTCTAAGTTGGCAAGCATGAGTCCCAGACTGACAAGGCTCCATTGAAAAGAATAGATCAACTACAGTTGACTACAGTTACAGTTGACCACCAAACCTTATGGATGAGATGGCTTTTTATCAAGTGTATCACTATTACCACATCGCTCCTGTGAACAGGGTCAATTAGGTAAAATGTATTCTAATAATTTTTCTAAATCATGAAAAACCTCTAGGAGAAACAGTCTACAGAGATGTCGAAATAAACTATGTCTATGTCTACATAAGATTCACAATCGTATTCTGCAGGCTGATGGGGACTTTCAGGTTATTTTGTTTCCATATTTCAAGAAATTTTCATTAATAATGAATTAAAAAGCTATTCTGATTCATTAATTCAAATCGTAATAAAATATTACCTTTCCCAAATGGGGGGTTACTAATGAGCTCAGCTTCAGGTGGTGCAATTCTCAAGCCATGTTTCAAAATTCCACTCCAATTTGTTAATATCGATGCATGCCATAAGAGCCATCTAGATTAAAACGAATTCAATAAAAGAATAAGATGATGTTCCAGTATACAATTTGATCGCGCAGGTGAGGTTCATGAAGTTTACTTGGTTGGTTAATAACAGATCAGGTTGATGGCAAAGACGTAGCCCATCAAACTTATGTGCGGTCAATATTAAGTAAAGGATTTTTTATTTTCTCCAGAACATCAGGTCAATATACAAAGCAAAAAATAACAAAATATTCAAATAAAACAAACAAACAATATAAAATCAGTCAGCATGAGTACAAAAGATTACAATAGTGAGCAATGAACCCAGTGTTATGTACAACTAGGGGTCAAGCATTGCTTTCATGAGAGTGTTGTCAAATTGTAAGCAACAGTTTAAAAAAAATAAAAATAAATAATTTCATCTCAAACCATAGAGGATAAGAACCCTGTTTTCGAGGTAAACTACCAAGTACTTTGTGGACTGAACATATTTCTGGTCAGCACCACATAATGTTGGCTTAATGTCAATTTTGACATGATTTATAGAAAATGACCAATCTGTTCTTCCCATTACTTATTTTTCATTTTTATTGACCAAAATAAAAATTTCAATGGACAAACAGAAACATGTAGAGTGTTTTTTTATCAAGTTAATTCTACATAAATATTAGTGAATTCATAAATTCAGTTTCAAAATGATATCAGCCAAATTTTGATCTGCTAAAACATGTTGCTGTTGTGCAAGCATACAAAACAATATTGTATTGCAACAAGATATGTTGGTATCTGAATAGTCAAGCATTCTAGAATGTCAATAGAAAGTAATTTATCTAAAGTGAGTATTGAAACTATTTTCCATCTATGTAGTGAATTTGAATAGTGTTAAAACTATGGGACATCTTAGCTGTTTGTGACCACCTCGAGGCTTTTGCTTTTTCCTATACCTATTTCCAATACTCTTTGAAAATCTTTCGATGTCGCCTTCTCTTTCAACTTTAAAAATATCGACATCCAAATGAGGTCGACAGTTACCACCCATATATTTCCAAACCTAAGAAATTAGATTGGAAATGAAAATTCTGAAGTGATTGAAAAGGTTGACTTCTCAGTCTGTGGAATAGCTCTGAAATTCAGCTTGACCAAAAAAATCACAACTTTCTAAATAGGCTCGATGCTACAAACTGCTAATTGTCCTATGTAAATATAGGTTTATGGTGTGAATTTCATAGGAGATAATAATATACAAAAGAATTGCTGGACACCTAATTAGAAAAAAAAATCTTGCTCTAATTTTAACCATAATCTGGTGAACAATACTTGCCAAAAGCGCCCAAAAATGTATTTCATAATTCATAATTTTTTGGGAATATTGATATAAATTTGACACACTTCATTCAAGAATATTTTACCTCTTTGATATGATTACCAGAACTTAATGAAAAAAATTATTTGGGCTCCTGTTTGCGCGACTGATCAAAAGTATATGCTTTTACAGTAAATGATTTTAATGAATGAAGTGTCCAATCTCACACATCGATATCAAGAAAGAAACATATTGATCAACTATAACACACAAAAAAATAAATAAAAAAGAGTGATAAATCAGCAGTTGTATTAGCACAGCATATTACTTTATTATTACCTTATTATTTATTACTACCTACCATTTTATATTCATCATTATCTTCTTCCAATGGTTCTAGTTTACATCTGAGTGATTGGTAAAGAAGATCTCTAATATTTTCATCATTAGGATTCTCAGCATCTTCCTCTTTCATATGTATTGAATACTGTTATGAAAAAAAAGATTGAAAACTTCCAAATATTTTTGACAAACGACCAAAAAGCTTTTTTTCCATGTTGGATCTATAATTGCATGAAGACAGATTAGAAAAAATTCAATGTTACAACTGTCATTATCTATATATGTCAGTATTTTAGAATTCAGAGTTTTGTCTCATAATTAATTAAGAATAATGTAAAGTGATAATTTATTTATATACATCATATATAAAGAAAATCACGGTCGTCCTGCAAATGAAATATGGTCCTGTACTTTAAATGAAATGGTTAATCACAAAATCCATTTAGAATCACCACCGTTTCACCAAATGTCTTGCAAATAATCATATGTTTTATCATTATCCAGCCAGCACCACAGATGAATTTTGTCAAGGAGACATGGTCTAGCTGGGGTTCTTGCTTGGCAGAGGCATTCATCCGAAGAATAATCATTACCAAACGGATTAATAGTTGATGCACATTGCTGACCATATTAAAGGTTTTTAGTTACTTTGTTATTCAATTGGAATAAATGATTATGGAATAATTGATCAAAAATAAAGAAACAAATTCGTATACTTAAGTTGTAAGTTGAAATGTGTAGAATAAGCAGAGATAACACAACAAAAAATATTTCACACAAGCTTATACCTTAGTGCTGAATTCAGATTAATCTGTCAACATTATTTGGATAAAATGATCAAAAACTATCTTTCTATTTAAACTATAGTGCTTTCTGTGACAATACTTGAATTTTATTGATATATTCCAACAATTGTCTTTCTTTATTTAATTCTTCATGAGTTTGAATTAACGGAGGAACATTCTTGCCAAAGTCATGAGGAATTCTTGTGTAAAACTCATTGCACGCATCTTTCAATTCATCTTCAATTTTTCCCTTCTTCTGGAAGCATCTTTCAATTTTTTCCAGAGATTCATATCCAGCCTATATCAGTTAGTAAAGGCTATGTTATATTATAAAGCATTTCAGTCAGGAAAAAAATGTTTACACAGGTTTTGTCAAACATTAGTCACTGATGGAACACGCAACAAAGGCGCGGTCCATCTCTGGCTCATGTTTGACAAAATAAAATTTTTTACTCTGAATATAATTCCATAATTCTGAATAAAATATGTTTCCTCATATTGCAATGCTGCAGATTTAATGTCTTATATTGTGTGATATTTTGTGATTAAGAATGTCTGATTAACTTTGTAACATACATTTTGTAAGTCTAGTATCACAACAGTAGAGAAATTTCACAGAGCACATCATCAACCATGATACTTAAAATCAGGCTCAATAACGTCAATTCTGTCCAAGTATTTCAAAAAAATTATTCTAACAATCTCAGATACTTAAGAGGAAGCAAGATCATCTAACCAGGGTATATAACACTGGCTTTAGAAGATAGAACAAGATTTTGACTAAACTTCAACTCACATGGTGGAAGTTGTAAAAAGCATATCCACAATTGATTACCTTTATTTGATCGGCACTTATTTTTCCTAGAGGAGCCTTTTTGACATCAAATTCAAGTTCCTTCACGCAAGTATCATATTCTCTTACAGCGAAGATCATATCAATGACTTTTTGTACACGTTTATCCAATCTAGATTCGACTTGCTTTCTCTCCTCCTTCTGAAAAATGCACATTAGATTCGTATATTCTGTTAATCCGATTTTATTATTAATTTGGAAAATCCGCTTGCTAAGCTTTCTTATAAACAAAAATAAATGTTTACCAATCTATTAAACTAAACTGTGGTATACTTAAAACCGTAATTATGCATTTCATTCCCCAACATCTTCTACCCGATACCAGCAGTTCACTTAATTGAGTTCATTCTTATAAAATGTTTTCTTTATTGGGACGAAAGTTGAATTTTATTCACTCAATTTTAACATCTCAATGTGGATTCTGGCACATTTCTAGATAATCCCTAAAAATCGTACAAGAAAGAAAAAGCTGGAAAGCCAGGATCTGTTTGACCATAATCCTCAATTGACATAAAGTTTTAGAAATATCTTATGCAGTATTAGGACAGTTTTTTCTTTTTTTACAGCCACTTCTTCCAGTGGATCACCCTGCCCAAGGCCCTGTAACTGCAGTCACTTATATACGAACAGGGTTATCATTACTGGATATGATCTTTCCCTGTTTGGCTTAGCCTACCTAACCTATTACACCCTGGGTTGAGTGGTGGGCATTGATAAGCGAGCTAGACTCGCCAGAACTCGAACATGAGATCCTTAAACTGCGATCTCAACGTGTTTAACCACTACGCCATCGAGTCGACAATTAATTAATCATAATATTGAAAGTGAAGCTTGTTGAGGTAAGGTGCTATTGATCAATCCTTCATTTATATTTCAAAAAATATTTATCTGAAGATATATGAATTCACAACTCAATTATTTATACAAAAATTCATTTTAATCATAATTTGTATTTAAAAGGGTTACAGTGTTTTCAATAATCAACTTCTCTCACCCATTTACTCTTTATTTCTTGTACTTTTTTCTTATCTTCATCGTTATCTTCTCCATAATCAATTTTGATCAACTGAAATCCTTTCTAAATTAAAGACTTATAAAAAATTGCAACAGAATCACTTCAAGACATTTTGTTTCGTCAGTTAATATTAATATCAGTGATGATTCGTAGGAACTTTTTGACAAAAGCAAACAAGTTTTTTCAAATCATCAATATTATCAAGTCCGCTGACTGAAGGTCGCAATTTTTTCTAATACTAAGTACTGGTACTTAACCCTTAAAATAAATCATTGCATTTTCGATTAGCTGAGGCCCAGATATTATCATTATTAAGATAATCTGGTATCTAGCTCACGCATACAGTACCTTATTTTTTCTGAATTTACTGCCAAAAAACCAACAATTTTTTGTTTTACTCTCATATACTTTTCTGAATTCTCGTTTTGCTGCTTCTTCATTCCCACCATGTCTTTTCAGATTTGTGCCTCCTGTTTTGCCTAAAAGTAATGAGATAGGTTTTAACAAAACAGTTTAGTTTCATAATTCAATAAATCAAGCAATAGTTCATGGTAAAAATAGATCAAACACGCAGGGAAATTATTCAAATAAAAAATTGTAAGTAATTCATTAGATATTGTTGAACAATTTTTTTTTTAAATAAAATTTAGGATCAGATATAGGTAGGTGGTTTAGCACTAAAAGTCTTGGGCAAATTGATGTTTTACTTATCAATGGAGTCTTACTTTGGGGCATTTTTTTGTAAAATAAAGGTTATTTACATCTTTGCAGATGAATCAGTACTCCTCTGTAAAAATTGAAATCTTCCACTACTATGTGTAGGTTAATATACTTACCCACTCTTCCCCATCTACACCATGTCACATATTCATGTTCTGTGTCACTTTTCAATATCTGCATCAAATAATATTTATTCGAATTGGTATCAATATCAGTGTAATTCAGTACTGCATGATAAATTCCGTTGTATTTGCCGTAGTTAGCTGAAAATATTGGGAAAATATTATGATGATTTAACTATCGGAATTAATATTTTGACCTAACATGTTTTATGTATAAGACACTGAGAGACCGTGCGCTTAGGCACAATATATCAGTGGCTCATGCTTGACAAAATAAAATTTCTGATTAAGATAGACCGTCAGAATGCCATCTATATTCTAGTATGAAGGTCCCCAATGAAAGAGGCCGCTTTATTAACAAAAAATCGATTTCTATTACCGTAAGTGTATGTTGTTCATATTTAGTGATGATAATATGCAATGTTTATGTTGATTCTAATTGCGCAATGAAATCATTCAATTAATTAATCTAAGACAACATAAATTACACGCAAAAAAATATTCTTTTTTTTAATTAAAGATTTTGAAACTCAAAAAGAAAGAAACATGATTTTGTCGCTCTTGTGTATATTCTATCGTCATAGATGCATATTAAGTTAAAACCTTGACACCGATATATTCAAAATTTTACATGGACAGAAAACCAACCCTGTAACATTATGCAGCAGAATCAATATTTTTGGTAAAATGCACAACATGGAATATGAAACTGTAAGATATGTACAATGGATAATCACATAAATAAATGTTTGATCATTGTAATCATTTAAATTTTAGTTCCTCTGTATGCTTCACTGGTCTCTGACATCTTCATTTGTTCTCATTATAAAAATCGAGAAAGCTATAGTCAGGCATTCAATAATACTTGCATATATAAGCATAATAATAGAGCATGTACCAATCAATTCTCACTTTATCTTTAAAATAACAAATAACTATCCACAAAAATAAATGTCAAATATTATAATTCAGTTTCATTTTACAACTTTTTTCCTATCCCCGATTCACAATTCCAATTATTTGTGCTTCGAATTAAATAGAAGTGCTCAGTCCCAGTAGGAATATATTGTGATTTTACTTTGAAAATTTTTTATAAAAAATATCAGCCTTTAGTTGAGTGTGGACAGAATCTGATGGAATGCGCCACCTGAATATCATTATTGATTGCACCAAAAACCTGTTACACAGACATTGCATCAAGGATTATTATACGTGACGGTCAGAACCTTTTACCAAATTAGATGACTAAGAAGTAACGCATAATTCATGACAAATCTTTTCGAGTAATTCTAGAATTTATTGAAATTCAATTAGAATTCAGCTCATTGAGAGTTTTATTCCATTAATACAGCGAAACGCCATTCAAACTGAAATAAGAGAACAAACCTAGCTGTCTAGCACTGTCATGTAGAAAAAAATTAGCAAATGTACAAACCTACACCTTGATCAATATGCACACGATACCCCCTTAGATATTTCAAGCTCTCCCCATCAACGGGAACAATTCCAGTAAATTTAACCTTTTTCAATTCTTCTTTCTTCTCAGCAAAAGATGATGCTAAAACAAAATGTTTAAAATTGAATTCCATGGCATTTTTTCAGATGAATAATAAAGCATTGTGATCATCAACACTTATATGAAAACAATTGGGTATTTAGGGTGATTCCAACACCAATGCTATACACGTATAAATGCAAGGTTACCATCAGTTTTTTCTTTTTTTACTGGCTGGCAATTTGTTGTAGTTGTATTCTTTCTCTTTGTGCCTCTGGTTTTGATATCTGCAATAGACTTTTTACCAACTTTTCCTCTTCCTTGCTTCTTTCTAGGTGGCATTTTTATTTTACTCTAGAAAATACAAAGAATACATGCACAGTGAAGAGTATGGCATGCTAAAATCTGGAGGTGATTAATCTTTGAAAGTGATTAGAAAAGAATCCAAATCAAGCATTCTTTGACTAATTCCAAGCTCCAGCAGAAGCAGGAACACTAGAATGCATCATGCATCAATGCATCAATAGAGTCATGATTTTTTTTAGAAATTGTTCTCAGCCAAAAACTTTTTTACATTTGCTTTTCAAATTTGCCAAGTTCTTTATGCAAAGGTAAATAAAGCCTAAAACCAAGTTTAAAATACGAGATTCAGAAGCCTGTCTTTTATCTCTCTAGTAGGAGGTAACCTATTTAGCAAAATTGTATTCACTTAAGAGTCTCTGTTTGAGTGTTCAATTTCAATATATCTGCCTCCTCCATTCTCATTTAACAATAAAGTACAATTAGATAATTTCATCCTTGCGTTTGAATAAATTATACACGGGGCTTTCCGGATTCAGAACTGGATGGGAAACTTTGATTTTTCAGAGGTTTGTTCCACCTTTTGAACAACTTAAAAACCTCCAGAAACTGACCACGTAACTAGGTAGTTTAGGATATGTCGTTCTAGTTCAGGTCGGAACCATCTGACCAGTATGAGTTAACAATGGTGTTCGATTTAGACACAATATCTATTATTGGCCCATGCTTGGCAAAGCATGATTTTGGTGATAATATTTCTAACCAGGGACGTCCGTGGTTGCCGCATCTCTTGCTCCCAATTGGAAACATTTTTTAAAACATGTTTTGTTATGTATGTGTCACTGATGGACCACGCGAATGATACGCGGTCCATCTGTGGCGCATACTTGGTAAAATAAAATTTCTGTTTGGGTTTGTCTGCACGCCGTTATGTATTGTGTAAAGAACAAAAACAAACACAGCATTCTTAAGTAGGGAATTTCCGACGACCTTTTTTATACCACCATCGATCAGATGAATTGCTATACGACGTATGTGATGAAACGAGGTGAACACGAATGAGGTCTAGTGAAGTTTAGTACCATATTCCCGAATGTCATCAAAATAAAAACTGGCAGAATATTCTCATCCTAACTAGGGGGCGCCAATGCTGCAAGTATATGGCATTGTCTCCCGGGTTAGGATGAGTCGTTTCCAACATGGGAAATGTTTATGATAATCGGATATATGGTACTAAACTTCATGAGACCCCACGAATGTCCCTCAGTCAAGCTTGTTTTATAGTTGGTTGAGCGATTCTTAAGGCAACTAAACATAGATCAATAAACTGCATATACGAATTTACCAATCATTTCCTCATCTAAGAATAATAATTTCGTCCACAACTCATTTTCGTCCACTCACTCATTTCAAATAGTGAAATCGCTGATTCCTAATTTATATACCGGTACTAGTTTTTTCATGCTTTTCATGTGCTTGTGTTTTAAGAGGGGTCGAAATAAGTTGTACTTATTTGTATACTATAAAATTGTAGAATATTTGTTCCAAAACTTTTTTTGCATTTAGTCCAGGTAGAGGAATCGAACAAAACTAAGTCTATGCTGTATAACAAGTGTTGCCATGACTACAGCGTCTTTGGTGTCATGTGAACAAACAATAGATATCCAATACTGAATGAGCCGGGCAATGACAAAGCGTACGGAAAACGTATTTTCAACCGAGGCCCGTGCTTGGTAAGGCCTCGGAATCAAATCTTTAAAATGGCTAGCCTATTTGGGCTCTCCGACATTGGAAAATATAAATATAATGCAAATATAATATGAAACCTGATGAACACATTCTTGTATATAAACTGTAAATACTTAATCTGTTTTCTACGCAGTACAATGTGCAGATTAGATGCTGTATCGAGGTATTCGTTTTTCTGCTTTAATAATCTCTTCTGTCAAGCATGTGCCACAGATGATTACTTCTTTTTATAAGCGTGTCTGTGCAACCCATGCCAATAATCTTGTCCGAATAATGATGCGTTTTGTTAGGCAGGAGAGCACAGGTAATAGAATTTGGGATTGGGTAAGGGTGAGGTCGTCCGTCTTTTCAGTTTTTTTCATCAACTGTGTACATTCATGTAGTGCAATCAGATAGCGATCTAATTTTGTGCCAGTCGCCAGGTCGTATTCTGTACTATAGTATTCCAGAGCAATATGGTACAGTTTCATGTCTGGTCAATAGATATCTCATGATTCGCAATATTAAATTTACAATTCTTGATTCCATAGGGATTATCAAAACACGCTTGCTCTACTGGCTCGTGTTTATCTGCTATTATATATTGGCTGCCATTTGGCATTTATAACATTGCAGTATTCGTATTCTGCACTACCAGATTGCAGATAAGTATTGTAGACTAGCTTGATCAGCTTTTTGCTTTATTGCAGGAATAAAATAGAGCTGAACACGAAAACCCAAGTTGGCTTCAGATCCATGTCTGTTTTTGTGTTTGATCCTACTTTACTAACTTGCTCTGTCTAACTCTCACAAACTAGCATCTGTCACAACAATTACTGAATTGGGGCCGGAGATTTCAAAATTTAATTTAAATCCCCAGATCGCTTTGGAACATTTTCAAATTTTCAAAAAAAGAAGGCAAGCTGCCAAGGGCACATAAAAAAATACATTTTTTCATTGCACTTAATCGACTTATTTTTTGCCCTCCTGCCTTTGTTAACATGTCCATTAATCAAATGAATTCAATTGTAATAGCTTTGACCAGAATGATCCTGACAATAGAATTTATTAACAGGTTAGTTATATATTCTCAGGTTTATTTAATTTGATAGCAAACAAAATGCCACCAAGAAAGAGACAAAATAAGGCGAAGGCGGATAAAAAGTCTGCTACAAGTATTAAACCTGCCAACGCAAGAGGGAAAAAGAGAAAGAATACAACTGCTACTGTTACTTCAGTTCCAGTAAAAAAGGAAAAAGTTGATGGTAAATTAATTGAGATAAGTTCTTATAGGTGTCAGGCAAAATTATTTATGATGAATTAATATGCAATGATCAAGTTGAGTTGTACTTGGAATCTACTTAAATATAAAGTTTTGAATAATAGATTCCAGAGAGTTCATGCTTCGTGATATTTATGGCATTTACCTAACTACATGTTTTGACAGAAATTCTGGATTTCTGGCATATGCTTCAACATTTACAAAATAAAATTTATAAGTATCAAGTAACAAATTAATTGCACAACATTGAAAGTGTACCGTACAAAGAATTATTTATTATAATAATGTAAGAATCTTAGCTGTTAGGCCTTTATAACCTATGGCCAAAAAATGTTTTGCCAAGAATGAGATTCAGATGGACCGCATGACTCATACCTAACTAAAGTGGAATCGGCGGGAATTTTCTGACTGGGATTGTGTGTTGCATGTGTTTATCAAATTTTAGTTAAACAAGAGCCAGAATCTTCTACTGGAAAAACTGGAGAATTGAAAAAAATGAAATTTACTGGAAGTGTTCCAGTTGATGAAGAATGTGTTGAATGTTTGAAGGGATACCATGTGTATATTGATACAGGTATGATTGGTGTTTTTATTCACTGTTCTTTGAGATATTTTTGTTAAAAAAGTTGTTCAAATAAACTACCTCAAATTTAATATTATGATCCCAGATTTTTTGAATGAATTGAATTCCTATTGTGCTAGGTAATATTCTTTATCGGAAGTATAATCAAAAGTCAGCCAAATGAATAAAAATTGGA
The DNA here is from genome assembly GCA_963675895.2 of Styela plicata. Lineage (NCBI taxonomy): Eukaryota > Metazoa > Chordata > Ascidiacea > Stolidobranchia > Styelidae > Styela > Styela plicata. The sequence continues at coordinate 13,292,960 of OZ023149.1, forward strand.
GCATGTTTTTAATCAGTTAAATAAGGAAGTCTGGTTTATCATCTAGAATAATTTTTTGCTCCATCTCAGCTGTAATTGAATCTTAATTGATTTTGATTAAGTTTTTTCAAGTGAGATCTCAAGCAATTATAGAGAAATATCAAGGACTACAGATGCGCTCTGAACCAGTAAAATTGGGTTCATTTGTCTAAAATATATATGTATCTATTTTAACTCTAGTAAAAAATGGTGACATGTATTCAAATCTTATTGATTTCTTTGTTCAACTAAATATTTTGTGTAGAATTCATTTAGACACTGTGTGTCATGTTAATATCTCTTCTGTTTTATGGCAGCTACAAATAAAGTCTATAATGCGATGTTGAATCAAACAAATATTGGATTCAACAACAATAAGTACTACATATTGCAAGTACTGAAAAGTGATACAAGCCCTGAATATGTAACCTGGTTCAGATGGGGCAGAGTCGGTATGATTTTTTTTAGCACAAGGTTTTTATCAATATGACTATTAATACAAATATGATAAAATGAAGATGTTCTACTAAAGTGATAAATTTTATTCCAGTGATGTATGAATCCTCGATTTGTTTAACATTTTTGAAAATTTTTGAGTAGCGAGGTTCAAAGTCTTGCTTCACATGCAAATTTTAATTCGGTAATGTTTCATCAGACAGACAAAAGTCAAGACTTCTTCAGAAAAGCATTTTTAAAATGTAAAATTTGTGAACTGTGAAGTGACACTTTGAACTTTGAACACTTTGAACTCTAGTTAGTCGTAACCATTCCTGCTATTATATGGAACACAAAGGCATAAATAAGGATATGTAGTTATCAGGTGCCTCATGCCTGGTTAGCTCAGTAGGTTGGTTGCCCGGTTAGCTCAGACGGTAAATTATTGGGAATATGCTTCCTGCTACGCATCTCCAGTTATCCTTACATATCGTGTAGGATGATGATTACATCCGAGAGGTCTGCTGGGCGATGGACCTCTGCATGTGGGGTCACAAAAGGACTGCTTGCGGTATCCTCTACCAACCAGGCCCATGCACAAGAGAAATAAAAAACAGATAAGCTAAAAATCGTCATCCTTATTTGGAACTGGTGTCTGCAAGAGAGGTCATTGTTTGCCATATGTTTGAGCCATATTTTCCCATTTAAAATTTAACTTTAATTTCAACAGGAAAAATTGCTGGAAAGACCTTGAAAAGACACGGTGGTAACTTTCGTGCTGCATTGCAAGAATTTAATAAGAAATATTATGACAAAACAGGAAATTCATTCCAATTTAATCTCCCTTTCACAAAACACAAGGTATTCAATTTTAAATTTTAATAAAGACACTTCTACTTTCACTGACATAGAAGGTATAACTTGGAATTTATTGGGGAGCAGCGCAGAGTATCAGAATCTTGATTTTCTTCAGATGTCCAAAATTTCATGTCATTTTTTCTGGATGGATGAAAAAGCTTCAAAATCATCAATACTGCTATTTCATAAAAGACTCTATTTACGAGAAAATATTTAGGCATTTTATGTTACTTGTGTTCAATATGACAAATTTTCCATTATGGTTAGGTGTTGCTCAGATTTGGCTCATACTTGACAGAACACAATTCTAAAATCAAAAGATACTCGATTTTGGCAACCCCCAGTTGAAAGGCCACACACATTTATCAACCTGACTAATCAAAAGTTGATCCAGCGGGTTCATCCATTGCAATCACAATTATTTGGGGTATTTTCCCCCCTATTTATGGAGGTTCATACTCAATATACAATTCATGCTTAGTCAGAACTTTTCTTTTGAAATTATATGTATATAATTCTGTTTCTTGTTACAGGGCAAATATGATTTGGTTCATATGGATTATGGGGAGGAAAATGAAAGTGATAAGAAGAAAGTGAAGCAAATCAATAAAATGGGGGTGTGTTTTTTATTTAACAAAAACTGTTCTGCCTAAATTTGACACAAAATATATGAAAACTGAAATTTCTGTAAAATATTTGAATCTCATAATATTCAGAGACATGATTCTGTTTGGAAGACTATCTAAGCGACAATTATGCCAACAAAATCCTACTTAATTACCAGTAATAATTATAAAAATTGTTACATTCTTTGCTTAAATCATGTCTGACTGTCGTTGTAGTTCATTAAGCTTTTTGTTTTTCGTTAGTTCCTTATTACCACTAGTAATATTTTAATTAAATTCATTTGATTCACCTAACTAGACCAAATTTGTTTTTGAAAATATGTGATATAGCATAAACAATTGCATGAATTTTGAATGATGGTTGTAACAAACATAAAACTTTATCAGAAAAAGAAACTTCCCCAAATAGAATCAAAATTGGACAAACGTGTTCAAGAAGTTATTGATCTGATTTTTGATGTCAAAGAATTTGAAGCTTGTGTTAAAGAACTTGAATTTGACGTCAAGAAAGCTCCTCTAGGAAAATTAACAACCAAACAAATAAAGGTAATTGTTTGAAAACAGTTGAGAAGTTTCTGTTTTTTTATTAAGAATTCTATTAATTCATGTTTTTTCTCTTTTTGTATATGCTATTTAATTTCTGCATGTCATTTTCTTCCTGATTTTCATATGCACTATATCCCCATTGTTAAAAATTAAGAATTGTTATCAAAAATAGTATCTAATGAATCTGATGTCAAAAAAGCAATCCATCAGAGATCAACCTACACTTTAAGGAATAATACTTTAATATGTTTGACAGAATTATGTTTTACAGTTGCATTTGTCAAAATTTATGTCTTTCGGTTATCAATGTGGTATGTTACTTTTACTAGGTGAGGCAAGTTAGAATATTAAAGCATGTGGAGTCAATTTGAATCAGAATTCTTGAATGCTCAACTATTTGGGTGAAGATGTCCCTATTTATATTGTAGGGATTTATAACACAGGTGTTAATAACATCGTATTATAGGCAGGATATGAAACATTGAAAAAAATCGAAGACTGCATTCAGAAGAAAAAATTTGGCGAGGAGTTATCTGATGCATGTAGTGAGTTTTATACCAGAATTCCGCACGATTTTGGAATGAAAGTTCCACCATTGATCAAAACTACAGAAGAACTGACACAAAAGATCCAACTGCTGGAATCTCTTAGTGATATTCAGGTGGGGAAAACGCTACTTTAGGCTTTTTACTTTGAAGTCTTATTGAAAGATGTCGAATGTCAGTTACTTTGTTACCGAGACATACAAGGAAAATTAGTTGTTAACTGAGATGGTGGCAGTAAGGTGGCAGAATCTTGTTTATTTCTTCTGCTGTCCGTTATGTTCATGTAATTTTCTTCAAATGGACAAAAAAGCTTTAAAATCATCAACACTGCTATGTTATAGCAGTATTTTTGATTTTGAACCTCTTTCTACAGTTTTGTTGCTATCAGCCCGTCAAGGTTTTATTTTCTAGCAGGAGATATGTCGTGAAATATTGCTCATTCGCTGAATTTTCTCCTGCTGGAGTAAATTTTCTTCATTTCTTCAAATTTTCTTTATTCGGAACCATCTACCACTTCTTTAAGTCGCCTCCTACAACATGCAAAAAATACATCAGGACTGTTCTGAAGCCTGTACCCACTGGGCTGTCTAACTAGCAGAATTACTGATATTTTGACAGTCTAGCTGACAGGTTTGTGGGAGGCATCAGTTTACCATTCTCATATAATCAGGAAATGTATGGTATTATAGTTGAAGTAGAAAGTATATATATATATTAAATATATGCGTGGTTATGGATACCTTGATTTTCTTCAAACTAAAAGTTCATTTTGTTATAGATTGCCTTACAAATGATAGATGAAGATGATGAAAAAGCTGATGATATGAATATTAAAGATCGTCATTATCAGTCACTCGGATGTAAACTTGAACCTCTGGATCAGAAGGATCATGAATATAAAATCGTATGTTAGAACTTGGATAAATTTGTATAGACATGTTTGTCATGTATGGGGATAAATTTGTATACCATGCTTAGGGAACATGTCGGTCAGATGCGGTCCATCTGTGACTTATGCATTAAAATATAAAATTCCTGATTGGGTAGATACTAGTGCAGAGGTTAAAGAGACATTTTGAATAACTTATTTATATCTAATGATATCATGTTTCAGGTTCAAAAATATGTTACAAACACGAAAGACAACGCACATTTAAAAGTTGAAAATATCTTCAGAGTTGAAAGAGAGGGAGAGGAAAGCAGATTTTTGAGAAGCATAGGAAATAGGTTTGTTATGTCTAGGGTTGCCACATATAGTTATATTAATTTTAGAATTGATTATTTTATTATTTATTTTATTATTTGTACTGATTTAATTTTTTTCAAATCTGAATCAACTTCATTATTTAATGGAAAGAAAGGCTCAATAAAATAAAGGGCAACTTTTTTAATACAATGTTGGAAATTTTTAAATATGTGAACTCTCAACATAATGAATAGAAAATTGCTCAAATCAGTTGGAAATACTTTGCAGAAACAAGTTTTATATGAGAAAATTAGTAAAAATGAAATTTGTGAATAGAAAAAAAATTTGAGGAGAAATGAGGGTTCATTGGATATGTTCCCAAGTAGATTTGTTGTTCACATTGTTGTAAATATAAAAGCAGTAAAATACAACACTTCATTGCAGACAAGGTCCACATCAGATGTAAAATCCAGAATATATGTAGTGAAATCGGTAATAAAGCAATGAATAAATTAGAAAACCTTTGTCAGAACATGTTTTGTTGAATTCGAGTCATTGATGGATCGAGCTAACAAGGCACGATCTATCTGTGACCCATGATTAGTAGAGGCAAAATGAAGTAAATTTTTTTATGGGTTGCTTAAATAGATTACTTTTGCCAGCAAAGAACGTTTTTGAAAAAATAATTAAGTGTAATGCGTGTTCCAAAAACTTGATTGAAGGAATCATATTCTAGAAATAAAAGGAATTTTTTATTCCCATGAGCATCTTATTACTTGTTAATTTGAGTAGACATACTTTAAATTTTTAATATTCCCATTTTAATGTTGACTGCTCAAAACATTCAAACAGTAATCATACATCTAGACAGGACTCTAGCAAAAGAAATCAATTGAATTTCAGTTTGTGTTTGTGGCAGTTTTAGACAGTTTTAATTGAAATTCACTCTAGGCAATGTTGGAAGAAACTCCTGGAAGGATCTAAATACTGACTGCTGATGAAAAATACTATCCATTTAGAAATTGATTTTGTCAAGCATGAGCCACAGATGGACAGCGTCTTATGGACGCGATCCATCAGTCACACACAATTAACAAAAGGTGTATTGACAAGATTTTTCTGATTGGGCAGAGTGAAAAGCATTAAATGTAGTACTGAATCACTGTCACAGGGTGCAGCGAGAGTAATCTGCCTTGTAATATAAAAAAATCTTGTCACTTTAACAATTTAAAACAAAAAGATTGGAAATTTAGAGAATAAAAGTATGGACCTTTTCCCTTAAACTACAGTTACTTTTCACACTATTAACTTTAATCCAGAATGCTTCTATGGCATGGTTCTCGATTAACAAATTGGTGTGGAATTTTGAAGCAAGGTTTGAGAATTGCTCCACCTGAGGCGCCTTGCACAGGATATGCATTTGGCAAAGGTATATATTAGTAAGATTTGTTGATTCACATATGGTTTTTGTGGACCTGCTATTGCTGAGACAGGTGTCCGCTTTGCTGTTTGCTTCCATTTTAAAAAAAAATCTCACATCTCCTTGCTAAATCAGACTAGTGTATCAAAGTATTTTTCATCGGGGTTATCATTGTATACAATACACTGGGGTATGTAGTAGCTTCACTCAAATTTAAGATCATGAATACACTCACTAGTGAATCCGTCAAGCAATATAGAGTCTGCCTTGTAGACGTTACAATTACAAGACGTTGTATATTTTTGAAACACCTTCAAAAATACAGTACCAGTACAATTGACTATTTAATCATTCACAAGTCACAATTCACATTCACAAGGTCTTCTAAATTACTGTATATTGGACCGCTTATTATTTTGTACTCGGTGAAAATTTTTACTTGAGCTACTTAGGTTTCCCATTTAATCAGATATTTTTCGTTATTTTAATGTATATCAAACTATCGTGTGTTGCACATTCAGGAGTATATTTTGCCGACATGCTTGCAAAATCGGCTAGTTACTGTTGTGTAAGCAAGAATCAGCCAACTGGATTTCTTCTTCTTTGTGAAGTGGCTCTGGGAAACACTAATGATAAAGTTCAGTGTGACTTCAATGCTGATAAATTGCCCAAGGGAAAACATAGTACAAAGGGTAAATATTTGATATCATTTGAATAAGTACATTGAATTTAAGCATACATATTCAACCTTTAATTTGAGCTATTTTGAGAGTATTTTTCTTTAGGTGAATTCGAAGTAGCTCCCTCCTGCTAGTGCTCTGAAAAGCTTCCATCAATGGTATCTTCTAACAGTGCTTGGAACAGTTATGAGTAGTCACTGAACACTATCACTGAAATTGACTATTTATCATGTGTCATGGTATCACCACTAACATGATTTTGGTAGATAACCCAAACGATAAAATTATGCTAAACTATATATTTTGTTAAGCATGGATCGCGTCAATCAGGTGCCCATCTGGGACTCATGCTTGAGAAAATTAAATTTTTGATTGGACACAGAAAGTCTTAAGCTAAATGGGTGACTCAAAGATTTAAAAATCTGCCATTGTTCTACAGGATTAGGATCCAAAGTACCAAATCCAAAAAGCCGGCATATCCTGCCTTGCGGAACAGTTGTACCGTTTGGAAAACCTAAGGATGACAAAAAGTCATGGAGAGGATACAATGAATTTATTGTGTATAATGTTGCACAGATCAAGGCAAGATATCTCATCAAAGCAAAGTTTGAAAAGATGGGTTGGTGGTGGTAGAGAGGCAGTACTAGTTAAGGAGTTGAGATTAAGGGAATGGCTTCTTAAACAAAGTATGAAAATATTTCCACAAGTCCATACACAATGTGGATTTGGACTTCAAAATTACCGCTTTTTGAACATTTATTTTACGTGACATATTTGTCATTACAGATGAAAAAAATACCCTTAAAAACTAGCCCCAGCCTCCATTCACACTTAATCCTGCCTTTAGATAGAGATGACCTCAAACAGATATTTTGGTCACGAGTTTGATTATTTCATATTGATTTATTTTGTAGCCAAGATCACAAGTAATAGAATTTTTATTTATTTGATTTCATGTTCCTTGATATTAGTTCCAAATAGTCAGTAGTAATTTTTTCAATCCAAAATTCCATTTTGTCAAGCATGGGCCAAAGACAGATCGTGCCATGGCAGTAAGATCCAACTGTAACCCATGCTCAACAAAACATGCACGTTCCATATTTTTTCGATAAGTTTAGAGTACAAATAATAAGAGGCATAGAAAGAAGTTAGTTCCTCTTTAATCCGACCAAGAGCAGAGTTCTTAATGTGGTGTTAACTAGGACCATCTAAATCTAAACAATTTGATGAAAAATGCTCTTGGCAGTAAATTTTACTTTCATTCTTACATGGCTCAAATGTACTAAAAATATTTTACCAGTTGAAATTTTGACATGAATCGTGATTCTATTGTATTTGATTTATTATAAAATATGATCACTGGCACTTACTTATGTGGACGCACTTATTCCTTGTTAAACAAAGTTAATATATTGATATGTCTTGTTAAAACATTATATTACTCATGTCTGTGTTAATATCTCACACTGTTTCTAAAATATCCTATTTCACTTCAAGCATTTTATTTTCGTGGTCTTTATGCATGTTTTGTTATCTGCCATCTCAGTATATTTTATATTATTTAAAAATTACTAGTGATAGAGATCAATAATATATATTGTAGAAGAAAATGTATTTTATTAATCAATAATTGATTTACCTTGATTTATATAATGTTATCAGATACCAGTATTATTTCATTTAATTTGCACTTATTTGTGTTTCATCTATTAGTCAACCCAATCAGAAATTTTATTCCATCAAGCATGAGCCACAGATAGACCGCGTCTCATCGACGCGATCCATCAGCGACTCATACTAAACAAAAAATCTTTTGATAAAATTTTCCCTTTGGGAATGACCATACTTAGGTTGAAAATAAGTTTTTGATGTTTCAGTATAATTCTAAGTGGCTTGATTTAGATATAGCTAATATATTCGTACAAAAAGTGTGTGTGTGTGTGTAAATTTTTTTTGTCGGCCCTTTGGTTTTGAAAAGCATTGAGAAATATTATTTTGCCAAGCTACATTAACTGATGGGACATTTCTGTGTTTGGGGATATGCTAAGCATGAGTCGTAGTACTGGCAACAACACCCTCCTATCAGGTAATTCTATGTGCAATACCGTTTTGGTGATACGTCAAATGAGGGCAATTAAGAATGTTAGGTTGGGGATTAAATTTTCTCCAGTCTACAACTAGTTTTCACATAAACTCCGGAAGCAAGGGGAAGTTGACCATCGGCTGTGGAATCATTACATAATAATAATATCAATGTTTAAATAAGCTGACTACCACTTTAACTTACGCTGAAGCAACACATGTTAATCCCTGCGAAGTGGATAACTAAATAAGCCCCGCAAGTTGCATTCTACGGAAATGAAGTACAAGTATATTGCGATAAAAAGGTAAATAACATACTAATAAAATAATAAAATACATATTGTGGACAGTAAGATAGAATGGCACGGAAACAGACAGTTTAAATAAGATTGAAGCGAAGAGAAAAAATGCACCAGTGAAAATGTAACGTCAGGACATTCCAGACAAGACAAATGACAGTTTATTCTCAAATTCAGTGGGATATGTCACCCCATAGAATCGCACCCGGGAAATCGCATGCATACTGTAGCTGGACGTGTAATTTAATTCCTTGTTGATGTGTACAGGTGTCATCACAAACTGATAAGGGCAAAACATTCTGCCTTGTTTTTCTGCTTACAATATGTGAGATAGTACACTATCTAATTGCCTCAAGTGAAAATGCTCACCGCAGAATTGCACCCCTTAGATTTAGGACCATGGCTCACTTAGGACCATATATGTTTTCCAGGAACCTAATATTACTCGGTTCCGAATCTGATGTACTTTGTGATGTTTGCCATACCCCAGAAACTGTAGCACATTTTATTTTGCATTGTTTCAAATACGAACACGAGAGGTTGCACCTCATCGAAAAAGCTGTAGTATTAAAAATCACCCCAAGCTTCATAATACTTACCGATTCAAAAAAAATCGGAAGCACCTTTGAATATGTGCTGTCAACTGAAAACAAGTTGGTCAGTATACACAACGGTCAGTATGCTCAACTTACCTAACAGCTATGTATTTTGTAGGCAGGATTATCGAGTGTGCAGCGTCAATACAGAATATGGTAAGAAGTTATAGGTTTGATTCTGTTGACTTTTTTGAAACAAAATTACTTCGTAGCGTCTAGAGAGATCGATTTTTATACGCCTATTTATAGATGGAGAGAACATTTTAAAGCGGCGCCCAGTATTCAGTGCCTGACATACGCGCTTCCGGTTTTGATAGCTTTAATATGCTGTATGGCTTCGATATGTTGAGATGGGTATTCATATATATATTTCGATTTAAAAGATTTCAGTTTGAACAAAACCGAGTGATTTAACGAGTACATGTGATACTATTTAAAACGGATAAACAATTAGTTAAAATCAGAACTTTTGGGGACTGGTTCGCTGCCGGAGTGTATTTCTTCTTGACGTGTTCTTGCTGATTGACGTCTTCTTGACTTCGACAGACCGCATTTCGCTGAGTGCAATTCCACGCGGTGCAATCCCAGGCGGTGCAATTTTAGTGTCAACCACGGGGTGCAATTACACTGGGTGTATTTCCACTCGGTGCGGTTCCACAAGGGCAATTCCTCTGAGAGCAATTTTACGGGGCGCAATTTCGGCGGGTGTAATACTCCACTAGCAAGTAGATAACTTACAATTCTTACTGGATGCTCTCTGACTTTGCTTGCTTGCAATTCTAATTGGTGCAATCTTAGATACCAATCAAGATCAACCATCAATATCAATTGGTAGGCAGGAGGTGCAATCACGTGGGTTGCGATTCTATACTTAAATACTGGGTGCAATTTTCCTTGTGTGCAATAAGACATTCACAATTGCATTGCTGCAATTCTATTGGAACCAAGGATGTATTTCAATCCTACAGATTTCGATGTTTTTGTGATCAGGTGATAAGAGTTGGATTTTTTAGAATCCCTGTTCTGTGTTCCAACATCGAGCATAAATATCCAGGTACGGTATCCTATGCCGTATGTCAGCCAACAGGAAACAAAGTGTACAGAAGTAAGGGTAAGGGATTGGCATTTGGTACCGGTATTCAGTATTTGTTGGTACAAAAAGAAATAAGGTTTGGTTGGGATAGACAGGGCAGGTAGACAAGAGGGGTCTAGTGAAGTTTAGTACCATAATACCTTTAAAAGGTAGCACAATCATGAAATTTGGATATATTGTTAGGCACCCCTAAAAAACCTCGCATACCAAAAATGACGTCACTGCGACGTCATATGACGTCATAACAAGCCAAAAACGACCGCTCGCGCACGCCCTCAGTGACGTCCTAAACAACACTGCGATACCGCTATGGCGTTAGCGCTCATTCTCCGTTTACGCACTCGCTCAATTACTTTCTTTTGTTCTCTCCTTTTTAACCTTCGGTCATTCATCAAAAGGGTAAACGATTTAACACCTAACGCCATATATGAACCGTAATCGAGCGAGTGCGTAAACGGAGAATGAGCGCTAACGCCGTAGCGTTATCGCAGTGTTGTTTAGGACGTCACTGAGGGCGTGTGCGAGCGGTCGTTTTTGGCTTGTTATGACGTCATATGACGTCGCAGTGACGTCATTTTTGGTATGCGAGGTTTTTTAGGGGTGCCTAACAATATATCCAAATTTCATGATTGTGCTACCTTTTAAAGGTATTATGGTACTAAACTTCACTAGACCCCCTATACTGTATTTGGTGCATCGGTTAACAGCCAATTTAGAATTTGTGCCCTGATGGTCAATTCGTTTCAGTTCTGGGTTTGATTTTGGTAGTTCAAATTGTACAAAAAATAGCCCATAGATCATTTGTACTCTGATAAAATTTGTTGCAAGGAACTTACCTAGCCTACTCATACTCAGTACTGTGAAAATTTAGGGATGCTGGATGGCAGCAATTTTGTACGTTTTCAAGCATTTAATTAAACCACCATTTTTTAATTTTCTACAGTCTGAGAGGAATATGTATATTAGCACATTTTAAAATTGGCTCACATTATTTCTCCAGATTTATTAAATGTGATAATAAAATAATCTAAGTTATACAGTATACGAAAAATATGCCACCAAGAAAGAAGCAAACCAAGCCAAAAACGGAAAAAACTCCCACTGCTGACACTAAACCAACCAATGCAAGAGGGAAAAAGAGAAAAATTACAGATGCTGATAGCATTTCAGTTAAAAAAGAAAAAGTTAAAGGTACCTCAATTGAAATACTGCTTTCCAAGCTCTAGCGCAGACTGGCAGAATGACATCTACTCTACTACCTGAGGTACCTGAAGAAAATGGGTTAACTTACACCAGAAGAAAATTTGGCAATTGGTCAATATTTCATGATACGTCTGTGTCCAGAAATTTAGTATCTGCTATCAATACTGTCCATCTGAAGAAAATAACATGAATAGTTCTGATTTTGTCACCCTGCTCTAGCCTATCAGTTTAAAAGACTGATTCATATTTCAGGCCAAAATACTGGTTCATATTTGTTATCTTTAAATGTTCTGTTTTGGAGTGCAAGTCTGAAATATTGCAATATTGTCCACATACTGAACTTCGAATATCTTTATTAAAACTTGTTTAACTAGAAGGATAACCCTATCTGTAACAATCATCGAACAAGTTTTGACACAGGTTCGCAGTACATCATTTTAATTTTTTCAACATGTGGAAATTTTATTAAAATATCAATACACATTAATATCAAAGCATGTTGTTTGATTACTAATTTCCACATTTCATTATTATTCTGCAGACCACAGTCACATTCATATTTCATCCTTGTATCAGCAAGACTTTAGAAATATTAAATTTGCTCTGACCAACCTTTTTTCTGTGTTTCCAGCAATCCTCTCATACATGATTTTCACCCACTGGGTTCAAAGCTGCTTATCAAATGTTAGCAATATTGCAATATTATCAATACCGGTATTTCAAATTGCAATGTTGAGGCATTCTATTTATATAGTGAATTTCGATTGGGGCTGCTAGGGTAAGATAAAACATGGCTTTGGTTATTATTATTAACGTGCAATATCACAGATATAAGTTAATGTGTTAAAGCAAATGCAAGAGCAAATCAGGAAATTTTAGTATTTTATTATTCAACTTTTAGTTAAACAGGAGTTGGAGTCGTCTTGCGCTGATGAAAAGGGTGAATTGAAAAAAATGAAATTTACTGGAACTGTTCCAGTTGATGAAGAATGCGTTGAATGCTTAGAAGACTATCATGTTCATATTGAACCAGGTATATCCTGATCCACTTTTGGATTGGAGATTCGAATAAGATTTGAAAACTTTTTTTGTGAATTCGCATGAAAAGGTCTTTGAGGAAAAATTTAATTAGATATGCCAACATATTGAAAGTTTTGTTCGTTTATAGATTTTTTTCTTTAAATACAATCAGATTCAGAAAGATTCAAAATAATATTAACCAAGATTCAATTTGTAGTTATCGTGAATGTATCCGAAAGTGCCAGCCCTACCCATTTCCAATTTTATTTGAACTTTGTATTGAAAAAGAGCACTTGGCGCTTCTACGTTTAGGACTGGTAAAGAAGAAGAATTTTATGTTATGTTGTGTGAAATTCTTGATTTAATAAAGTTGTACATAGAATTTGTGCACACTGGTAAATGGAATCGTTTGGTATAATGTAGTGACTCTCACCAATTTGAATAAAAACAGGTGATCGTCGGTTCATGGGACACTTGACCTATCCCGTCGGTCATCGATTTCTATGTATATAATTGGGAATGAAGTCCATTAAAATGCTATGCAGAAAATTCAATGATGCTCTACCAAAAATAGAAGTTGTAGCCCCCTTATGGACAAACTAACACCCACCAAATGTGACCAGCAACTACAACCTAATTTATGGAATCTTGTCCATTTATATATTATATATATATAAAGCAAATTTCTTTTTATACTGCCAATTGTACTATATTTATAGTTTATATCAAACTGACAAAATGCTATCTACTACTTGGACAACAGAAACAATCGTCTGCCATCGGAATAAAATTTAGTTTTTGTGATGAATATTCCATAGCTTGAATACTGAAATGTTTTTTTTGTGTCTGGCAGCAACCAAACAGAAAGGAGAAACGGGTTCAGAATGATCAATACTGCACGCAGTGTTTTTAAGCTTTTTTGTTTATCTGAAGAAATTGACATTTCAAACATTGGAGGAAAAACAGGATTCTGTCATCTCGGTTTATATATCATAGTATTCCTTGAAAATATTTTGACACCTTGGACATTAGAAAGAGGTTTGTCATTTTTCTTAACCTGTTAAAAAAATAGTTCATATGAAGGTGAACTTTTAGGTGGGAAAGGAGTTTACAATGCAATGTTGAATCAAACAAATATTGGCTCCAACAACAATAAATACTACATATTACAAATATTGAAGCACAATGCAAAACCTGAATATGTAACTTGGTTCAGATGGGGTAGAGTGGGTGAGTATTTTAATCATACAATTTTTTGACATTGTTTGTGTGACTATCAATTTATTCGATTTTAAATAATCTGGGAAACAGACTCAAGCAGTACGCTAAATTCGTATATTTTCGTATCACTTTTCTTGGATTGACAAAAAGCTCCTAAATGGCAATATTGATGATTTTGATTTTTTTGCTTTGTTACTACCAGACCATCAAAAAAAGACATTTAATCTTTCCAGCAAGAGATATATCGATCAAACTGGCAAGGTCATATCTTTCCAACAACACTAACTAACACTATCTATCCAAATAGTTAATAGTTATTCTAGAATTCTGATTAAAAAAATTATGTTTTTCTGTATTTCGATTATTCTGAAATTGATTAATTGAAAAATTGCAATATTGCCTTTTGTTGCTAATTATTATGTACCCGAAAAGAGCATGTCAAACATGCATTTCTTTTTTTATCTTATCTGGTAATAACCAGGTTGGCAGAATCTTGGTTTTCTTCTGGTGTCTGAAATATTCAAGTCATTTTCTTCTGACAAACAAAATACCTTTGTCTAGGTTACTACTAGACACTCAATAAGAGACATTTCAATATTTTACCCACGGATTTATCATGCAACATTGCCTATTTGCTTCATTTTCTTCTGATGGCAGGCGTTTTTTTCGGATGTTTAAGTAGCAGAGTAGTTGACATTCTGCCTGTTTGGTAAGAACATTTGATTTATACGAGTTCATTGGGTGGTGTGTCATTTTTATTTTTATCAGGAAAGACTGCAGGAACTAGCTTGAAAAGATATGGTGTTTTCTTTTTTTGCTGCATTGAAAGAATTTGATAAAAAATATACTGATAAAACGGGAAATATATTTAACTTTGTGAATGTTTTTACAAAGATCAAGGTAAATGAAATAGAAAGTGGAAGAATGTTTTTTTAATGGATCAATTTGAGCACGAATTGAACTGAAAACTTAGTCTGCAGCAAAAGACAATGCAATTTTAAAGTGGCACTTGGGTCCTGGTTAAGAACAGGATCTCTACTGAAAACTTTATCTACCAGTCCTGAAATTGGCTCACCTTTCAATAAAATAGGCTTGATGAATTCATATAAGGATGAGGACTCACAGCCTTTCCTGATTTAGTTATTGATTGACTACAGTGTCTGCATTTTTATTTTTTAACAAGGTTATCACGTAGATGAATTTTCTTTGAGTGTCTGAGTAGGATGAGGACTACTCAGCCTTTATTCTTGCAAATAGGAATAAATCTGTTCTAAACCAGGCGATGACAGATTTCATCACATTGGAGTCTGATTATGACCTTACATGCAAATGTTCCTTTGCAGTCTCTTCGGTATTGCTTTAGGGGCCTCCTTTGTCTGCAGACCCCAGTTTGAAAGCTACTGGTACAGAGTGCGATTGATAGTTGAAATATGTTTAGAATATTCTGCTTTGTATTGAAACAGGGCAAGTATGATTTAGTTGAAATGGATTATGGAGAAAACACAGAAGCTGAAAAGAAAAAAGTGAAAGAAATGATAAAGAAAGGGGTTTGTTTCTTTATACTTTTTATTTTGAAGCATCACTGGGAATTTCGCTACCCAACAAGAAAATTTTAGATTAACATGTTTTGTCAAGTATGAGTCACTGATGGATCGCACGCTCATGCTTGACAAAAATAATATTTAATAATTTCAGATTATACATTCAAATCTAATCAGATGTATGCCTGCTCCATTTGCGGAATGGACATACGGTAGGCATGTTTAAACAAAATATTTCGTCTGATTTAAGCTAGTATATGTTTTGAGCAAGTATGTTGAAATATGAATCTGATTTGCTAAAATTTATTCAAAATGATGCAATTTGATTTTAAATCAGAAATTAAATGTATCCGGAACTTTTCGTTCAATACGAGCAAAAAAGCATTATCTATCTAGGAATTTTAAGAAATAGAAAAATTGTCAAAAAACATCCGGTGGTGCCAAAACGATTTTAATCATAAAAGTTAGGTATATTTGAAAAGAACGTGGTTTTGTTTATAATCTAGGATTTGGACTGTTAAAAATAGTTGATTCATGATTAATTAAATTGCCAATCATCAAATTCTATTTTTTCAGTAATTCGAAATCAATGGAATAAAAAACGTATGAATTTTCAGAAAATTTATGTAAATTAAGACCTTCTTTTTTTAAATATTTTTTTTCGCATAAAATATTTGATCCAATTCTGAGATCAAGAACACTTTTATTAGGGATGTTCAAAACGATTTATTAAATTTTTGAATCCCAAATCATGAATGATCCGATTCAAATTTTCATTAATAATTTCATTTTATTTTTTTCAAAATCAAAATTTCGATCTTTTTAGAAAATAAGCGTAAATTTTTTTTTTCGGAATTATACCCTTTTTATTTATTATAATGCTTATAATTTTCAATTCAGAAAATACGCTAGATTTTGATGATATAACCGAACCAGTATTTAGAGCTGTCCAAGATCGTGCATCTAGTTACTAGTTCCAAACCGAGTTACTAGTTCCAAATCGTAACCTAGAGTTTTACTTAGGTATCATTTTCAATTTGTGGTCATGGTTTATGTTGACTGACAGAATGTCAGCTACTCTGATACTCAGACACCTGGAGCAAATGGCTGTCATCGTAAGAAAATTTAGAAAATAGGCAATATTTCATGATAAATCTTTCGCAAGAGGACTAATATGTCTGTTTTTGATTGTCTGATAGCAACCAAACTGTAGAAAAGGGTTCAAAATCATCAACCATGAGTTGGTGGTTTTGAAGCCTTTTTTTCCATCTTATGAATTGTTATTTAATTAATATTTTTTTTATTAAAATCCACTCTGAGCAAGAAGAATACGATACTGTCATCCGGATAGATGGAAGAAGCTATTACCAGCCGTAAATTAATTATCTTTCACAATATTGAAAGCTGCGTCGTTTATGCAGGACAATTAGAGAAGTCTTGCTCGAAAGGTATTCCGAGCGCTTTGCCGATTGCTTCAAAACAATTTTTTGTTTCATTGAAATTTTATTAGAAAAAGAATAAGAAGCAAGTAGAATCAAAATTGGACAAACGTGTTCAAGATGTCATTGATCTGATTTTTGATGTCAAAGAATTTGAAGCTTGTGTTAAAGAACTTGAATTTGACGTCAAGAAAGCTCCTCTTGGAAAATTAACAACCAAACAAATAAAGGTCTGGTAGTAATGTAAATTTTTAGCTACTTTGTGCTTTGTTCTAGCATGGATCATTGATGGGGTATTCGATAAATCAGATTAATAAGGAAAAACGAGCTTCATCAGAAAAAAATTGATGTTACAAGTAGGGATGTCCATTTTTGAATAGTTGGGTACTCGTGTTTTTTTTATTGCTGCTCATACAAGTGCATCACCCTGAGCAGTGAGCAAGGCCCTGAATCAGGTATGTCTGGTTCGGCCACGCCTACCTGGCTTTGTACAACTTGGATCGGGTGGTGGGCCATGGATTAACAAGTCCGACTCAAACATGCGATCTCCAAACGGGTATGTCCAACTTGATAACCGCTAGGTCATTGGGCCTGACATTTCCGATTAAAAGTGATTTTGTTCTCGATTTTTCTTAAATTGATTCATTTTGCAATGTTGTAAAATTTGACCTAAATCATGACTTTGCTGCAAAATGGGCAACATATCATGGTCACGTATCAGCGTTTTCGTTTATCTGAAATGTTAAAACATTCCATTTACATAGTGAATTTCGAATACAGTTTAAACTAAATCATAAGAACATTGCCTTTAAGTGTACCAAATTTTTTTGCTATTTTTTCGGATAGACAAAAATCTTCACCAGCATCAACACTGCTAGAAATAGCATTTTGAAACCGTTCCTACAGTTTGATTGCTAGCAGATGCTCTAAAGAGATTTTTTTTGTGCTAGTCAGAGATATATCATGGATGGTTCCCATTTGTTAAGCTTTCTTCTGATCGAACTGATTTTCTTCAGGTATCTGAGTAGCAGATTACCTGACACTCTGCCAGTCTGGGTTGAACATTGCCATAAAAATTTGTCCACAGATTCATATTTTCTACTAAAGCTCATTTTTCTTTATGACTGGGTCACGTTAGAGTGTTTGTAAGGCAAATGGTTTCAGATGCTTGAACCGTTTCACCACCGAGAGTGCCCTTCAGCAAGGTACTTCACGGGTAACTATAAGATGACACAGATACACAGTGACAGAAAAGGTCCGTGCCTAATGGTTCTTGGGTATAAGCCCCCTAGTAGGTTCACAGACAGGCCACAGCACATAATTCGAAAACTTAAAAAAAAAATAAACATTTTCCTTATAGGCTGGTTATGAATCATTAAGAAGAATCGAAGACTGTATTCGAAAGAAAGATTTTGGTGGAGAATTGTCTGATGCCTGTAGTGAATTTTATACAAGAATTCCACACGACTTT
Source organism: Styela plicata (assembly GCA_963675895.2). Classification (NCBI taxonomy): domain Eukaryota; kingdom Metazoa; phylum Chordata; class Ascidiacea; order Stolidobranchia; family Styelidae; genus Styela; species Styela plicata. The sequence goes on from OZ023149.1 coordinate 13,311,239, forward strand.
GGCATGAAACCTCCTTCATTGATCAAAACAGATGTGGAACTTAAGCAAAAGATTCAATTGTTGGAATCTCTAAGTGACATTCAGGTAGCAAAATACTTTTTTTAATCGAAATTTGTCGTCAACAAAGCTGGAAGTGGCGCCCAGTCACTCAAATGGCTAAATTACAAAATGTAGTACCAGCAATAGCACTTCAAGTTCAAAACATTCCTTAAGTTCAAAACATTCCTGAGAGGACTGAACTGTAGTAAAAAGCACCTAGCGGTATTTTCCCTGGGCGAAAGCAAAACCATCTCCTCTTCTTTGCTTCCTTTTAGTTACCTCTTTAGATCTGATTTTTAAATGGGTTGTTTTCTTTCAGTTTAGTTCGATATTACGTACAAAAAATTGTGACCTATGTAAAAATTTTCAAATACGAGGACCTGAGCTTGCATCAGTGGAAAGAAAAATTAATAATTATTGTCGCAATTAAGTTAATCGATTGGTTCATCTGTTTGCACGAATACAGCTGTATATTTGTTTGCACATATCTAAATCTGAATGTACCTGTGGATGCAAAATTTTGGCCTAATTTGCTTCGACCTTGCCATTTATTTTATTTAAATTTCCTCTAAGGCCAGAAGCAGTACTCAGAATGAACCAACAACTAACGTCCACCTACCCGTAATAGCAAATATCCACCATACTAAAAGATATAGTACCAGCAACTACACTCTAAACAGAAAACATTCCGAATGGTATTGAATCGCTATGGTTAAGTACAGTGAGTGGTATCTGCGCTGGATGTGATGGTAAAACCATCTACCACTTCTTCGCTTCCTATAACTTGCCTCTTACGACACGCAGGAAATACGTTAGGTTTATTCCAATGCCCATTTACTGATTTCAAGGATCTGAATTCAGCGTTATAGATCCAGTGTAACAACATCCTTTCAGGTGGGCAAATAAGGATTTCTCCATGAGAGTAAGCGATACCTTTCGTGATTTTCAACACTCGAGTATTTCAGAAGTAAATCCAAATGATTCTGTTCAAAAATCTTTCATTTCTCTACTACACATACTATTAAAGACCTTCATCATAAGTATTGGAATTCATTAAGAATGTTTTACACATATGTAAAAGAAGTTTATAAACACACTGCTGATGAGAGTGTTTGAGGACTTCACGCGAGTACGAGCGAGAGTAAGGTTCTCATACTCTAGTGTTATTTGAGGCCTTTGCCAGCGTTGGTATTCATTGCATAGAGTGCTAGTAAAAGGTTGTTATTAATTTGCTTAAAATAACGTTAACGGTGATAAAGTGTCCGGCAATTCATACATGCTAGGGTGACAGAATTTTGTTTTTCTTCGGGTGGTATTTTTCTTGGATGTACAGAAAAAGCTTCAATATCATCAACACTGCTATTTTATAGCAGTATTGATGATTTTGAACCTCTTTCTACAGTTTGGTGACCACTCTAAAAGAGACATTCAAACTTATAGCAATGAGATATACTACAAATTCTGTTCATTTGTTCAGTTTTATTCTGATGGAATCTATTTTCTTCAGGTGCAAGAATAGCTGACATTCTGTCGGTCTGTAATACACATTGTAACTTATGAACAATTTTCTTGTTTTCAGATTGCTCTACAAATGATAGAGAAAGACGATGAAAAACCAGATGATATGAATATTAAAGATCATCATTATTATGCACTTGAATGTAAACTTGAACCTCTGGAAAAAAGAGACGCTGAATATAAAATGGTATGTCGTAAATTTTTATTGGGGTCATGACGATAAACTTTTCTCGGAAACTATGAATCTTTAGACATGGTCCTTGGCAAAAGTTTGTTCAATTTTTTCCATGTCTGCTCGAATGCATCATTAACATTTTCACTTATGCCCCTCCCATTTTTGCTCTCTTATTCCATCGTTTGACTATAAAGAACTACGGGATGTCTCGCTGGTCTGGTTGGAAATGGACTTCTGTGAAGTTGGAAAACAATAAGTGGTAGCCTCCGGGTTATACTACCTTCGAGTTGAGAAGTTTACTTTATCTGAAGGCTTCGTCGAGTGATGTAAGCATCTTGATGAAACAAATTGATAGGTTTTTGAATTCAGTAATATATATGGTACCAATCACTCGAGGTGAAAGAATTCTAAGATTTTTTTTGGGTGTCTGAACTGTTCATGTCGTTTTCTTTGGATAGACAAAAAAGCTTAAATATCATCAACACTACTATAAAATACCAGCAGTGCTGTTGACTATGACCTTTTTATACAATTTGGTTGGAAAATTGTGCATTCCACTAATTTTTTTTTCATATAAGTAGTGACATTCTGTAAGATCTGTTACTACTCCCTGTCAAAAACCATTTCTTTCAATCATATATACATGATCACAAGTAGAACTGGGCGAAATCAGGTCTATTTTGCTATTGCCATTCGGTATTACCATTTTCTGCTAACAAAAAACATGCTATTGTTTTGTTTTAAAGAGCCACGTGATGCGCGGCCCAGTAAAAAAAATCAGGTGCATACCTCTACATGCTGGCGGTTGTAAGTGGTCTAAAGACCTGTCTTTTGTCTTACGTGATGCAATTATGCATCAACTTGCAACCATTTCAGGCGGTGTGTCACGAAATGCCGGTATCACTGCAAACCAGCAGTGCGAAAATTTACACGATACAATATTTTAGAAAACTCAATACTGGTATTTACCGCCCAATCGATATTCCGCCCAGCTCTAATCACAATTGGGAATGTCACGAGCCATAGTGCGGTGGCATGTTCTTTTCTTGTTTTGACTTTTTGGGAGCATGTTTTCCCAAGATAATCGCGGTACTGATATGTTGTTATGAGTTAAAATAAAAATGATATGTTGTTAAAATAAGAGTAACAGAATATTGGCTGAAAGTCAAAATAAAGTTGAGCGCAGCTGTCATTTGCACTGCTATCATTGCAGCTAGTTTTAGACCTCTATTACTTAATTTTCTTTAGGTACAAAAGTATGTGACAAATACAAAAGACACTTCCAAGTTAACTGTTGAAAATGTTTATAAAGTTGAAAGAGAAGGAGAGGAAAAGAGATTTATGAGGAGCATGGGAAATAGGTTTGCCGTATAATGTTGCATAAAATTTATTTCATATTCTAGTCAATTAGTTGCAGTAGCTGGTCAACATATATTCATCCAGCCTGATGCTTATCAACAACTCTGACTTCTTTATTTTCATTCCAGAATGCTTCTATAGCATGGTTCTGGATTACCAAATTGGTGTGGAATTTTAAAACAAGGTTTGTGAATCGCTCCCCCCGAGGCACCTTCATCAGGATGTTCATATGGCAAAGGTATTATTAACATGTCTCACTGGAATTTCATGCAAAGAGCACAAATTTCATCCCTATCAGAAATATAATTTGATCAGAAGGACTGACCAAAAGATTCTCATCAACTCCCATTTGTATTGCAAAGAGCTATTAAAGTGTATATTGCCAGCCAACTGCAGTTTTTAATGTAAAACTCCCCAAATAGAACTTAACCCCCATAATATATTGCAGTGAGTGGTGTGTAAAACATCTTCTACTTTGTTCTAGGGTGCCTGGTTAGCTAAATCGGTAAAGCGTCAGGAATATGTTACAAGCAACAAAATCACGATTGTATGCGAGAGGTCTGGTTGTCGTTTCTCCGGCACGCAGTGTTCCACATAGAACTCCTCTACCAACCATGTCCATAATCATACATGTACAGAATTCTTGGCTGAAAACATTCACCCACAATTCATAACTGGTCTCTACGTGAAATGTTGTGTTTCACCCATGGTTATCCCATATTCTTTTCTTTTCTCTCGTGCAGGAGAAAAATGAAATCCTAGCCTATCCTTATTGTTGCGTCTCAAGATGCGCAGGAATTAAAACCAAATGAGCCATAGCCATATCTTCGATTTTTGAAAATGTTGGGTCTACTTGAAACGTTCTGTTATGTGCATGGAATTTCGAATTCTGTTGAATTGGTAGGGCAATCCTTAGAACCCTTATTCCTCTTTAATTTAAAGAGGAATAAGGGTTCTAAGGATTATCTTACCTACCTCTTTAATTTGAAGAGGAATAAGGGCTTTTAGGATTATCCTACCTTCCCCTTTAATTTAAAGAGGAATAAGGGTTCTAAGATTCATCCTACCAATCCTTTAAAGTTTAAAATTGTTTTGTATTCAAACAGGAGTGTATTTTGCTGACATGCTTGCAAAATCGGCTTGTTTTTGTTGTGCATCCAAATCGCGACCGTATGGGTTTCTCCTACTTTGTGAAGTGGCTTTGGGAAACATCAATGAAAAAGATTACAGTAACTTTTCTGGTTTCAAATTACCAAAAGGAAAGCATAGCACTAAGGGTGAGTATTAAATTTTTTGCAATTACACCTTAGTGATACCCTTACACTTGCCCACATTTGGAACGGTATTATTATTTGTTTTGAAAAGTATGAAAAGGGCTCAAATTCATCAATACTTCCATGATATAGCTTCATAGTTTTGAAGCTTTTTGTCCAGGTGTAGAAAATAACATAAAACATAAACATTTTTTACACCAACAGTAAAAAACAAGATTCTGTCATCTTTCCTATGCCCAATTTTGGGCACCCTTCCTGATTCGTTATTTCAAACTTCTCACAGCATTAGGTAGTGAGGAACCGGATCCAAAAAGCTCACACACTATGGAATGTGGAACGGTTGTACCACTAGGGAAACCGCAACCTGTGAAAGGTCGAGAAGACTACATGGAATATAATGAATTTGTTGTGTACGATGTTGCTCAGATTAAGGCGAGATATCTTATCAAAGCGAAGTTTCAATGTCCATGGTGGTAAGGAATGTAACAGCCTGCATATATAACGTTTTGTTAACGAAGCATAGTTTCAATATACGTTATGGTAACAAATAATTTTGCTACATTCGTGTCCGTCCATATTCAAAACTTGTCAAATCTTGAATAAAGCATTTTGATTCAAAACTCGTCAAACCTCTTGAATAAAGCAATTAATTCGAGTTGATATAACATTTTGTTAACGAGATGGTTTCATCTAGGTTACCGAATAGCCTCGTCACATTCAGGTACATTCATATTCAAAACAAATCGAATCTCTAATAAAGCATTTCGAATTGAATCTTTCAGAATTTGATCTAGGCCCGAATACCCCATCAGTATCAGAATTCTGGTTGTGTCATGAATGAGCCACAGATGGACCATACTTTGATGGTGCGGTCCATCAGTGACTCATACTTAACAAAAAATCCTTGGTTGTTTGCCGAATTAAGATATGTGGGAGAGATATGAATTAAAGTTTGGACAATGATTTTGCTCAAAACCGTTATTGAATCTTAACGAATCAGAAATGGGTATTTGATTTATCTGATTCAGACATGTACCCGAATCTTGAATTGAATGGATCAAGGAATCATCTGAATCACATATGCGTTCGAATTTAGAATCTTTAAGTCTATGCTGTCTATCCATAAATGCGAAATTTTGGGTACCTACTGATGTTGTCATAGTCATTTAATATTCTTTTATGCTCTACCATTGGCTTTGACACTCAAAAGTGTTGGTAGTTTTAATTATATAATTGCTCATGTAGAATTAGCAAACCTTTTCTTAAAGTATTAGTACGCGTATTTATCTTTTTGTATTCCTTTAGTGTCTCTCAATCATCAAAATTGTTTTATCTTATATTTATTAAAAAAAACTTAAGGCTTTTAGCTTTTGCAAACCATGACCTGCACCTCACTTTATTGAAAATTTGCAATATGTTCCTATGGTATTTATTCCGCTGCTATGTATTGTCATCACATTACCTATGTCTATTTTATCTTGCCCTTTATTCACTATTGCTATCGTCAAGCTTCATTTAAAGCATGTGTATTATTATTCAATGATATCAAGGTTGTAGATAACTTGCTTGCGCTCTTTTAAAACCCATTCTCGTGCATGGAAAATATTTTTATATCCACTTGTGTGAGGGCTATGTAATAGTAGTGGCCACTTATAGGTGAACAGGGTTAGTGTTGTTGAAAAGATGTTGGCCAGCCAAAGTGAGTGTTTTACATCTTTCCAACACCAACCCTGGTCAGTGGTGGGTATGAACTGAAGAGCCAGACTTGCCGCGACTCAAACTTGAGATTTTTAACCGACAATGCAATGTGATACCCATTTCAAAGTCAAATCTGAAATCTGATGGATAAACTGTACCCTCTGTAATATTAAGATCTACATCACACTCTAAACTAATCTTGTCCTATCCTTGTTTGGGCCATTTTGGGCAATGGGGATATTTATCCATCAAAGTATTGTTTCAAGTCTCATGAAATTCGTTTTACAATAGTTTGTATAATTGCTTTAGCCCAGTTGTTTAACAAATACTAATATGATATCAATTTGCACACGCTGTTGCCGATCGTTTTAACTTTTCAAGCATTGCATGATTTGAATATAATATATATATATATATATGTTTAAAAGCTTGCTGTTGGTATTGTGACTTGGCACAGGATATGTAGATTTTTACTTGTTGAGAGTGATTCAAGCAGGGGATATACGTTTGTATTTTTTCGTGTAGGGTGTAAATTAAAATAACATTTTAGGACAGTTAGGGATTTTTCTTTAGTGGCTCCTTTCAAATCGTCAGTGGAGGTCATTACCCGATGAGCTGCGTCGACGGCCACTTGTCCTAAATCACTCGTACATATGAAGCCGAACCCTATTAATGCTTGTGTATAGTCGTTGCCTTCAATCTTCCGGCGGTGCGTTTTATTGTATTGATATTCGCTCTGAGTAGTGCCTGAGGGGGAACCAACTAACGGCCGTTAAGCTACTAAAAGGTGTAGTACCAGCAACTTTTCTCTTAAACGGGAAACCGCTATGGTGAAGTGCAGTGATGGCATCTGTCTTGGGCGATGGTGAAACCGCCTACCACACTTTTGCTTCCGTTTTGTTGCCTATTTGGACATGCAGGAGAAACATTAGGACTATTCGAAAGCTCCTACCTACAGGAAATCGGGATCGGCAACAGCTTTAGGTGGATTGCTGGCTGGTAACCTGTAGTACGACTTCTAGAAAAAGCCACTTTCCTTTCTGTTTGGTTTGAGATCAATTTAGGCAAACGGGCAAAGTTTTGTTAATCTCCACTTGTCTCTGACTAAAGTATTTGAAGAATGTATATCAATCAGTCCGATATTGTGTGTTTTGTCAGATATATATCTATGTCAAAGGGAAAATATCGAACACGTGAGATGCATAAATTTGCATCTCATTGCATTGCGTTTTATTTATAAATCTGATACTACACTAATAAATTGTCGTTAAAATTGAGCCACAAAAATGCAACATTAAATACGTCGTGTTTATGAATCCGAAACGAATTTCATTATATAATGCAAAATTGTGTGATGCAGTTTTTATCGCCCATAATACATTTTATGCCCGTGTTTCCCCGTGTCCTACTGGTAACTGCTACTTGCCCTTCTCGCCCACTGATATATGATAATAAGATGAAAATCTTTCTCTGTGCACATGCTTTATTTCTTTATATTTTACAATTTTTATAAACAATGACATACATTTACAATCAAATAGCCTAATGGTGGAAAATTGATTGATAAAATCGCATCACTTAGACGTGTTCACCTGTATTCGTACGACAAAATCAAAATTCTTATTGGGTCAACGCCCATGCCTGGGCAATGATGATTCTAACATTTAAATTAACATTGTCATTTATGACGTAAATATTCCCTATTTCGAGTCAATACGATACTCCTACAAACAAACAAAAACTCTTATGAAATCTTATTGTGATTCTGGTTGCACAGCAAGTGTAGATATAGACATGAGATCCTGAGTTCCTGCAAGTGGAGTATAACAGGTGCAATAAAATTTGTCGAAAAATTTGAACGTGTTGTTTCGTGATATGTGAAGACCGAGAAACTACTTAATTTTATTGACGTTATCGTTTGGTTTTGAAGCATTTCCTAGTTAGGTGAATGTAGGTGGGTAGGTCTAGTTGTAATTGTGACATTTCGTGACGGTCTGGAACGCCCACATAGCCTGACAAATAGATTATCCGCACTAGGCTTTTATAGCCACTTGTCGCCCTGACAAGCTCGTTAAGAGCGGTCGCTTATAAACCGATAGTGTAAGTAAGACTTGTCGAAAAGATACTGACAGGGTAAGGGTTGTTGGAAAGATATGATTCTTCCTGTTCGGTGTAGCCTATCCAAATTATTACACTCACCCGCCGTGCTGAGTGGCGGGCGTGGATTAACGAAACGGACTCGCCCGAACTCGAATTTAAGTTATTCAACCTGCGATGCCAACACGTTAGCCACTAACCATTAGGCTATCGCGAGAAGGCCTTGATTTCACGCCCTCTTGGCCGACCAAAAATCGAAAGAGACTCGCAATAGCCTCTAATTTGTGCTCTAAAAAGTAGGTTATCCAACAAAGTTTCACGAGACTTTGGGGCACATTAGTTATTTCGTAAGGGTAGTTAACTAGTTCAAATCGCATTTTGGAAAAAAAAAGAATTCTCGCGAATTCTTGTTTGTTTCACTTTGACTCACGTTATAAATTCTGGATTTAAATAAATGCGGATTACCCGCCTAAACTTACTAAGGTTCTGCTTCTGCACATTTATTCATACAATCTGTGCAGGCTTTTCTTCTGGCTGCTTCTTCGTCCAAAAAGCATCGCGGACGGCACGTTCCCTCGATGGATTTTTTCACGCAAGCTGTTTCTTTGGATCCATCTAACAAGTTAAAATAAGCATCTAAAAGAGCTGAAAACGGCAAAAAAAATCAAAGCGCTGGACATAGGTGTAGAAAGACCAGATTCTGCTTGCAATTCCGACATTTAGTTTGTTATATTTCCGATATTGAACTAATTTACCAATGAAAATGGTCATTTGGACTACATATCGGTAGGCCTGCATAGCCTTCAGTTACTTCGTTTTGACAACGATGTATATATTATTTTGTATTATTTCTCCGTGGTGCCTCTCTAATTATTGGCTGATTTTTCTGAAAAAATCTATCTATTTTCCTCTTAATGCCATATTACCAGAGTACATTACTATTATTATTTGCGAAGTCTGGATTGTCAAATGTTAGACTCGGTGTCAATGTTAAGTTTGGTCAATCAAAAAAGTTGTTTCGATATAAATATGCATTCATCTTGAAAAACAATCAATCGTTCCAGCTTTACCGAATGTGAAAAGTTAAAAATGTTGGTGTTTTAAAACAGTAGTTTTATGATTTTGCATACTACTGTTCTAGTAGTTTTTCCATTTAATAAAAAAAGAGTTTGGAATTCATCTCCCAATGACCTTTTAAATTACAGAAGATGGAATTGATACTCACACTGCCGAAGTGTTTGTCAAGTATGAGTCGCCGATGGATGGCGTCGATGAGACGCGGTCCATCTGTGGGGCATGCTTGACGAAATAAAAATTCTGATTGTGATAACAATCAAATAAATATACAAAGTGAATTAAACTCACCACAAGAATTCTTTATACAAGTCATACATTCTGGCTTAATAACGTTCCTCTTTTTCGCACAATATTTTGTGCATGAATCACCGCAAGAAGGTGTTGGAGAAGCAGGTTCTGTACGGGGAGGCGGTGATGATGGAGGGGGGGTGTTTACGCCTGTTATATTGGAGAATACAAAATTGATATAGAATAGATAACTTTAAACTGGTGAAATAAAGGCATTAACGAAAGGTAGTTATTTTGTTTGATAATGATTCGAATCCCAATATATTCGTATCGAATGTGAATCGTTCATAGGAACAAATACTTCCTGAATGAACTAGAATTTTCAATGACAAAATGTAATCGATTTTGGTCAAATTTGAGCAAAATCGATTATATTTTGTCGGTAAAATATGAAAATTCTTGCTTCCAGACATATGAAATGTGAATATAAAATACACAATAAATTATACTATTTCTAATTTTCACAATTAAGACAAGTTATAATTGGAAAAATGAGATATTTGTAATTTACATCGAATTCGTGATTCGATTTGATCCCCAGACTATAGCCTTTAATCCATTGGATCTACTTATCACCGGCTAAAAATATAAAACATGCTCGCTAGCTCTGCGTTCTAATATTACAATTTGTCTTCCGGTTAGATATAGAGTAATTTATCGACACCGCTGTCAATTTTACCATCTTCACTGTGTTCGGCCAAATAAGTCAGTAACTCAGAAATAACGTCATATATTGATCACAGAAGGTTTCAAAATTTGGCCATCCCGTTTTTGGCCATCCCAAGTATTTAGATACCTCACTCGTTGTATTAGGCATACTATATTAATTTTGCACGCGATATTATTGAAAAAAGTGTCGACAATTTCTCAGATTTATTTTAAACTATGACAAAAATTGGAAATTTATTACTTGGAGGAACATCACAATTAATTGGAGGTCGTCCAGGAGGTATCTGCGTTCCTTCCAATTCTTCACCCTTCATCTTATCAACACACCAACAATATCCTGAACTACTACTACATTGTCGTGTCTGGTAGTTTCCATCTTCATCACATTGTGGAATGAATTTCCCGGGCATCATTTCACCTCTCATAGCTGCCATCTTTTCATAAGCGCATGTGCCTTTCTTTGGCACTGCGAAAAATCACACGCAAATTGCAAAATTAATAAATGTCCACCGAGAATATAACGGAATTTTTTACACTCGTCAACACACATTTTACTGTAGGCAAGACCAAACCGAATAACGGTCGCTTATAAGGCGAAGAGCTACATAAATGTTAGACCATCAACTGCAACTCAAGCGGAAAACATTTTATAGGGAACTATATATATATATATATATATATTATACAGAACTTCTTATATCAGAATTCAGAGCGTTTTTAAATATTGATGCTGGATTCCTTAATTCATATAAGATGCAAAAGGAGACACTTTATACTTCATACACTATATACTCTTGCGCGAGTTCTAAGCATATTTTTATTACACATTATAACGATACTTGTTACGATGAGAATTTAAATTTGTGCTCCATATTACGAAACAGTGAATTTTGATTAATCGACTTTCATACCTAGTGAGCGCTGTTGATTTGCGATACATACTTTAAACAAGTCGTTTTATAAAAGATTATCGATTGATATAGTCGATGTTATTGCTCCTTGCATGTATCTTTCCATCTCGCTTGGAATTAGATAATCAAATATAATCACATACTTGGAGGAGCATCACAATTCATAGGAGGCCGTCCAGGAGGTATCTGCGTTCCTTCCAATTCTTCACCATTCATCTTATCAACACACCAACAATATCCTGAACTACTACTACATTGTCGTGTCTGGTAGTTTCCATCTTCATCACATTGAGGAATGAATTTCCCGGGCATCATTTCACCTTTCATAGCTTGCATCCTTGCATATGCACAAGTACCTTGCTTAGGCACTGTAGAGAAGAATTTTTTGCAGTTTTATTAGTAAACATATCAATATTAGTCTTATAAGCAATATAACGCATTCCCCGTCTATTGTAAAAATGCCTCTGCACTTTACTATGATTGTACAATTCTATATGGGATGTTTTTTGCTGGATTTACATTTTATATAAGGAACTCGGAGAGAATTATAATCTTATTGTATAAATAAGAACCGATCTTTTTGGAATTTCAGACAGGCGAATTCCATGTAGATCACAGTGTTTAGTATGTTCTGACACATACTTTTGTTTTGAACATCTCACGCTAGTAATAAGTTTAATACAAACTAAAATATATCACTACTGAAACTTTATATTTTAACCTATACCTAGGAAATCATATGATCCGTGCTGTCATTTTTTATGTTATTAAGATAGCCCACAACTGTTTTACATTATTTTTGAAGACTTTATTTGCGGCTCTAGCTCCGTCTTATCTTAGATTTTGACAACCGTGAAATGCTCATAAATTAATATATTCCGCGATATCGTTTTGAATTACGAACAAACAGACTTATGAGAAGAGTTGGTAATGGGAAAATATAAATATATATAAAGGGACATATGAATAAAACTGACAAATACTATCATGCTTTTTAAAGATGAAAACACTGAAACAATAAGTTTACAAAATAAATCCACCTACTTGTTTGTGGTTCTTCGCATTTCTTGTCGCACTTCATACAATTGATTAATTCTTTTCTGAAGCTTGTGGGACACAATGGATCATTCCGGTTATTCGATTCAAGGCATCCAATGGTATTTTCAGTGGAGCCTTGAAATCAAAATGGAAAATGATAATAAACTATTAAAGGCTAGAGATGTCCGATCATAAGTTTAATTTTGTTAAGCATGAGCCACTAAAGCATGATCCATTAGTGTTACATGCGTAACAAAATTGTCTCGACCTTAATTTTTTGGCTAGGTGGAAGTTCAACTCATTTGTTATATTGCATGGCGAGTCGCACACAGTCTCAATATTTTAACATAAAACATTTCAAGTACAATTTATATCGGCAAAATATCGCAGCAGAAACTGCATAAAATGTATTGTAATGGCAGCGCAATATGGATACTGAAACATCCTATTGCTAACAAATATATTTTTTAACTCATATGTTTTTGGTCTGAAGTCCTTCAAAGGGGTTTTAAATTTGGGTTTCAAAATTCACTTTTTCCTTACCACAGTATTTGTCAGTGAATGCCTTGCATCCAACCATCAATTTTCCACCCGCTTTATCCACGGCCATGCATGATGAAGTTTCTGAACACTCGTCCAAGCATTCCTCCATGTCTTCTTTATTTTCTCCTATTTGTGAAACAATGCTCGCCCATAAGTATCATAATTGCATCATGCTAGAGTAACTAGTAGACCGCGCTATGCCGGTGCGATCTATCAGTGACCCAAGCTTGATAAAATTGGTGTGGGCGAATTATTTATAACTGGATTGAGAAAAAAATTATTTGTATTTTGCGGTTTCATCTACATTTCAACAATGTAATAGGTTTATTGACTTTTGAAATAGAATAAGATTAGAAAATGATCGATTCATAATCTTATGATTCAGTATATGATTCGTAAATAAACTTATGGAAAGCCTATTTCAAATTACCTTGTCCTCGCCACCTGACTATGATAAGTACAACCGATAAAATGAAAGCAATGTTTTACCAACGTTTTTCATATTTCACAATCTGGCAACATATCATACAAATAGACGAACCTGTGTGCATAAGTTCACATTTGTCATCACAATCCATACATTTCAGCATATTCTTCCTGTATTCAGCAGGACAATCGTCAGAAATGCCGTAAAGGTTGGTTATACACTGGTTCATATTATCAGACGTTCCTATATAAAATAACTGAGTTATATTTGATACTGCTTAAACGATGGAGCCTGTATGAATGAAACTCCAATTTTGCAATGATTATAAACCCACAACGTTTGATATCATTTAGGCTATAGGGAAAATGATCATTATTACATCGAACACACCCACAGGCACGTTTACATTTTGTTATTCACAATTGTTCAAGGCCTTTTATACAGATATCTTACGATTCATCTTCTATTTACAAATCTTAAAAAATCAAATTTGCAACACAAATTAAACTATCGCAAAATATACATCTTCTGCTAAATGGCATTTTTGATTCATTACATTAAAACCGTAAACGTTTCTGCCTCACCAGCCCGAGGATATAAAATGTCATCGAAAGCACTAATGAAATTATATAAAGAAAGATAAGAAATTTAAATTGCTAGTTCAAAATTTATTTCCACTCTCTGTTATACCACCGTGAAAGTAAAATGAATTAAACGATCAAATATGATCTAAATCTGTAAATAAAATCTACATGAGTACCAAATCTTGTAAACATCATTCTTACCACATTTCATAAGAGCGTATGAATGGCAAAATATATTTGTTTCCAGTGGATGTTTTTCTAATGCTTGACATTCTGGTGATGCATCACATTTATCTTCACATTTATTTCCACCACTAAATTTATGCATGTGTGTTTCTGCTGAGGATGACGCAGTAGCTAAATTAAAAATGTATATTGATATGACTTTTTATCAAATATCGAACTGAATATTTCCTAATCTAGAAAAATTATGGAACTATTTTAAAACTTATTGCACTTTCTGATCAACTTTTTTATCTAAAATTTCAATTCAGTTAGAAATAATTTGTGTAAACATGTTATTGCAAAGATTAAGATACTAATGGATCACCGTGGCGGGATGCTGCCCACTCGTATGTCCCTTGATTGACAAAATAAAAATAAAATAAATCTGGAAAAGCATTTGTCAAATTATATTGAAATGAGTAATCAAATCATTCGGATCGGATTTGGCCGAATATGGGGTGTTGATGGAACACGCCGCGAAGGTGCGTCAATCTCATCAACATGACGTTTTGTAACTTCAGAAATATGCAATTACTGCAAAGTACCAGTAAATTCACCGTATTTTTGTTGCACTGTATACTTGACGGGACATATCTTATCAAAATCTTTTGTCCGGGTTATCAGATTATTGAACAGCTAATACTGGATCATACCGACGTGATGCAAGAATTGATATCGTACTCACCCGAGCATTTCTCGTCGCATTTCAAGCATGTAATTGCACTTTTTCTGAATATTTTTGGACAACCAATACTGCTGACGTCAGCAATACTCTCCAAACATTCAACAATTTTGTCCCTGTCATCACTTTCTAAACAATGTTTTTAATATTTGAGAGAAAATTTAGAAGCATTACTTCTTATAGAGCAACTAGCGGCTACGGACATGCAAAATTACAGTATGTGGTATCTGTTCCGAGCAATGGTAGATAGAACCTTATACACTGTAAAATGCGTTAACACCGCTGGTTTTGGACAATTAATTAACTTGACTGTGATAAATTAAAACTATAGAATCGATCAATCGGCAAATTAAAGAACGCACCGCCAAGGTGGGATATATCTCAACAACAATGCAGTGTACATTTTTATATAGAAATCATTTTTATATTGTAAGATAAACCTACGTTTCGAGTTTCATTCTTATATTTAGTCAGCAAGTTATTCCTGACTGGATCTAAATTATTGAAGGATAAATTAAATGAGGAGCGAAATATTCTGAGTTTGGATACATGATATAAAATATAGCTTTGAACGTCTGTAAACATAATGCATTTATTAAGCCAAAAAATGAACGACAAAATATTTTTTTTTTTTCGTTAGATGAATATTATCATGGGATTTGCATCGAATAGATCTTTTGAAAGTTGATATATTTTTGAAAATTCAAGTCAAAAGTCAAAAAAGCGACTAAAAACAACTTTTCTCACCACATCTTGTGCGTGTAAGAGCAGTACACGATTGCATTCTTTGCTCTGAAGCACCGTCAAAAATCATACAGCTCGGTGTTTTTGCACATTCATCAAAACATTGTTTCTCCGTTTTGTCGATTTTGTCGAATTTACCTGAAATTAATTAGATTTTGTACTAAGTTATTGTATATCGTATTAACAATCCAGTAGAAAAACGCAATGAAGAGATAGAAAGAAGAATATAAAACTCAACGAATACCCATTTCCTATACATTCCAAATACCCCAATTGTGTATTTCATTGTTCCAAAATTCAATATAATGATCGATAACGAGGATATTTAGCCTTTATTTGCAACAATTTTACATTGGTTGTACATTTGAATTTTTCTGATTAAAAGCCGAATATTAATGCAATTGCTGTTTAAAATAAATAAGTTTACAATGAATATATATAATATTATAATAAATATAAAGATATTTATTTTTTTAAATAAAATTTCAATCTCCGAATGTAACCGTTCAAATTTCTTCGCAAGATGAAAAGATGAGATGTTAAAGTGCAGCAAGTGGTATTTGCCCTGGGCGACGGCAACACCAGCTACCACTTCTTTGCCTCCTTTTATTCACCTCTTACGATACGACTATTCTAAAGTACGTACTTACAGGGCATAAAATAATATGTATATTACATATATATATATATAGACTTCGTCCGTACCAAGTCGAGGTTTCAATATCACTTGTAATATCAAGAAAAACATGATACCGTATGATATAATGATAAATATTATATAATTTTACAGCCTAAGGCGTGATTCAAAAACCACTCATAAAATCCAATAAAACGAAAACCGGTCAAAATTTATTTTTGTGCGTACATGGTGTGGTAAAAATCGGCAACGAATGTACCCATATATTTAATTGGAGTTAAAGATAAAAATCTTGAATTCGATTTCGCTTTAAATATTTTTGCTAAGCCTTAGCGAATTTTGAATTTAAAATGCCAGTTGAACATTCATTCCAACAAAATTGCTACAAAATCGATTTTTTTAATTGAAATTTTACTTTATAACTGATATCCACATATCAGAAATTTCTTTTTGCTAAGCATAAGTCACAGATAGACCGTGCCTAACGGCACGTTCCATCAGTGACTCATACTTAACGAAACATGTTTGATCAAAATATTACTGATTGGATGGGTACCGATATGAAACACTTCTTCCTCAACAATGTTGAAACGGAAAAGTATACATAAGTATAATATATTGTATTGACTTCCACTTTATTCAAAAGAAAATAGCGGATTCGGAAATATTGAGTGCTAGATTTAAAACGTCTAAATATGACGCCAAAATGCGCAGCATCCGAAAAATTTGACAAAATGCACAATTTTAGTGTAGAGAAAATATCATACGAAAAATAGTGCTACAATAATATTTCATGCAATCGGAAAAAACGCTTGACAAAATAAAATTTTTCTGTAGGGTTCAAAAAGGTGCAACAGGTCTTAATTTTGTTTTTCTGATTTGAACTTTCCATTGGCAACTATTTTCAACTAGCTGATTTCTTGCACGTTTAATACGTTTTTTTTTTTTATTACAGACTAAGAGTTCGTTGTGGGCATTTTTACACCCCTTGTATCTGACAATGGCACGATCCATCAATGCCCTGTACACTTAACAAAAATTCCTCATCACTCGATCCTTGTTCGTGTTATACGAAAGTGGCAGCATCTAACGTACCGTCATAATCATTCACGCAGTTGTCTTCACAAGTCATACAGGCCAATGATTGTTTTCGAAATGAACTTGGACAATCTGAGTTTTCCATGAATTGAGTCAAGTCCAAACAATCGATAACTTGCATAGCATCTCCTGAAAATTTAATGTAAGGTTTTGCTTTCATAAAATTGAATTATTTTCATTTAAAAAAATAAACTAACAGTGCTCTGGAAGAAAAAATAAATTGGGAATAGTATTCCATAGAAAATTTGTAGATTATAATGGGAGAAACAATAGTTTTGCATTATACATATTAGCAATGAACTAAAGCATACCATTGTATTGAAACTTATTAATTAAAGTCCCGGAGATACGAATCAAACCCGGTATGAATAAAAAAATGTAACCAAAACCTTCTAAAATATATTAATATGTCAGTAAATACTTCTGCGGCTTCATTCTAGCAAAATTGCTATGAAATCGATATTTTTTAAAATTAAAATTGAAATATTTTATTAAAACTATAAGACCGACTTCTCCAATTATGGGCATTTCACTGTCCATCTACTGCACATAGTTGGCGCCAGAAATCGCATTAAGAAAGTAGTTTGGAATTTCAGAAATATACAATTACTTCAAATGAACAGAAAAGTATATGTAAATTTTGTCACAGTGTATGCTTGGCCGTAGTAAATTCCCGATCGAAAATGTTTGCTTATTTGAAATTTCCGTACCAATATATTTTTGTCAGACTGAATTTCTTTAATAAAGTTCAAAATACCAAAAAATAATGTGATAATAAATTGAAAAAGAATCCCACCGCATGTGTCGCTAGCAAACTTTTTGCAGATATTTAGTTTATATTCGTTAACCGTGTACAATGCAATACAATCATTGGTAGTGTTGCATTTATCCAGGCATTTGTTCTCTTCATCAGTGAAATCGTTATCACCCGAGCTACTGGTGATTCCTCCTTTGGGTTCTGTAGAAACAAAACAAAAAAAAAATGGCGCACAAGCACATTATATACTCAAAAAAAAAAAAATTTTTTTTTGGTCAGACAGATTTTACAATAGTAGACTTGAGTCCTTTAGTGATTCCAGGGATGTTTACATGGTGTCAATTGAATATAACATTGAACATTTTTTTTCGGGAAAAAGGATTCAATGCTTTTTTGCTGGGTTTAAGTAACGCTTATAAAATCGCATATGAGCCCGATGAGATTCATATTTCAAATGATACAGTATTGCCTTGATGAGAAAAAAATTTATAAAATTTCCCTAACCTTTCATAATCTATTGATGAATCGTTGTATATTAAGAAAAAAACTTGAGAACACCTACCAGTTTCTTGCTTTTCACAATCAATTTCGCATTTCAAGCATTCAAGAGCGTCTTTTAATATGTAGCTTGGACATTTTATTATTCTTTTTCTTGCCAATTCATTTAAACACTGGTTTGGACTTCCTGCATTATCTGGAATATTAAAAATGAAATAAAATATCAAACATGCTAAGATATAAAAATCATTCAATTTCAATTTTGGCCACTTTTCTCAATGGAAGTGTAACTGGGTACGAGTACTGAAAAAATAATATCAAGTCAAGAACATCCCGACTTAATTTCAGCTCCATTTTTGATTGTGTTCATAACTTTTTAGTAGGGTTTTAAAATTTTTTAAAATTAGTAACAAAGTTCAGTAATAAATTAGCAAAGATTATAAAGGTTACAGCCACAACACAGCCCCGTGATCTTACGTCTTTTGCGTCTTACCAATGCATTGCTTTACTTTTAGGTAACTAAACAAAAACGGTATATACGTCTGTATTGCTTTATGTGAATTCCATTAGTCGAATTCACAAGGTTAAAAAAAGAGGAAAAAAGCCTACTCAAACGCAACCTACGTAATCATGTATTACAGCCGTAAGGTAATTACAAAATATTTTCCTCATTGGTTCATCATTTTCAGACTAGTAGACTGCCAATTAAAAAGTTACATGTATTTTGAAAAGCATTGTTTGTAAAGCACTGACGCGCCTCAGTGGTGCGATCCATCTGTGACTCATGCCTGAATAAGGCATGTTTTGACATTTTTTTCTCGTATAGTATCGTATAATAGTAATATCTCATGATTAAGGTTGCACTACACGTAAGGTTGCGTACGCGTAGGTTGCGTTTATTTCTTGGTTTGTTTTATTTTACCCTTGTGTTTTACGCAAGCGCAACGCTCTGGATGCATTTCCTTCCGTTTCCAATGAAACAGAACGGTTTTCCATGAAAGCTAACGCAGAGTGCTTGTTTTCTTTTTTGCGTTTGTGCTTTGTACGCATGTGAACACGATTAACGTAAAGCAATACAGGCGAGTATTGCCGTTTTTATTTTATTACCCGAAAACGTAATACAACGCATAGGTAAGACAACTCCACGTGTACTTCTGCCCTTAGAGTTGTACATTTACTTTCGAATTGGGCCGTACCATTAATGGAATACGATACGCCGAAAATCAAAATTTATGGAATTTTTTTGTCAACAAATTTTAAAATTTGAGTTTTTATCCTACGAAATTTTATCTCAAAACCTTCATATAACCATACAAAATTACAAAAATATGTATTTGAATCATCTAAATCTCACATTTATCAGAATCCATTCGAATCTGTTATATGAAATAGCATCTCTACTTAGTATTATAATACGTTTTTGTTTAGTAGAACATTTTCTAATATTAGAAAAACTCACAGCATTTGTCTTCGAGAAAATCCAAGCATCTCTTTACCCGTTTTCTTGGTTTCACTTTATCCAAGGATTTACATGACTTCGTGTTATCACATTTTTCATAACATCCGTCGTTTCCATAATAATCAAGTAATTCATCGTCACCATCACCACCCCCAGTCTGGATAATCCCCATCTGGGTAATCCCACCCTACAAATGAATATTCGAAAAAAGAAAGTTTGAATTTGTGACGTAATGTCGTAGTAGTTATCATATTGGCATCGCAGATCCAATGTCTCTTGTTCGAGTCTCAGCGAGTCCGGCTCGTTAACCTATATCTGTTACTCAAACCAGGATGTAAAAGCTTCGGTTGGCTTGGATCGAAACTGAAAAGTTCGTAACTTTATAATATAACTGACCTCTTTCGTCTATAAGTGTTTGCCGGTACAGGGCCTTGGTTAGTGTGATTCACTCGAGTAAGTGACTAAAAGAAAGTCCTTATTCGACTGTCAAAACTACAAATTTCCGTATTAAATTCTGAGTCATATTCCACAAACCAAAAACTTAATTGCTTTGATATTTTCATTTGAAAAACGTATTTCTAAATCAAATTTCTTACCACAGAATGCGGCATTTGCAAAAACCAACACCAAGCAGACTGTAAACACAGAATTATTCATTGTCGATTGCTACTCAAAGTCCGATCTTCAGAATAACTAAGCCACAGCAGATTTTAAAAGCCGAAAACAACAAAAAAGAAGCAGCTCTGTTTTCGAGCTTATAGCCCGGGGTGTCACAAATAAACTTATATTACCTTAAATTTGAGCTTGCGTATCATTTAAACATTATTTAATTTTCTTTTAATAATTTGTGGAAAAATATTTTCAATTTTGACATCCAATTTTTATTGGCAGAACTGTCAATAAAAGTTGGATGTTAAAATTGAAAATTTTTTTTTTCACATTAAAGATTTCATCTCATTTTTTTAAATAATCACATGCTCTTGAAAGTAAATGAACTTTAACTCACAGTTATGTACAATTATGAATGTTTATCACTATACTTATTCAAAGAATTCATCTCGCGTTATGTTTAGGGCTGGGAAATTTAGTATCCGAATCTAATTCGAATATTTTTTTGAATCGGATCGAAACACTGAATCCGTGTAAGCAACAAATATCCTATTTTAAATATTACCTTAACTTGTCTCCGTCATGGTTATCAAGAGATTGACAGTTTATAGTATTTTTTTTGAATTATTTGCTATGGCCTGTCCGTGAACCTACCAGGGGGCTTATACCCAACAACCGATGGGCAAGCGCCTTTGTAGAGACTGTGTATCTTTTCTATGTTACAGCTACCCGCGAAATGCCTTGCTGAAGGTCACGCTCGCTCGGTGAAACGGTCAATCATCGAACCATCGGCCTTCCGGACAATACGATCGCGCTTAACCGAATGAGCAACCAAGCCGGGCAGTTTGTAGTGTTCTTCTCAATTCACACTACATTGTCTGGGAGCAACAATTTTCATATTTTAACGGCAAAATGCTTTGGCCAACTTTTACCAAAATTGATAGAATTCTGTCGTTGAAAATGATACTTCTAGTTAATTTAGCAAGTTTTTGTTCCTATGAACGATTCGTGATTGATTCGAATAGCATGCGCCTCGCATCGATTAGAATCACCGAATCGAATTGCCCATCCGTAGTCATGTTATTCCATCCTTTAAACCTCATATGAATAAATTTTGATACCTGTAAAAAAGCGGCTGATGCTGTTTATTGGCTTATTAATAAAATTTGAACTGATGCTAAAAAGTTGGCCTATATTCGAATTCATAAGATGGCTTTTTCTGCGCCTATAATAATTTTGTTCCAACTTATTAGAATGGTTAAGCTCGCCTCCACCTCCCCCCACGGTTTTCAAAACGTATTATGTCAACAAATTTAGTCGGAAATGATTGAATATCGATTCAAATATTTAAGCATTTCGAATTGATGCCAAATACTCAATCAAGTTGATTACAGTACCTATGGTGGGGGTCCCGTTCTATGTAAATTAATGGAACATTAAATAACGAGTACAAAATTAAGTTTGAAAGTATAATCTCATATATCAATCTGCTCATCAGTAGCAATTCATTAACCAAATCCAATTTTTAAATCGTCCGTTCCGATGAGAAGAATGAATTTTTATCTACTTGAATATTCACGTTTTTCATTCATTATAACTTTGTAAATGATTTAAATTTTAGAAATTCAACTCACGTGTCCGGTGCCCGGTTATCTCAATCGGTAGAGCGCTTCGAGCTAAGCATCTATAACGTCCTGGTTCCGAACCCCGATGGGGATGAATATATGCGAGATGTCTGCTGAACGCAATGCCGACGCACGGTGGTTCACGTAGCACTGCTTACGACTTCCTCCACCAATCATGTCCATGCACAGGAAAAATGAGTAAAATGTTAGGTCATAACCTTCACCCGCAATTCGAAAGTGGTGTCGTGATTCGCCATATGATTCAGCTGCCTTCTAAGGTTTGCTCTTCTGCAGGATAAAATGAAATCCCATCCTATCCTTATCGACCCGAGGTTAATTGATCTGTTTGAATACTGAATTCTAAGTGCTCCAACGCTAACACCCTAACAGCAATCTGTTTACTTTCCAATAGCCAAACATACACGTTTAAATGTTTTTTTAAGTGAATGCTTTTCTTACCCCCCCTTAATAATGCAGATAAAAACCTCAAGAAATCGACTTTTTTTGTAAATAGTGTTTTTGGAATGAGCCAAAAACTACTTTTCTCAGTATCACAAGGTCAAACACTAACGGCTTTTAGTATTTTGCTTCGAGAGCAGTATTCGTTACCAGGGTATTGCTGTGTCGCCAGGGTCACAACTTATGTCACCATGGATGCAGATTTGTTGCAACTCATGGGTACTGCTATGTCACTACGGATGCAGTTTTGTTACAACCTATGCCTAATGCTATGTCACCAGTGATGCATATATGTTACAACTCATGCGTACTGCTTTGTCAGCAAGGATGCAGATTTGTTACAACCCATGCATAATGCTATGTCACCAGGGATGCAGATTTGTCACAACTCCTGCGTACTGCTATGTCACCAGTGATGTAGATTTGATATATAAGTCAAGCTTATTGCTATGTCACCAGGGATGTAGATTTGTTATAACTCATGCGTCCTGCTATGGCAGCATGGATGCAGATTTGTTACAACCCATGCTTATTGCTATGTCACCATGGACGCAGATTTGTCACAACTCCTGCGTACTGCTATGTCACCAGGGATGTAGATTTGTTACACTTTATGCGTATTGCAATGTCATTAGGAATGCAGATTTGATACAATATATGCGTATTGCTATGTCATCAGGAATGCATATTTCTCAATATCCACTAAAGGTATGTCAAAATTTTCATTTTTTCTATGTCATCAGGGTTGAGTATAGGTCACAGGGTAGCTCAATTTGTTGTTTCAAATCGAATCGAAACGGAAAATATTCAAAATATTTTCTTTATTAATTGGAATAATACCTCCAGGGTTATTTATAATCTTAAATTTAAATAAAATTACAAAATACATTTTGAATCTATACAATTGAATCTATCAGTTCTCATCGAAACCGATACATATACGTAACATGGGAGTGGTAGTTTCGCAATATGCGACAATATTCCAACCTATAAATACAATGGTTCCTTCTCAACTCCATATTTTTATTGAGGAAAACAATGATCGTTTCCAATAAGAACCAATTTGTCAAGTATTCGTTACAGATGGACCGCGCATTGGTTGCGAGGTCCATCGGTGACTCATACTCCGCCTAACCCGACTGGGCCAAAACAGCGGTGAAAACAAAAATCACAACACTATAGCAGTACTAACAATACAATTAGAGCATAAGCAAAAATAAATTTACCAGAAGGGGAATTTTTTTCCGTTGAAATGGAGAATTGCGTCTAATGCCTTATTCGACACAAATAAGTAGTGGTTTATGTTCGTGGATCTGAAAATAACATTGAAGTAAAATACGAATGTTATATCATGTTTATAATAAAAAAGTGGATAGTGTTGTCAAAATTATGACTTTATACTGGCGATCATATCAATGTTAAGTAAAGGTTCACTATGTACAATTAGGAACCATTCGTATAAAGTTTTGATTTAATAATTTCTCGACAAATATTCTATCGTATTGTTCCATGCCCCATCCCCTTCGATTATAAATAATCGCCCTTTAAATGCTTCAAATCAGATCGTAGGTTTTAAAATTTCAAGGAGCCTCAGACGGGAATTTCAGACACACAATAAAAATGCTATAGCTTTAAGCAAGGGTTTTGTAAAAAATCAACCACCAAGTCACTACGTCATCATCGCTCTCATTTGTTTCTGCTGATGAATATCTTCAATGTGATCTCCCAAAATATAAAATAGGGAAATTTGTAACGAAGGCCAAATTTCAGTCAACGTATGGATTTATTAAAAAGAAAACAATATTTATTTTTTAATAATATTGATTTATTTTCTGGGATGTCAAGGAAAGCTTCAATTCTGTTGAATTTTGCCAAACATACTTACGCAATTTGCAGCTCAAAAACATTTCTGAATTTCCATTCAAGCGGTCTGTTTAAACAGTACATACATAAATACGCGTAAAGGTTAAAGTTTTTAAAACTAAATAAACTTTATAATTGAACGACCGCTTTTGTAAATATAAATTATTTTTTATTATATTTGCACACCTTGCATTGCACTATATCTTTGCTACGAATTGTCCTTTTATACCTAATCTAAGTGTTTCCTGACAACGTTTTTTTTTTAATCAAAACTTTTATATGTCAAGCATGAAACACAGATGAAACTCGCCTCAGTGGTGCGATCTACTTGTGGCACATGTATGACAAAAGAGTTTTGCGAGAATATTTCTTCTTAGTTTTTCTCTCCGTCTAAAAAGCTTTGAACACAATATTTAAGAATCACGTGCCTATAAAATCGTTGAAGTATTTATCAAATGTTAAAAAAAGCATTTTGATTTATGACCCGTGGAAACAATGAAATTTTGCGCAAATTTTTTTATATATGTAAGTGACCCAAATAATTTGTTTTCGCGGTGCGGTAAAACGGCATCTTATTCAAAGTCTCTTCGCATTACGGATCTACCAGTATAAAAAGACAGAAATCGTATTTGTACACACAGTCTGACACATTAGCGTTAGTTGGGACGTGGGATAGAGTGCTTTAGATATCGACAAACGCAATATTTATTAGCAAAGTAATAGCTACTAGCACGAAACCAAAATGCGAAATGAGGACGCTTTAAACTGTGAAATCGACTTGTTATTAAGCAATTGGGAAGTTGGAAAGTCGACGTCTCAGTTAATATTATTTCGAAGAAGCAAATCTACCAGAGCCCCATTTTCGTTCAACTGTTTACATTCCGATGGAGAGAGGAGGTTGGCAGAGAGTGGCTCCAAATCCGAATTTTTGTTTCATTATTATTTTTTATTGAAATACGCTCTGAGCAAGGACGGAAGCAGCTCTTAAAGGGAACCAACCAAAGGCCACTCAATAGCAAAGAGCTAGTAAAAGATGTAGTACCAGCAACTGCATTCTAAACAAAAAAGATCCCAAGCAGAACTAGGCCGTCATAGTAAAGTGCAGTGAGTAGTATCCTTCCCTGGGCGATGATAAAACCATCCACATGTTTCACTAAACGACTGTGTGTCTCATGCTCGACTACAAAATTAAATTTGAGTGTCTTTTCGTGGAGTAGACAGAGTATTAGAAATGCTACAAAACCTCGAAATGAGAAATAGGAGAGAGAAAAAAAGTATTTTTTTTAAAACAAGTGCCTCGCAGATGATTTCGTTGTCAGTTTGAAACAACATTTTGATATGTGGTATACCACAATTGCAAATCATTGGATGCAATTCTTGACAAAACCGAAAAAACTCCGATTTCACTTGATGCTCGAGAAATGTGAATTCTTATTTATTGATCATTTCTCGTCTTCAAATTTAACACCAAGAGTGGGCCACATATAAACATCACTCTGGTGGAGCATTTTACTAGTGATTTTTATTTAAACGTTTTAATCAATGGGGGTAAACCCATCATGGGCCTATTTATTTATTCCCCCCTTAGTCACGCTAACATGACTATGTGTAATCCCAATACTACAATACCGCGATACATATTTCTTATTACATGTACTATCTATTTTTAGACAAAAAATTTGGGTTTAAATACCCAGTTTGTTTGGGTTTTTTTTTAAAATAAATTTTTGCATAACTACAGTGTCAATTGAAGCATACAATTCTCAGATTACCTTTACGGTTTTATTTCGATATCGTGACTTAAACCGAAAATAGTTTGGATGAATCATAGTTCCACTTTTGGGGAATCCCCACAACTGTTATGTGTTCCATACAAACACTCATGTAAATACACAGTCCACATAAACTTAGTACATTTAGGTTTAGGCTCGACGATCAAGCCAAATAGTATTTGCATATTAATCATCTATTTATGAGTCACGTATGACCCCAGACTTTAGAAACTTGATTAGCGTATGATTCGCATTGTCATATACATGCCCATTCATGGGGATAATTTGAACACCCTTTTCAATCATGATTAGTAATGGCAAAATGGTCTTTTTCAAGCATGATCCTTTGATGGATCGCGTCGTCGAGGTGCGGTTCATATATGGTTCAGGCTTGGCAAAGCGAAGTTACAAGGATTGATATTAATATCACATTTTCCCATAAGTCAATACAAACCACAGCGATAGAGAACGAGCGCTAATGATCTTTCAAACGAATGTCTATTTCCACTTAAGGTTACTAAGTTTATGATAGTTTTACTCTTTTTTTTTACTTGCTAGGCATACTAAAGGCCTTTGGCAGTATATATTAGTGTGAAGATTTAAATTTTTTCTATATTGTCCTCAGACGAAAAACTATCTGTATAGAATTTTGAAAGGTGGACTAAATAAAACGTCCTCATGACTAGAGTAGTTTCTTTAAATTAGATGTATTTTTAAATCAAATTTAGAATATTATTATTATTATCACTTTGTATCAAATCTGTCCGAATCTTCGTTTATTTAAAAAAATCTAATGAAAATGTCAAATAATACGTCAACTTTTATAATATATCAGCCCAAATTTTCGAAATAACTACAAAATTTTGATCTATCCAATAGAATGCTTTGTTCGAATATTATAGTCGAACCATATCGAATCATAAAAACGAATATTCGAACCATCGCAATCAGACATGCATTGGAATCGATTCGGATTATAATTCTGAAACTAACATCCAACGTCATCACATACTAAATGATAATATTTGATATCTAAGCCCACCTGGTCGGTCGTTAACGAGGATGTCTGTCGAATAACAGTGGATAGCAAAATGCTATCTTGTTTTGTTTATTAATGATTTTCTATAGAGACAATTTCACCATAGGATAGCAACACAATGTATTATGTAAATTATCACCCCACATACAAACACGAAACTGTATTCCTGAGTTCTCAGAAATATTTATATTCCCTGGTGATGAAAATGTCGCCATATATTGCGTCATAGTTTCATTCATAAGATAAATATTTATACACTCCGAAAACAAAAGAAAATCTGTGTTAAGACAAAAAGCTTTTTAATATCGGCGCTGACGATAGCTAGTCGATTACATTTTTGTAGCTAGTGCGTATATAAAATCTTGAAAAGGGGATGGGAGTAGCTCTTTGATAAAATACATAAGTTGGGTTTTAAAGACAGAAATTTACGACTTGATCTAACATTTTTTATTCAGGGTAAACAGTACTGGGAAAAACGGAATTCTACTAATGCTAAAGTGCTTAATGAAATTAACTAATGCTAATGCTAAGGGCGTCCTAATCGAACGTTTGCTTAAGGACATTCAGATGTTTTTATATAGCTTTTCAAATTAATAGAGCTGGTATTATTGAAAAGTAAGAGGTACTGTTGCACATTGAAAACGAGTTTTATACCAATTCGTCTTTTTATACTAACTATGGGTCACAAACAATGTTTGATTATAAAGATGTGTAAAATTTATTAAATAAAAATGCACCACTTACGTCACGCAGAATTGTTTGTCTATTTCAAATAAAAATTCTTTTTGAGCGGTTTTGCCTAATGAAGAAATGGCGTTTTAAGGTTATTATGATAAAAAACAGGGTGACAGGTAGGGCTGGGTAATTCGATTCGTTGATTCGAATCGATTTGAAGCACAAAATATTCGAGTCAATCGTGAATTGTTCATAGGAACAAATACCTATTAAATGGACTAGAATTTTCATTTTTAACATTTGACCAAAATCGATTACATTTTGTCGTTAAAATTGAAAATTGTTGCCTTTAGACTTGGAATGTGTTGGATATACATTATGAAGTATAAATTTGTTGATTTTAACATTGAAGAAAAGTTATATTTGTGAAAAATTGGATCTTTGTTATTTGCATCAAATTCGTGATTCGCTCCCATTCGAAAAAATTATTCGAATCAAATTCGAATTCCCAACGATTCGGCTTTGCCCCAGTGACAGGGCGTTTGTTACAAAATATAGGATTTTGAATTTTTAAATGCCTCCTCAACCGAGGAATTTTATTTGTCAAGCATTTTGCCGGGGCGATCCATCAGTGGCTCACACTTCACAAAACGTAATAGACATTTTTCTTCTTCTGGAGAGTACAGCTTTGAGAGAATAGAGGGGGAAAAATTTCTCATGTGTCAAAAACACATGTTTGGTGTAATAATATAGAACTTATTGATATTAGAGTCATTCCCTAGCATTTATCAAAAATGAAAGTTGTCTGGGAAATTTATTGCCAATGTAGGGGAAATATTTTTAATATATTCATTCAAACATAACCTTATATAAATGTATGGCCTATCCTTGGTGTTATAAAAAATTCTTCTTCGAAAAGTTTTCTGTGGTTGCGTCTGCGTCAAGGGAAACTTTGAAAAAAAATACTCAATTTTGTTTGCAATATGAATATCCCGGCTGTTATTTAAGTCGCAAATATTTTTGAATGTAGTCAGTTTTTATGTAGAGAATATCGTGAGTAGAATAGAAAATAGGCGCGAAATAAACTCGGTCAATTTTAGCAAAAAATTTGATGAATCAATGTTGGAGGAGATTTAAATTTTATCAATGACTTCAGACAATGCTTCAGGTTCACAGTTTGCCTGGCATATGGGTTTCCTTCGAACTTCGCATGATAGTAACGGTTTCAACAAAAAAGTAGTTTTCTTGTCTTACTAGCAACCATTAGTGTAATCGGTTACATATTTTAGGCAGAAAAAAAATTACAACAATTCTGAACTTTATTTTTCAATCATTTGTTATGGCCTGACCGTGAACCTGCCGGGGGGCTTATACCCAACAACCGTTAGGACCGTGTATCTGTTTTGTGTTACAGTTACCCACGAAGTGCCTCGCTATAGGGCAC
This sequence comes from Styela plicata, assembly GCA_963675895.2. Classification (NCBI taxonomy): domain Eukaryota; kingdom Metazoa; phylum Chordata; class Ascidiacea; order Stolidobranchia; family Styelidae; genus Styela; species Styela plicata. Next base: position 13,340,522 of record OZ023149.1, read on the forward strand.
GCTCGGAGTTGAAACTGCCAAGCATCGAACCATCGGTCTTCCGGAAAATACGGTCGCGCTTAACCGACTGAATCACCGAGAGGGGCATTTCAGACCGTTTTTTTCTAGGTCTTTCGAATTATTTACTATGGCCTGTCCGTGAACCTACCTGGGGGCTTATTCCCAACAACCGCACAGACCTTTGTAGTGACTTGTATCTGCTCTATGTTACATGTTACATCTACCCGCGAAGTACAATGCTGAAGGGCACGCTCGGTGGTGAAACGGTCAAGCATTTAACCATCGGCCTCCTGGACAATACGATCGCGCTTAACCGACATTTTAGATCGCTTTTTAATTTCTTTTTTAGATTTTTTGAATTATTTGCTATGGCCTGTCCGTGAACCTACCGGAGGGCTTAAACCCAACTACCGTAATTTTTTTTTTGATTTAGACATTTTAGATTGCTTTAAAAGCTTAACGTACTTCAATAACAAAGAGCGCCAGGGTGTGGCTTAAGGTTGCACTACACGTTTGCGTAGGTTGCGTTTTTTCTTGGTTTGTTTTATTTTACCCTTGCGTTTCACGCAAGCGCAATGCTCTGCATGCATCCTTACGGTTTTCAATGAAACAGAACGGTTTGCTATGAAAGCTACCGCAGAGCGCTTGTTTCATTTTTTGCGTTCGTGCTTTGTACGCATTTGAACACGATTAACGCAAGGCAATGTAGGCGTGTTTTGCGGTTTTTATTTTATTGCTCGAAACGTAAGGCAACGCATCGGTAAGACAACTTCACTTGTATTATGGCCTTTACAGTTAAAGCTAGATACGTCAAATCAAATATTTTATTATATTGAGGTATATGCATTGTACATACATCACAAATCAATTGCCAAATTTGGGTAAGATTCCCACATGAAGACATATCATACCTGAGTTGCGTTTATGCTTCCTAAGTCATTTTTAATATGTTCGACGTTTCGAATCAATCGAATTATTCCATTCGATTTTGCCTATTATTCTAACATTTCCAATCCTGCTTACGATATTGCAATTCTTGAGCATCTTGTCTAAACTATCCGTGAATGTATTTCTGTATTGATGGAAATAATGTCGCCATATAAGCAAATTTTGTCAAGCGTGGATCGCACCGTCCAGGCTCGATTTATCTTGATAACGCATAATTTCCTTATTGGAGATAAAAATAATTCGGCTTCCAGAATCTGAAATGGATTTTTACGGAATACGACGTGCAAAAACGGCATGTCATATTGAGCCATGTTCTACTGTAACAAAAAATATAACAAAATCACTGGTCTTTGACAGTAATTTTACTTGGCGGTATTGTTAAAAAAATCAAAATTTGCTTTTTTGGCCGAATATGAGGTGTTAATGGCGCGCACCGCGAAGGTGCGGTCCATTAACAGCTCTTAATTGGCATAAATCTCATCATATGGCGTTGTTTAACCTTGGAAATATGCAATTACAGTGAATGACCAGTAAATTTACTGTACTTTTGTTACAGTGTAAGATAGTCATCATTTGCAAAAATAGAATTCTGAACTTTGACTTTACTGTACCAAACAAATATGGCGTGGGTCTGGTTCAGTGACATAGTCCGTAAATCGCGGTTGCTTTGTCTAGCGACGGCGAGATTTGCCGTACACTTGTTTTGCTTTGTTGAAAATTACCGAATAATCTATAGCAAAAGAATTTTTATAATTAATTCGATTGAGTGAATAATAATATAGAAAACTTGATTACTTAAATAGGTTTACTGAGCGAGCTTCAGTCGTGCCTTTCAGTAAGGCGCCGCTTTATGTGTAAGTGCACCTGAAATAGGACAATTATTAGAGTATTAGGTTTGTGCATATAAATGCAGGAACTTTAAAATTTCGACATTGCTCAGTTCTGTGCAAAACAGTTGATTTAGTGTGATTGTTTCTCACAGGACTGAGGTTCGATTCTCACCGATTCACGTTTTTTGGCAAGACATAAACAAGTGATAGGTGGTTTTACTAGCACCAACGGTAGAAACCACGTACTGCACTTCACCACTCGTTTCGTTTGATATGTTTCCGCATAGAGTGCAGTTGCTTGTACTACACCTTGTAGCAGCTTTTTGCGAGATTTGGCCGTTTAGTTGGTTCCTTTAAGCATTGCTTGCTCAGGGTGAATTTCAATAAAAAAATAACCTAAAATATCACATATATAGAGGAAGATATCAACACAAAAGAAAATATGAGTGGAAACGCTTGTTGGAATGTCATACGTTAGTGAAACGGTATCACCAACAATACAAGAATATGGTGTTATCGGTTTAGGTCACATTTTTGACCATCAAAAAAAAGGTTGTCCATTCACTCAAATCATATCTACACGTTTGGATAAAAAAGGTAAATATAGTGTTTTGTCAAGTATGAGTCACTGATGAATCGCGCCGTTGTGGCGCGATTCATCTGTGATTCATGCTTAAGAAATCGGAATATTTACAGTACCATACGCAGAGAATGTGACAGAATTTTCAGGTAGTTTTAAAACTGCGCAGAAAATTAGCCAGAATTCCAGGTGAATTTGGAGCTGGAAATGATTCATAAACACTGCAGATGACAGAGCAAATTAACCTACCTGTAGACAGCTATAACAGAATTGAACGGGCAAGTTTGTACAATGTTGCTTGATATTTACTGTTCGTCTATTTCACCATATCGCTTAATTCAAACTGGTGCGAGACATCAGTATCGAAAGAACGAGAGACAGGTATCGATTTTCAGTCCCCCTGTGGGGGATAGTTGAAACAAAGAAGAGATTAGATTCTGATGAAACATCTCTCCTGTACAGCTTTAAATAGGACTCGATTTTCGTTTCACTAGAGACTTGGCTCTTGGCTTGGGAATATCACTTTCAGTTACGAATCGTATATCGAATTTGGTTGTTTCAATCGAATTCTTCAGAATACGAATATAATTCATTAAAACGAAAATTGGTCGAAGTATGAAACAGATAATAATGTTAACAGATAATTTCTTGCTGTAATATTGGTCGAAAAATTTTAAACTGAATTTATGAAACGAATGAGAGTAATAAATATTCGAATCACTTGGTTCGAGAACGTATTGGAAACAAAGATTTGCCTTTTATTGAAGATTGTTGAAATATTTGGGTATTTTTTGGAGGAATTTCCGATTTTGAGAAAATGACTTTCATCAGTTTTGCAGCATTTTTCGTTCTGCTTGAATTGCTGATTTTTGCTAAAATTTTTAGCCAATCAGCCGAGAATAGATTGTAGCCTATCAGTAATTTTAGCAGACAGCACCCTGACAGCCTGATCTATTATGTTGCCAATACAGCTTAAAAAATACTCCCAATTGTTGCTTTGTCTAGCATGGGTCAATGATGTCCATCACAAAATAAAATTTCTGCTTGAGTGCTCACCAGACCCATATACAGGGCCAATACTTTTCTCTTCATCGGTAAAAAATCTTTTGACCAAGCATTTCTTGTTAAGTATGTGTCACCGTCGAGGCGCTGTCTATCTGTGACTCATTCAATCACAAAATAAAATTTCGTATGAGATTTTAGTAAATAATTTATACCTTGAGAAATAATGTTTTGGACATGGTGCTCTTAACTTTTGGCGTTTTTCTGTTAAATATAAATATAGTTGCACAGTTATTTTGCCGATTTGCCAGAAATTGTGGCTTCAATAAAAAATGAAAAAGATGTACGTCAGATGCTTATATGTGCGGTCTATTAGTAGCGAATGCCTGTAACAGTCAGGTTTTAATTGGGTGTAGTTGAAGTTTTATGCTTTCAAGTCTGGATAATTTTGTCCAGGACGTGTATCTGTCAACACGTGCCGCTGCTGAATCATGTCGGCAACGCATGGTTCATCTGAGGCTCATGCTGAGAAAATTTATAAGGACAATAATTGGATTCGATTGTCGTATAGGAGGAGGTTTTGCTGAATTACTCCCATTGACAGTCTGAACTGGTTTGAAAGACAATTTTGAAACGGTTATCATAAATGAAGTATTTTGACTTGGTAAACATCAGTATTGACATCCGATGCGATCGATATTTTTACGTAAGAAAAATGAGCCGTTTTTGTCCGTTTTCACGAATTTCAATTATTTTTTATTTAAGGTGATACTACTCATTTTTATTTATATCTAAAATACCATTGCTCCATTGAAATATGTGAAGAAAATAGAAGCAAGTTACTTTAAATTTACCCAATTCAGTAGCTAACTGTCCTAATCTTTCATCCGATTTTTGATATTTGAAAAAAAAATCGAACCTCGCTTCGAACAAACTTATTCAATTTTTTTTTTGTTTTCTGTACTTAGTATTAGGTTGTATGTACATTTAGAAGAAGATGAAAATAAAGTAAAAAGTCAAGATAATTTGATATTACTTTTTTGTATTATAGCCACTCATTTCGGTGGGTAACCCTGAAAAAGGCACTGTTTAAGCAGCCGCTTAGAGACGATCACACAAGTAGGACTGGTCAATTCCTGTCGGTGATTCGAATCGATTCTTTAAAATATGAAAATTGTTGCTCTTAGACATGTAGTGTGAATTGAAAATATACTTCAAACCATAAATATTTTAATTTTTACAATGTAGAATGTAGTTGTAATGGTAATAATGGGATATTTGTTATTTACATGGAGTTAGTGATTCGAATCGATTCAAAAAAAAAATAATTCGAATCAGGTTCGAATTCCAAATGATTCGGATTTGCCCAGCCCTACGACGAGTTAGTGTTGTTTGAAAGATATGATCATTCCGGTTCGGCCGAGCTGATCAAATTCGGTTATTGCACCTTGGGTTGAGCATATTACTAATGAACGATATGTAATTTAGTGACCAATATAAGATGCAAACTATCAAAGCTGAATTTAACACAATGTTGATTAATATTTTCTATCCTTATATTTTATATGTCCATAAAATTTCAATTTTTGTTCCATTGTTTTCGTTTATTGTAAATCTTTGACTTTTATAATTTTGATATCATTCGTATTTATTTGTATTCAGCAAAATATAATTAATTAACAAAGAATGGCGAGACTGATAAATGCAGCACTGATTTTCCTTATTTGCACTAAAATTCTCACTGTAACTGCAAATGGAAATATTGATGAAAATTGTTCGAACGTGGATTTGAAATGTACAAAGTGAGTTCATATTCTTGTATGATGTCGAAAAATGTCAGAAAACGTTTGTCCAAGCATCCTTTTGTCCGGCCTGAGTTTCAAATGGCTAGCGCCGCCGAGGTGCGGTACATCTGTGGCTAATGCTTGACAAAACTAAATTTTTGATTTAAGTAGGATAGCATCTAGATTCTGTTAAGAGAAGTCAGTCTTGATACTCATGCTTTACGCGTTAGAAGTGAAGATACTGGAGCAAAAACTCAAGCATTCGGAATAAATCTCATACTTCTGTATAGTTATTCTCTGAGAATGTTTCCCATTTTACTTGCAGCGAACGACTCTTCATTCTATGTAAAAGCCCAAAGTTTCAAGCGCTCTACAACATCCCCAGCTCTTGTGATTTTATTTCGAGCACACTTTTAACCGACCGAAAAAATATTTCTTTTGTTCTATATATATATTCAAAAGATATAAATCTGTTTCAACACGCTTTATTTTTAATTTTTTTTATCTCGTGAAACATTTCCGAACCTAATAAATGGGCCTTCTCTCCAGCAACTGTTGTGCCGCTATATATGCTTCAAATACCTGCGAAGTGCTATATCGAGGGGCACTATCGATTTTAAGCCTCATATGAACCAGGCAATACTACCCCAATCACTAATTTTATTTTGTCAAGCATGCGGCACAGATGTACCGCGTCTTTTCGATGCAATCTATCAGTGACACATGCATACTTAACAAAACATTCTTTGACAAAATTTAATCCGATTGGGTTGGTGACCTATAAGGCGAAACACTTATTAATCTTGTTTGTCAATTTTAATCAGATAGCAGTAGTTTGCTGAAGTTAATGTTTATGTTAAAATTATAAAAAAACGGGCACAGCACTGAAGAAGAAAAACATTTTTCTCCGACTTATGAAATTTTTTATAATTTTCAAATTTCGACGTTTCAAACAAAATTGACTGGTACATTTGTATATCGGGCTCGATTTATATTTTATCGCAAAAAATGAGCTCGTATTCTAATAAATATAAAAAAAAATGCTTCTTTTTGCCTCTTAAAAAATAAAAATTGTTCTCTTTTAATAAAGGACCCACAAACGAACATGTGGGTAGATATGCATTCTTGCGCCTATCCCAACCAGGATAATTCCGTTAATTATTGTTTTTTCAAGCATGAGTCAATGATGGATTGTGCCTTCAAGGCGCGATCCATCTTTGACTCATGTTTGACAAAATATAACTTTGCCAAAAGATAATTTTAAATCTATGTTTCCTTTTCCAGGAAGGATCCACGAAATGTATATAGGAAATGTATGTTGTATAAAAAGACGTCTGCTTTATACTGTAATCAATCAAAGATGAAAAAAATACCTGATCCGGACAAAATATCTAATCGCGTTTCATATAGAAATGTAACATCGTTGTTTGTTGATGACAGCTGTTTGGAAAGCATCAAAAAAAGTTAGAATTTTATTTTTTTTATGGCATGAGCACGGACATTGCTAAATCATTTTCAGCTTTAATTTGTTGGTACGAAACATTATTCCAGGATTGCTCGGTCATTCGCATGCGTTACTTTTTTCTTTATTTAAATTCATTCTAAGCCAGGCTTAAAGCAACGCCAAAAACGAAGCAACTAGCAGCCACTTAATTGCAAAAAACTACTACACGATATGATATATTACCAGCATCTGAACTTTAAGCGGAAAACACCCCAAACGGAAATAAACCGTGATGGTGAGGTGCAGTGAGTGGTATCTTCCCTGTGCGATGGTAAAACCATCATCACCACTAATTTACCTCCTTTTAGCCACCTCTCAGGACAGGAAATACGTTAAGACTATTCTAAATCCCGTACCCGCAGGGCGTTGTCTTACAAAAATGAGGATAATTCAAATAAAAAATTTCCAAAGATCTTATTCTAATGCGACATTTTCTTTGAAAACGTCGATTTTTCGCTTTAATAATGCTCCACTATCGCCCATTTTTAGCCCAAGTGCCAATCGTTTTTGTTTTGTATAGTTGGTAAATTCAGTAAATTATCGGAGAAATAAATCCAAATACACTCCATTTCCCTACATTTTGAAGTTGAAGAAGTGATTATTCGTCTAGCGGAATTCCAATCTTTCTACGTCGTAGAACAAGCACAGGTACTTGGCGTTCACTTGCTTCCAATAAAAGCTTGATATCTATTTATATTTATTTATAGATGAATTAAAAAAGTATGAAAATATCAATGTTTTTCTTGCCGGACAAAATTATATCAAGGTACTTCCCGACAGACTATTTTCGAGAAACAAAAAACTTAGAAAAATAGACTTTTGCGGAAACGAAATCAGTGTGATTGACCCAACAGCTTTTGCAGGTAAATGTTCAAATACAACTAAAATCTGCAATCTTTTTAAACATTATTGCAAAATTAATAGATTTTCCTGGATATTTTTTGCGAAGCATTGCAAATTTGAATGATTCCTATTCTACAGAGCACCGCGAAGCATTGGTCACTGATGGATCACGCCGTCGAGGCGCGGTTCATCTGTGACTCATGCTTGGAAAAATGAGGGTTTTAAACGATTTAATCGCTAAGACGTGGTTTATCTCTGGCTCATGCTACACGTTTTTTATCTGGATTCACGTACAGAGCAACTCTTCGTTTTGAAATCGAAATGTCTACAATCAGATCCGTCTTGAGTGCGCTTCCTTTGAAAAAAAGTTGAAATATTGCATTGCGTGTTTTTAAAGCCACCATACCATATTTATGATCCAAAATTTAACAAAAAACAAAGTCAATATGAGGTACATAAAACATAGCAATGACTTTTTATTTTATTGTCGCGCATCACATTTGAATTGCAGCCGAACTGCGATATCTTGAGCATGAAATTTCTACGTACGCGAGATGGTGCCAGGGAGAAGGCATTTGGAGACGAAGTTCCGCGTTTTCTGTATTGTCCATCACAAGGTCATGAAAACGACACTTCAACTTGACCAATAGCTTTTATTAAATACGCTAGATAGAGCCCTTCAGTATGATCGATAATAGAGTTGCAACTATTGCAAGGTTAACAGACATGAAATGAACGCTATTTCCCTTTTTTTCAAATTTGAAATGTTGTAATGTACCACGGCTCGGGGACGCATTTTTTGAGGCCAATATGCATTTTTCGTGGAGTTTCGAATTATTTACTATGGGAAATCATTGGAATTACCGGACGTGTAAGGGTGAAGATGGTTATATCCAACAATCGCTAGTTACGAACTTTTGTAGTGGCTGTGTGTCCCATCAATGTTATAGCTACCCGCGAACTAAGGACAAGATCGGTGGTGAAACGACCCAGCAATGCGCAATCGGCTTTCCGAACCATGCGATCGCGCTCAACCGACTGAGCCACTGAAAAAGGAAGCTTTTTAAGATTATATTTTTTGAAGCAGGCCCCCCATGTGAGGATCACAAATTTCTCTTATAGTTAAAAAAACTCTCTCGTTTTCCTATTTAACAGGTTTATCTCAACTTGAAACTCTTATTCTTGCAAGCAACAAGTTCACTCATATTCCAGATTTCCTGTTCCTTGATCTCACATCATTGACCTATTTATCGTTTCATAACAACAAAATATCAGTGCTGCATTATGAAGTTTTTCAAGGAATGAAAAACTTGGAAGTATTGAAACTAACAGGTATGATGACGTTTAGAAGAATATACCGAAAAACAAATCTTTAAAATTTTAATTCACGTTTCTATTCCACTATAAGGGCCTTGGTCAGGGTGATTCACTCTTGGTCAGGGTGATCCACACAAGTGGCTATGAAAAATTTAAATTGTGAAACACACACAAATATTCTGAAATCAGGTCTGGACAAATCAATTCATTGATTCAATTCATCGAAGGACAATTCTTCGCAAAAGTCGCGAATCGGTCATAGCCAAGGAAGTAAATACCGTTTTCACTCCAAGTAGACCCTCTGCCCCTCTCTTGTACGAGAAACAGATTTTTGTAATATTTATTTTTTATTTTTTGTAGCAAACAGAATAAGTTTTATTGATAAAAAAGCATTTGTTGGATTAGACAGTTTGACTGAGTTACATCTTGACGAAAACAGACTAACTCACGTCGTTTCCGATGTCTTTATTCCGTTGAAATATTTACAAGTACTTACTATTTCTCACAACAAAATGACGGGATGGATAAACGGAAACGAGGTAAGAATCTGCATTTCACAAAATTACTGCAAACTTTGAAATTATGTTCTTCTTGCGCCAACTTTGCTAATCTTATTGAAATCAATTTTATGAAACAACCTATTTTTTATAGTCAGTCGTTTGAGTGACTCACCCTGTACAAGACCTTGTACCAACATGTTTAGTATTGTTGAAAATATATTTTCTTTCCGGTGCAGTCAAGCCTAATCAAGTTATTACACCCTGGGTGGAGTGGTGGGCATGCATTAAAAGGCCAAACTTGCCGGGAATCGAATGCGAGATATTCTACATATATACCTGCGATTCAACCTGTGTGTCCAGCTTATTTGTTAAATTGTAAAATATCTAATCTTTTTCAGCTTCATCTTGGAAATCTTCACACCATTGACTTTTCTTCCAACTTGATTTCAAAATTAGAATCATATCATTTGTCAAACATGGAAAATTTACAGTAAGCGATTTATTTTTTTCATTGATTTATCAATTCAAATCAATTTGCCATAAATATCTCAATCATAGCTACATGCGCTTACATAGGGTTGGAAGCGTGACGTTGGAAGCTAATCTGATTTAACATGGTGGGTATATGCAAACAGAAAAAATTCTAAACACCCTTTGTCATGCATGAGTTACTGATGGATCGCGCCGTTGAGGCGCGCTCCATCTGTAGCTCAGGCTTGACAAAATAAGGCTTTTGATAAACTATAGATGCTCAGTTCATTAAATATATATTACAAATATATGATCTGCTTCAATAGAATGCTCAAAAATGTTGTCATTCAAAGACAGTTCGTTAAGTCGAATTCCATGTTATTTTTAGGAATCTGTCGATGGAAAATAATTCTTTGACGTTTTTATCTGACGACATATTTCTTGCAACAACCAACATTAAATATCTCAATTTTGCTGACAATAATCTTCACGCGATTGGAAACCATACGTTTTCAAATCTACCGTGAGTATCAATTTGTATTTATTCTTTTTTCAAAAATTGAAAAAATATACCCAAATTGTTTTTTCTCGTTTATTTTTAAAATTTAATGCAAGCGAGATTGGAAGAGCCACCTAAAGAAAATGTAAAACAAGCAATAGCCACAAGGGTGAAATCATTTCACGAAACAATGAGCCTTATAGTGGAGTGTAATGAGTGGTACCTGTCCTGGGTGTTGGTAAAATCACTCACCACTTTTTGGCATTGCCTTCTTTTTGTCGATTCTACTATCTTTTGTTCTTGGATATATATCTGCATACTATGACATTTATGGACATAATTTGGAATGCATTCTAGTTCATAATTGCATATTTTTACTCGGAGCATAGAAAAGTATTATTCTTTATTTAAACGCGATAATCTTCAATTGAGAAATTTATTTTGTTAGGCATCAGTTATATATGAACTGTGTCCAACACATTTTTATCAATATATATATCTAAACATGTTTTTTTCATAATAAGTCTACTCAACGATCGAATTTTTTAGCAACAATTTAGTTTCATAGTGTTATTATTTTTATTACTATTGTTTTGTTTGACACGCGATCATGTTTTGAGCCTATACTATATACAGCCTATACTTGGCCTGAATCGCATCAACAAAACACTTTCAAACTTTGCAAATATACAATTACAGCAAATGAGCAGTAAATTTACTGCATTTTTGTCACAGTGTAGTTAGCGAGTTTAATTCTCATGGGCTGTATTTATTTAGTCATCTAAAAGCATTGATTCTTCGTAACAATATGTTGAAAACCCCGGAAGTTGAATGGTTCAAAAGAATTGTTGGAGCAACAAGCAATAACACTGGCAAAATTGACATCAGTGAAAACCCGTGGAATTGTGACTGTAATGTACTAGCATATGAGGTATTGGTTATTGATTATACGATATTTTATATTGAAAAGTGTTAATCGAAGTCCGCTATTTTTACTGATTTGGTATCTACCATATTCTATGGTTAACTTGTGTCATGTTATTATGGTTTCCTTGTCAAAATATTTCTGCAGTACCGGTTTTGTCGGAACGCAAGGCCCTTATACAAACTTAGGAATAACTTTGGCTGGAAATTTGATGCAGTGATTCGGAGCACAAAATTTCCGAATCGTCGGTGAATCGACATTAAAAAAACAACAACTTGAAATTATCATATTTCTACGATAAAATTTTAGAAAATTTCTCTGGTATATGGAAGCAGGATGTGAGAAATGATGCCACATTGCCTCAAATAGACTGTTTATGTATATATTAGTGTATAATTAGCTGAAGATTTCTGAATTTTGATGATGGAAATAAATTTTTCAGGTAAAAAGGGAAATTTTGATTTCAATGTGTAATTAGATCCGATTCGCAAAAATACTCGAATGAGATTTGAACTCTTAATGAGTCGGCTTTGTCCAACCCTGGATATGACGACTAGGGTTTGAAAAAGTCGATCCATTCATGATTCGATTATGATTGAGGATATTCTTTTCGAATCATAAGGAATCGCTTATTTTTCCTTAATACTATAACAATTTTTCATGATCATCAAATTAAACTACGAATGTACTGTTCATGATACAAACAAACCGAAAGAGCACTGTACTTTCAATTGACACATTAATAAATTTGAGCTAAACCAAAAATATTTTTGCTTTATTTTACCGTTAAATATGAAAATTCCACTTCACTTTGCAAGTTTTGTTCCTGTGACCGGTACCCGAATAATTCAATCAATAGTCCTTTTAAGCGATTCGAATCTTCGAATTGAAATACCTAACCCTGATGACGACCGATTCAATCTATAAGGGGATACTGTTCACTGAACTGTATTAGTGCAGTTCAGTTCAGTTTAGAATGTCTTCCACCTAGCGTACACTTACTGGTATTATATTTTATATGGTCTTTTTGCAATAAAGGTGGTCGTTTTAGATGCTACTTCCGGCCTTGCTTAAAATAAATTAAAAAAACGTCTATCAAAGACTCAGGAATATGCTCTTAACTGGCCGCATCATTCTATTAGAATTCAGCGACAACAAAAACGATTTATTAAATAGTCAATGTTTATTTAATTTTTGCAGAGATTCCTAGAGAAACTGGAGATCGGTGAAATAGGAAATCCAAGCGTTCAACAATGGTCTAAAAGTTTTAAAATCATTTGTTCGTCTCCTGATCATTTAAAGAGTCGCGAGTTGGATAGATCGATCGAAGAGATCATTTTGAAATCAGGATGTAAAAGTGAAGATGAGTCTCCAACAAGCTCAACAACAACAATGAGATCAAAATCAAAAACTTCTGCTCGGTTAGAGAGAATTGATAAAAACCTGACTACTTCCGGTACAACCAAATTGCCACGACGGAAACACATTTGTTACCCGGTAGAACACATGATGACAGTTACCATATGGGTTATAGTTGTTATGATGATGATGATGATAGCAATCTTTATAATTTTGAAAAGTGGGTTTTCAAATTACGGGAAGGGGAAACGGAACATGAACGGAATTAAAGTGAACAGAGACGAAGAAAAATTGATTGCGATGAGCGTACGAACCGAATACCATCCAAATGATGGTTCTTACACAAGACAAAATCAATGTTTTTATCCAAGTTCGTAAGCTTTATTGAAAGTTATACGATCCCAGAAATACAGAACTACCTCGTGGATATACAAAGGCAAGATTACTGAATATCGATCGTTAGTAACAACCAAATCGAAAGCAATCTGAAGTGAAGTCGAAAAAATAATTGAAAACTTGGCCAGACAATAAAGTTGTACTTTAAACACTGAAGTCTATGTGTATTTAAAAAGGAGGATGTATCGAATCTGCTTGACTATTTCAATCAGTATATAGAATAGATTCTAACTGAAATTGAAACGGATCAAATTTAAATTTTAAAAAGGTCGTTTAAAAATTAGCATAGGGATCGACATCGTCCAAGACAGAAGACATTACACATTAATAAAATATAATACACATCGCTTCGGCTCCTTAAAAAATGTTTTTTGTTTATGACGTATTTTATTTTACGTAGCACTTCGCCTTACCAGTAGACGCTATTATGTTTCTAACACTTATTATGTTCAGAGTGAATTTTAATGGAAAAAGGTGTATTATTTTAGATAACGTTTCCTTTAGAAATTTTAATTTAATTATTCTTGTTGGTCTTGACGGTTAACCTTGTACAGGATTATAGATAGAAACATTTTTAAACTTCATGTAAATAAATATATTACGAATTACTAAACCAATTTCTCTTATTATTTCTTTATTTTAATTAATTAGTTAAAATTCTTATATTAAATATTACAAACTAAAATTCGTTTGACGATGCTTTATTTTATTCTAATAGGCATGAATCACAGATGGGCCGCCCCTAAGCGATGCGATCCATCTGTGGCTCATACTTACTAAACTTTGCTCGGAAAAATTCTGACTGGTGTTACTAGGACGAAAGAAACACTAAAGCTACTAACAAAGTTGTATGTTGTATGTATATGAGATATCCATAATTTACTTGGAATGTCACATACACGTCGGGGGAATTTTGTCGAAGCATGTTTTGTTAAGTATGGGCCACCGATGGATCGCGTCGATACGAAGCGGTGCATCTGTGGTACATGCCTGACAAAATAAAATTTCGAATTGGGATGTCTTCGATATTTTCGAAAAAAAAAACATGGAAGATTTTAACTTCCTACTTGAGACGATGCCCTTGATGTTGTATTCATTAGACTGTACACCTATTATTATTTTCACTGTAGATTAATGTAGATAGTCTCCACAGCTTATCTCATTGCCATTATACCATCCCTCTGACTAAGCGACATGTATTTCCACAGTTACGATTCATCCATGTGTAAAATGTAACAACTCTCTGCGTTATAAATGTTTTCACAAATACTGACTAAGACATAAGATTTCTTCAGTTGAACTGTTTTTCTGTCGCACTGAATTTAAACTCCGCCAATTCGCTTTTAAATCAATGCCTCTTTAGGATTTCTAATACAGTCTATTTGAAACACTCCAATTACTTCACAGGTTTCTGAGTAAATTTACCTAAAAAAGGAAAAAAAACATACATGGGTTGAATAGGTAGCTCTTCATTATTTTTTTATAGTTCAACTTCACTTTTTCTAAAAAGTAAACCTATTTGATCTTATGTTACTATTTTTGCGTGTTTCATGAAATTGGGTTACATGCTAATATTTTCGAAAAGCAATATGTATTTATGCCTCGATGATTTCTTGGTATATTCTTGCGTATTTTAACTGCGATTTCCATTCAAGAAAATTGCAAGGAATTATTACTAATAAACACTATCGTAACACTATCGAAAATTTGCTGTTCATTCTTTTTTAATCAAGAAAAATAATATGAGTAAATATTGTCAAATTTGAACCATGGCATCTGTAATATGTGGTTTATCTATGGGCCATGGTTAGAGCTGGACAATTTGATTCGGTGATTCGAATCAATTCGAAGCACAAATTATTCAAATCAATCGTGAATCGTTCATGGAAGTGGAAATTTTTACGGCAAAATGCAATCAATTTTAGTCAAATTTGCCCAGAATTGATTGCATTATGTGGGTAAAATATGAAACTGGTTGCATTTAGACATGGAGTGTGAATTGAAAATATATTGTCTTTCAGTCTGTTTATGTCAAACTCTTTGATTTGTTATTTATATGAGTTTAATGGTTCGTTCCGATTCAGAGAAAATATCAGATTCGGCCTTCCATGATTCATTTTTGCCCAGTCCTAGTTATGGTTTGACATATTCAAAACTTTCATTTGAAAGTTTTTATTTCATAAAACTTGCATGGGGAATTGATCTTACAGTGGAAAAAATTAATCTGTTTCTATTGTTTTTAACCTCCTCAATTTCATATGTTATTAGTAAACAGTTTTTTATTATCGAGTTTCCAATATATATCGTTGAAGAAACACTTTAGAACGGTCCTAACGTATTTCCCAAGTGTCGTAAGAGGCGACTAAAAGGAAGCAAGGAAGTGGTAGATCGTTTTACCATTGCCCGGTGCAGATACTTATCACTGCACTACACCATCGCGCTTCGGTTTCGTTTTGAGTGCAGTTGTTGGTACTACATATTTTAGTAGCTCTTTATTATTAAGTGGCCGTTATAGTTGGTTGCTTTTAGGCACTGCTCCTGGCGTTGTTCAGAGTGGATTGCAATAAAAAATTACGGAAAATTTACTGTTGATTTCTAATTTTGACTGTTGGGCTGGACAAAACCGAATCATTCGAGATTCGAAGCTGATCTGTATAATTTTCACAGAATCACAGAACATCAATGAACAGAACAGAACATCATGATTTTATCTATATGAACCGAAAGGTATCATTTTTTCAACAAATTTCGCCTCTGCCATCAATATAGAAAAAAATAAAATTATATCTACGTGTGCACTAATAATGATATAAACAATAGACAAACAGTGGCGGTCAATTCTTACCCTGGTCCATTAGTACGAGCATAAAACTCTATTACAAGGGATTGGTCTATTCGTACTCTGAAAATTCGCCATGTTCAATTCGTACCCTTTCCCTTTGTAATATGTGACTCAGAGTTAAATTCGCGGGTATAGTCATCTTGACTGCGTAATCACTGCGAGAAGTCGGGGATGGCTAAACAAACTACCGACTCAAACTATTTTATTTTAAGTATGGTGGACCGCGCTGCGAAGGCGTGTCTTTACACATTTGAACACTGTGTTCAAAAATAAATTCCTTTACTATGAGTTTCATAAGTCTTTTACTTCTCTCGTCTACTTGAAACAATCCACCTGGTCTTCCTATTTTGTACCTATTATTTTATCATCAATTGTAACGAATACACAGCTAAATTTAGAGCTACAAAACAATATTAAATGGTGATGAAGTCTACAAAGTATTATCTAGTACAAATGAGACCGATACTGTTGTTTTGAGGATTTTTATATCACAAGTACAAAATCATTATATCAAACATCGGCCAGAGATAGTTCGTGCCCCAACCAAACCTGCCAAAATATATTCTGAATCTTTTTTTAAATCATCTTCACATCTTTGAGAGCGCTCACGGCCTAGTTTCACTTCCCGGAAATACCCTTTTAAGAAAGTCGTCGTCCTCCGAAATAATTTTCATCGTATCGAGACGTTACTTTTTACTATAAAATAGTTGAACGTTTGTCGTTATTGGCACCTGATTTGCGAAGAAAGCAGTATCGACTATCGATTATAAAAAAACGTCAAGTATGAGTCTTTGATGAATCGCGCCGTTTCGGTCTCGAATGAGAAAATTTGCTGCAAAAATTGCGTTTTTTATGATACTATTTTTTAATTGCTCTTAAAAAGACGTTTCCGATACTATATTCTCACCAACTACAAACAAATTTTCATTTTTTTATTTAATGTTGCTAAGCATGACGAGCGTGATCTCTTACACACGGCCCAACTGTGGCTCAAACTTGACAAAATGGGAAAATGGAGACTGCAAATAGGACAATTTGTAGCAAAATTTTCGTTTTAATAGGATACTATTTTTTAATAACTCTTGGAAAGGCGTTTCCGATACTTTATTCCTATCGAATACCAACCGTTTTTCTTTGTTTTTATACATCTTACAAGTAAAGTATTTTTTTGTAATATATTTATTCATACATTCAGTATATGAAGCTATTGCATGTATGGCACATTTTGTAACTATATTTTGATGCAATTCCAATATGAAGTTTGAGTTTTATTTTTTGCAGTTCATTTGAGTGCATTTGCTAGCTTTACATTTTTCACATGCGTCACTATCAGATTGACAACAGTTATCGTTCAGTAGCGAATACAGCAAGAAATTTCCGGCCCACATTCCTCCCCTGTATCTCCTCGACTGCTCTCTCCGTCTCTAAATCTAATCTTTCTATTTTGCACTTGTCATATTGTAGGTTATGTGAAAAACACTAAATCAAATATCCTCAAAAATTTGCAGCACTGAATAAAAAAATGTAAATTTTTCAAAATAGTCGTTAAAAGATTAAATAAAGCGCCGACAACACAGTTTTAATGATTTTTGATACTAAATAGAATATTTTTGTCAAATATGTGTCACTGATGGATCGCGCTGTCCCATACATGACAAAATGTATTGTTGCCAATTTTCCACCAAAAAAAGACACCAGTATCGATTTAGTTTCATGTTCCGGGCATACCCTTTTATGAAAACGCTATAATCTAGCTTATTATTTGAACTCGCGATCCAAATTATTATGCAACAGTGAGATTCGCCTTGATGTTATAATAAGACAATATTTGCAAAGAAAACAGTATCGTTTACCCGACGAGTTAAACCGCGAAAGGAACCCCTCCTTGAAAGTCGGATCAACGTGTTTTATGAAATTATTATAACCTTCTAAAATATTTGTTTCTGAAATGACGGCCCCGATACTATATTCTCACCTAATACTAATACATTAGGATGTTTCGGTTCAACGTGTAAGATGTTTTTTCTGTTGTGTAATGTCTGTAATTGTCCACGGTGTTAACGAGCAAGCAAAAGCAGAAAATCGTTTCATGTTTCTGAAGCCATATTATTTTATGCCACATACATGTTTAAATTTATATATAATTTTTCGTAAGAATGGATTTTAAAAGTTTAATTTCGATGACGCTTCAAACTGCAATAATTTTTATGTCATTCTGAAAACTTATTCAATACACTTGTCAAAACTAGAACACTATAAAATGGCCACGTTGACATAATTTCACGTATAATGGGCATTGAGAGATTTTTCAAATTCATTTTAAAACATATTTGGTAAAAAGACTTTACTTGTTTACTGCGTTGTGCATTTTGCGCCATTAAATTTTGCAAAAACGGCTAAGCTTTCATCTTAATGACCAATACATAAGTGGTTGAAAATATGGAAGGTATATTAGGTAAACCGAATCGTTTTTTGCAGTTAAAAACTTGTTCTTATGTGGCATAGTACAAAATCAGAAGCAATGTGGATAAAGCTTTAATTAACCATGAACCATAGATGGATCGCGCTGTCAAGATCGATAAAAACCTTGTCATCAAACGCCACGTTTTACATTTTATCATCACATGTTAGCATAAGCGTGACGCAATTACCAGTTTCACGTTTCGGAATTCCCCTTAAATAATAATAAAATTGTCAACAAAACCGAAAAAACGAAGGTTTGTCAATATTGAAATGAATATAAGTTTTATAAATAGCAACAAATCTTTTCTCAATCAGAAATTTTATTTTGTCAAGTATGTGCCACAGATGGACCGCGTCTCGTCGACGCGATCCATCAGTGACACATACTTTACAGACGACATTTTGGCGGATTTTTCCGATAGGGTTCGTCACTCTTTATGCAACGCTATAGTTTCATAATATGGGAATAACCTAACGTAGGCATAGGTTAAGCCTAATACCATGCGAAATTCCGATAAAACTTTGGTCTCGATATTATATTCTCAGTACGTTTAGCAGTTGCGTTTTATCGATAAACGAGGACTCATTTTCTGGTATTTAAGAAACTCGTCTCCGATTTTCGTCTTATGCCTTTTTATTTTCCCTCGCAAACTGAAATAGTTTTCCTGTGCATATACCGTCTCATATATCGTCCCAATGAACACAAATCCTTGATTTTCAAACAGAGGAACCTAATATATCGTAATTGAAGAAAGTTCATGCTCTAATATTTGCAAAAAATCTTTCCGTTTGGGGAAACTTCAGTGAACATGATGAACAACTGACTCGCGCTAAAGCACAGTGTATCCCTCGTTCCTATGTGGAAATAAAAATAAAACTCACTTTTCTTTTGGATAATGATTTTATAATTCCAACTTTTGTTTCTGTATATGTGTCACTACCCGTCCTCATGGACATATGGGCTTACTTTTGCATCGTCATTAAAAATTTGATTTGTTAAATAAAAGAGTGCCGCAGACTAAACGGCGACTTTCGCCGGCACGTGTTCAAACAATATTCTTAGAAACTAGGCCGGCTTGATAATACATACTGATCAGACCGAGCTTGGCAATCCACATCTTTCCAACAACATTCACATGTTCGCCTAGTAGTGACCCCTGGTACATGCTCGGGTGATCGTTAAAGAAGTCTTTATAAAAAAGGTCTTATAAAATTAAATAATAGTGATTTTGGGGCATGCGTTTTCTGAATTGAATGTTGGTTTTCAACTTCCGGTGACAATATTTTGAAAATTTAAATGGGGTATCTATGGCTCATGCCCCATAGAAAAAAATGTGATGATTATGATTGGGACAAGACCTACGCAGGCTAATGCCAAGGTATGTGCGGTGAGTTTTATTACGACGGACTTATTTTGAACGTAAGATAAATATAAAACTATTCTATCAATCATCTGTTAGATAAATGAAAATTATGTTATTGTCGTATGATAGAGTTAAACAATCAATTATAACTTGGGTAGGCTAAGCCGAACAGGAAAAGATGTTATCTTTCCAGCAATTGTAACCCTGTCCGTTTATAAGTGGCCGCTGTTACAGGGCCTTGGACAGGGTGATCCACTCTAAGAAGTGGCTATAAAAAAAAAAAAAAAATAAATGGAAGCCGATATCTTATTCGCAGCCACTAATGGACGAAATATAAATTTTGAAACTGATACCCTAGTTGCCTGAACATTGGATTGAAATTCATTTGACGAAAGAGAATTAGGAATTAATATGTAAATTTAGGCGATACTTAGGTCGCGGCGACCATCGTTTGTTCGGCGAAAGGCCATTTTCGCCGTGGTTTCTTACATGGGGAATCACCAGATATGAGATTGAAGTCTGAGTGAACTGATACTGGAATGTATTATTTATTCTGAATGGACAACTGAGCCATATTTGTCCAATTATATATTGCTACGTGTTTCGAGATAATATAATCCAAGCAAGAATGTATTTTTAAGTATAAGTCAAAGATCCTCTGTGCCTCATGTTCCACAAAATAAAAAATATGGCCGGTAAAACCTTATATGTTGTACATCTTGTAGTTGATAATACAAAAATACGTGCAAAAGCCATACAAGAAAGTTCTGAGTCATTTTACAAAACACGATATAATTTTAGCCGAAAAATGTTGCGCTGGGAATATAATTCAAGTTACGCATCTCTAACGTCCTGGGCTGCGCATGTTTAACGTCCTTCACAAAACCGACCGATCAAACGAAAGTTTGTTACCATTGTAACCATTATAACAGTTTTATAACAAGCAACCAATTAATCCTTCCCAATAAGAAGTTCTGTTTTGTCAAGTATACGCCACAGATGGACTGCGTCTCTCCGACGCGATCTAGCAAGTGACGCATACCTTACAAAAGACGTTTCGGGATTTTTTTTCCCGATAGGGTTTATTGGGCCATATACAATATATTAATTTAGTTTCATCATATGGGAATAACCTAGCGCAGGTTTAGCTTGAGCTTCATGTCATGCGAGATGTTAATGAAACTTCATTATCGAAATTACATTCGCCAGCTGCGTTTCAATCAATAAACGAAAACTCATTTTCTGGTATTCTGAGACTAGATTCCGATTTTTGTCTTTGCTTTATTGTTGTTTCCTTTGCAAACGGAAACAGTTTTCCTTGAGATACAGATAAATGATACCTTCTCATTGATCATAAGCCATAATTTACGGATGAAAAGTCATAAAATATTGCGACTGAAAAATTTTTTGCAGTGCCCTGTAGTTTTATACTTAAATGTCTTTGGACAAAATTTTCTCCTTCGGCGCACAGTTTTATGTATCATACACAGATTTTAATGATTTTCCTATAAAAATGTTGTAGGATTTGATATGCGATTTGTTGCTGCCACATACCTTGTAGTACATTTTTGCCATTCGGATTATGGTTAATTCAGTTGGTTCCTTTTAAGCGCTGCTTTCACATTGCATAGAGCTAACTTCACCATTGAATTAAATCTGATGTAAGTTTTCAACTTTTTGACAACAATATTCTGAAACTTTTTGTGGAAGTAGTGTTCCTCGTTTGAATAAATTTTTTTCTAATATGTCAATCTCATTCACAAGGCACTGACGAATTGTACTTCCAATAGGGGGCCACCTATGGTTCATGCTTCACAAAATAAAATCTTTGCATAAACTTTATTTTCACTCACTTTTTTGAATGTAAGATAAATCTAAGCAAACAACTGTAAGTAAAGCTAACCTATCTATCTGTTATTTAAAGATAAATGCAAATTATGTTATTTCCATATGAAAGAGTAGCATCGCATAGTAGGCGAAATTTAACACATATACAATGCATATTTTTGAAACCGATACTTTAGTTGCAGTGTTCATTTGGTAGAAATACGTAAAATTGGACGATAATGTTTTCGATAGAGTTTATCGCATTATATACCACTTCAGTTTCATAGCAAGGGAATAACCTAACGCAGGCTTAGATTAATGCCAAGGGAAATGATAATAAAGAACTGTTCTCGATATTCCATTCTCTGTGTTTTGGCCCCCTGCGTTTTAATCAATAAACTAAACATTTTTTTGGTGTTTTGAAACTCGTCTTCGATTGTTGTCTTTTGCTTTTTTATCTTCTCTCGCGATTTGAAACAGTTTTCCTGTGAATACGTATTCAGTCTCGATTAACATACAACCTTCAAGCGGGAGGAACGTAATACGCCGTGGTTAATGAAAGTCCATGCTGTCATATTTGTAAAAAATCGTCTACCAGACGACACTTAGGCGAACATAGACAACTGAATCTCGCAAAAGCATGGCATATCTGTGGTTCATACGTGAAAACAAATATTATTTAATAACAGATTTTTATTTTCAAAATTTGTTTTTATAGATTTCGCATTTCGCAGATTTCGCAATAAAATAAATTTTATTTTGTCAACTACTCACCACGGATGTAATGTAACTCCTCGGCGCGATTCGCGTTTTGACTCTGTTCAAACAGCACATTCAAGAATTGGTTTAAAACTACAATTATCTATGGTGGAGGGTCAGGGGCCTAATTGAATAGATTTTTATTTATTAAAAGCAGCCACTTTGACAGCAAGGTCATTTGTGCAGACACAATAGAAATATGAGTAAACGAAATTATATGAATACGATAATAATATTAATCTTATATGAGTTTTCAACTTTTATTAATAACACTTCGCAACTGGAAATGGAAGTTGTATATTTTAGTCGAAAAAAGCATTCAGTAATAATTATATGTAACATAATTGACTTTTATTTTGACTTACTTTTTGAATGAAAATAACAAATAAGTCTACATTAACCATACCTATTATTCAAAGATAAATAATGCAAATTATGTTATTTTCGTATGGATGGATGATTCACATTACATATTAGAGACCGATATCCTATTCCTAGCCATTAATGTACGAAATATATTTTTGAATGATACCCGAGTTGCAGTGACCTGACCATTAGGTTCAAATTTGTTTGGCGGAGAGAATTAGGAAAGGAATATATAAATTTGGGCGATACTTCGGTCGCGGCGACCATGATTTGTTCGAGGAAAGGCGAGTCTCGACGTGGTTTCTTACATGGGGAATCACCAAATATGAGAAAGATCGTCGTCTGAGTGAACTTTGCAACAGATTATATATTCTTAGTGGACGACTGAGGCATTATTTATTAACATACCAATCGTCGTCTATTGCTAGTGCTATTGCTCTACGTTCCGAGGTAATATTATCCAAGAATGTACTGATAAGTATGAGCCAAAGATCATCCGGGGCACATGCTTCACAAAATAAAAACAGGAATAAAAAAAATATGTATGTTGTTGTGCATCTCGTTATAGGACTGGGCAATTCGATTCGGTGATTCGAATCGATTCGAAGCAAAATATATTCGAATCAATTGTGAATCGTTCATAGGAACAAACACTTACTAAATGGACTAGAGTTTTCATTTTAACTACAAAATGTAATCGAAATCGAATATATTTTGTGGTTTAAATATGAAAATGGTTGCTTAATTGTGGTTGCTCACAATTAAAACAAGTTATAATCGTAAAAATTTGATATTAGTAATTGACATCGAATTTGATCTGATTTGAAAAAATTTTTTGAATAATATTCGAATTTCAAAGGATTAGGTTCTGCCCAACCCTAATCTCGTAGTAGCCAATGCGAAAATATGCACAAAAGGCGCACAAGAAAGTTCTGAGCCATTTTGCAAAACACGAAATAATTTTAGCTAAAAAATGAGCCTTAATCGGTGTCCGGTTATTTTAGTCGGTAGAAGCGCTGGGAGCATGCATCAAGCTACATCCTGGGTTCGAATCCCGTGGGAGATGATTATATATGCGAGGGGGCTGGCTGAAACCTCACTGGTTCGCGTAAGCGCTGTCGCCATATTATGGTTAAGCCCATTTCTCGGGTTTTCTCTGGATGAAAATGGAATACCCTATTGATATAAAATAAAATGCCTGAGGAATGAAAGTTGAAAATTTTTTAAGCAATTTTATAATGGTTCATTATATTTTCTAAATTAGGGAGTCGTTTTCTCTATATTGTCGAGGTTCGATACCCCCGATCCCCAGCTTCCGCCACTAGTGGTTTTAACAAAATATTTGTGAATGGTGGTGAAGCATGTGGTTTAATTGATGTATTTTATTTGAGTTTTCATCCGCGTAATATAACATATAGAAAGCATACAACTACTCACCACGGATGTAATGTAACTCCTCGGCGCGATTCGCGTTTTGACTCTGTTCAAACAGCACATTCAAGAATTGGTTTAAAACTACAATTATCTATGGTGGAGGGTCAGGGGCCTAATTGAATAGATTTTTATTTATTAAAAGCAGCCACTTTGACAGCAAGGTCATTTGTGCAGACACAATAGAAATATGAGTAAACGAAATTATATGAATACGATAATAATATTAATCTTATATGAGTTTTCAACTTTTATTAATAACACTTCGCAACTGGAAATGGAAGTTGTATATTTTAGTCGAAAAAAGCATTCAGTAATAATTATATGTAACATAATTGACTTTTATTTTGACTTACTTTTTGAATGAAAATAACAAATAAGTCTACATTAACCATACCTATTATTCAAAGATAAATAATGCAAATTATGTTATTTTCGTATGGATGGATGATTCACATTACATATTAGAGACCGATATCCTATTCCTAGCCATTAATGTACGAAATATATTTTTGAATGATACCCGAGTTGCAGTGACCTGACCATTAGGTTCAAATTTGTTTGGCGGAGAGAATTAGGAAAGGAATATATAAATTTGGGCGATACTTCGGTCGCGGCGACCATGATTTGTTCGAGGAAAGGCGAGTCTCGACGTGGTTTCTTACATGGGGAATCACCAAATATGAGAAAGATCGTCGTCTGAGTGAACTTTGCAACAGATTATATATTCTTAGTGGACGACTGAGGGCATTATTTATTAACATACCAATCGTCGTCTATTGCTAGTGCTATTGCTCTACGTTCCGAGGTAATATTATCCAAGAATGTACTGATAAGTATGAGCCAAAGATCATCCGGGGCACATGCTTCACAAAATAAAAACAGGAATAAAAAAATATGTATGTTGTTGTGCATCTCGTTATAGGACTGGGCAATTCGATTCGGTGATTCGAATCGATTCGAAGCAAAATATATTCGAATCAATTGTGAATCGTTCATAGGAACAAACACTTACTAAATGGACTAGAGTTTTCATTTTAACTACAAAATGTAATCGAAATCGAATATATTTTGTGGTTTAAATATGAAAATGGTTGCTTAATTGTGGTTGCTCACAATTAAAACAAGTTATAATCGTAAAAATTTGATATTAGTAATTGACATCGAATTTGATCTGATTTGAAAAAAATTTTTTGAATAATATTCGAATTTCAAAGGATTAGGTTCTGCCCAACCCTAATCTCGTAGTAGCCAATGCGAAAATATGCACAAAAGGCGCACAAGAAAGTTCTGAGCCATTTTGCAAAACACGAAATAATTTTAGCTAAAAAATGAGCCTTAATCGGTGTCCGGTTATTTTAGTCGGTAGAAGCGCTGGGAGCATGCATCAAGCTACATCCTGGGTTCGAATCCCGTGGGAGATGATTATATGCGAGGGGGCTGGCTGAAACCTCACTGGTTCGCGTAAGCGCTGTCGCCATATTATGGTTAAGCCCATTTCTCGGGTTTTCTCTGGATGAAAATGGAATACCCTATTGATATAAAATAAAATGCCTGAGGAATGAAAGTTGAAAATTTTTTAAGCAATTTTATAATGGTTCATTATATTTTCTAAATTAGGGAGTCGTTTTCTCTATATTGTCGAGGTTCGATACCCCCGATCCCCAGCTTCCGCCACTAGTGGTTTTAACAAAATATTTGTGAATGGTGGTGAAGCATGTGGTTTAATTGATGTATTTTATTTGAGTTTTCATCCGCGTAATATAACATATAGAAAGCATAGTTTTTGGAACCGATAATTTAGTTGTAGTGAGCATTTGAGAAATTTGTGTGACGAACGAGATTTAAAAATTAATATTGAAATTTAGGCGATACTTCGGTTGCAGCGACCATAATTACAAGCTCGTCGAAAATCCATTTTCGCCGTGGTTTGTCATATGGGGAATTACCAAATACCCGATTAGTGTTACTCTATGAAGTATAGTGGATAACTTATATATGTTAATCAACATACCATTCATCCACTGATACCTGTTTCATCCATAAATATTTTGTTCAACAAAGTCTTGTTTTGGGGTTCTTTTTTAAATGTACAATAGAAATGAAATAATACATAGCATGCATAACATATATAATACATGCTTGATACGCATATTTTTTTAAACCGGTACCCCACCTGTAGTGACAATTTGATAAATTAGTTAGGCTAGTGCGACTTAAGAATTATTCTGTCAATTTGTGCGATACTTTGATTGCAGCAACTATTATTATTTGTTCGACGTAAACCAATTTTTGCCGCGGTTTCTTACATGGGAAACCACCAAATACGAGAGTACTAAATTATAGTGGACAGCGGAGATAATGTTTCACGCTATGCAAAACCGCGACCGGTTTTCGACTGTTTTGCAAGCTAATGGTAGTCCTGTGGTACGGTAGTCCTAACATAGTGATACCAACTATACACAAATTTTGTTTTTGTGATCTGAAACAAAAAAATATTTTTTTATGCATAGTTAACAGATAGACCGCGTTTATCTTGTTGGTGAATGCTTTACCATTATTTAATTGTGTTTCGACGCGTTGTTCTGTCGATTATGAGTCAATTACACCAATTTACTGAGCTTTCGCCCGTTTAGAAGAATTTGCCGATTCGACGGCAAAAATGCCACCCCTCTAAGCCTGGGAAAATACCCAACGAAGGCGCGCAAGAAAGTTTTCGCGCTTTCCCCAAATTTCTGATCTGGATGAGGCCTATGAACGTAAAGGATAAAACCACATTACGTGTTAAACTTTATCTTGCATTTTTTTAAATGTAGTATGGAAATTAACTTTATTTCGTTAATTCGAAGAAAAATGCAAACTATGCCATCATCAAACGCAAAATAAAAGTTATCGCCAATTTAAGACCGATACCGTATTCGCAGCCATCAGTTGACGAAATATAAGAGATACAATGCATATTTTTTGAAACCGATACTTTAGTTGCAGTGACCGTTTGATAAATTTGTTAGACAAACGGGAATTAAAAATTAAAGTGTGATATAAATTTTCGATACTTTGGTTGTAATTACCAATATTTATCTTCTCGACGAGAGGCGATTTTCGCAGTGGTTTCTTAAGCGGGGAATCACCGAATAAGAGATAGGAGATAGTCCGAGAGAAACAGTAGCCTGGCAAAGTGAATCTTATTTCAAGAGGGCGACGCGGAACGTGTAAATTGACATAGCAATCATGATCGAGTGTACGTCTCCCCGAAAAAATGCTATCCGTAATATTTTCCGTCCAGGCGTGCTCCATCTGTGACTCATTCTTCACCCAATAAAACTATGACCGGGAGAACATGTTTCTGTTATTTGCCACTGAGAACCATTTCTCGCTGATACAAAACAGCGATAGATTTCTCGCTACTCTACGCGGCAGTGAATCCAGTGGTCCGAGTGATACTGTAGGATCGGCGTTTTGATGATATTATGAATTCTTTGGAATATTAGTTTCGGTTAAATTGAATTTGATCGTGCGCAAAAAGTTTGACCTCGATACAAATATAAATTTTTAGATGATCATATGCTCGCTTTCTATTTTTGCCTTATAGGCTCTTAAAATGAATTTTGGAAAGAAATAGACGTTTATTGTCAACTATAGGCATACTTGAATTAGTTGTTGTTGAAATATTACTTCAATTGAATTATTAGAAGATTTTGCTTGTTCGATGTTCTATAAACAAATTTTCCGAGAATATCATAGTCTAATATTGGTCACCGGTGAATCACACTCCTGAACAATAAAATTTATATTTGCATGCTCCTAATTTATTAAAAATTTTCCAATAAGTTCAAACTTCAAAAATAGCGTTATACTTTCAATGTGAATTTTTATTATTTTATTATTTATATGTTATTGTTTATATTGTTATTAAGCTTATAGCAAAGTCAGTTGTTTGTCTAAAACTATTGTTTGAAGTACAGTAATCTACTTTACAAAGTAATTTGCTCTGAAGTACATTTACTCATCTTTGAATAAACTACACTTTACCGTAGCTTTCAATCATGATGCAATACTTGTAAGTTCAACTCCAGTCTGAAAAATATGGACGAAAAGGCGCAGGAAAAAGGTCGCCTGAAAAAAGCCGCCTGGAAAAATGTCACCCGAAAAATTCGCCCACAAAAATAACTCTTTGCCAATACATTTCGGTATGTTTCCGGTCTATTAAATTGAAACTTTTGAATGTAATATCATGCATTATGTCAGGCCATTCTTGAATGATTTTCTCGTAGCAAAATTTTTTGAGAAGATTCCAGAGTGGGCCAAAGGTATCAGCAAACTAACATCCCTCCTAAAAATTAGTAGTATAGAAGTAGTATCAATCAAGTGTATAAAAATTATGCAGAACCTTTGTGTTTACAATTTCTCTAATTTCCGAGAACATTTTGCCAACATCGAGCGATGTCAATAAACACTTAAAGTTTGTATATAGCAAGGCAAAATTGAAATTTTTATTTAAATGCATTCAATTGGTTACTGTGTTGCTTTTAATCTTTACTGAATTCACTCAAACTCTTGACTATATAGTTTCCGCTATCCACGAGTGAGCTCTTCAGCAATGTACTTGGGGGTGGGGTAGTATGGCAATACTTTTAACTGACGGAGTATAACGTGCTAAATATTTCCGATTGTCAACAAACATCATTTCGATTTTTCCTATTTCTAATTTTCTCTGTTTTCTTGTATGAAACCCAAAAATTCTTTTATGTGTTAGTACATTTAATAATTTTAATACAATTCAAAGCGTTATCGAACTAACACAAGCCTCGCATATTTTCACCAATTATTATGAAATGTAATTCGCTCATTTATAGTGAAATTTTGGAAACGAAAATTTGTAAAAATTATCTACAGGATAAGCCAATCATTTGATAAAAGTTAGATGTAATATAAATCGCATCAATTATAAATGTTCCAAGTCCAATCCTTCAGTATTTCCTCGAATTACTTGTTAATCTGCTGTTGGATGTTTGAGTGTTATACCACACACTGTAACAAAAAATGCAACAAAATCACTGGTCTTCGAGAGTAATTTTACTTGCCGGTTTGTTAAAAAATTAAAAATTGACTTTTTGGCCAAATATGAAGTGTTGGTGGAACGCACTGCGGAGGTGCGGTCCATCAGCAGCTCATCATTGGCAGAAATCTTATCAACATGGCGTTTTTTTGTAACTTTGGAAATTTGTAATTACTGCAAATGACCAGTAAATTTACTGTACTTTTGTTACAGAGCACAGTAACGAAAATTAAGTAAAATCGCTGTTTTTTACAGTCATTTTAGTTAGTGTAAACGTAAATATGCAATTACTGCAAAAACAGGGGTAAATTTACTGCAATATTGCCACAGTGTATTTATGTCCGGATTAACTTTTTGGAACTCCTGTCGCAACGCCATTTTTCTCTGCTCGTCGTTTTTTTCGTTCTGAAAAATAAACAGGAAATGAGAAAATTGAAACGATCCGTATCTCTTAATAAAATATTGCACGACCATGGTGTAACAATGTTGCCCTTATTCAAGACTTACATTTTTATAACTGACGGACAAAAATCCTTTACAAAACATTCGGTCTGTAAAATACGAAAATTTCCTCAAAACTTCTAACCTATATATATATATATATATATAAATATGTACCGAAAATGAAGGTGAGTGTAGTATAATTTAGTCTTTGTATCACACATTAAAAAAAAACTTTGATGCGGCATAACCATAATAATATTTATAAATTAAAACTATGGTGTTGAAGAAAATGTTCCTCGCTCCTACGCAACCCATTTTTTGATTTAGGCCCAGAAATGACTCTCAGCACGCTTTTAGAAATCAACATCGAAATAATGACGTCGTTCCAACAAGAGAAAATGCATTTATCATATTTTAAGTAGTATCGACCACCGATGGGTCGCGCCGCCGAGGCTCGATCCTTCTGTGGCTAATGCTTGAAAAATTCAAATTTTCGATCGAGATAGCAAAGTAATAACGCAAGAAGATTTTGTAAAGTAGTTTTAGGCAGTAGGCATCTTTGTATAGAGTCACAATTGCTACAAGTTCTAACCTTCTATGATGCAGGTTTTAAAGCATGCAGAGCAGTCGGAATTGATTGATTTGATTTCATCTGGAACAATTGGGCAGAATTCATCACATTGATACTCCATTGCATTGAACGCACAATCAGTATTAAAGACTTGAAATAAATCTGCAAAAGTAATGGCAGCGTAAGTGTGGCTGGGCAGAACCGAATCATTTGGAATACGGATCTGATTTGGATAAAATAGAATAACTATTTCAATTTCGCTTGTACCATTACAATTTACCTCTATCATGAAAATAAAGATATGGCTGGAACTTTACTGACGGTAAAAACAAATTATAAAAGAACATGCTCGTTCCTTGAATTCACACTTCTTTTTTGAAAGCCTAAATAAATTGGACCGAAATATATTTGTCGTTCAAACTTCTTATTTGAATTGTTAGTATATTGGAAGGTAGTTTACTCTATCTTGATAATGAGTAGATTTTTGAAATGGTCTGATGAAGAGGTGTTTAAATTCCTATTTGAAGCAATTGTATATTTTCCAAAAATGCGAAATCGCTTTGTTTATGACATTTATGCCAAGTATGGACTGTATAATTTTTTATAGCCACTTCTTGGAGTGGATCTACCTGCCCAAGACCCTGGCCATTTATAGACG
The DNA here is from genome assembly GCA_963675895.2 of Styela plicata. Classification (NCBI taxonomy): domain Eukaryota; kingdom Metazoa; phylum Chordata; class Ascidiacea; order Stolidobranchia; family Styelidae; genus Styela; species Styela plicata. The sequence continues at coordinate 13,371,264 of OZ023149.1, forward strand.
GGCAGGATTAGAATTAATACTGTCCTGTTCGGCTTAGCTTACCCAAGTTATTACACCCTGGGTTGAGTGATGGGTATGGATAAACAAGACTGACTCGCCGGAATTCGAACCCGAGGTCTTCAACCTGCGATGCCAACACGTTTAACATCTAGGCCATTGTGCCCACAAAATTGGCCAGAAGAGTCGCTTCTATGGTTTCATTTAAGTGTTAACAATTGAAATTGATGTCAAAGAGCAGCGATTTTAGAGGTGTGCAATGTACTCATGGTGCGTACGAAAATCATACAATTTTAGTTATAGGAGTTTTATTAAATTAAAGCTTCACTTACCGCATATCGTTCTGATACAAGATCGACATTTTCTCGAAATATCTTCCCAAGTTTTTCTTCTACCTTTTCTAGTCATACATCGACTTGAACACTCGGTTTTACATAGTGACGCTGGTGAAATGAGCTTAGCTGTATATAATGCAGAAAATTATTAAGTTAAATGTTTTTAATTCGATAACCGTATGCTTATTTTTTTTCCTTGAAATTCGCGCTGTGCATCTGCGACATATATACTTGAAAAAGTAGAATTTCGCGTTTATTTTTCCCTGGCAATGGGATAGAATTTATTGAGATTTTGTGTACACGTTTGGAAATACTATTTGAATATTTGTTGTCCATTCATGCATGAGTCACTGATGGATCGCGACGATAAGGCGCGGTCCATCAATGACTCATGATTGACAAAATTAAGATTTTCGATTGGAGTGTGCTGTTCTCACAACAAAAGTACAGTAAATTTACTGGTCATTTGCAGTAATTGCATATTTCCAAAGTTAAAAAAGCGCCATGTTGATTAGATTTATGCCAATCGAATTTCAATACGTTATGTTTTTCATGAAGTATGGGGACGGTATAAAATTGCCTCACTCTGTTGTCGGTGCCAGCGTTAGTCTCCGCTTTATTGAAAGTAAACATCAGCTTTTGTGAATTTTGCTGATATTGTGGACAAGTATAATTGCATTCCTCCGCTGTGTCCACCTATCAGATCTACTGGTCAATTTAGCAAAATGACCACGTCATGAGTATAGTATTGTGCAACTTGGAGACGTCGCCATCTGTACGTTTACCATACTCCTAACAATTTTCCCTAATCGATATTATCTTTAAAATGACTACCTGGTTTCGTAACTTGATCAGCTATTGTGGATTCTGTAGTCGTTGTTTCCCCATAAATAATAGAAGACAGTTTTGACAAAACAAGACTTCCTTCATCAGTAATCGATACCGATCCATCTGCAGTTGAAAGGTACAAGTAATTAATACTAATTGTGTCAAAATGCGGATTCTGATAATACTTTTCGTGAACTAAAACAATTTTGGCAATAAATTCTGAACCGTTGTAGATCTCTCTAGAAGGTTTAAGTCGATCAACTACACAAAAATGATCTATATGTGGCAAGGCAATCAAAATTGCTACAGGAAATGTTTTTCAAGATAAATGTCAGCATTGCCACTTCAATGGCAAGCTTGCCAATGCTTGCGCCAGCCGAGAATAGAAAAGGAGATGGCATATATTTTTTTGGTTTTTAACATAATATATATCAAAAACGAACCGTTTGCACACTAGAGAAAAGGGTGAATTTTGTTAAAACAGCTATTCAATAGCAAGGTTAGGAATATTCACCTGTACCAACAGTTACATATGCTGTTAATTGTTTCAGAAGATTTTTGGCAATCGGTGTTTTCATCTTTTCGCTCTCTACTACTGGAAAATATAATGGAAAGATATTTCTTCAAACGTAAGGGATTAATGAATAGTTTGTTGCTAAAGCTTTTGTCTCATCCTTATTTTCTGTTAATTGAACATTTTGTCCTTCGTAACAAAATGCAATGATTTTATTAGATTTCTTTCTTCCAACAGCACCAATGAGATGTCTGGTTGAGAAATTATGCTTTATAAATGAGCGAGATTACGTGGCAAGCAACAGAAAATTCCTTGACTTGCATCAGTTCGGCATAATCTTTTAAGCTTATCAGATGCTCGATAAAGGTTCACGAATAAATCCATCAACTTTAAAATGACAACTGCAGAACTGGTAGTCTTGGATCTTAGATATGAAGTCAAATGAACCTACGAAATCAGTTTTTTTCTAGAATGACCCAATGACAGACCGCGCCTCGACGGCGCGCTCTATCGTTGACAAATACTAGAAAAAAGATTATGCTGTAGTGAAATATGTGTTATTGAGGCATCACAAAAAGCTTTTAAAGCAATTTGCTTATTTCTGTCAATCTCACAATTTGTAATGCAGGATTGTTCACAAGCTCTGCAACTGTTCGACGATATTTCCTGGGGAGAACATTTCTGACTCCAACATATAACTTTACAAAATAATTTCAAGTCATCGTAATGTGTTGATGATGTCGGTTCAGTTGGACTTGTATCTGAAAAAAAATTTAATTATTGCAAATAATGTTTAATGATTTAATGATTTAATTTAAGACAGAAATGTCAGTAAATCGAATCTTTTTTATTAAAAAAAAAATAAGGTTTCGTAAATTTCTCAGAAATATTCCAGAAACCACCAAATCACAAAACTTTGGTTGAGAGCGAGGGCTACTAACGGGCTTTCATCGGTGGTGTATTCTATAGAGGAAGCAATTAGTACTCGTGGTTGGGATAATAGTATCAGTATATACTAACAAAATTAAAGTGAATTTACTGGTCATACTAGTAATTGCATATTTTTGAAGTAAAAAAATCCATTTTTATAATATTTATGCCGATTATGCGATGATGATGATAGACCGCACTTTCGCGGTGCGTTCCATCAACATCCCGTATTTGGCTAAACAAGTCAATTTAGAATATTCTTCCAACACCGCAAAGCAAAATTACGGCTAAAGATTAGTACTTTATTGTATTTTTCGTTACGGAGTACTTATGAGATACAACTGCAAATAACACACTTTTTCGATATTCCATGTTTTCTGCCTTGTAGGTACAGACGTTAGAAAATGCGTGTCATAACAAGAGGCTGAAAAAAAGCAAAAAGTTATAAATACCACTCATGGCATTTAATAACATAACCGTTCAATTTTGTAATGAATATTTTCGGTTTAAGGTTCAGATACTGGTTTCAAATATTATAGCATATGCCAAGAATAAACCAGAACATCAGACATTGGTTTATCGTGTTATAAACCCGTGTTGGAAAAAACATTTAGTACGAATTAATAATATTCAGTATATATTAAATGAGTATATATTTTCTGGTATCTAAAATTGCGGATATATCTAGATTGTTAAATAGGGACATGTGCCTATATATATTTTTATAGCCACTCCGTTGAATGGATCATCATGGCCAAGTGGCCTGCACCTGCGGCCGCTTATAAATATACAGGGTTAGAGTTGTGGGAAAGATATGGTCAGCTCAGCCAGCTCAGCCAACTCAAGTAATTACACCGGGTTTGAGATAGGCGCACGGATTAACAAGCCGGACACGCCGGGACTCGAACCCGAGATCCTCAACCAGTGATGACAACCACTTTGCCATCCCAATACGCTAACAAATATTCAAAATGTAGTAATTTCATTTAGTTTTCATTTAAATACTTCAATGATAATAGTGTTATGAATGTAATTGAATCCCTCGAAACCCGTGATTTGCACAATCCGTAACTTTCAGTTTATTAAGCACGAGCTACAGATGTATTTCAAAGCTTAAAATGGAGACCAGATCAATATTTGTTTGAACATCATTATATAATTTGCATGTTAAGTTACCTGTTCCAGTTGAGTTTGCGTTTTGAAGCTTTGTAATAACTGACATCATGAACTCGATTATTTCTGGATGATTCAAGAAATTGTCATCTGTATTATTATAAAATTGTTTTAAATAATTCTCGGTAAGTTTCCATCACACATTTTCTTATTTTTTTATAGCCACTTCTTGGAGTGGACCACCCTGACCAAGGTCCTGTACCAGCGGGCACTTATAGACGGACAGGGTTAGAATTACCGGAAAGATGATCACCGTGATTTTTCCTGTTCGGCTTACACACAGGGTTAAGTTTTCCTGTTCGGCTTACACACTGGGTTAAGTGGTGGGCATGGATTAACGAGCCGGACTCGCCGGGGCTCGAACCCGAGATCGTCAACCCGCGATGACAATTTCAAAGTGAGGTTTCGTGAGTGGATCCAACGTTTAAGGCTTGAGCTAATAATTACGTTGTTGCGTTGGTACACTGATTAGTCAAGCCTATCGAAAATATTGAGCCACGAGTGGAACAGTCGGCAAAGATACATCAAGGATAGAATAAGATGGGATATCATTTTTATCCTGCGGGAGAGGGCGATCCACGACCTCTCGTGTAGATACCATTTTCGAATCGGTGTGAAGGTTTTTGGATTATCGTATTTGTCATTTTTCCTGTGCATGGACCTGGTTGATGGAGGAAGCCGTAATCAGCCCTTGCGTGAACCACCGTGCACCGGCAAGGAGTCTGGCAGACCTCTCGCATATAATCATCATCCCCACGCGATTCGAATCTGCGTACAACAAACAAACTCAGGCCCGAGGCCTTAAGGCTGTTATGCCGCCTTGATACCCACCAGAAAAATTTGATCAAAATATGTTGCGTTAAGTATGTGTCATTGATGGATCGCGTCGATAAGACGCGGTCCATCTGTGGCGCATGCTTGACATAATAAATTTCGGATTGAGGTATTCCGCAAACAGAGATATAATGTATGGCTTTCCAGATTAACACCAAATCAAAAACACTTTATTTTCAGAAGCATTAGAAAGAAAAGAAAATTGGAAAAAATAATGATATCACGCAAAAATGCTAATATTGAAACGTTAGTATAGAACTGTGCATGAAGGAAACTAGCTTTGGGCTACTTATTCACCTTCTGATGTTGATGCAATCAAAAATAATCTTTGCAACTTCATGACGTCATCATGTCCGAGTTTTCCTAGCAAGTCGGTGTTAGCTGGAAAAAGAACACCGTTTACATTGTAAACTAAACGATTCATATTTTCATGCTATAAAATCAAGAATGATCATAATTGACGGTTCATGAAATTGGATTTCGGTGATGGAAGTTCGAATATTCGTGATTTAGCTTTGTTCGACTCTATCGATTGTGTGTTTTTAAACATCAATCATATATTGATAAAAAATCAATATCAGATTTTACTTTTAATAATTTTATGTGCGTAGTTGAAACAGAAATAACATATATATTTTTTAATAAAATAATATTAGAAACAACAAAAATATTATATTATTATATATTAGAAACATTAGAAAAATATGATTATTGATAATCTTACTTTGTAAATTAGTTGAAATTCTAGAAATGAGTTTCCGATATTGCTCAAATGTTTCATTTGTCAACAAAATCATTCCATCTTTGATGGTAACTGCAAAAGTAGAAACAACAAGATTGGTTTGATTACTCCTGGTTATCATTGTGATAAAAGTGCAGTGAATTTACAGTATTTTTTATATTCAAATCTCGAATCCAAATATTGATGAGATTTTAGCCAAGTATGGGATGTTGGCGGAACGCGCCTAGGGGGCTCATTCTATCATCACTCAATAATTGGCCGACAAAGTTCTTTTTTGTTTCACCTCAATATGAACCAGTGAAATTGCTGTCACAAAACGGAGAGAGGTATTTTTATCACCAAAATGTCGATCCATATTTCTGATTTTGAACATAGAAAATAGGTGAGAAAACTAATGAATTTTAAAGTTTATAAATGATTTTATTGATTTTCAGTTATTTTTTTATTGAAAAAAAAAAACCCCATAAGATGCTTTAACAAAAATCCTAACAAACCTGAACTTGCACATTCGTTCAAACACTCCCTACATTCTGATGATTCTTCTTGGCTACATTTATTTTCTATTGTGCAAAGTTCCTTACAAAGTAACGATGCCAATTCGGTTGATTCATCACCTGTTGTTTATATGAATTTAAAAAAAAAAAAAAGCATTTTTATTCTTTTGATAGTTCGAATCTTCGCAATTATATATATGAAAAATATATAAAATAAGAAATATATATATATATATATATATGAGACAAAAGTAACCAAAGGTTGATGCGATGGAAGCTGAGATGTATTAAAGATTAAAGATTCGTCGACGATTCATTACTAATTGAAATAAAGGTTGAATTGAAAACAGAGTAATTTAGAATATATTCACAATTTTCTCACTAGTTCTGTAGCTTTGAAAATACAATAAAAAAATGAACGCGTTTGAAAGCTATAGAACGAGTAAGAAAATTATTTTTATAAAAATGTGCTATATAAAGGCCTTGGCGACAAGCTTCATCAGTCACTCATATACTTGAAAGAAATTTAAATGAGAGAATTACACAGTGTATATATACATAAATTATGATAGCATTGCATGTTTAGCTACCTGCTGTTCTAATTGAAGTTGCGTTTTGAAGCTTCGTGATTATTGACATCAAAAACTCGATCATTTCTGGTTGATCCAAAAAGCTATCATCTATATTATTATAAAATTAAGTATTTGGTAAGTTTCAATCACGCAATTGTTCAAAATACTTGTTCAAAAGTTATCCATTATTTAAAGTTTGTTTGGGCAAGGGTTTTATTACGAGAGGGCATAGGGCTGAGAAATTCGATTCGGTGATTCGAATCGTTTCGAAGCACGGTTTATTCGAACCAATCGTGAATCGCTCATAAAACAAAAACTTGATAAATGAACTAGGATTTTCATTTTAACGATGAAATCTTATCGGTTTTGGTCAAATTTGACCAAAATCGATTACATTTCTTCGTTGAAATATGAAAATCGTTGCTCTTAGTGTGAATCGAAAACAGACTATAAACTATAAATTTCTTCATTTTCACGATAGAGACAAGAGTTATAATAGTAAAAATGGGATATTTGTCACGTACATAGAATGAGTGATTCGATATGATTCGAAAAAATATTCGAATCAGATTCGAATTCCACATGATTCGGTTCCTCCCAGCCCTAGAGAGGGCACCTTTACGCAAAGACCTATTGTGGCTATAGTGCATTTAGGTTCCTTGGTTAGCCAATCATATTCAAAATAATATGCCCTGAGTGAAATAGTGGGAAAAGACAAGTGGGCGAACCGACTCCACACGTAAACGATTTCTTTCGGATTATCACCAATGAAATGCTATACAATTCTATATATTTCATTCAAATCAAGAATTACTCCAAGCATGCGAGAAAATAACTCTTAAAGCCTAGCATTTCACTAAAAATGAATTATTATTAAATTGTACGTTTCACATATATAAGACCTGGACTTGAGCGACCTTTTTACCTTCTGATGTTGATGCAATCAAAAATAATCTTTGCAATTTCAGGAAGTCTTCTTGTCCAAGTATGCTCAACAAGTCGGCATTAGCTGTAATGAAAATGTAGTTTTTTAGTAAGAAAAAACCATCCATGTAGGGCTGGGCAAAACCGAATCATTGAGAATTCGAATCTGATTTGAAAAATTTTATCGAAATGGATCGAACCGAAAAAATAACGAATATTTCATTTTCACTATTAATAATTTACTAATATACTCTACATTATGATGATTAGGAAATATACAACTAAAAATTAAAAAATCTTAGCATAAACTGACTTAAAGCGATGTATTTTCATTTTGAAACGACAAAATACAAACGATTTTGGTCAAATTTGACCAAAATCGATTGCTTTTTGTCGTTAAAAAAGGAAGCTTTCGCATGCTTTTGTTTTTTTGACTGATTCACAATTAATTCGAATAATCTGTACTCACAATCGATTCGAATCACCGAATCGAATTGCCCAGCCTTAAATCCATGCTTTCAGAATTGATTATACATATCATTGATCAAAGTTTTAATGATTTTATGTGATTTCCTAAAATGGATGAAAATTCATAAGCTATTTTTTGACTGTAAAATTCATTCTGATTATTTTTGTAATATATAGATTTTATAGATCATGAACAACATGCTACATGTATGCCAACTGCTTGGAGACAAATTTAAGATGTCAGAGTTTATCGGCAAATCAGTAAATCGAACTAATAGCCAAAAATTCACATTTTTTCAATATTTCTTCTCCCAAATCTAATAAATCGTTTTTAAACATTAATTATAAATTTATAGTTTTTTATGATATTTTAACTTTATTTGATGCAGATACTTCAAAGGTTATTTTTTTTCTAATTTGTAACAATTATATTTTGAAAATATGATTATTGATTGCAAAATTCTCACTTTGTACATTTGTTGAAATTCTAGAGATTAGTTGTCGATATTTCTCAAATGTTTCATTTGTCAACATAACCATTCCATTCTTTATGGTAACTGAAAGGAAACACTTTTATTTTTTTACAATATTGGTTAAATCACTGTGGTAAAATAACAGCAAATATACAGTAATTGTTTTTTTCCAAAATTTAGGTTAAAGTGTGGGGTGTTGATGAACCACGCCTGATGCGGCCCGTTCTATCATCAACAACATTTCAGCAGTTTTTTGTCCAAAATATCGATTTTATAATTTTGTTTCAATTCTCATAGTAAAAGTTACTGTAATTAAATAGTAAAGAAGAACTGCGAATATACAGATATTTTATTAAGCAGGTTAAAATAATGATTAATCTGATTCACAAATGAATAACAAGTTTTTTTTTAAATAATTTTTAGGTAATATTTGAATAAAAAAACGAGATAAGGTAGCTTTGAACAATATTTTCTCTCGGCGTTGCATGAATAAAAAGTGAAATGAGGTCGATTTTTGAGATCAAAAATATGATGCAAGACTGACACTTTTTTGTTATTGCATGAACTACTATGTCGAACAAACCTGAACTTGCACATCCTTTCAAACATTCGTTGCATTCTGATGATTCTTCTTCATCACATTCATTTTGCACCTTACACACTTCATAACAGAGTGAGGATGTCAATTCTTTTGATTCACCATCTGTTGTTTATATAAAGTTACACAGACGTTATATTTTTTTTAAAGATTCAAATTATCTACACTAATGAGACATAACAGCATGAGAACTAATTATATATTTCATTTACTAAGACACGAGTAACCGATGGTAGATTGTATAACTATTCTAAATTCGTCAATGGGTGATTTCAATAAAGAAATGGTTTATATATTATTTAAACTTTTTCGAAAGACCGATCGAAATAGTCACGTAGTAATAAAAATGACGATTTTCACGGGGGTCAATAGAAACTCCAGAAAATGAAATTATTAAAATAAATTTTTTAAGTAAATGCAACCGACCTTTTTTGTCTTCAGTTTCAATTCCACGTAAGTTCAGAAGCAAATCTTTGATCAGTTGAGACATTTCTGGACCTCCTAACAATTTCTCATCTGTAATATTAACAATTAAAAACGTTGATCATAATTTTACTCTACTATTTCATCCGGTGATGTGAATCTATTCAAAGCACAAATTATTCGAACCAACTGATTCAGTCATAAGAAACTCGGAAAATGATGATGCATCTTCATGTTCGAACCAAAATTAGTACCAAAATAATTTTGATTTTTATCAAACTTCTTTGTTTGCTAAAGACGAAATGCATTACCTCTAACACTTTGCTGGTATAGAATTGAATGAATTCATAGGTACAATTTTTTATTATTTTGTATTGATGGTAAAAACGGAATATTTGCTATTTGCGTAAAATAAGTGATCTGATCCAATTCGACAAAACTATACGAATAAAGTTAAATATTTCAAATTATTCAATTTTGCGCCTCCTTGTTTGTCAATTATGGCCCACTGGTGGATCGCGCCGACTAGGAGAGGTCCACCAGTTGACCAAACTTAGGACAAAAATAGCATAAAGATAAACACAAAACATACCATCACTATTGACAATCACGAGCATCAATCTTTCCAGTGCTAAGGTCGTATCTTCATCCATAGTATCCAGCTTGTCCCCATCTGGTTCTGAAAAAGTATTATGAAATGAAGACAGTTGTAACAGGATTGGATATTTCACTTCAGCACTTCATATCTTTCCAACATAAGTCTTTCCAACATAAATCTAACCCTGCCTGTCTACAAGTGGCCGCCGTGGGCAGAGGTATACACTCCAAAATGTGGCTATAAAAATATTATCGCAGTACCCTCAGGCTAAAGGAATTGACCAATTCTTTAGATCTTATGCTCTCAAAATAGTGGATATAGACTTAAATGTACTTTATTTGGACAACTCTGTCGATACTAAAAGCGATTCAAAAAAAAATCAATTTGAGGCCAATAGTCTGAGATCTAGTATGACTGTTTATGCATGGTTTGTGAATTGCCTAATAAGTGGTTTAGCTTATGTCAATTCCATTGGATGATTCGAATAACTTCGCACCGCAATTGCCTCGAACCAGTCGTGAATCGGCGATAGAAACAAAACCTTTCAAAACGGGGCGCAAATTATCCGAATCGGATCTGAATTCCAAATAATTTGAGGTTTGCCCAGCCTATACTTACACAGTAAGTAAATGGCATAAGAAAATATCTTGTTCATGAAGATCTCATTGCAAGAATTGGACAAAAAGAATGTTGTATTATTACGTTCTTCGAATATTTCCTGTAATTTATTTTAAAAAAATTTGCTTTTATGAAATAGAGCTCTATACCTGCTTCAAATTCTAATCATCATAATATCTCTGTGTAAACAAAACTTGCTCTGTTAGCATAAGTCCATTATTTAATAATAATTTATAAGAACTTAAAGTACTTGAAATGATCCCAAAAAGTTGTTCTAGCGAAGCTTTCGATTCTTCATTCAACTTCTGAAAATTGGTTGTACTTCCGACTGAAATAAAGTTGTATTTAACGACATTGCCATCTATATTTTCGAGGAACACAAATAGAACGCAATAATCAGAAAAAAGTCGTCCAATCCAGTTGAAAGTTGAACGCAAAAGGAGTCATTTGTTTTATTAGTAACGTCAAAAAAATCACAATATTGGGTTTTACAGAAGAAAAAAAATGTGTGAAAAATGTTTACACTATAACAAAAGTACTGTAAATTTACTGATCGTTTGCAGTAGTTGCATATTCCCAAAGTGAAAAACGCCATGTTGATGATATTTATGCCAATTATGGACTGTTAATGGACCGCACCTTCGCGGTGCGTTCCATCAACACCCCATATTTGGCTAAAAAAGTCAATTTTGTCGGTACCGCCAAGTAAAATTACTGTTGAAGACCAGTGATTTTATTGCATTTTTTGTTACAGTGTACTTACGTTGCTTGCTACATTCTATGGAACATGTTCGGCAATTGTTTTCATCGTTGCACATTCCCTGATATTTGCAGATTGTCCGACAGATATTTGAAACAGTTTCAGGGTCTTCGTCTGTGAGTGATAATTATGAAAGATTCCTTAAAACATTATTGCACATAATTTACGTTATTCTGCTGCAAAAATTTTATTGATATTAGCGTTGAAAGTAAGCATAAAGCGCTTATTGTTCATTGGCGTTTGTATTTTTAATTGAGAGGATACCAATTAAAATTGTCCCAATTAATTCATACAATATTAATATATGCATTTACCAAGGAAAAATTGTTAATCGTGTGGTGAGTACACGAGTACACAGCGTTTGTGAATATAAACGAGAGGCACGGTTATCCTTTTATTATATATATTAAATTGTGTAAAATATCGATTATTTTAAATTTATTAACCTCTGCCAATGTCTTCAATATCAATTCCACGTACTTTTAGAAGTAGATCTTTTACTAATTCCGACATTTCCTGTGACTCCAACAAGGATTCGTCTACGAAAAATATACATTTTGTAATCAGTTTCTGGAGAAAGACTTGAATAAAACGACAATAGAGAGAGTACAGGTGATCAATCAATTGTCATGAGTGATTCAAATTAGTAAAAATCTTTATTAATAACATTATATCAATAAATAATTTAGGGAAACAACTTAATATGAACAATTTCTAATTCAGTGTTAAGTGTTCTAAGTGTTAAAACTGATGCGTACAATACAATGAGGACTGCGCAAACCACAATATTTTGGAATTTAAACCTAATTCGATCATTTTTTTTCGAATTTAGTTTAGCTATGAAATAGATTGTTTGAATTTTTAACATTTTATAAAAAATATCAAAATATTAGGGTTTAGAATCGCTCAGGGCAGATGTCACTCACTGCACTTTACCATGGGTCCGTTTGTGATGTTTGCAGCTGCTGATACTACGTGTTTCAGTAGCTCTTTGCTATTAAGTGACCATTAGTTGGTACCCTTTGCGCACTGCTGCCGATCGTGTACAGAGGGAATTTCAATAAAAAAGATTTGCGTTTTACTTCATTTTTTTATTTTTTTATTCTTACACAGTCAGAAAAAAATATCAAGCATTAAACGCTGATAGATCGCCCGTCAAATACTTTCTGATTGCCAATGAGCGATTCACAATTAATTTGAATAATTTGTGCTTCGAATTATATTCAATCGAGTAGAATCACTGGATTGAATAAAATACAGTAAAATTGCTTCAAGGCGAGCAGGAAAAGATCATATTTTTCGAGCAATTCTAACCCTGTCAGTCTCTAAGTGGCCGCCGGTACAGGGCCTTGAGCAGGGTGATCCATCCCAAGAAGTGGCTATAAAAAAATATGAATTTGTATGAATTTCGGTTAAGAGATAACATCAAGTTCTATATATACAGATATATGCATTTTTCAACAATACTAGTGACATAGTCATCCCAACTCATATCCTTAGAAAGTGTGACACTTTAGACGATAAACAAGCAGGGAACAAGTAAGCCCAATTCTAAATCCTTCACAAAGTAAGCATGACTTACCATCACTTTCGCTTACAACAAGGAGAACTTTTTCCAATTGCAACATTGTTTCATTGTCGAAGTTGTTCTCACTGACAGCGAGCACTAAAATTGAAAACGGCTTTTCATTGCTTTTTTCAAGAACTAAAATATCGGGAATGAAACGAAAATCAAATCAGAATCAACCAAACTAGTAAACACTAGCGTCTTTAAGGAAGGTGTTTGGCAGAAATATAAACTGACTATACCTGGTATTTTTGATAATATTTTTTTTCAAACCCCAGGTAATGTAACCGGCTGCAAGGCATTATCTTCTAAATCGTTGGATATATTATAATATAGAATGTCATACAGCAACGTATTTTGCGGGTAGATATGTTGTTAATATTCACTTTTAATATTCAATAACTCAATAGCTCTTCGACAGTAATCATACTCGGTGATATGGTATTAGGTTTGAAAATTATTGACGTTTTTTAAACCAAATATGGGTTGCTGATGGATCGCACCGTCAAGGTGCGGACCATCAACAGCGTATATTTGGCATAAATCTCATCAACATGGCGGTTTTCGACGTTGGAAATAATCGATTACTGCAAATAGACAGAAAATTTACCGTATTTTTGTGACAGTGTACAATACATATCCAATTACTGTTTCATAATATTGCAAAATAAGGGGTCGACTATCTATGCGTTCTGAGCTTGTTTTCAAAAATGCGTATTGAAATTATAAATTACGATGGTATAAAATCTTACGTTGTTCTGTACATTCCGTGATACAAGATTTGCATGTACTAATTCCATCATCATTACACATTCCTTGGTATTTGCACATTATTTTGCAGATACTTGATAACTGTAGACCTGGTTCGTCTGTTTTGGTACCTATTAATCAAGAATTAATAAAGCACACGCTAACATGATTTCTGGTGCTTAAAGGAAATGGTTCCCATAAACGGAAATATAAAATGGATAAATATATGAAACTTTTTTGAGATATCGAATCAGCGTTAAAGAAAGGATTCCATTCGATCATGTGAGAGATGAAAGCAGAGAAACGGCCTAAGCATATATGGCGAACCACGGTCGACCTCCCGTGTATCGTTGGCGGGGGAAACTGTAACCATCGGTTACGTGAACGACCGTGCGCCGGCGAGGTGTCCTGAAATCCTCCCGTATATAATCATTTGTTACGGGACTCAAACTCAGGACGCTGATGATACGTTATCTAGCTCGAAGCGTATTCCTAACTCTAACCACTTTACCGAGTGAACCAACTGAACACCCGGTTAGTGCAAATGCCTCTGTACTCGACTTGCACAAGGTAATCATGCTCTTTAAATCGGTCTTCTAATATTGAATAAAAGTTTTTTTGAAATAAAACAACTCTCCATCGAATGTTGATATAAAAAGGAAAAGACAATGTTATTGAATTGCGAACCTCCTTCTTGTTCGTTGATTTCGATGTTTCTTAATTTCAAAAGAACGTCTCTCACTAAATTTGTCATTTCTTCCGAGTTCAACTGAGAGTCGTTTAAAATGAAAGTAGGAAGACCAATAAAACAGGAAATACAACAAGTTAACGAGACCACAATTTGACTTTTGCCACTATTCTACTTATTTCAACCAAACCAAACTTTACGCAATGGCAAATATGCAATTGCTGGGAATGAATAAAAAAATCATTGTACTTTTGTTACAGTGTACCCAGTTGCATAAATCTAAATTTCAGAAAACATATATTTTCTATCAACTACCTTCAGTTGTTGAAATAACAAGGAAAAGTCGTTGCAGCATCATGTTTGTATCTTCATCCAGATTTTTTATCATTCCATCTTTGACAACTGCAATGAAAAAATCAACAAAAATTAATCTGCCCTTTTTACAAATTATACATTGAGTCGTGATACGTTACCAATCATTTTCAAACAAGATTCCATTCATAATTTTCTCGATTTGACAATTGTTTTCCAAATCAATCTAATCAATTGTCTGGAAATCGTCATATTTCAGATTCAAGAGGTTGTAGATGACTTTATCATCGTTCAGGGCAGATACCACTGACTGCACTACTATGGTGGTTCAGGTCCGTAAAAAATGTTTCCGCTTAGAGTGCGGTTACTGATACTACATTTTATAGTAGATCTTTACCGTTAGTTGGTCATTAAATGGCTTCTTTTAAGCACAGCTTTCATCCTGGCTTAGGGCAAACTTGAATAAGGATTATACAAAAAGAAAAGCCTTCGATGCTCGATTTTTATTGAAATGCCACTTTTCAATTTCTCGTAAAGAAAAAAATATAAAACTACCCTGATAATTATCAGAATGGTCAATATCACTACCTAATGTGATTGAATATTTTATGTTATGTATGTCGATACTAAATACCCGAATTTTTGAGCCGTTTCATCAAAAAAAATCGACATTTTGTCTGCAAAAACGGTAAAATTAACAACATACTTGATTAAGCGCCATATGCGCGGAAAATTTTCCTATTTTCAAGCTATTTTTGTATAAAACAACAGGGAACGCAACAGTTTTCAGCGCTTTTTTGTTGGAAACAGTCACTATTTTGGGTGCAAAAACGATAAAAATGAGAATATGCTAAATTGCGCGCCAAACGCTACAAAAATTTTGTCTATTTTTAAAATATTTCGGTACAAAATTTAAAATTTTTGAAAAGCTGCTTCCCTTCCCGAAACTCAGGTGGACCCTTTTCGGTCTCGACTCCCGGTTTCGCCGACTGTGTTGGTGATTCCATTCGAATATTCGATTTGATGACCCAGTTTAAGTAGGTATGAATGAATGTATGCATGTTTGAACCAATACCAATTTTACTCCCCAAATAATCGTCTCAATAATCTACCTGCTTTCAATGTTAAAAATGAAAGGCAGATATATTATTGAGAGAATTATTTGGTGGAGTAAAATCGATCGATCTTGGTTAAAACATGAATTAGCAATGCTTTACTGATGCTTGCTCAGTTATCTCCTTGGTCAGAACACTTACAAATCTTTTTACAATTAGACATGCATAAATCGCAGAATTCTGCCTTATTTTCTCCGCATAGTTGTTCAATTTCACACAACTTATAGCATATTTTGGTCGTCTCTGATGCAGAATTAACATTTTCATCATCATGGATTTCTGGAAATGAATTTGGATTGAAAAATATTACGACTGAAATGAAAATGTGGCAATATCGTTGTTTTTGACAGCAAATTTACTTGATAATAATGAATAATATTACAAAATAAACTGTATCGTAAAAAACATGACTAAAATTAGCGAAAATCTCATCAATATGGCAATATGGCTTTAATATAGGCGATTGGTGGTGAGAAAGGTAAAATTTACGACTTTTGTGGATGAGAATTTATATATCTAATAAGACTGCTCTGCAAAAGAAAGTACCAGTGCTGAAGTAGGCCCGTTTCATTGGGCACGATGGCTCAGTCCTAGTTTAACATGTCGGCGGACGTAGATCGAAGATATCGGTTTCGCGTCCGGGTGAATCAGTTTTTTAACCTACTTTTAGCACTTAATCCAGCGTTTAAAAACGTGGGCAAATTCACAACACTGAGCCTTTTCGCCTATGAGTGGCCGCTGATATGGGATTGAGTGGCTGAAAAAATGTTCGTCGCATCAGATTAAACCAAAATTTGCACCTGTGTGGTCTTTCACTTTCTGTATTCAATATTAAACCATGCTCAAATTGATAAAATCAGCAATGTACCAAGCTGTGTGCGAAATTGATATATGTACCGTTACCGAGTCTCAATAACTTTATGTATAAAATTACATATTTCGGCAAATTTCGATATTATAATAAAGAATAACATTTTCGTGTATTGTAGACTAGTGCCGAGCATTTTTGATTTTTTTTTATAGCTACTTCTTGGAGTGGATCACTCTGACCAAAACCCTGTACTAGCGACCACTTATAGACGGACAGGGTTAGACCTGTTGGAGAAATATGATCTTATCCGTTTAGATTAGCCTACCAAGTTATTATACCCTGGGTTGAGTGGTGGGCATGGATTAACGAGCAAAACTCGCCGGGACTCGAACACGAGCGTGCCATCCCAACATGTTCATCAGTAGGCCATCGCTCCCACTCAGAAATAAAACGATCTCAATCAAACGGTATTTGGTTAGATTGTAAAATAAATAATCATTACTCAGACTCGTAGAAATTCAGTCACCCATGTTTCGACTTCACTTAGGTGTTGCGTACGGGTACAAATGCGGCTCATAAAATATATTAAAAGACACACTTTAACGTTTCAGCTTCCATAGAAAATATTACAACTCAATCGCTAAAACGTTGCTGTATTCAAACTGTTTTTTTTCAATGTGGAACCCTTTCCCAAAGTTTAGATCACAATTTTTTGATTTCCATTGCTGGCTTCTAAGATGAATATCATTGCAATATATTACGCTTGTACTGCAGTATAGTACAATAGTTTTTATCGTGATTCCACTGTAACAAAAGTATTAAAAATTTACTTTATATTTTTACAATAATTATACATTTTCAGATGTTGGAACTATCGATTTCATAGTATATTTTCGATGAAAAATTTACTGTCAAACGGCAGCGATTTTACCATATTTTGTCGTAGTGTGGCGTTCGTCAATGTTGCATATTAATTTACTTACTTACCTTTCGAGTCAGCATCAATATCTTCAGTGTCACCCAAGCTTACACCTCTCCATTTCATGAGTAAATAATTCAATATATTTCTAAGTTCCGGTGATTCCAAAACGGTGTCATCTGTGAGATGGGAATTTGAATATAATTTAATTAAATTTGCGTGCGTTTCACGTTATTGTGAAATTCAAGTATAATTAACTTTCTTTTTCATATGTTATAACGAACCTTCTGCGCCAGACACAGCCATTAGAAGCCTTTGTAACATCAAAGTGGATTCTTCATCAAATTTTTCCGGTGCCCATGAGATTTGAAACTGTAAAGAAATTGAGAATGTGGAATATTAAAATTCATTTTGTTAGTGGAAATTATGTTTGCACCACAAGTTCGAGTGCATTCAAGTAACACAAGCCCAAGTTCGAGTCTCGACAAGTTCGTATCATTAATTCATGCCAATCACTCAACATGTAGGGTATTAGTTGAAGTGATTTGGGTAGGCTCGGACGACTCGGTAAGATTAATAACCCTGCTCGTCTACAAGTGGCCCACTGGTACAAGGCCTTA
Organism: Styela plicata; assembly: GCA_963675895.2. Taxonomy (NCBI): domain Eukaryota; kingdom Metazoa; phylum Chordata; class Ascidiacea; order Stolidobranchia; family Styelidae; genus Styela; species Styela plicata. The sequence goes on from OZ023149.1 coordinate 13,389,327, forward strand.
ATCCACTCAAAATGAGTGGCTGTGACAATTGTTTAATTTTTATTTGTTAATTGCTAGTTATTAAGCATTATTAGTTGAATACTGCCGGTGGAAACAAACGAAAGAAGATTTGACAGCATAATAACGATTAATGTGTAAAACAACAGGTATCTAAATACAAAGCTGGTATCTAATCCTTTTTATAAGGGGGTATTTTAGAAATATCTTGAGATTAGGGGATGCAATTCTTGGAGTCAATATCCGTATCTTCGGATCGTTTTTTTTCAATTCGGTACTTTTTTAAAGTTTTTTCACTAAATTTTCTGAGTAAAGCAAGATTCTAAAAAATTCGATTCAAAATGAATGATTCGAGATTCGATGGAAAAAATAATGGATCGGAAAATGGCAATCCTACTTAAGACTTTATTGTAAAATAAAACTCGCGGGGGTTTATCCATTGTGGTTAATCATTAGTTTTGACAATAATTTACCCTATTTTACCTTGTTTAGAACATTCCGTGTTACAGGTTTTACATTGCTCTGCAGTTTCATTTTCGCAATGATCGTAAAGAGCACATATCATTGAACAGAGTTTTTTTGATTCGTGGTTTGTTTTATTTATCTCATTTTTGTGATCTTAATATAAATAAAATCTATGTCACTTTTTCAGAGACATATGCATAAGAGTTGTGTAAGGCGAAAACGCTGTGAGTAATTTTTTCCTTGCAGCACAAGTATTAGACTACCTTTCGACCAACTTGCGCTGCGCATATAATTATGTTGATAATGGTCAATACTAAATCAATCAGCACTTCTATTTTGTCAAGCATGCGCCACAGATAGACCGCGTCTCTTCGACGCGATCTATCAGTGACCCATACCTAACAAAATGTGTTTTAGTGATACTTTTCCGATTGGGTACAGTGGGACATAGTTTGAAATACATAAAATTTCTATATATTTGATATATCCGTCATATCAAAATCCTAGTTGCTCCCCTGTATAGCGCAGAGTCGTTTAAAATTGGAAAAATCGATACTGAGATGTAAATGAATTCATTGGAAGAACACTCCCTTTGGTGCGACGCATATCAAGATACTTTATATACAACTGTAAGACAACTTACATTGTTCACTACAATCTTTTTTGCAAGAATCGCAGTTATCGGAATGGCAAAGATTTTGAAATTTGCACAATTCATAACAAAGCTCTTCTCTTTTTAATGTTGATTCGGCTTCATCTTCATCTAAATCTAAACAAAAGCACAATTCAATCTCAGTCAAACAGTCTTGTTTCAAACAAATTTTGTCAAACATGGGTCGATGATGGATCGTGCCGTTGAGGCAAAGTCCATCTGTGACTCATGCTTGACAAAAAAGAAAATTAGGATAGAATAACATAAGCTAAATGTATAATTTTGATGACAACTTCCAAGATTGTTATGAGTGATATTCATTTAGATTTTCTTGATTTCATTATTTTTTTAAACGACTAGAAAGTACAAAAACGCTTTGGATTTGTTTATTTAGACAATTGAACATTATTAAAATTATTTTGAATACAGATTTCTCAAGTTTTTTGTTTAAAAAAAAAAACTAACTAAATCTATTATCTAGTATAGAATGTGCCGCAACATGAAGCAGACCCCACTTTTGAACTAGCATAGAACAAGCTAAACTAAGAATATCGCGGCAAATAAGTTCCAACCTTCTGTCTCATCATCTTCAACTTCCATCTCTATACTTCTAAATTTTGTTAAAAGCTCGGAAACAATTTTGTTCATTTCTGGAGATTCTAACATTGAATCATCTGAAGGAGTAATTATTAAGGAGCAGTATCGATATTAGGAATATTTTAATAAACTGGAAAGCTATATAAGTTGCATTTTTTCATTTTTTGGCTATATTAGTTTTTTTTTTTAATATTGGAAGTTTTAGGTCACATTCATCGAATTAGTCCGAATCTTCATCGTAATTCAAGGAAACAGACGTTATCATAATATGTAGTTGTGTTTTATTCTGTCAGGATCATTGAAAACGATTAAATAAGATATTGGATTAGATGTTGTAATTTTATAAAACATATTATGAAATGATAGTAATAATATTTTTAAGTCTAGAAACCCCTTGTGTTTAACTAACTATCGTAAAAAGATGTAAAAAAGAAATAAGTGTTACCTTCCGTACTTGATAAAACAAGTAAAAATCTTTCAAGCATTGATTTCGTTTCCTCGTCAATATTCTTCATTACTTCTTGCACTAAATAATAACAAGTTTATAAAAAATAAAAGTACAGATAACGAAATTGTTTTTATATGAGATCTTTTAATGACTCATTGTCAACATGACATCTCTAAATTATTTGCCTTGCTTTAAAAATTGTGATAGGGACACATCTGACATATTTCAAAATAACGATTCGTGTAGTTGTTGTGTAGAAATAGATTCGCTTTGTTGTTTGGTTAAAGTTCCACAACGATTCATCAGCCGAAGCATGGAAGTATTGTTACCTTAGCATTCGCCAATAAATGCCGATATTAAAGTGACAGGTAATTTATATTCTATCATAGCCGATTGAAAAGGATCTTTTAAACCAGAAAAAAAAAAGAAGATTAAAAATGGTGTACACAGGGACGCTGCTTGCTCCTTCATGTGATATTTTATACATCTCTAAGCCCGGGGGAAGTTTATTCATTTTAGTAAAGCTGTTTTTACCGATAGGGTTGGTAACCTCATGTCACCAGAGATGCGGATTTGTCACACACAACTCATGAGTATTCCTATGTCACCAGGGTTGCGGATTTGTCACAACTCATGAGCATCCCTATGTCACCGGGCACGCGGATTTGTCACAACTCATGAGTATTTATGTGTCACCGGGAATGCGAATTAATAAAAACTCATGAGGATTGCAAGCTATTGGGGGTGCCGATTTGTGACTAGGGATGCACCGATACCACTTTTCTCGCCAATACCGATATTTTAAAAAGTGCCGATAGTGATAATGCTGATGATTAAATTATCCAATACCGGGCGATAGCGGCCGATACCGATACTTTAAAATTAAAGCCGATTTCCGATACCGACCGATAAAAAACATTTAAATTTGTCCGACACCGATATTGCCGATAATCAAAATTGCCGTTACCGGTCGATAATGATACTTCAAAATGAGTTAATACCAATACTGCTGATACTCCAAATAACTGATACGCCTCAAGTTTACAGAGAAAAAGATACTAGAAAATAGTGGCCCAACAATCTCCGACAAATTTATTGATACTATGGCGTTACCATTGGCATTTAAACAAATTGTGGCAGATTGTGCTACATTAGAATGTTATTTTGCAAATTTTGAGGACACGAAAAAAAACCTTAACTTAATTCGATATATATTTTTATTAATGCCACTATGGTTAAGTCATTACGAAAAAACACAAAGCTCCCCATAATTTATTTATCACAAATATTTTCACTACTTGACAAAAGCAATTTATATTTTTATATTTTATATTTGTCTCACGCGTAATATATTTTTCTCATGATTACAATACTCAAGTCGATTGCTATGTTGCCAGAGGCGCGTATTTCTCACAACTTATGGTTATTCCTATGTCACCAGGGATGCGCATTTGTCACAACTCTTCAGTATTTCTATGTCACCCGAGATGCGGATTTGTCAGTACTCTTAAGTATTTCTATATCACCCGAGATGCGATTTGTCAGTACTCTGAAGTATTTCTATGTTACCCGTGATGCGGATTTGTCACCACTCATGAGTATTGCATGCCACCGGGAATGGTGATTTGTCACTAGGGATGCACCGATACAACTTTTTCCCTTTCCACCGACGAGCAGATTAAAATGATCCGATACTGATAATGCCGATGATCAAATTTGCCATTACAGACCGATACTAATACTTCAAAATAAGCCGAAGCCGATACCCTAAATTAAGCTTACCGACGCAAATTTAAATTTGCGATACCGGTCGATACAGATTCTTTAAATTAGATCAATGCCGATACTGCCGATAATCGAATTGCCGATTCCGGTGACTACCGATACTTTAAATGAGCTCATACCGATACTGCTGATACTCAAAGTTATTGATAATGCTCAACTTTGAAACTAAAAATTTCCTAGATCATAGTGGCCTAATAATCTCCGTTGGCATTTAAGAGGATGTAACAGATTGCACTGCACTGAAATGTGATGGATGGATTGTTAAACTTATGCTCCTTTCCCAAAACCTTCGGTTCTTTAATTTTGATTGCTGAAAAAAGTTTTTACCACACCTAGGGATACTATTCCCAGATTCAGGGTGGGAATTGATTTGGGCAATATAGCCTTCTGAAGAAATGCGCAAGCATACTTAGAAAAAAATCAAATATATACTCGTATTTGTGATTTGGCAAATTCTTTTTTATTTTGTATTTTTATTATTTTGTTTTTCATTTTGTCGGGAACTAATTTGATAAAATGTTGTTCTTCATTGGTTCTTATTGATGACGTTAATTTTGGATGTTGTTTTTTAATATATCTATTTGTATGTTGTTATCCAATATTCTTTGTTTCTCCTGTTGTTACTTCAGTACATGACATCCGAAACGGGTATGTTTTTTTGCTATTTCAACTTTAAGGATGTACTTTAGACATATTTGAAGATATTTGTGAAGGCTATTGGGATTGGTCAGTATCGGTAATGTTTAGTATCGGTGGCATCGGTATCGGCAGAAAAGTGGCATCGATACATCCCTAATGACAAACCGATATCCCCAATGACATGCAATACTCATAAGTTGTTATAATTATGCATTCCCGGTGACATAAAATTACTCATGAGTTGTGACAAATCCTTATCCCCGGTGACATGGGAATACTCAAGAGTTGTGACAAATCCGCATCCCTGGTGACATAGAAATACTCATGAGTTGTGACAAATCCGCATACCCGGTGACATAGGAATACTCATAAGTTTTGTTAAATCCGCATCCCCGGTGACATGGGAATACTCATGAGTTGTGACGAATCCGCATCCCCGGTGACATGGGAGTACTCATGAGTTGTGACAAATCCGCATCCCTGTTGACATAGAAATACTCATGAGTTGCGACAATTCCGCATCCCTGGGGACATGAGGTTACCAACCCCTTCTCGTTTTTACTGGTAATATTTCTTTTAAATTCTTCACAGAGAAGCTATTAATGAAAATTGAGTTAATTATGAAAAATCTTTCCAAGTTTTAAAATTATTGGTGCCATCGTCCTATTTTGAGTCAAGTTTAGACGATTCAAAAAGTTCCATGTACTTTAAACTCTTTTTCAAATATTCGACACAAAACACTCAAAAAATGAATCAACTCACATCCGCCATTGCATGACTTGAAACAACGTTTACATTCCCGTTCATTTTTACAACCATTTTGTACCTCGCAGATCACTTTGCAGAGACGTTGAAATTTTTCAACATCCTTATCTTCACTTTCTAAATGGACATAACTTTGAGAATCAAATTTAAAAAAGATATTAATAAAGATTCTTTTATAAATGACATAAATGACATGACCTTGCCAGAAGAATTTAGCGAGATATTTCACTACATCGCTACTCAATAAAAATTTTAGAATATCTTTTTCATTTTCTTAGGAATATACTTGTGAAGACAAGACGCTACTCACAAAATTTTTAAGCTTTTAGCCTCTGAATCACATTTCGGCTATTTTGTCAGATTGATTCAAATTATATTGATGTGCTAGATTTTGATACAACTAGTTTTGAAATTTTGATAACGACCAATTCGAAAGTAAAAATATGTAGAGAGGTTCAAAGCGTAGCTTCACACTTACACAAATTTATTTCTGTAAAGTTTCGTCTGACCAAAATCGGACTTTGGTCAGACGAAACGTTACACAAATAAATTTGTGTAAGTGTGAAACAAGACTTTGAACCTCTCCAGTTAGTCGTAGTTTCTTTTGCTACTGTATCCTTGCATATACTGCATACTGCTCCGCAAACGCAAATGCACAGATGAAGGAAAAGTAGTTAGTCCAGGTCCCCAGACTAATTGTAAAATTTTTAGTTTACCTTCTCCCTGTTCTGGGTTTTTATTCTTTTGCCTTTTTTTTTCAACAGCACTGAGCAGTTCTGACACATATTCTGTGTTCCAAGGTGGATCGTCTGCAAAATGAAGGATTTCTGAAACAAATTTCCATGTTAAAATATTTGTCAAATTTGCACCTTTGGATATTATGTTCAAAATACGATATGTTTATATCAGAACGCAGACCGTAGCATTGGCAATGGATGAATCAATATTTTTACGACTACCCTAGTACCAATTAGCATAGAATAACAATGTCAGCTAGAAAAAACAATATTGCTAGATAGTGGAATTTAAACTTAAAATAGCATTTTGTTTTCGATTTGATGACCCAGTTTAAGTAGGTATGAATGAATGTATGCATGTTTGAACCAATACCAATTTTACTCCCCAAATAATCGTCTCAATAATCTACCTGCTTTCAGATATATTATTGAGAGAATTATTTGATGGAGTAAAATCGATCGATCTTGGTTAAAACATGAATTAGCAATGCTTTACTGATGCTTGCTCAGTTATCTCCTTGGTCAGAACACTTACAAATCTTTTTACAATGAGACATGCATAAATCGCAGAATTCTGCCTTATTTCCTCCGCATAGTTGTTCAATTTCACACAACTTATAGCATATTTTGGTCGTCTCTGATGCAGAATTAACATTTTCATCATCGTGGATTTCTGGAAATGAATTTGGATTGAAAAATATTACGACTGAAATGAAAATATGGCAATATCGTTGTTTTTGACAGCAAAAATTTACTTGATAATAATGAATAATATTACAAAATAAACTGTATCGTAAAAAAAAATGACTGACTAAAAATTAGCAAAAATATCATCAATATGGCAATATGGCTTTAATATAGGCGATTGGCGGTGAGAAAGGTAAAATTTACGACTTTTGTGGATGAGAATTTATATATCTAATAAGACTGCTCTGCAAAAGAAAGTACCAGTGCTGAAGTAGACCCGTCTCATTGGGCACGATGGCTCAGTCGTAGTTTAACATGTCGGCGGACGTAGATCGAAGATCTCGGTTTCGCGTCCGGGTGAATCAGTTTTTTAACCTACTTTTAGCACTTAATCCAGCGTTTAAAAACGTGGGCAAATTCACAACACTGAGCCTTTTCGCCTATGAGTGGCTGCTGATATGGGATTGAGTGGCTGAAAAAATGTTCGTCGCATCAGATTAAACCAAAATTTGCACCTGTGTGGTCTTTCACTTTCTGTATTCAATATTAAACCATGCTCAAATTGATAAAATCAGCAATGTACCAAGCTGTGTGCGAAATTGATATATGTACCGTTACCGAGTCTCAATAACTTTATGTATAAAATTACATATTTCGGCAAATTTCGATATTATAATAAAGAATAACATGTTCGTGTACTGTAGACTAGTGCTGAGCATTTTTGATTTTTCTTTTAGCTACTTCTTGGAGTGGATCACTCTGACCAAAATCCTGCACTAGCGACTACTTATAGACGGACAGGGTTAGAGCTGTTAGAGAAATATGATCTTATCTGTTTAGCTTAGCCTACCAAGTTATTATACCCAGGGTTGAGTGGTGGGCATGGATTAACGAGCAAAACTCGCCGGGACTCGAACACGAGCGTGCCATCCCAACATGTTCATCAGTAGGCCATCGCTCCCACTCAGAGATAAAACGATCTCAATCAAACGGTATTTGGTTAGATTGTAAAATAAATAATCATTACTCAGTCTGGTGGAAATTCAGTCACCCATGTTTCGACTTCACATAGGTGTTGCGTACGGGCACAAATGCGGCTCATAAAATATATTAAAAGACACACTATAACGTTTCAGCTTCCATAGAAAATATTACAACTCAATCGCTAAAACGTTGCTGTATTCAAACAGTTTTTTCAATGTGGAACCTTTTCCCAAAGTTTAGATCACAATTTTTTGATTTCCATTGCTGGCTTCTAAGATGAATATCATTGCAATATATTACGCTTGTACTGCAGTATAGTACAATAGTTTTTATCGTGATACCACTGTAACAAAAGTATTAAAAAATTTTTTATATTTTTACAATAATTATACATTTTCAGATGTTGGAACTGTCGATTTCATAGTATTTTTTGATGAAAAATTTACTGTCAAACGGCAGCGATTTTACCATATTTTGTCGTAGTGTAGCGTTCGTCAATGTTGCATATTAATTTGCTCACTTACCTTTCGAGTCATCATCATTATCTTCAGTGTCACCCAAGCTTACACCTCTCCATTTCATGAGTAAATAATTCAATATATTTCTAAGTCCCGGTGATTCCAAAACGGTGTCAACTGTGAGATGGGAATTTGAATAAAATTTAATTGAATTTGCGATAGGAAATTCACTTGCGTTTCACGTTATTGTGAAATTCAGTTATAATTAACTTTTTTTCATATGTTATAACGTACCTTCTGCGCCAGACGCAGCCATTAGACCCCTTTGTAACATCAAAGTGGATTCTTCATCAAATTTGTGGAATGTGGAATATTAAAATTCTTTTTGTTAGTGGGAATTATGTTGGTACCACAAGTTCGAGCGCATTCAAGTACAACAAGCCCAAGTTCGAGTCTCGACAAGTTCGTTTCATTAATCCATGCCAACCACTCAACCCGTAGGGTATTAGTTGAAGTAATTTGGGTAGGCTCGGGCGACTCGGTAAGATCAATAACCCTGCTCGTCTACAAGTGCCCACTGGTACAAGGCCTTAATGCACTCAAAATGAGTGACTGTGACAATTGTTAAATTTTTATTTTTGAATTTCTAGTTAATATGCATTATTAGTTATTTGAAAGCATAAAGCATAATAACGATTAATGTGTAAAACAACGGGTATCTAAATACAAAGTTAGTATTTAGCCCTTTTAATAATGGAGTATTTCGGAAATATCTTGAGATTAGGGATGCAATTCTGTATGTAACATGTATTTGAGAATTTTTTTATAATTCGAAATGAAATAAAGTTTTTCTGTAAATTGTATGAGTAAAGCAAGATTCTGAAAGATTCGATTCAAAATAAAATGATTCGAGATTCGATTGAAAAAGGAATGGATCGGAAAATACCAATCCTACTCAAGGCTTCATTGTAACAAAAAATTATCCACTGCGGTTAATTATTGGTTTTGACAATAATTTACCCTATTTTACCTTGTTTAGAACATTCCGTGTTACAGGTTTTACATTGTTCTGCAGTTTCATTTTTGCAATGATCATAAAGAGCACACATCATTAAACAGAGTTTTTTTGATTGGTGGTTTGTTTTATTTATCTCATAATGCACAAGAGTTGTGCAAGGCGAAAACGCTGTTATTTTTTCCTTTATTTTTTCCTTGCAGCACAAGTATTAGACTACCTTTCGACCAACGTGCGCATATAGTTATGTTGATGATGGTCAATACTAACCCAATCAGTTTTTTAATTTTGACGCCATCTATCAGTGACCCATACTTAACAAAATGTGTTTTAGTAAAATTTTTCCGATTGGTTACAGTGGGACATAGTTTGAAATACATAAAATTATATATATTTAATATATCCGTCATATCAAAATCCTAGTTGCTCCCCTGTATAGCGCAGAGTCGTTTAAAATTGGAAAAAGCGATACTGAGATGTAAATGGATTTATTGGAAGAAAACTACCTTTGGTGCGACGCATATCAAGATACTTTATATACAACTGTAAGACAACTTACATTGTTCACTACATTCTTTTTTGCAAGAATCGCAGTTATCGGAATGGCAAAGATTTTGAAATTTGCACATTTCATAACAAAGCTCTTCTCTTTTTAATGTTGATTCGGCTTCATCTTCATCTAAATCTAGACAAAAGCACAATTCAATCTCAGTCAAACAGTCTTGTTTCAAACAAATTTTGTCAAACATGGGTCGATGATGGATCGTGCCGTCGAGGCAAGGTTCATCTGTGACTCATGCTTGACAAAAAAGAAAATTAGGATAGAATAACATAATGTAAATGTATAATTTTGATGGCAACTTCCAAGATCGTTATGATGATATTCATTTCGATCTTCTTGATTGCATTATTTTTTTAAACGATCAAAAAGTACAAAAACGCATTGGATTTGTTTATTTAGACAATTGAACATTATTAAAATTATTTTGAATACAGATTTCTTAAGTTGTTTGTTTAAAAATAAAAGTAACTAAATCTATTATCTAGTATAGAATGTGCCGCAACATGAAGCAGACCCCACTTTTGAACTAGCATAGAACAAGCTAAACTAAGAATATCGCGGCAAATAAGTTCCAACCTTCTGTCTCATCATCTTCAACTTCCATCTCTATACCTCTAAATTTTGTTAAAAGCTCGGAAACAATTTTGTTCATTTCTGGAGATTCTAACATTGAATCATCTGAAGGAGTAATTATTAAGGAGTAGTATCGATATTAGGAATATTTTAATAAACTGGAAAGCTATATAAGTTGCATTTTTTCATTTTTTTGGCTATATTAGTTTTTTTTTTTAATATTGTAAGTTTTAGGTCACATTCATCGAATTAGTCCGAATCTTCATCGTAATTCGAGGAAACAGACGTTATCATAATATGTAGTTGTGTTTTATTCTGTCAGGATCATTGAAAACGATTAAATAAGATACTGGATTAGATATTGTAATTTTATAAAACATATTATGAAATGATAGTAATAATATTTTTAAGTCTAGAAATGCCTTGTGTTTAACTAACTATCGTAAAAAGATGTAAGAAAGAAATAAGTGTTACCTTCCGTATTTGATAAAACAAGTAAAAATCTTTCAAGCATCGATTTCGTTTCCTCGTCTATATTCTTCATTACTTCTTAAATAATAACAAGTTTATAAAAAATAAAAGTACAGATAACGAAATTGTTTTTATATGAGATCTTTTAATGACTCATTGTCAACATGACATCTCTAAATTATTTGCTTTGCTTTAAAAATTGTGATAGGGACACATCTGACATATTTCAAAATAACGATTCGTGTAGTTGTTGTGTAGAAATAGATTCGCTTTGTTGTTTGGTTAAAGTTCCACAACGATTCATCAGCCGAAGCATGGAAGTATTGTTACCTTAGCATTCGCCAATAAATGCCGATATTAAAGTGACAGGTAATTTATATTCTATCATAGCCAATTGAAAAGGATCTTTTAAACCAGAAAAAAAAGAAGATTAAAAATGGTGTACACAGGGACGCTGCTTGCTCCTTCATGTGATATTTTATACATCTCTAAGTCCGGGGGAAGTTTATTCATTTTAGTAAAGCTGTTTTTACCAATAGGGTTGGTAACCTCATGTCACCAGGGATGCGGATTTGTCACACACAACTCATGAGTATTCCTATGTCACCAGGGTTGCGGATTTGTCACAACTCATGAGCATCCCAATGTCACCGGGCACGCGGATTTGTCACAACTCATGAGTATTTATGTGTCACCGGGAATGCGGATTAATAAAAACTCATGAGGATTGCAAGCTATTGGGGGTGCCGATTTGTGACTAGGGATGCACCGATACCACTTTTCTCGCCAATACCGATATTTTGAAAAGTGCCGATAGTGATAATGCTGATGATTAAATTATCCAATACCGGGCGATAGCGGCCGATACCGATACTTTAAAATGAGCCGATTTCCGATACCGACCGATAAAAAACATTTAAATTTGTCCGACATCGATATTGCCGATAATCAAAATTGCCGTTACCGGTCGATAATGATACTTCAAAATGAGTTAATACCAATACTGCTGATACTCCAAATTACTGATACGGCTCAAGTTTACAGAGAAAAAGATACTAGAAAATAGTGGCCCAAAATCTCTCCGACAAATTTATTGATACTATGGCGTTACCATTGGCATTTAAACAAATTGTGGCAGATTGTGCTACATTAGAATGTTATTTTGCAAATTTTGAGGGCATGAAAAAAAACCTTAACTTAATTCGATATATATTTTTATTAATGCCACTATGGTTAAGTCATTACGAAAAAACACAAAGCTCCCCATAATTTATTTATCACAAATATTTTCACTACTTGACAAAAGCAATTTATATTTTTATATTTTATATTTGTCTCACGCGTAATATATTTTTCTCATACAACTTTTTCCCTTTCCACCGACGAGCAGATTAAAATGATCCGATACTGATAATGCCGATGATCAAATTTGCCATTACAGACCGATACTAATACTTCAAAATAAGCCGAAGCCGATACCCTAAATTAAGCATACCGACGAAAATTTTGCGATACCGGTCGATACAGATTCTTTAAATTAGATCAATGCCGATACTGCCGATAATCGAACTGCCGATTCCGGTGGCTACGGATACTTTAAATGAGCTCATACCGATACTGCTGATACTCAAAGTTATTGATAAGGCTCAACTTTGAAACTAAAAATTTCCTAGATCATAGTGGCCTAATAATCTCCGTTGGCATTTAAGAGGATGTAACAGATTGCACTGCACTGAAATGTGATGGATGGATTGTTAAACTTATGCTCCTTTCCCAAAACCTTCGGTTCTTTAATTTTGATTGCTGAAAAAAGTTATTACCACACCTAGGGATACTATTCCCAGATTCAGGGTGGGAATTGATTTGGGCAATATAGCCTTCTGAAGAAATGCGCAAACATAATTAAAAAAAAATCAAATATATACTCGTATTTGTGATTTGGCAAATTCTTTTTTATTTTGTATTTTTATTATTTTGTTTTTTTATTTTGTCGGGAACTAATTTGATAAAATGTTGTTCTTCATTGGTTCTTATTGATGACGTTAATTTTGGATGTTGTTTTTTTTTAATATCTATTTGTATGAAGTTCTCCAATATTCTTTGTTTCTCCTGTTGTTACTTCAGTACATGACATCCGAAACGGGTATGTTTTTTTGCTATTTCAACTTTAAGGATGTACTTTAGACATATTTGAAAGCATTTGTGAAGGCTATTGGGATCGGTCAGTATCGGTAATGTTTAGTATCGGTGGCATCGGTATCGGCAGAAAAGTGGCATCGATACATCCCTAATGACAAATCGATATCTCCAATGACATGCAATACTCATAAGTTGTTATAATTATGCATTCCCGGTGACATAAAAATACTCATGAGTTGTGACAAATCCTTATCCCCGGTGACATGGGAATACTCATGAGTTGTGACAAATCCGCATCCCTGGTGACATAGAAATACTCATGAGTTGTGACAAATCCGCATACCCGGTGACATAGGAATACTCATAAGTTTTGTTAAATCCGCATCCCCGGTGACATGGGAATACTCATGAGTTGTGACGAATCCGCATCCCCGGTGACATGGAGTACTCATGAGTTGTGACAAATCCGCATCCCTGGTGACATAGAAATACTCATGAGTTGCGACAATTCCGCATCCCTGGGGACATGAGGTTACCAACCCCTTCTCGTTTTTACTGGTAATATTTGTTTTAAATTCTTCACAGAGTAAAAATTGAGTTGAAAATTGAGTAAATTATAAAAAAATCTTCACAAGTTTTAAAATTATTGGTGGCATAGTCCTATTTTGAGTTAAGTTGAGACGATTCAAACAGTTCCATGTACTTTAAACCTCTTTCAAATATTCGACACAAATATTCGACACTCAAAAATGAAACAACTCACATCCGCCATTGCATGACTTGAAACATCGATTACATTCCCGTTCATTTTTACAACCATTTTGTACTTCGCAGATCACTTTGCAGAGACGTTGAAATTTCTCAACATCCTCATCTTCACTTTCTAAACGGACATAACTTTGAGAATTAGATTTAAAAAAGATATTAATAAAGATACTTTTATAAATGACATAAATGACATGACCTTGCCAGAAGAATTTAGCGAGATATTTCGCTACATCGCTACTCAATAAAAATTTCAGAGGATCTTTTTCATTTTCTTCCCAATATACTTGTGAAGCCAAGACGCTGCTCATAACAATTTAAGCTTTTAGCCTTTGAATCACATTTCAGCTATTTTGTCAGATTGATTCAAATTATATTGATGTGCTAGATTTTGATACAAATAGTTTTGAAATTTTGATAAAGACCGATTCGAAAGTAAAAATATGTAGAGAGGTTCAAAGTGTAGCTTCACACTTACACAAATTCATTTCTTTAAGGTTACGTCTGACCAAAGTCTGATTTTGGTCAATACTTCGAACCTCTCTAGTCGGTCATAGTTACTCTTGCTATCCTTTCATTTACTGCATACTGATCCGCAAACACAAAAGCACAGAGGAAGGTTAAGTAGTTAGTTTAGGTTCCCCAGACCAATTGTTTAAATATTTAGTTTACCTTTTTCCTGTTCTGGGTTCTTATTCTTTTGCCTTTCTTTTTCAACAGCACTGAGCAGTTCTGACACATATTCTGTGTTCCAAGATGGATCATCTGCAAAATAAGGGATTTGTGAAACAAATTTCCCTGTTAAAATATTTGTCAAATTTGCACCTTTGGATATTATGTTCAAAACACGATATGTTTATATCAGAACGCAGACCGTAGCATTAGCAATGGATGAATCAATATTTTTACGACTACCCTAGTACCAATTAGCATAGAATAACAATGTCAGCTAGAAAAAACAATATTGCTAGATAGTGGAATTTAAACTTAAAATAGCATTTTGTTTTACTGCGATTGTGTGTAACCTGATTCTTAAATTAGACAACGATAGCTTTACTACCACTAAAACTTTGATGCAGAAGGGCGAAGAAAAATTGAAGGGGGAACCAGCTTAAATCGCTTATGCAACATATTACCACTTTTTTGCTGTCGAATAAAAAAAAAATTCGAATACCTCTTCTTTTCTTATATGCTTCTTCGATTGCCCTTATTGTGTATTCTTCTGAAGTTAGTTTCCCAGAATCCAAATTAACTGTAAAAAATTTTGTGTTACAAAGGCTAATATAAGCTAATTGGGAACAGGATCTCATCTCTCAGAAAAGACTCCGGGGTGGGGGGTGGGGGGTCACGCCAAATACGCTTTTTTCGAGGTTCACTTTTATATTGATATCTATAGCACTACCTATTGATTCGATAAATACTAGAAAAATTTCAAGTATATCTAGGAAGTTTTATTAATGCAGATTGTACTTGTTTTTATCAAGTTGAGATAGAAATAACGGTTTGAACCATTGAAAACGAAAAATTGGGAGATGTTATACCATTCACAAAAGTTTTGTCTACATATATTTCGTCAAGTATGGGACACTGATGGATCGCGCCGCCGAGGCGCGGTGCATCTGTGGCTCATGCTTCGCAAAATTAAAGGTGTTCTAAGTATATATTCATGTCTCACTTACTTTGGGTAGTGCATTTGTTCTTACACCTTGCACATGTATTTCGACTTGAATTTTGGCTTTTGCATTGTTTTTGAATGATGCAAACATCATTGCAAACCATTTTCATGTCTTTTTCTCTCTCTTTCTTTACTTTTTTCTTATCTGTAATACAGCGTAAAGGTTAGGTCAAGCATGAATCATTGCTGATACGTTATTAACATTATTACCTCGTACAGCCTGTTCTTGTTTAATCATTGCTTCAATCAATATTTTCATCAGGTTCGTGGCTTCTTGTCTTTCGTCTTCTAAAAATAGAAAAAGGATTGAGTATTACGTATACAGATGAAGTTGGAAGTTGTGTAATTTTAAACTTGTACAAAAACAATGAATTTGCATTTAGGGCTGGGCTAATCCGAATCATTTGGAATTCGGATCTGATTCGAATATTTTTTTTCGAATCGGACCGAATCGTAGATTTCATAAAAATAACAAATATCCCATTTTTACTATCACTATTATTGTCTCCATTATAATTAACGTCCGTTTCAAGAGCAAATTTTTTTATTTCAACGACCAAATACAGGCGATTTTGGTTGAATTTTGACCAAAATCGATTGCATTCTGTCGCTAAAATCTGAAAAATTCCATTTCATTTAGCATGTTTTTGTTTCTATAACCGATTCACGATTGATTCGAATAATAAGCTATTACAAGTAACAGAAATCCAGGCAAAAAAGCTCCCAAGCAGAACTGCACCGATCTAATAAAAATTGGGTGGTATATGCCCTGGGCAAATTGTTTTGTAGGGAAATTCCCCAACCCCTGAGGCTGAATTATACATGTGAAAAAATTCTTAGCTTTAAAGCTAATCAAATATTTTCCGGAAAAAAGAGCAAATGAAAAGTTATTGAGAGAGGGGGTTCTGAGAAAAAAGTCTTTTTTATATAAAAATGTTTTTGACAAAATGACTATACCTGATTTGCCTTTCAATTCAACAAGACGGCGAACAGTGAACACTAGAAGTTCCACTTCAGATTCATCTTTGTGCAATTCTATGCTGCTAACTGGAAAATTATTTGTTTCTTATATAAAAAGGCATCATATTATGGTTGAATTAGGCTTTTGGGTAAAACTCAACGGCTTAAGTTGGATAGCATCGTGATAAAAGCCAGGAAGATTCTGGTCTGGAAACCCCGGCAACACCATCTATCATCACTCCTTTGTTTTTATTTAGTCAACTCTTGCGATACGCGGGAATGACGTTAGCACAATTTTAAAGCCTGCAATGGTTCGACAACCAACGTTTAAACTACGACTTAATGTCACTACGAAAAACAGAGTTAATAGGCAGATAGGTGGAATGTTTGCAAACTAAATTTGCTTTCTCATTTGCGTAAAATTAAAGCACTCAAGGTGAACGCTTAGAGAATACTCACTGAATTTCCAGCACTTTCTTTTACAAGACAGACAAGACTTCAATTTTGCTCTTGCACACTGATCCCGCATCTCACACATGTCTCTACATATTTTACGGATTGCTCTTTCTTCTCCGACTCTTAATGTTCCTCCTTCAATTATAGAATTTATGTTGTTTGTTGAGATTAACTCTCAGCATGGCGGAACTGATAAGATTGCATTCAGTAACTGGGGCAATTAGATTCGACGGTTCGAATCGATTCGAAGCACAATTTAGTCGAAGCAATCGTGAATCGTTCATAGGAATAAAACTTGCTAAATCAACTGGAATTTTCACTTTTAATGACAAAATACAATCGATTTTATGCAAGAAGATTTTTTCACAAACTTCTGTGATTCGGAATTCATTGCCTTCAAACCGCTTTCCAGATCGTTTGGATTTGCGAGGTTTTAAAACTCGAGTAAATAAGTGTCTTTTGGGAATGGAGGTTCTTCAGCCTTCGTTTCTGTACTCATGTAGCTCTTTGCACAACATTGGTTTTGGATTTCTCTTATTTTTGGAAGTCTTTTACAACCTTGCTCTGAGCGAATTCAGATAACAAAAAAAGCAATTATAAAACTATCTATTACTTCTTGCTTCCATTTTGTCGCTTCTTACGATACGAAGCGAACAAGTTAAAGTAACCTACCGAACTGAGTTGGAAACAAATAAATATATGGTGCCAAATACATAAGGATGTGAATATATTTTCAATATATGATGTACCCAGCGGCGCTTACCACAAATGACCAAAGCTTAACAAAATTTGTTTGATTATGATATATCGGTCAGCAAAAAATCAAAATCAATAAAATAAACATACTCACCTATGTCACAAATCAGAGCAACAGTAATCAGAAAAGCTGCTACAGTTCTCATTTTCGAAGTTCTACCTACAACATAGAACCAAACTTATATATATCCTTCTTGTAATATAGCCTTATAACTTGGTTTTATATTTCACGGCAACCTGTTTTAGCCAACGGCGACTAAGTACTAAAATGCGTTCAAGTTTACGACATTGATATATAAAAGCACGATTGAATAAATTGCATCCTCCGGGTATGTTCAAGAATTAAATTTATTTGTTGTTTATGTTCATTCTTTAAAATGGAATGAAATAATGTCAATCGCCCTTACATGTATTTTGTTCCACCGAGAAGATTTTTTTTTATTATTTTCTCCCCAATTTAGTTTAAAGGTCAAGTTTTACTACATCGTCTCAAAATTACTCTTGAATGAAGTTAATTTTGGAAAAAGTAGCAAGATTAATTTTTGCCGTGTCATGCTCACAAAGCTGACTATGCATTTTCTTTGTTTCTTGAAAAGTCCTAATCATTTGTTCTGAAATAGAAAGTAATTTTTAATTGGCTCATGAGTTGTATTCATCATGAATAACAGAGATTTTACACCTGTTGTTCTCATTGTTCCTCATTGGTAGGCTCTCCAATATCCTTCTTTCGAAGATCCTTATTTCAAACTTTTGTAAAAAGGAAAACAGTACTGTTTCTATCTCGTTTGGTGTTGTTTGGTTAACGCGATTCTTTTCTTTAGAAAGTCCATTGATCTCTACGGATATGCGCCTTTTTATGCCTGATGCACCGATCCTACATTTGCCGAAACCGACGTAGAACCGTAATCAAATTACTGATACTTATGCTTTTTCCTCCAAAAGTTCTCAAAGTACGAACCTAATGCTAATAATTTCTAGGACATGTTCTAGGACAGTTGCTTAATGATGCAATGAATCCCTCGTTTTCACATAGGGTGAAAAAGTAAGGGAGCGAAACATAATACCATTTTACTTCTTCGAGGAATATGTTTTGATATTTGGGGCCCAGATGAAAACTTGAATCCCGTGGGGAATGATCACAGACGAGAGATCTGCTTTTACTTTCCCACAGAATAAAAACGAAATACAATACTATAGTGTAGTAAAATATAGACTCCAGCGATGTATTTAGATATTTTTATAAAGAATGCAGGAGAGAACGATCTTTAGATACATAACGGCGTTAGATTCAACAGGAAAAGAATTGACATTTCAAATGTTTTATGTTTAATGTTAAGTCGCCTATTCTAAATTACGATTTTCGTCGTTTTCAGTATCTTATTGATTGCTGTAATGTTCTTTAAGAGTCCTTCAAATCTACATTTTATTTAAACAAAGACAATAAGGAACCGTTTTGAGTAATAAGTATACACTGTAATAAAAATGCAGTTAAATCCCTGCTTTTTGACAGTCATTTGGTTGGTGACAAGGAAATAAAACTATTGAATAGACTGTTGGTAGATTACACCGTCGAGGTGCGGATATCAACTGCCCTTGGTTGATATAGTTTCCTTAATAAGGCGGTTTCGAAATTTAGGAATATGCAATTACTGCAATTGAACGGTAAATTTACTGTTTTTGTCACAGTGTAGGTGTTGATTTTAATGAATGATTAACTGAAGAATATTTAATCATTTTTGCTTCAAAACAATTATTTGAGTCATATTTAAAGTTCAAATTAAACATTTTACACGTACCTATTCGTAGTGAAGATTGAGTAAATTCACGCTAGCTCTGATATCCTATCACATGACATGAATGAGTTTTTCAATCGTTTTTGAGCAAAGATCCATGCAAGTTTAGGAAAGATGTGACAAATTGAATGGGGTTTTTATTGTCTAACGGCACGATCCATTGGTGACTCATGCTTGACAAAACATGTTTTGAGCAAATTTTTCCGATTGTGTTATGTTCCAATCTTATATCATCATCACGCCCCTTAAATAAGCAAATTAAATTCTTTACCATATTTAAATTGACTATTGTTTCGTCGAGCATGAGCCACAGATAGACTGCGTTTGGGACGGGCGTTATATATAGGGCTCATATTTAACAGAAGACGACTTAATTATTTCGTAATAGAGTGCGTTTACTCAATGAATGTTAAGTTTGATTAGCGTGATCGATCGGAAATAAAAGTTGATCACGTGAACGGACGCACTCAACCGCAAAAAAGATATAAAACATTTCCGATTTTTAGAAACATTGCGACAAGGATAGGATAGGATTTCATTTTCCTGTGGGGCAGGTAGAGTCAGTCAGGATTTAAATTTTAAATAACTCTGGGCAAAGTTTGGATTCAAATCGTCGTCATATATATTTTACCATGATTGATATAAACTGTTCATTTTAAGCAATAAATTGATGCTTGAAATGCAGCTGTTTCTTCTAAGATGCATTTAGCACGACAATGGATCACAAAGTTGATAGGAACAATAGAAAATAGTACGTATAAATAGTCCTTCTTCTTTTTCATATTTGAGTGTAGTTAGCCCGTTTTTTATAGACATTTCTTGGACTGGATCATCCTGGTCAAGGCCCTGAATTAGTGACCACTTATAGACGGACAGGGGTATAGAGGTATTGGAAAGATGTGATCAGTGGCGGGGATGAGTTAACGAGTCGGATTCGACAGCATTCGAATCCGAGATCTTGAACCTGCAATTTTGACCAAAATCGATTACTTTTTGTCGTTAAATAGGAAAATTGCACTTCATTTAGTGAGTTATTTTGTCAGTAAGAACGATTCACGATTAATTCGAATAATTTGTGCTTGGATCGATTCGAATAACCGAATCGAATTGTCCACCCCCAACTTGCATTCATGGCTCATTGATGGATCACGCCGCTCCAGCTAGAAAAAAAAAGCCAAGCCAAAAAAACCAAGCATATGTCATTGATCGATCGTACCGCTTAGGCATGACTCATACTTGGCCACATGAAATGTGCGCTTGAATTGTGACTCAATATTGACAAAAAATGACGTATATGAGGTTTGAACCTCAGGTGCACTGCTGAATGTCGGCGTTTCTGACAAAATGCATTTTCTATGGGAATAAAGCACTAATCCGATTTTAAGAATGATATAACTACGTCAAACTTTAATTATGGAATTAAATGTGAATTACGAATATAATAATTAGGTTTTAATTACATGATATTAAAATTAATAATTAATAGACAATAAGGGTTTTGACGATAGTAAGGTGGAATTTTTGCTTTTTCTATACGGACAATAGGTTAGGTATTTCTAATTTATTTCCGACTGATGTTCGTTTTTGTGTTGCTTTAGTTGACGTCTGTGCTGTGGTGTGTTAAAAGAAATAAATAACCAAGAACTGGCTTCAGAATTGCACGGACGTATTTCCAGCGTGAGGTAAAAGAGCGACGAAAAAAGCGAAAGAGGATTTTATCCCTTTTAAGATAACTTTTCAGTTTTTTTTTAGAAGGTATCTTAACGTGCGGTGGTTGGTACTTCATTTTAAAGTCGATCTCGGGTATATAAGTGGTTGGTAGTTGGTTCATTTCAGACACTTCTCACGCCCTTGCATAAGAGTGAATTTCGATATTTACTAAAAGGTTGCTTCCAATTTAGGATATATGACTGTAGGAGTAATTAAATGCTCAGAATTTTTGCGAAAACGTAGGATATTTTTCAATATTACAAAATAGATCGATACGTGATTTCTGAGAAACATAAAATCTCGGTATGTAAAAAAATGTGCATTGAATCCTTTATTTTAAATTTGCGAGATATTAAATTATTAAACGTTTTCGTGCACGTTGAGGGTATGGATATTCTAACACACTTATGACACACACGTAAGATTTAGAATTATTAGTTATTTCCAAGAACGAAGCAGGAAATTATGCTGTTTACAAAACAGCGAATACAGATTTCTCAGTCATGAAATTTTTTGCCTTTATATTTGTTGTTAAGTTTGGGTCACTGATGGACCGCGCCGCCTAGACGCGGACCATCTGTGGCGCATGCTTGACAGAATATTTTTTTTTCGATTGGGTTCATTCGTAATCACATTATTCGAATGAATTAGGTGTAGAATAAGAGGAAAGTCGAGTTCTGAAATATAATTTACTGACATGACAAGACAATTTTAGATCATTGCTAATGATGATTTGGCAGTTTTTACAATGAAGCCTCTTTTGCAGTAGAAATATTTATAACCGACATCGTTGAATTTAAACCATTCTCCTTCAATAAAAGCGTAATTTTTAATAAGGCGATAAAGATTGAACAAGAAATGCCATGTTTGTTCAGAAGTAAAAATGATGTTCCTGATATAACACAAATGTAGAATGGGATGAAACCCAATTTCTAACTGTACAACAAATACAGCAAAATGGCCGTTCTTTGTCAGTACTTTTACTATTTAATTTTGAATTGAAATCTTTAAATCAATTTTTTCAGTCATTCACGGGGTGTTAATACACGTACCGTAGTCATCAACAGTCCATAATTGGTATAAATCTCATTAACAAGACAATTTCGAATTTTGAAAATATGAAAATACTGCAGACGAACGGTGAATTTACTGTACATTTCTCATAGTACAGCTATTGAAACGGAAAATGATTCATGTCGTTTGTTTGCAAGTGGAAGGATGGTTAAATCAACGTCTTGGTACAAAGGCTACGTTCTGCCAAGTATGGGCAGTGTCGAATTGATCTATTTGCGAATCATGTGTGTGAAAACAGGAATTCTATTCTGGGGCATCCGCACATATAGCTGATAAATATGCAATACCGCAACATGAAGATAAGGACAAAAGCTGGTCCTTTGGAATTCGTATTTGAATCGGATAATTTTTCGAAATTTGTTAAGTCGTCCAGTTTTAGTTAAAATAATTTACCACAATCATAAAATTCAATAAAACTCAAGATGCGAATCCAACAGAAATACTTGTAATATGACAGTTGAATGTAGTTCAACTCTTTATTTGAAAAAAAAAAATTTAGGGATAATGTTCCGATTTTATAGGGTCTAGTGCAATGAGTGGTATCTACAATGGGCAATAATTACCCTAGGCAAACGCAAAACTATCTAGGAATTTCTTTAATAATTCAAATCGACTATTTAACGATTAGCATTAATATATATTGGAGAAAATCTGAAGTCAACAAATCTCCCACAAAAACGATTATGTTGACTTTTTATGTTTTATCAAGTATGTAACTAAAATATTTTTTTGTTAAGCACGAGTCACAGATGGACCGCGCCTCATTGGCGCGATCCATCAGTGGCTCAGGCTTAACAAAACATGTCAAAGGTAAAACAATTCTTCTCAGAAACTTTAAAAATATTTGAATTGTTCACCCGTGCCCCACATTGGACAAATAAAGCTCCCTTCCAAAAAAATATACCAATTTTATATTATATACAACTACCTTAAAAAGCAAATCAAATTTACCACTATTTTATCATCGCACTCAGCGCTGTTCTCAAGTATGATTCACCATTATTATACGCACAGCAAAGCGCAGGAAACGTTTGTGTAAAATTGCTTATGTACAAATATTATCAACATATGTAGTCTGCGTGAGAATATAGTCCATTATTAATATTTTTAATATTTATTATTAATAATCATATTTTCGGTTAATAATATTAACGATATGTGTGTATCATATTAACAAAAATTTCGATTTTAAAAAAGATATTGAAATGTGTAAAAACTAAAATTTCTACTCTTTTAATTCTAGTTACGTTTGTGAGTTAGCCTACAGATGCGCTAAGCCTATTTTGAGACTTCAGTAGAACAGTTAGGCCGGAATTGAATGGCTCCAGTTGTGTTTAGTTCTGATAGCCTCTTTAAGTAGTCTGTAACTGCAGAACGACTTCCCTGCTCATGAGCGACGGAATAAGTTTCCTATGTTAAGTTTTAGAGGTTCGAAAACATGAAGGATACAAAAGAGGGTACTTCGGACGCCTCGCCCAGTAATTCAGCAAAAATGGAAGACGACCAAAGTATGGATAAGTCGGTAGGTTGTTTTTAATATAAAACTCCCTTAAATAAATTCTCCTTCAACGATGCAACGTGTCCACGGGCATGATCTATTGTGCGGCTCATGTTTGGCGCATTGGTGATTTTTTGTTGAACGTTTGTAATCTTTTGAACTTTCTAATTTGATTACTTCATTCAAGTCCAGTAGACCCCTTCTTATTAGTATACAGGTTAAAACGTTTTGCTAATTCACATTTTCATCGGAAGTTATGTTTTTTAGGCATGGGCCAATGATGGACCGCACCTCGATGGTGCGATCCATCATTGGGCCATGCGTTAAAAAATCTTTTATTCAATAATACGCAGCAACCCACAAGTAGCGGTAAGCAAATCGCAATTGCGCATTTCCGTTTTTGCCAAAATTTGAAATAAATTAGAATAATATGACCATTTTGAACTATATTGCTTTTGCAAGGTTGGAATTATTACGCGTATTAATATATTATAGTATATATTAATATATCATAGTAATATACTAGTGGGCGCGATGGCCTAGTGGTTAAACATGTTGGCGTCGCAGGTTGAAGACCTCGGGTTCGAGCCCCGGCGAGTCCGGCTCGCTTATCCACGCCCACCACTCAACCCAGGGTGTAATAACTTGGGTAGGCTAAGCCGAACAGGAAGAGATCATATCTTTCCAGTAATTCTAACCCTGTCCGCCTATAAGTGGCCGCTGTGACCGACAGGGTGACCCACTCAAAAAAGTGGCAATAAAAAAAAAAAAATTAGGCTAAATGTTATCTTTCAAAACAAGAATGGCCACTTGCATCAATAACCTACTGCAGTGCGTAAACCAAGGTATCGGTAAACAGTGACTTTGTAAAAGTTAAAGTTGGGTCACTGATAGATCGCAAAGATAAGCCTCGGTCTATGGGTTACTCGTGCTTTAACAAAATAAAATTTTGGAAGCATCGTTGTTTCCATGAACAACACTGCGGTCAAGTCCATTCCGCCCAACCCCATAAAACGCAATAATTCTGACATGTTCCGCTTAATTCATAGGGGCAAGGGAATCGTTTTTGAAAAACACAACAATTTTGCATATATTTTTGATGATTATGCTGTTAAATTTGATTCATCGTTGACCATTTTCTTCTACAGAAACCAGCCGAAAACATTGAAATGACTAACTCGAATGACTCAAATGATGTGGGGAAAGTCAAATGATAAGAAACGTAAGGGAAAGTTCATTATTTATTTTATATTCTTTCACACTATGCACCATACTGTAGCCACATACTGTTGATTGTGACCAGAAACATGGACTTTAAAGTTCAAGTACTTGGAAATGCCAATATTCTAGTTAGCTTTCCTCCCTCGCATTTTTCTCATATTCAAACAAAATTATTCCTTCCTAGGCAGGAAAACAAGTTTCTTCAATTTTTTTTTTGTTCAGTTGTATAAGTTTGCTCGCATTTTATTTGCTGAGTTACTGGCAGATCGCGCCGTTCAGAACCGAAAGTTATATGAACGCTGCTGAAAAGCATTGGGTAACACATTGCCTCAATTACTGGTCTCCAATAATTAGTTTAACATTTTTTGGAAGAATTTTTATTTTGTTTGAACCGCATGTGTATTCATCAGTGGCCCACGAAAATAAAATTTAACAAAAGGAGAAAGTTTGAAACCAAACAGAATAAACGGAGTCCAAAAATATCCTCGATATACTAATGTTCCTGCAGGGGAACTAATTAAATCGTATTCTTGGATCCTCCCTTTCACAAGATGATTTTCTATCTAAACTTTTGCTTCGCACGTTTCAAGCAGAACCAGTCAATAATTGGCATTTTTGAGCCATTGATTCATCCATTACATACACCTTTTTGCCTATACTAAATGCCTCAACTTAGGGGGTGTGATTTTCAACAAATGCCTTCAAATTTTGACTTTTATGTATTTTTCAGCAAGATGTTAGATCTATAAAGACTATTTTTCGTTTTCAGTTCTATATGAAAAATCACCAGATTCATCACCAATCCAACATTTTTCAGCAGGCTTGTCAAATAAATGGAGACGGATGGCAATTATAATCAGTTGGATCAGTATTCTTATATCTATTGTATTTGGTGTACTATTATTTGGTGAGATGATTATAGTGTTTATGTGTATCCATGGATTGGGCGACTGGGATGTAAAAAAAATAATTTCAAGATAAAAAAGAGATTGCGGAAATAGTGAAATATGATCGCAAAGCTCAGGTCCAATTTGTTAATGACCACACCAGAAATTCGAATGGGCTTCAAATTGGACAAAAATTGGACATCTGCCTTTTGCACAGCAAGAGAAGGTATTTTATCCACAGTTGGATCGCGCCTATCTGTGAGAAATTTGATTTTGTCCAGCACGAGTCAGTAACTTAGTCAGTAACTCATAACTCATTATTAACTAAATTTGTTAGAAGTGAATATTTCTGACTACGATCATGGGCTGTATCCAGCATATTAGACAAAAGACCTCTATTTACATTTTTACTGATTAGTTAATAATTTTGAATTGAAGTTAGTTTTATCGAAATGTTTTTTTTTATTTCAGGTTATTCCTTAAAAGACAGCAGTTCTGCAGCTTTCGGATTTGCAGTGAGTAGTTTTTCGCAATATTTTTGCTTGTACAGTGCAGTAAAGGACACCCTTTGAGCTTAAATTTGAAAAAAAACAGCGGAATCTTAACTGTGATGCATTAGAAAGTCGCATAGGAAGGGAAGAACATTTAAGCGTAATCCTAAAATATTTCCGTTAAAACACGATTTCTCCAAAATTGTGTTAAAAACAAAATTTGCTGTGGATTGTAGATTGTGCTTGGCGCTGTGTTTATCGTTTTTTTTTTACTTATAATGCATCATTGATACATTCAATCTAGCAGAATTTACGAACGTTTTCCTTCGACTGAGTTCGAAAATTCTTTTAAGAACTCTATGTTAGGTCTATAAAACCATAATTTATAAAGTGAAGTCGTTGCCAAATGTGTTACCTTTCTAATATTTTTTATTATTTTTTCAAATTTTTTACATTTTATATGTTCTGCAACTTTCTTCGAAATATGGAGGGAGCAAATTGAGTTTGTTGTTTATCGATTAAAAAGTTTTTCATGTGTCTTCATTCCCTTTAGGTAACAGCATTACTGAATTCAATGACGTCACTTGTTGTTATATGGAGATACTACGGGACGTTTTCTACGTATTCTGAAAGAAAAGAGGACAAGTACGTTAATATTGTTTCCTTTAGCACGACAAATCTCCATTGTTCGGCATTGCTCAAAAACATTGTGATTCTTTGAGATTTGCGATGTTAATAATGTTACTCAACTAAGTATTTGTATTTATCTACCCCGAAATATGGCATTTAGATAAATTAAATTGATTGGGAGTGAAATTGAATGTAAATTGCACTAGAATTTGCATTAAATATCCACTTTGCAACAAAAGGGATAGTAAATTCACCGATCCTTTACAGCCATTGCACACTTCCAAAATTCCAAATCGCTCTGTTGATGAGATTTATGCCAAGAACACGGTCTGTTGTTGGTCCGCGCCTCGTTGAGGTGTTCCATCAACAGCCCGTAAATATTCTTAACAGTCTATTTTGAAGTTTTAGGTTCAGCTTAATCAACAATTTTACCTTGTCAAGTATGAGATACTGATGGACCGCGCTTATGCATTCGAATAAAAGTATTCATTGTTCGCAAGAATAACGAAATCTATCTTCACAGCGCAGTTCATCATTGCCTCACGCCCGCCAAAACAATATTAAGTAGGATTTTTCAGACTGAGTTCAGTTCCATTTGTTAGGTTTTCCGTTTAGAGTGCAGTTGCTAGGAAGTGTTTTTGAAATGTTTCCTCTCGCGTACGTATTATCTTTCACTTAGCTTTAGAACTTTCGCTTTCAAACGATTCTAATTCTGAAAAATTGCACTGCTGAAGTCACAAAGGAATGTTGTGATTAAATTTTTTCCGACTCATGTCTATGAGACATTCCCTCTGCTTTCCATGCCTGCCCCCCTAACATCCTCCTGACATGCCTATCTCCGAATTACCTGGCCAAGATATCTATCTCTGATTACTTCACGCCTTACTAAATATTGCCTCTACGTCCTGCTTATACCTCACCTCGACCTTCTTGACTGTTAACGAACTCACTTCCCCCTTTTTGTCTACCCATGCTGCCTCTACCTGATGGATGTTACAACTTAATTTTCTCCTGTCTGCATCATTCTGTGTGTCCAGCTCTGTGTCAAGCGACCGACATCCACTTGACCAAGCTACCTATCTCCACGTCACCTGCCCCACACATCATTACAACAAACCTAGAATTAAACCTTCTCACCCCTTGCTGCCGCCATATGATCAACATAACCCAAACTAACTAAGTACCTGACACACCTGTTTCCACTCCCTGTTCTACCAATGCAGCACACCCTCCCTTTCCTGCTGAACCCAGTTCTCCCCCCTCTAACCGCGCGGCCCAACCTCAACCTGCCTACATCCCCACGCAGCCTCCAACCTACCTGGACCCCTGTCTAGCCTAACTACATATACTAAGATAAAAAGTAAGACTGCATCAGACCTAAAACTCCGGCCAGACTCTGGGTTTATATACGGCGCGTTTACGCCGAGGTAACTTTTGAAGTGTTTAATTCAACGTTGGGAACTGTTTCTCTTTCTTTATCTCACTCCTATATTTGAAATAAATTAAAGAACAAACTAGAACATAGTAAGATAAAGAAAGAGAAAGAGTTCAGACTGTTCAGCTGCACAAATGAAAAGTTACGTTAGCATAAAAAGTATCATGTTTACAGCGGAGGTTGGAGATGAGATTGGTAGGGGCTAAACGTCTGTTAAAAGGTTTGGGCGGTGGGGCAGATAGGGAGAGGTAGGTTTGATTTAGTAATCGCAGGTCAGGTTGGGTCGGCAGGAGATAGGATATGGGGTTGGTTTGGGGCGTGTGCTTGGCAGAGGTGGTAGATGGGAAGGGTGAGGAAGAGGGGGTTGTTCGAGAATATGCAGATCGGGTTGAGCAAGGGTAGAAAGAGAGGGTTGGTTGGTGATGGGTAGATAGATATATGAGAATGGGTAGGCAGCTGTGAAAAGGTTTGGGCGGTGGGGCAGATAGAGAGAGGTAGGTTAGATTTAGTAGTCGCAGGTCATCGTCCTTCGGCAAGGTAGTTTCAGGGGCGCATTGCCTGGCAGATCGGTAGATAGGGATGGGTGAGGAAGAGGGGCTTGTTCGAGAATATGCAGGTCGGGTTGAGCAAGGGTGATTTTGGTGATGATTACCCATAATGAAATGGGTAGATGTGAATGGTCCGGGTTTGTAACTCACCGTCTTTCTCAAGAATTTCAGCTCATATGTGATCGGCAGATAGATGTATGAGGAGGGGTAGGCAGCTTGAGATGTGATTTTACATTATTACCCATCCTGAAAGGTAGATGTGATAGTGTACTAACAGAAAATACCAAAGTTTAAATATGTTCTTTGGGTATTACGAATCCAAATTTATATGGCAACTGCTGCTGGACTATTACGAATGAAATGTGCTTTAAAAAGCGTTGTCTTTTATTGTATATTTATAAGAGTGTCAACGCAACACCCACAAAAAATGACGATCTAAACAGGACATCTTTTCAGTTTATATTAAATTCATGATTCGGTCGAATATTCGGATGAGATTCGAATTTTAAGTGATTCGATGCTGCTCAATTCCATCTGTGATTCACTTATTGCGAAATTTACATTCTTAATTTTTATTTCAGAGCACTAGTAGCGCTTGGTTCATTGTTTGTTATATCGTCAATATGTACCGTGGGGAAAACCATATACAGCGTTATTGATCACATAAGGCCAGATCTATCTGTAAGTTGTATTGTATTTATTTATTCAGTTCAAACTCATACAATATTCCTAATTTAAAAATTAAGTTCAAAGCTTCGCAAGTACACCGTATACCTCACTAAATAAGGAATTTAGTATTATCAAGTATGAGCGCGACTTTGATAGCGCGACCCATCAGTTAACTATACTTGGTAAAAGTTGTTCAAACGTCAATTTCCAGTTGTAGCTAACGTGCTTGTTTATAATGCCTCAGACAAAATGACAAATTGTTGGCGCATATCAGAATACCAAAAGAGGGCTCACTTCTGTCATAAACTAGTTTCAATTCAAAGAATAATGAAGAAGTTACCGTATTGATTCGTCTGGAATTAAAACTGCTGTCAATAAATGAATTTTCAGGATGGAAGGATGGCTATTTTTAGTGTTCATTTCCGCCTTTATGCATCATTAATCTCTCAGAAACATGGTTCGCTCGAAAACCGGCCGCAAAAACCTTATTTTTTGGGTCACTTATTTTATCGAAAAGCGAAATGGGTGATATACTTTGACCTTTTTTACTTGATTTGATAAGTTTTTATACCTTGATTTCTCTCTTTAACAGGCTGGTGCTGCGAATACAATAATATTAATATCGATAATTGCTGCGAGTTTATTATTTTTACTCGGTTTATCACAGATATATATTGCCAAGAAATTAGATTCGTGTACACTATTGACAGATGGTAAGTGATTAACTGAAGAAAATCAAAATATTTAGTGTAATATTTAGATTTACCGTGTGTTTCAGTGTTTGGTTTTTTCAATATCGATATCCGTCTCTTCGTTTTATTTTAATATTCAAATAGCGCTTTTATTGAAGTGTGAGATTATGAAAATATGAAATGTCCGCTCAAAACTTTGTTGGGTCATCCCGAATCACTGAAATGAGTATTTGATTCATTTGAACTCATCAATGCATGCGTAAAAAAGCATCGCCTTAGACAGGAATGGATTTATGGACTAGAATTCATCCTTTAGCGTAATCTAAATTCCCAAATAGGAGTTCTCAATTCGTTATCTCTGCTGCAAATCCTGTCCGTGATCGAATCGCTGAAATTTTGTATATATATATATATATATATATATTTAAATCGAGAGTATCAGAAGGGAGAGGTCAAGCGTAACCATCAAGGAGTTTAAGTTACCTTGAAAGTACGAACGATTTAGTTCACATATTTGACATGCTTTAACAACACAAAACTTGATTCGTCATTTTAGTAATTATTTCATCAAGAATGAGTCACAGATGGATCGCACCGAAAATGGCTCATAGTTGACGAAACATGTTTGGGCGAACGAACTCTGATTGGGTATTCATATATTTTCAGCAATTCAGACAGTGCGGTACATCAGTGCCTCACTATTGATAAAACATGTTTTGATAAGAAAGTGTGATTTCGAATTCCTATTTTTCAGCAATTAATACATTCTCAGCAGCTGTTATGGCTGTTTCTCTTGTAATATCATATCAAGTAGGAGAAGATCATCCAGGATATTGGTATCTTGATGATATCACTGGAATGGTGATCGGGTGCTTCTTATTCATATACGGTGTAATGTAAGTTATATTTTTAAAATACAATCATAAACAGGGATGAATAAAAAATAAGTTATAGTCATGTTTTCCTGATGTGGTTATATAGTGTTGCAAATTTTGTATATATCTTGCATAGCTGTTCCAGATTTGAGCTTGACCTTGACCTGGCCTTGAGATTGACCTTGTGTAAGGAACCTCATGGTCCCCTGTAGAAACGGGCTTTAGTATATCATATTTCCTGCGTGTCACAGAGACAACTAAAAGGAAACAAAAAAATGGTAGATGGTTTCAACATCGCCCTGGGTAGATAACACTCACTGCATCTGCAGAGAGAATGAAATTGTCTTATTTTCAATATATGATCTTTCTGTTCCTTTTGTCAGCCGATAGTACAGGCTATTAAATGCTTTGAGAATCCCAACAGATTTATCTTTTAGCAAAGTATAGCAGCGAATACACAGATGGACCGCGCCTCGGCAATGCGATCTGTGATTGTCTTATTTTTAATACCAGTAAACTATTAAAAGCCTCAGATTATCTTTTGCAATGGCAGACATTTAAATAGTAAGCTTTATTGAAAAGCTCAAATTGAAATGCGAAGCTCACCTACGTTTAGCATTTTTGTCTATGATAATATTTTAAACGATTTTTAATTTATTATATTTTATTCAGGTTATTGACGAAATATATTCCTTTACTTATGAGGATAACTGATTACGAGGAGACAACATAAACAACTGTAATCAACACAAAACAACATTTATCTGTAGAATATGATACTTTTGAGTTGAGTGCAATATTTAAAATGAACAAGAGAGAGGTATATCGTCTTGTTCAATGGAAGCAAACTCTGTAACCAGGGGGGAAGGCGAATTCAAAAATCTAATCTCGGAATTTTACATGATTTGCTTCAATTAGATACAATTGACTGGAAATTTCAATGAAGGCCATTCAGTTTATGGTAGTTACATGTAAATCACAGTGAACTTGACGAAATACTTTTCTGGATTTTAACGAATCACTGAAATGTGTATTAGAATCATCCGAATCAGGCATTTATTCGATTCGATATGAATCTCAAATCTACGATTAGGATTCTCAAAAAATTTGAAGCAACAATTAGTCGAATTAATCGCAATATTGGGCAAAATTGTTAACTAAAAGTACGAGTCTTGTTCAGACCATTGAACAGACCAAATCCGGGATGTAAAATATGAACTGATATGGACGGATTTCTGATAAGTGACGCTACATAGGTTCGATTCCAGTCGTCAGTGAATTGATTTGCTGGCACGTTATCTTGCCGACATATCGAATATCAAAACTTCGATCTTTTTTATTACTTTTATGGTGAATAATCTATACCTATAATCTATAGTCAATTTGGTAAAATTGAGTGTGGTGTTCATTAATCAGAAATTTTATTTTGTCAAGTATGACTCATTGAAAGGATATTTCGTCATAATTTTTCTGACTGTGTTTATTTTATTTATTAACCCAACTATAAATTTGTGTTCATAACTGTGATTTCTCCGATGCAATTGCGCAGTGAAATTATAGTCAATCACATACCTTTCATCTCTGCAATTGTTATCCAAACGAGTTTCACGGGCTTAATGCGATACTCCCAATTTTGTCTTAAATTATAGCGATTTAGAAATGCTTTTTCATATTGTAATTGTAAATTTATATATTGCTTTTAGGGACCGCAGAGAAATTGTGTAAAATTTTTTTCTTACATTAGTTTAGTATATGCGAAGCAGATCCATAAATAGACATAAAAATATTTTTCATTGCCACGAGACGTCAAGAAACATGATGCACGAGCAATTTTGTTTTCTTCTTTTTTTTTTGGAAAATCTTATATTTTCCCTGCTAACCAAAGGCAAAATGATAATGGGCGCCGTAGGCACGCGAAAGTAAATACACAACACGAAAAAATTCTCGGTGGTAAAAACATCCGATCATATTTTCTAATTAAAACCCTCAAAGTCCGTATTTTCCAATTTCGGTGGTGAAGTTTAACAGAATCGTCTCACCATGGTTTCAAGTTATGCAATTCTTTCTTCAAAAATCGCATCCCAATCGCAAAACATGTTTCAACAGCGCATTTTTGAACAGAACAGATTCAGAACAGACTACTCTGACCTTTAAGCAATTCATCACTGACTTAATCATGTTCAATAGGTGGAATATAATATATATTATTAGTATATACAAGAGAGTATATAATACATTGTATAACAATCAGAAATCTCATTGGCATGCTTGTTATACCAAACTTTTTAAATAAATGCGAAGTACTTATAAGCAGCCTCAAATATTTATTGACTTTTTGCTCTTTCTTCAAAAATTTAGCCATTTATATGGTGCCTTATATTTAATATCGGTGTTTTCATTAATTTGTAATATATTATTTAGAGTAGGCGGTGTTCATCGATATACTAATATTATATCTTAAGCTTCGAAAATAAAATACACAGCTTTTCATCTTCCATTTATGTTAAATGTTTGTTCGCTTATGAAGAATGACAATAAGTTGAAGTGGAAGAAATATTTTCAATCTATAACCGCGTTAGAAACAGGTTCGAAGCTACGCATCTCTGATCGACATGGCGAGGGTTCGTATCTCGTGACGGATGAACATATGGGAGAGGGTCGCTGGACACCTCGCTTGATGACGGTGGTTTACGTGTGTGTTACTGATAGTTTTC
Organism: Styela plicata; assembly: GCA_963675895.2. NCBI lineage: Eukaryota > Metazoa > Chordata > Ascidiacea > Stolidobranchia > Styelidae > Styela > Styela plicata. The sequence continues at coordinate 13,423,150 of OZ023149.1, forward strand.
TTCATCAATCATGTCAAGGCACAGGGATATCAAATTAACGAAGATGTTTCCAAGGCACGGTCCATGTGTGGTCCATGCTTGGCAAAATAAAATCTTCTGATGGGGTAAGCGTATTGGTTTGAACACTGAGACAAGAATGTTGAGTTCCAGATTTCGCCTATAGCGAATATATAAAATAGAACAGAGTGATAAAAAACTACTATTTGCAGCATTTTGCGTCATATGTAAATTGCAAAATACTCCTGATTAGGCCTGTTTACGCAGTTCATCAGTCTCCATGTTTTTTTTTTCCTATTTGAAATGATCATTTTTATTATATCTCAAGGTTCTAAATTACATACATATTGTGGCAAAAAAGGCAGTAAATGCAGTTTTGCATATTTACAAAATTAAAAAATGTCTTCTCGATGAGATTTATGACAAATATAGACTTTTGATAGCCATGAGTTTTAATGCTACAAGTCATCATCGTCATCACAGGTATCTGAATAAGAAGCATTGACGTTACCCCCGATTGTTATCGTATCGTCATTAAGGTTGATTATGTAGTCATCAAGGCATTTGCATTTATCATTGTACATCAATTCAATTTCTTCATCGGTTAGAATACGATCCCATACGAACAAGTTTTTCAAGATACCGACAAATGAATATCCGGGTCTTTTACTTAGTTTTATCACTCCGGTTTGTGTTGGTATTTGTCTACGTCCAATAACTAGATGACCTCCGCCTTTTATGTAACTGTCATAACCGTTGTATGAAGCTGTGGAACTGTACAATGATTTATTGCTTTTAGCATAAAACGTAACCGATCCCAATTCTAAATAGATTCGTACACACAAAAGTGATTTATCATCCATTGCTGCCACCTTTGGGAACACGAGTTTCTTTTCATTCACGTACAGAACTGCCTCTACTCTTCTGTAATAATCATATATAAATGATATTGTCAGAGTATTTTCTGTGCCACCAGGAGGAACATAGTAGTTGAACAGTGTTCCTCTGACTTTTCCTTTAGAGTGAGGTATATTCCACGAACAAATGGTTACATTTTTCAAGTCAGGCATTGTCGTATTTACGAAAATATATGCATCGCTATATTTTGTTGTCGGGAAGTAAAAAGTTGATTGCGAACATTCTGGAAAAATATTGGATTAATTAACAATAGTGGTAAGAAGCATAACACAAAACAGTATTAAAGAAGTAAGGAGGTGACTCCGTCTAATTGGTTAACCTCCTGATCTATGCCCTTCCATCGAAAAGCATCTCTCCTTTTATTGAAATTTTCGCGTTTCTTGGATGGGGGACTATTTCTGAATAGAATATGAAATGCTTTACGATTTGTATGTTGGTTTTGCATATTATGCAGACATTCAATGGCTCCTTCCGAGTAATATATGGAATACACAAAATTTATACAAGCGTATTTTTATCAATCATGCTTGGGGCTTGGCAAAACCGAATCATTTGGAATTCGAATTTTTTCCAATCGAATCAAATTATCCATTCCATATAAATATCAAATATCTCATTTTCACCATTGCAATTCGTCTTCATTATGAAAATCAAAGAAATTATAATTACGAATTATTAATATTAGCATAAAGATGTAAAAATAGCGACAAAATACAATTTCGTTGCTAGGGCTGAAACATCACTGATTCGAATCGATTCTAAACACCGAATCGAATTGCCCCACCCTAATCATGCTTACCAGTCACTCTAGTGCATGCGCTTTCACTAGACTGATAAAAATGATGTTCACAATATTGATTCATTCTATCTTTCTAAACGAAGCATATTCCTTAAAATAGGTTTATAGTAACAATTCGCGTTGCGATTTTTTAATCGGAAAACTTCCAGTTTTTATTTTTCACTGAATTTGCTCTAGGCAAAATCGAAAGCAGCCAGCTGACGACAACTTAATGCCAAAAAATTACTACAAGATGTGATAGTATAAGCGACCGCGCTCTTATCAGAAATATCGCATAGAGCACTGAACCACCATGGTAAGTGCAGTGAGCGGATGCGCCAATCGATGGCGAAGTCATTTATCACCTATCACCCATTTATCACCCGTACGTAACTACAACCGTTTTACAGTTTTCGTTATGTCTTAAATTACATCGAAGATCACCATGTCCAAGGGCCTGCAACAGCGGCCACTTATAGACGGGCAGGATTACAATCACTATATATCACCTTTTCCTGTTCGGCTTAGCCTACCCAAGTTATTACACCGGGGGTGTAAGCGAGCCGGACTCGTCGGGGCTCGAACCCGAGATGTTCAACCTGCGATGCCAACGTGTTTAACCACTAGGCCATCGCGCCGCACTGAAATAAAAGTTTTATATCCCCTACTAATATACGTTTTGCTATGTAACCTTTTGCGGCATTGATATAAAAAAAATACTTACCAGATTTTGCCTCTATCGGCTTCGTCTTGTCTATGGATTTGTACTGAGACATGTAAAACCCCAAATATCCCCCGCTAACGAGAATCATGCTGGTGATCATGCACAGGGCAATATTATCGGTATTACATGAAGAATGCAAATATTCTGAATGGAGCAAAACGAATAATTATATGCATTATGTAATTTTTTATTATCAAAATTCGCTCAGAGCACGGGTGCAGGATACATACCATACTTGAAAAGTCCAAAACTACTGAAGTGCAAAGAGAAACATGAAATGCAGGGATAGAATCTAAGGAATCTCCATTCCTGACAGATGTCCATTGACGCGAGTTTCAAAGTCGTGCAGATCAACACGATCAGGAAAGCAGTGAGAAGGCAAGGAGAGATTCTTGGAGATTCTTAGATAAAAAGTCTTTGTATAAATCTATTTGTGATACTGTGGAACCTCCACAGTGAATAAGTAGGAATTGGGTGCCAATCGAGTTTAAAATTATCCTTCCATGCCAGCAATAGGACAAATATGTTCGAGGAAATTTAGTTGGGATATGTATTTCCGTAAGCCTCCACCAATCAATTTCAATTGTTAGGTTATCTACGTATCGCTATTTTTGAATAAGGAAGGATTCTGGACTGAGATGAACCAGTGAGACTGCAGGTTCACTTGAAGCTAATTTAATTCATGAATGATTTTTTCGTCAATAATTTCATATGGACCGATTCGCATGCGGGCAATCTCCAGTGGAGTCAAATTTATTTTGAAGCAGAATGTTTTCTTCTTAGAGTGCAGTTGCATTTTACGTACAGATCTTAGCCATGCCCAATCAGAAATATGATAATAAGTTTATTGATAAGTATGAGCCTCAACGGCACACCAATCAGTTGCCCATACTTAACAAAACATATTTGATCAGATATTTTCTGATATTATCAGAATTAATTTCAAAGTTAAGGCCCATTATTATATGGGCAAAGTTGATCAGTTACAACTCTTTAAAATACAAATTACCTTTAATTTTATCAATATGTAGTTTGTAGTATATCCAACGCATCCCTTTTAAAATGTCAGGTGGCGCTATATTATACAAGACTGGATTCAATGCACTATTTATCGGAAGAAGTAACATTCCCACTGGTAGATAAACGTCCGAAACAATGTCAACACCTCGATGATAAGAATAACCAATTATCAAAATGCTACTTTTACGAGAAGTCATGCTTTTTACATTGCTAATATCATGCGGAATAGTTTGGTTAGGGCGAAGATTCTGAGAAGATGTATGACTAACAGATTCTAACAAGTGCTCTTCCGCAGAATGGTTCTAACGTATTTCCTGCGTGTCGTGACAGGCGGCTAACGAGAAGCAAACAAATGGTAGATGATTTTACCATCACCCAGGGTAGATACCATTCACTGCACTTTACGATGGTGTTCCAGTTCTGTTTAGGATCTTTTCCGTTCAAAGTGCCGTTGCTCGTACTACATCGTTCAGTAGCTCTTTGCTGTCAAGTGGCCGTTAATTGTTTCTTTTAGGCATTGCCTCTGACCTTGCTCCGAGTGAATTTCTATAAAAAATAACTTCTCAATGATTAGTTAAATATTCGTATCAGTAATTACAAAAGACAATCCAGATCACTTTTCGATATATGGCTGGCATTTCTGTTTTTAGAAACTATTGGCCTATTGTTGCATTATGGCAATGACGGTTGCTCCGGACATTTCTAAAGCTATGTTTTTTTGCAAAAAAAACAATTGATGAAGCCAAATTCAAACAATGATAAAATCGCTCTTATCTTATCGCATAATGAACGTCGTTTTGGCAGTAAACGCCGGAACGGGGCGAAATTTATTTTTGTTTATCCCGTGTCTCTCAGGGATCGGGTTCTCGGTCTAACAATGTTTCTAATAATCTTAATTTTTGATACTCTCCCGATCAAGAGGTTTGTTTTGCAAGCATAAATCACAGATGAGCACGTCTTATTGTCGCGTTCCATCAATGCCTCATACTTGGTAATTTACACTATCAGCCTCTAATTTACCAATGACTTGCAAAAATCCCATTATGCAAATTGGCACCCAACACAAGAAGTCCGTCACGACAATCGGAATTATTTTCTTCTGCATGTCTCTCGCGCGTCTTCTCAGTTCAGAGCCACTGATTACATTGCTTCTATTCAGAGATTGCCTTGAAAAATAAAACACGAGATTCAACTGCAAATTTATAATTGTGATATTTTGAAAAAATTGCGATGCGGTGCAAGCGCGAAGATATTAATTGGTGTCTGCTAGCCTCAGCCTCCAACGTCCCAGCTGAGTAGATCGTTCAAGCCTTTCTAAATTAGCGAAAAATGGCCTGTTTTATAAAGAATATAGCTCCTCATTTCGCATTTGAATCTGGCTCGACAGGACGAGTCGAGTCAACAATTGGGTCGCTGGTGGTGCAATTAATAATAGCCCAACAAGAATTTTTTTTATATTTTTTTTCATCATGTACCGGTCACCGATGGAAGGTACCGCCAATGCGCGGTTCATCTGTGACTCGTTCTTAACGAAGTAAAGTTTTTGATTGAAGAAACACGTATGTATGAATAAAATTTAGAAAATGGAGCTCCGAATTGCATACTTTTGTGCACGTTGCCTCAAAATTGCAAACGTCAGAAGCCGGTCGTCTCAATGGGAAAAAAATTTAAATCAAATCTTCGTTGAGTATGTATTTTAAGTATGGGGCACATGCTTGACAGAAGGAATTTTTTTATTGCGGTTCCATTATTCACACCGTATTTCAGTATGTACTTTAAACAATATAATGGACAGCAATTAAGTATTGTACAGTCGATGTAGCATGCTTTGACTCACCTGTATATAATTACATTCCCCACAAATATTATAAAGAAGGCTATAAAATTGAAAGTGATAATAAATAACGAATACGCCCAAGCTGTATCAGTTTTTGGATTAGGAAACAACGTCGGAAGACAAATGCTATGTGTTGAATAATATCCAAACTTTCGGTCAATTTTAGCCGTGTGAACAATTTTTCCAACAAGTTTTTCAAGTGTTGACCACGATCCGAGCGGAAGATGCAAATTTCTAAAAAAAAAGACCAATGATATTAAGCAGTGGTGGTTTATACGTTTTTTTTTCATTAATAAGCGCCGAAAACGCATGAACAAATTTGCATGATGCAGCCTCATACACCAATTCAAAAATTGAATGGGTCTTTTACGAGTTTCGGAAAACAATATTTGGGTTCGGTCCCGTTTGGCTTCGTGTATTAGTTTACCCTTTAGAGGTATAGAAATCCATGATTTTATTCTTGACTGCGTTTGAGTCCTCCAGGAATGTGCCTAATTAATAGGTTAAAGACAATGATACATAGTCATTGATGCCGATTTCTGTGCTTGATGATTTTTAGATATGATCAAACCCAAATCACAAGCCCATCATTTCACACACAAATGCGACACTAGTAAATTTGAACCAAAAAATTTGGAGCGCCAAGGTTACTTGATCATTATGGAACACTTTTGTGCCATGAATACAAGTTTATTTCTCAGCTAATTGCAGAATTTATATCGAGTTCGAAATTAGGATTAAGGTTAGAAGCTTTTAATTGATGATTTTGTTTGCTCGTGTTGATTCTTGCTAGATAAATAGCCGCACAATTGCGGAGATTGGCGTAGTAAGGGTTCACACGAAGTATCTATATTTGAGAAGAAAAAGCACTCCAAGTCAGTCGAAATTCGGCCTATTTAAAAGAAATTGTTACATGCTACTTTCTGTTTTTTTCTGCATTATTCAAATTTTTTATGAAAGACAAAAAACTAACGATGAGTTTCCAAAATCTTCAATTGTATAGAGCCATCTATTTAAATCTTCTAATTCGCTTTTCTGGAGTGTTGCGAAAAAAGGATTCTGTTCCGACCTGAAACATTCGAGGTTGATTAATCGACACTGATTTCATCATATATTCAGATTTATTGTTTATTTAATTGATTTGAAAAATAGGTACTATTTGAATTTTCTTATCTCTTAGTTGACGCTAGTAAACCGAGGCCTACGGTATACTAAATGAACAATCCAGTAACTGCACGAAACTAATAAGTTGTTGGTATGCCAAATACCACCGAAATATAGACCTTTAAAATGAAGGCATATAAAACCGCAAAATTATTTTTGGTTTTAAACGTAACGTTGTCTCAGAATATGTCAATGCATCAAAAATGCAGTAAAATCACTTCTCTTTGACAGTAATTCGGATGATTCGACATTAAAATAAAATCATAGAATCGCTTTTTTAGGCAATCAATGGGTGTTGATGGTCCATCAATAGCCCATACTCGCCTTTAATTTCATCAACAATGCATTCTTTATTTTTGGAAATATACAATTAGGAACATTTACTGCAAATGTGTCACAGTGTAGTTTTAGGAACCATTGAATCCATTGAACTCACCAAACACTATCGACGAAATAATTTTCTGTGAAAGGTAATCAGCGGAATGGTTGCAAAGCTTGCTGACAAGATCCAAGACAACGAAAGGAACTTGAAGATTCTTATTATGGGAATTTCTGAAAAGGTTCTGGAAAACATGCAGGGATCAAATTATGTTAAATAACATGACACAATGATATTGAATGCGGCATTTTGTTCACAAATATAGCAGAAGTCTTAGTGAGGCAAATGAAATAGGATTATTTATCACGCCGATGTTGACCATTACGCTAGTCCACCGCAACTTATCCGTCAGAATTGCGTTCTTCTCAAACAAAAAATTACTTTGCCAAGTATGAGCTCCATATTTTGTAAGCTGTTTCATGCACAACAGCTTTCCATCAGTGATCCACGCTAATAAATATATATCTCCTCATTACTTTTCTGCCTGGGGAGTTTCCGCCATCACTTCAATGTTTTTATTATGCCATTCTTTACGGCCTGCTTTGCAAAAATGGGATTGTGGATTACAGTGACGATGTATCGAATATATTTGAAAACTCTTTCATTGAAATTGGCCATATGCAAGGACAGAAGCAGCATTTGAGTGGAATAAACTAACGGCCACTTGGGACAAATACCTAGTGCAAAATGAAGTACCGGCAACTGCACTCTCAGAGGAAAACATCCCAGAGGGACTAAAACGTTGTAATATAGTCCGGTGAACGGTACCTGCCATGGACGTTCTAAGCAATTTTGAATCCTGCTCCTACAGGTCTCATAAATCAAATTCATTAAATAATTCTAAGAGAACTACGAGGTCAAACAATAAGCAAAAGTAATGTTCACACTGTCTAGAAATTTTATTTGTCAAGCAAGAGCAACTGATGTTTTGACAAAATATTTCTGATTGAAGCCACTACTCTTATTGCGACGATTGTCGATTTCATTACCTCAACATAGAGTGGGTGCGAAATGCAGTGAGCATAACCAGCGTCATCACTGATGATTCTGAGCCAATCATAGATAATGCTCCTAGTGTCGAACAAATTATTCCTACGACAATAGTTTCCTTCGTCTGCTTCAGCTTTTATGCATATTGAAAGTGTGTAAATCTAGAAGGCACCAAATTATTTATATGAATGAATATATCACTAAACGATAAATAACGTTATAAGGAGTTGAAAGGTGCAAAGTTGAAATGTTCTGGTACATTCTCCAAATAAAAAAATAAAACTATAGTTTTAGAAACGAATCAATTTTTGGTCATGTTTGTGCTCATGCCATAATGCCTTTTTTCTGTGTTTACTAAAAATTACTTAATGATCTCAGATGAGTTCTTTAAAAAAGTATTTTTTTAACCAGATTTCCAGGAGTGGTTTCTGCATTATATATATCCATCTGCAAATCTATTAAATATTTGAGATTTTCAAGACAGAAATCACGAAAATCTTGATTTCATTCCACCCGTTCCATCCCACGTTATTAGTGAGCAAACTATTTGCAGAGGTGCCACGTCGAGGTCACGAAAGTCTGTGGCGTAAAACTCATCAGAAAATGTCTTTTAGGCTTTTATTACCTAAAAGTTTAGTGGGACAGAAAAGCAGGATATAAATGTAGTTAAAATAAGTTACCACAACCAAGCCGCTTATTAACTAACTGAAACAAAAGTCACCATGCTTGCCGTTGTTGCTTAATGATCACTAGGTGGAAAAATGAGGAGACTGTGCAACACTGGGACGCGCAATGAGAAATTTCATTTGTCTGAAAAAGAGTATTGTTTTTATTTTGGGACAAGCATGATTTTGTAATCTCGCATCAAAACAGGAATATTTTAACATGCATATCACTACGCAAAATACATGTGCGTGACTGCGATGAGTAGTGTGGGATATTCAATTTTATTCACTCGTCGATGAAAACCGCTAGTAATCTGCTACAAACTAACTCTAAATTTTCTAGTAGCAAACTATTTACTTGCAACGCAACGCTTCGACTTATATCTCGGGAATAGATAAATGTCAGTCATGGGGATTCCTTAGTTCACACATTCCTGCATTTCTTGTAGCCCTTTCACTTCAATGGATTTTGGAGATTTTTCAAGTATGATATGTCTCTTGCAGCCTTGCTCTGAGCGACATTTGATAATAAAACATAAATAGCTACTTACAATATCGTTTAAAACATCTGCTTACCCCAACTAAGAGATCTGATATAGCGAGGTTACAGAGCAACAGTTGGTTTATTTTTGCGTTTTTGCGCATATTTCTATATTTTCGTGTTTCCCAAGAAACCAATCGGATAAACTTGTAGATCAGGAATATATTCCCAACTACGGCAACAATAGCTGTAAAATATTTTAATGATTTAATTTCATTCACAGTAACTACCAATATTTTAATTACCATTTAGGGGTGGGTATTGATGCTATTTCCTTATTACAGCATAGAACCATTTAAATGCAACTTCGTTTCAGAGGATTCGAATCATCTTTTTGAGGTTCATTTCACACAAAAATTGAAATTTTTATTTTGTTTATTATGACAAATTTACGACCTACATTTCTCCATCTATTAGTGCCACTGAGGCTACGAAACAAAAAAGACGAAATATATACCCCGATTGGAAAGCAAAAAATTTCCGAATCAATTATTTGCCTTAAATTATGAAAGATAATATTCGATATTCCATAAATGTATATAGTACATATCCGCAAATAGTACACAAATTGATGCGTGTGAATGTGATGAGTCGAGAGAATTTCATATGTCAATTAGGGTGATAGAGTCATTGAACTGCTGCAGAAATATATGTTTATTATATTGCTTGGGCATATTCAGATCGTAACACAAGTGTTTTAAATATACCCTAAATGCTTTGGCGCGAAATTATTTCAAAAGCATCAGACTATTTACTGTTTACATAATATACTTTGTTTCAAACCTACGCCAAAGTATTTATATCCAACAAGCATTGTATATCTAGTATAGCTCCTAGCATTCTGTTTGCATAGGTCAAATAGCTATTCACGCGTAAAATTTTGTGTATTTTGCTGGGACAGGTCAAGTTTCAATAAACTATTAGCCGTTTGTTAAAACTAATCGTTGAAGTAATCGATAGTCCCTTCGGGAGATATAGAACATTTTAGACTCACCAATAACCCATGCTATTGCGACAAAAACTTTTGATTTGATCATAGAATCAACGTCAGCAAATGCACTGACAATGCATTGTGGAAGACATTCATCACTTCCGCTCAAACAATCTTCACTTCCGTCACAAACCTGTTTTTTTCATACACAATCAACAGGTTTAAAAATGCAAATACGGGGAAATTTATTTCCTTGAAGTTCGGTCTGACCATATGTTCTTTTTCAATCACAAAGCCCCCAATGTCACAAACAGTTTTAGGCAAGAAGCTTTTTCCAAGAATTTCTAAATTTTGGAATTCCTTGGCTTCTTGCTGCTTTCCTGATCGTGCTGAACTACAAGGCTTTATAACTCGCGTTATTAAACATCTGTCGGGGATGGGGGTTCCTTAGCTCCTATTCCTGCATTTCATGTAGCTCTTTGCACTTCAGTGGCTTCAGGAGAATTTTCAAGTTTGATCCGTCTCCCGTGGTCTTGCTCTGAGCGAATTTCAATAAAAAAAAGGCATGGCACCATATTTTTGTTGAACTGAGATTTGAAGCACATATGAACCGTTTTATCATTATTAAAGATAGTTCCATATTAATTTTTGGACTGGGACGATATTAGTGGCATGATTCTTCGGCGAGTCAATAAAAATGTTTTACTCTAACATAGATATCTGTTATACAGATTTATACAGAACCCGGTAATACGACCTGCTTTAAGGATACAAATATTTTATCTCCAGTATCATTGCAGTAAAAATGTGTTTTATCGCTGCATTCAACTTCGTCGCTGGAATCCTGGCAATCCTAGAAACAAACATATAACAAATATCGTATTTACTTGATTGTAAGCCGCGCTTGTATGTAAGCTGAATGTGATTGTGTTGAAAATTTAATGTACGCCGCCCTTGATTGTAAGTCGCATATATCGCCCATATGTGTTTTAGCATATCTTTGTGGGCACGGAAATTAAAGTATGGTTACTAGTACCCGAAAGAAAAGAAAATAAAAGTAAGCCGCCTTTGAATGTCAGCCGCCCTCGAATTTAAGCCGCAAACACGATGGAAAAAACTTTTATAAGCCGCGGCTTACAATCGAGTAAATAAATCCGTGTCATTTGACTTTATCTTTTTTGATTACCTGTATGCGTTTTAAATACCGGTATACCTATATCTCTGTAAAGAATCTATAGTGTTTATTTTATATACCATTCTTAAAAACAATAACTGTTACGAGGCTCATATAGCGCAGAATAATTTGATCGGTAATAGGAATCGAAGCTAAAAGTTATTCAAATCAGTCACGAGCACAAAACAATAATGAATCGTAATTTGCCTATTTCCACGGGCAAATACTATCCGCGATTTTTTTCTTTCGATTTTAGTCAATTTATTTTCTCCTTCAGTGATGAAGTGTGAAATCAAAATACATTGCTTAATATGTTCATATTATAACAACGGAATTCACAGTTTTAAAGGTTTTGATTTCGGAACTTGACTGTAATGATAAAAACTGGACATTTGCTATTTATATGGAGTTAGTAACATGACCGAAAAAATTATCCAAGTTAGATTTAAATTCTAAATAATCTGGTCTTACTCACCTTTATAATTCTATATCAAAGACCCACCCACGCAATAGCAAGATTCCGGAAAGACGCTTTTCTTTTTTAGAAAGAAAAATAAAACAACACGCAATTGTTAATAGCTAAAATAACTGAGGCGTTTTTACACAAGCATTTGTTTGGGTTTGTTTATTGCTATGCTGTTCGAAACGGTCCCAGAAAATCAGAAAAAAGCTACAAAAAATGCATTTTGATACTTGAGTAAACTAGAAATTACAAATATTAAAATAAAGATAATATTATGTATATTACGTACCTTTTTACCATTACAAATTCTGCTTGCGTCTATATGTAAAGGTGATCCGCCAATGCAGTAGAATCTAAAATGATTTGTTAATAGGAATACTCATCAACAAAAAACTGGTTTTATCATATTTTAACGAAAAAACAATTGGCTAACCTATTGTGACCTGAATGATCGATCAAATGATTTCACGTGATTCGGCTTCACCCAGCCATATCTGTAATTTGTTGCACACGAGCAAGCGTAAGTGGCGTTCTTGTTGTTAAGCTACTAGTCTCACTACTTTCCTCCATCCCAAAGGACGCAATACACGCTTGCGTAGTTTGCGTTTTTTTAGGTTTGGTCTATTTTTACCTTCCGTTTTACGCTATCGCGACGCAGCGCAACGCAGTGGTTTGTTATGCAAGTTAACAAAGAGTCTTCGTTTCGTTGTGTCCGTTTGCGCTTTGAAGCCTTGTAAAAACAAATAACACAAAGCAATGCAAACGATTGCCGTTTTATTTTGTTCCCTAAAACAAAGCGCAATGCATCGGTAGGACGACCGATGATGAGACCACTTACCGAAGAAGTAAATTTCTCTACCACTTATGCATAAATAACCAATTTCAACCTCAGGTATTGCAAATGTAAAAATGACTGGTTCGTATGAAAAAACTTACCTGTTCCGACAATAATATTCATCTTCACCCTCCTTACAGTCTTGCACACCGTTGCATACTAATTGTGACAGAATTCTTTGTCCGTTACCACATATATAATGAGTCCATGCATAGATCCAGTCTCTAAAATCAATAATGTACATTGCCTATAAGGCTGGGCAATTCCCTCTGTGGTTCGAATTGCTCCGAAGAGCCACTGCTTCGAAACAGTCATAAATCAGATATAGGAAAAAAAAAACACAGAATGAAGTGAACTTTTTATATTTCATCGGCAAAATGCAACCAAAATACTATCCATTTCAAATTTTTTTTCACGGAGCAAATGAAAAAAATATGTTGTATTTTACATGTTGTTTATATTATGTTTGATAAATTCGTATTTATATGAATTTCTTAACGTCGACAACGAAGAAAAATTTCAAGGGAGAAACGCGGAACATTTGCGTTATATATAGAATTAACGATTCTATCCGACCTGAAAAAAACACAGGAATCGGATTAGAATCTCAAATAATTCGATTCTGACGAACCCTATTTGACAATGGGTTTTAATCTCATTCCCGAGAATTGCTGTCGGGAATTTTCACAACAATCCACAAATTTCTTCACTCGATCAACGTATTTTTAGTTCAATATTGACATTTTTTTGGCTGGAAACTACACGAACTTGCACTGGCCTAGATAATCTTCTATAGAGTATTGAACTTCTCTGAGCTACTAAAAACTGTTCAGTAAATTTGGGAATCCATATTGAGTACTTTCAGCAGTTTAAGCAAAATAATTCTAACATAAAATCAGTCCGACTAAATTTTCATAATAAAAGGATGTTAATTGTTGGCCGAAGGGATAGATTGTCTGGTTGATTATTGTCCCCGTTAGGAAACGAGAAAGGAAATTTTGAATCAACGAACACCGTTGCGGTATCAGTACAATAACAGATTTAAACAACGATCCATCAGTAACCCACACTTAACAAAGCCTAATAGCTTAATTTCTGACTGGGATATCTTGTAATTGCGCTTTAATAAAGAAATTAGGTAATGAAAACAAAAAAAATTACGCTTACCCACTGTCGATGAACGAACAAAAATGTGGTGGGGGATTGTCACATTCACACTCTTCCGCGTAACTATGTTTGCATCCAATGTTTCCATCACATGCAATCGACCAAGTAGTATCTGTGGGCACAACACATATATTTTATTTATCCGCTCTTCAGTGGACGCGGTCGTCTGGTGGCTAAGCGTGCTGGCGTCGCGGGTCGAAGATCCTCAGTTCGGGTCCCGGCGAGTCCAATGCCCGCCGCTCAACACATTTTGTAGTGAAGTAGGTACAGTATCGATACTTCGACTTCGTTGTCGAGCTTAAACGATTACAGTATTTCTTTGTTCTTACCACCTTTTTTCAACTTCACTAACACACATTCTATCTTACGTAGAGTCTATGAGAACGCTATCTGCGCTGAGAAATAACTGATTTGAAGTAGAAAATAATTTTACGAGACGTTGAAGCGTATACGAGAGTGTGCATAACGTCAATGTTAAGCTCGACGATCACACGTGGTAGGAAAATGTTTGATTAGATTCATGTTTTCGTCCTAGAGTGGAATTGCGGATGCTGCTCCTTATAGTGAAAAGAAATTTTTGTATTTTTTTTTTCGTTGAAAATTTATTATAAGCAAAGTCAGAACCAGTACTAAAAAATAAACAAATGGCATCAACTATATATATATTTCGACATTCAATCGATTTCGCATTATAAATGCTGAATTTGATTTGAAAAACACTAAAACTTCACTTGTTGAAACAAGTCTGTGTCTTGCGCCTTATCATGGCGATTGAGTTTTGGTTTGAAGTGTTTTTCTTTTCCTTCAGAGTAGTCATTAGTCGAATTCTTTTCGGACACTTCGGCCTTACTTATAGTCAATTCCATAACAAAACGCGCTATAAATCATTGGGTGATCGTTAGTTGGTTCCCTTTCGGAGTTGCTTCCGGCCTTGCTTAAGACGAGATTTAATAAAATGAAAATAGCGCACATTACTGCCATTTTGTGTATCAAATTATTTATAAATGTACTGAGATATCTTACGTGAATTATCCCATGACCAACATTTGTAGTTGCATTTTTCGGTCCTTGTTCCTGTGAATGATATTTTATATTATGATATAACGAGGTATTGATAAGCACCATTTTTTCATTAAAGATGCATGATGTTCATACATAATGCAAACATACACGATGTTCGCTTTCTAATCCTAACGTTTTCAAGAGATATTGATATTTTCAAGTTATCCCAGTTGATTTATGTAACGTGGATGAAGCACCCTTCTCGTGATTTTTATGTCAGGTAGAAGATATCGAGTTCGAGTGTCGGCGAGTCTGACTCTATGACCTATGTCTACCACTCAACCAAGTGTTGTTATAACTTGGGTAAGCTCGATCAGCGCGGCAAATCATATCTTTCCAACAACACTGACCCTGTAGCTAATGGACGGTTTCTGGTACAGGGCCTTGTTCTGGGTGATCCTCTCCAATAATTGACAATAAAACATTGCAGGGATATATGCAATATCGACATTTATAAATCCAAATTCAATCGCTAGACTCGATCGTCTATTGGTTTTTGTTCTGGCATCGCAGGCTGAAGATTGCGTTTTCGAAACCCAGAGAGTCCCACTGGTTAATTCATGTCCACCACTAAACCCAAGATGCAATATCTTGGTTAGGCTCCGTCGAACTGTAAACCTATTAACTTTTGTCCACACCTACCGCTGGCGCGAAACCTTGCTCAAGGTGGCCCGTTCCAATGAGTGGCTATTAAAAATTAAAATAACGGGAATATCGCCAATATCGGCACGAACCAATACCACATTGTAACCACAGGCTCTCATACTCGGGCGCGATGGCCCAGAGGTTATTCTGTTGGCCTCACAGGTTCAATCTGGGGTCGGAGACCCAGAAAGAGCTCGAGTTTCAGTCCAGCTCGTTGACCCATACCGAAAACTCAACCCAGGGTCTAATATTTTGGGTAGGTTCTGCCGAACCTGAAAGATCATTATCTTTATTATCCCTATTTGCTAATAAGGGGTCGCCGGTACATTACCATGGGCTCGGGGCGATCAAGTCGTACAAGTGGTTATAAAACTTAATCCCGGTCTGTTTTGGTGGCGCTGTGTGACAAATCCTCAAAAGAAATTTCATTTTGCTAAGTATGAAAAACCATTAGTGGCTCATACTTAACAAAACATGTTCAGGGAAAAATATTTCTGACTGCGTATGATGTCGTACACACAATTACCATTTAAAAATTATTATGAGAAATTATAAGAAAAAAAATTTTGAAAATCACCTTCGCATACATGTCGCGGACAGTCCATTTCGTCTTCATTCTCAGGACAATCTTTTCTGTTTATTCAATATTTAAATGCAAAAATGCTACACATCAAATAAGTTCCACGAGGTTGGGTTTCCCATTTTTGAGTCGAATATTACAAGAACATCGAAAATATTTTGGAACGAGGAGTCAAATTTTACGTTAACTAAAGTTAAAAAGTCCTGCAGAGGGTGATAGTAACATCAGTCCTGGCCGATAGTAAACCCATAGACCGTGTTTAGTCGCCTCATATAAAACGTAGGAAAGACAATTAGGGCAATTTTACCTGTTGAGGCGTTGCATGAGGAAGTTGTTCAGTTCAGAATTTTGGAGGCAAAATGCCAGCGACCCAGTAACATTCAGTTTTTCAAAGACTTCAATGTGGTCATGTCAAATTACCAAAACATTCAAAATAGCTTCATCAACAGAGCAAATGATTTATTACACAGTTTTTCACTATCAATAAATTCACATTATTTTACTTCATGATTAAAACTCTTCATCGCCTAGTGCAGATATCACATTGCAATCATCTCTGTAGACTGCAAAAGAAAATCATAACATGGAGAACTTCACCATAATGGTTTAGTTATCTATGTGACGTTTTCCGCTTAGAGCGCTGTCACTATGTCTTGTTGTAAGTGGGGCTAGGCAATTCGACTCGGCAATTCGAATCGATTCGAAGTATAAATTATTCAAACCAATCGTGAATCTGTCATAGGAACAAAAACATGCTAATTGAAGTGGAATTTTTGATTTTTACAACAAAAAGCAATGATTTTAATCAAATTTGACCAAATGTGACCACTGCTTTCGGCCTTTCGGTGAACGTATATGGAAAAAAATATTTTTTCTGCAGTCTACAGAAATCATCACAAACCCTTCAATTTCTTACCTGTCGTCGCAAATATTTTCAAATGTGATATTTTTTGAAGAATTGAAAGATGAACAAGTGAAATTTAGTTTCTCATCATTGATGTTTCCTGAACAAATTTGTATCGTAATAGCCCATTGCAAATGCTGTTCTGCAGTTATTACTTGCAGCAGATTTTTCCAAGGTCTTGTTTTTATTATGAAAGTATCGAAAGCATCTTTTGCTTTAAAAACTTTTTATTTTACTTTCTAAAATTCTAATTTCCAAATTTTATCCGCGGACAATCATTTCATGTTTAGAAAAGAAGTAGTGCAACAAATAAACAGTAAATCTCACCCCAACGAACTTTTTCGCAAATGATAGGCCTTTTTCGTTTTTTGCACAAACATTCATCAGATAGATCAGGGCAATCGATATTTCCATCGCATAGTCTACTATGTGAAACGACAGTTGGATGATTCAAACATCGGAAACACTTTTCGTCGAGAAACCCTTAGTGTAAATAGAGTCATTTAGTGAAAGTTTTCTATTTTTATCAAAATTCGGTCATGCATCCCCAAATGCTGCATGAGACTACATACATAATCTGTCTTTTTAACAATAATATGAGATAGGAAGGATGTGATATTTTGGAGTAATTGAATTATGACATCCTATCGTGCACCCCAGACAAAATGATTAGTTAAAACTTGAATTTTTAAAACATCTAAAGTATTTTAAACTTAATGTCTCAGCATAGGAAGGAGGTAAATAGTGAAAACAACTGACGCGCACCTGAGGCGAGGAAGAGATCATTGTATTCCCTACCTTTAATAGCAACCATAAAGGCCATTGAAAGGATATTTTATCGGTCGGACGCGATATTTTTAGAATTGGCCATGCTCTCTCCCCAAACTGCACTATTGTCGTGAATAAAATTTCTTTGTAAATCACGCGGACTAGGCCTCCCTGGTGTTTGTTCATAAACAGTCGCAGTTGAAAGTACAATGAAAAAGTTAAACAGTTGTATTCCCAAAACAAGTATGGGTCACTGATGGATTTCACTGCCGAAATGATGTGGCTGAGACAAGCAAACATTATCCGGTCAGATAAATATTTCTAAACATTGTTTTTTAAGTGGATTGCGCCACAGATGCGCAGTCTCTCCGCGACCCATGTTTAACAATGTTTAAATTTCCTTTCAGGCACCTATTCGGCAGTATCGTTTTGTTCAGAAGCGTATGACGGATGAATATATATATGTACATGGTTATATAAGCATATGTCTTTCGGATATTTTTTTGAGCAGGATCAAATCAGTAATTTCTTATAAAAAGTAAATAATACTCTTTCGTCCAGTACGACCAGTTTTGATTGGGAAATTTGAATTGAATTGGACAGTACTAGTTAACACTGTGCAAGAGGTGCTCACAAGATCAGTGGCGTGATAAAACTGACAATATTTATCAAAGGTAACATCTGATGAATAACGCGGGTTCGAACCACTTCGAAATTTCGGTAAGATCAATAACGAAAAAGCGCAATATATATGCGGGGTGCTTTTGGCGGGGCACTTCAGCTCACAACCTTTGGACGATACTCGATAACCTACCGATTCATCCCTGGTTGCACACTGGGAAGATACCACGCCACCTCTCTGAAAGATTTCCCACTCATAGTGTGTTTTCTGGCACTTTATATTGCACTAGTTCTTATTGTACTACTTTTTGGGCTCTGCTTCTGGGCTTGCTTACAGCGAATTTCAATGAAAAAGACTCAAGAAAAGTCTGGAGTAACCATAAAAATTGGAAACATTGTTGATTGCATACTGTGAAATAAAGTTCATTTCATTCCATTAGGCATACATAAGCGTAAGCAATTGTTACATTTGAATATAGGATTCGTGAAAATGGTGGAAAAAAAGTTGAAATTATAAATATGAATATAAAATTACCACACTCACATTGTTGTTGTGCAGTATTGTTAGTGGAACATAAACACTCATCCGTACCTGAAAACATATTTCAAATACAGTTCTGGCAAATTATACAGAAACAGTCTCGAATGGGCTATAGGAACAAAACCTTGTAAAGTTCGGAGCAATCATCGCATTTTAGTGGGAGGATACAACCCAAGTGGTTTCAACATTGTTCAGACAAATTCAAACAGATCAATAGAGAGGAATTGTAAATTGAAAGGACATTGACTCTGATACTTCAATTCACACTATGAATAGCATCTCCTGGGTGACCCCGAACAGTGGTTTTATAGCGGTTTGAATTCTATATAAATTAAATCAAATTATATATTTTTTCCAAAAACACAATTTACCATCAATGCAGTGTTCAATGCCGTCACATATGTTTTGAAGAGGGAGTAAACATTTTTTTCTAATGCCTCTGCTGTCGATGCCATCACAAAATATTTCCCCTTTGGAATGTTGATCAAGATCATAACGTTCATCGCTTTTGTCTCTGTTAATATGAAATATAAACAGAACTTTTTGAAACTTCAATAAGTCAATTAGTGATATAAAAAGTGATCAACAGCATTTTCTCGCAAACGTATCCTCAACCATTCTCCCAAATGGCCCGGGGGCCTTCATAGAGTAAATCTCTATAATTGAAACTTCTCTAAATATGCTCATTTTCGAGAGATTAGGTCGATATAGCAGTCCAGAGGATCTTTGTTGACCAGGCCTTCTTCAGCAATGTGACCTATAGATACCGTGTTTGTGTTGTTATAAAGACAGTACAAGGTATTTACAATATACTACAAGTACTCAGTTACAAAAACTTACTCGCAATCGTTTTCCAAATCGCAAAATTCCGCTTTTCGGAGGCATTCATTGCCATTCAAACATGTAAATTCTTTTTCTTCGTTGCATGATGATCCTGAATTCAAAAGAGTGTAAAATGTAGTTTGCTTGTTTTTTATGAGTCGATAGTAAAAATCTTTTTTCCTCAAAACTTTTCTGATACGTAAATAAATATATTTTCTGTCTTCTCCTGAATATATGTCAGAAACTCAGTGTCTTTTGACATATTAAAATAAGTTAGTACCAAATTGGATTTTTCTGCAAAGTATGTGTCATAGATGTACCGCGTCTAAGCGGCACGATCTATTGGTGACTTTACAAGGCATGTTTGATCTGCATTTGGGTAGGTGGTCGTATATGGTGCAAACTTTTAAAAAATGTCAAGTAAATAATGTACAAAAGTACCCGAACAAATATGCAAATTGGCATGTTGGCTTTCTTGTATCATACATATTAGACTCCTTACACGACACGGTATCCCAGATTGATTCTTGTTGATATCCAAATATATTTCATCGCTGCCATCCCTAGAGGAAATTTTTGAAATAGAAGATAGAACAAACAAACCTAGCACAATATCGTTTCTTCTTTGTAGACACCGAATAACACCTTGATTGTCTACTTAAAAAAGACGAAGCTTAGAATATGATTCTCCCAGGCTCATTGCTTAAAGCTCATTGATAATCAAAGCTTTTGCAAAAAAAAAGATCAAATTCTGTTGGAATTGTTCACGCAATCGCGTTATTTGAAACAGATACAGGATTTAATACTATGTTCGCAGTTAGGGACGTATATATGGCACGGGACTATTGATATTTGTATTTCAAAATGTGTAAATACCGATGCTTTGTTGAAACTAGATACGGGAAAAACCGAATCCTTCGGAATTCATATCTGATTAGGATAAATTTTTCATATCGGATCGAATCATTAGTTCCAAGTAACAAATATCCCATTTTCACTATTCACTAAAATGTTTGTCGAGTTCGGCCTGGGTAAGCAAATGTGAGTTAAAATGATTTCGAGCCAATAATTTGTCGAATTAAATGTGATAAACAGTATTGCGCGTTTGGGACTAATCACAATTTTTTACGCTGATCTCCATTATAAAAAAAATGTAAAGCATGAGCCCCAGATGAACTGAGTTTTACAATTATAAACATCATTGGCCTGTGCTTCATACCCATATACTTCAAATATGTTTCACCATAATTTTAAATCGGTGTTAATATTTGAATCATGATTATAATTTATTTTTTATTGATATTCACTCTGAGAAAGGCCGAAAGCAGAGCCTAAAATGAATCAACTAACGGCCACAGCTAAAAGATGTGGTACCAGTAACCGCACTCAACGCGGAAAACTTCTCAAACGGAACTGAACCAGCCTGGTGAAGCGCAGTGAGTGGTATCTGCCCTGGGCGATGGTAGAACCATCTACCACTTCTTTGCTTCCTTTTAGTCGCCTCTTACGACACGCAGGAAATACGTTAGGACTAAAAATCCCTGTATCTACAGAGCAATGAATTCCCCGTGTGACTATATTTTATATTGAAACGTGAATTGAATGGATGATGCTGTGTGAGTAACAATATTTATGAGGCGATAAAAACGCGGGCAGTCCCGAACTAAATTTCTATAAACACTTTGTCGTAGAGCGGCTAGAGAGATATTATTAGACATATTATGCTAAAGATCGGGCAATAGTCGGTGCATATCACGTGCGTTGTAGGAATCGATATGTCTATTGCATTTCATCAGAACCCCGTTATATTTGACAACCGTTTTCCAAATACGCTTGGATTTCTATCAAAAGTTGTGATTAAATTTAGTTTTGTCACACATTACATGACTACTGTTGGACATGTGTCTTGCTTAGTCGATGGCTCAGGCATGAAAAATGTATCCTTAAAGTACATACATTCTTACTCAAGTTATGGACAGAGACGACCAATTAATTCGATCATGATTTAGCGAAGTATGAATTAATAGATCAAATTTTCAAAACAATTCAAAATCAGTAAAAAAGAACTTGTGAGGAAAACTACAAATTTATCGTTATTGGCAATTTTCCTGTGGTATGTATTTGTTGGTTTGATATGACAAGTGCAACTTTGTAAAGAAATCAAATAACATAACGAAACATGTTCGGGCAAGTATTATACGACTGGGACATGAATTGTGGACCCATCACGTGGCATTAAATAACGCCTTGCAATTCTTCAAAGAGAAGCCGGTATGTGGTTGATACCGATGCAGCCCGTTACGCTAGCCAAACTTCGCGACGTAATGTCACGACGTTGCATGAAAAACAACGTCTTTTGCCTATAGACGAAAGACATATGGACGCAATCCGTTGTTGAATTACGCCGCAAGTTGATCATACTAAAATTGTGATAACAACTATTCCAAACGAATATCAAGGTTCATTCAAGTATCAGTGGAAAAGTAAATTTATTTCGCAGATATTCATTTTGCTCCTTTAAGAAGAATAATGATAAAAATTAAAGAATTCCACAAAAATGAAATAACTACATACATTTTGAAAAACAATAATCTAACATTTTAACAAATAATTGATCATTTTCCGTTAAGGCTTTGGTTAATTAACATTCTGAATTTTCATTTCCCATGCTAAACTCCGAAATAGCTATAATTGCCGAGAAGCTATACAGCTGTAAACTCATGCAAATTTTTCATATTTTGCGATTCGGTTCGGGACAGCCGTGGGCGCTCAGACTGAGAGAGCATCGTCGTTCTTGCGCCCCCCGAGTTCAAAGAGTTGAAGGCAATGTATTTTCAATTTCCACTCCACGTGTAATAAAAGCAGGTATTTTCATTTACTTCGACGAAATATTGTTATTAAAAATGGAAACTCTATCCATTGAGCCAGTTTTGAGTGCGCTACCATGGTTATTTTCGGATTATTTAGAAATGAACTTCGGAACACGCCAAGTTGTCACGATATCGCATGGCGTTACCTGCCCTCCACGTGTACCCGTCACATAGCACTATTGTTTCTCCACGGGTCTCTAGATAGCTAAAAAATTATAAAAAACGGTCAATCAATTCTCTATTTTCAAAATATAATAGCATATAGAGTGCAGTTTCTGGCGCTACATATTGTAGCTGATCTTTGCCATTCGAGCGACCTTTAATTGTTTCCTTTTATTCGCTGCTTAACCTTGCTCAGAGCGAACATCTATAAACTTTTTTCCGGTCTGCAAAGTTTGACACACCGTCGAAACGTTGCCTCACTCTGTTTATTTTGCAGATATTATAATGACCTTTGTTCGATGGAGCTTTCTGCTCTCGTTTTTTGATCGGTCAACACGATTGGCTACCTATTCACTGTGGGGGTTCCACAATGTCGCAAACAGTTTTATGCAATAAGCTTTTTTCCAAGAATCTCTAAACTTTGGAATTCCTTGTCTTCTTGCTGCTTTCCTGATCGTGTTGATCTACAAGGCTTTAAAACTCGCGTTAATAGACATCTATCAGTGATGGGGGTTCCTTAGTTCCTATACCTGCATTTCATGTAGCTCTTTGCACTTTAGTGGCTTCGGGAGAATTTTCAAGTTTGATTCGTCTCATGTGGCCTTGCTCTGAGCGAATTTCAATAAAAAAATTAAAAAAAAATTATCATGTATAACATTACGATTAGCGTATTTTAAAATTCATTACTTGCAGTCTGTAATTAAGTTACAAAAGTGTTTTCGTGGTATACATTCTTTCTCATCTGCGCAGATCACATCTATCTCCTGAAAACGAAAATGACTGGATAACTTCTTACACTTGACAGGACACGCGTCTGCGCAGTAAGAAAACAGATACTGGAATAACATGGAGGGAAATTAAAAACCTGATTTATCTTGTAATATATATGTACTTCCATTCAGAAATTTTATTAAGCATGACCCACA
Source organism: Styela plicata (assembly GCA_963675895.2). NCBI lineage: Eukaryota > Metazoa > Chordata > Ascidiacea > Stolidobranchia > Styelidae > Styela > Styela plicata. The sequence goes on from OZ023149.1 coordinate 13,446,634, forward strand.
GATGGACCGCGCCTCAGAGGCGCGATTCATCAGTGACTCAAGCTTAACAGAACATGCTTTCACCACTTTTTTTCTTTTACATTGTATATGATAAACGCGCAAGTCACATTACAAAAACAACAACTTGGACTTACTAATTTACTTACTGCAAATTGCATTGTATTTGTATTTTTGACTTTCTGGAAGCATACAGAAGTATCGTTCTCCCCAACATGAAATTCCCGTTTGATTTTTTGTGGAATCTTCATAAACCTCATCGCTTCCCAGTCTATATTAGTCAACATAAATATAAAATGAGTCTTAGATAAAGAGTATTTTCATCCATGATACCCATTAAATAGGACATTTTCTTCATTCTCTGTCGCGTGTGACAAAGTTGATGAATGGCGTGACAGTAGCGCACTACGTCGGGAGTTCTTGCTTGACAAAGTGAAATGACCAATTCCATTGCGGCCCATAATTAGCAAAAGTCTTCATAAAATATATCTCTGCAGAGCTTACTTGCAATTACTTCTTCCATTGCAAAACTGGTCTTCTTCAAGACACTTTTTCTCTTCCACACATTCAAAGGAATATACAGGACAAGGTTGAGCTGCATTAACACAATGAAACAGTATTTGTAAATCATTCTTATAGTTCATCAATCATGGGGTGCTGATAGATCGCGCAGTACAGGCACGTTCAATCAGTTGCCCATACTTTAAAAATCTAATAGATTCTGATTGCAGCAGTGGTACAATTTGAAAAATAAAGTATTTGAAATATTGTTCATTTAGAGATGGCGCATATTCTTTGCTTCAGTAGAAAATTTTTTATTGGTAATATCTACAAAGTATACAGTATAATAATGGACAGGAAATCCGATGTAACCTACCAATGTACTGTGATTACTTAGATAGTTTTATTGTTTGAAAAGGTTACTTTGTTTTTGGCGTACTAACGCCAAATTACCAATTTACACGTATTATTTATACGGCTCAAAATTCAATTATCCACTAAGGTGCTTTGCAGATGTTATTACATTTAAATGAAGTAAAAAATTCAAGTAAGCGAAATAACTCAATAACTAATTTACAAAGAAGACCAAAACACATATTCAACTCATTTGACAAGGTTTTTGTTTCAACTTTCGTCTCAAATCAGGGTATTTTGTCAGACATAAATCTAAACCGAGGCTGTAAAAAAATATTGCGTTTTTATTACCAATTTTAGCTCTTTGCTCAAAGAATATTTTACAGTTCATTTTCTTTACTTACATGCTATTTCAAAAATCTGAAATTTCAGCAATAATATAATAAGGCAACATTTGTCGGCATGACTCAACATTATTATTGTAACAAGTTCTATAGCAAATTTACATAACTGTGCTGAAAACTCTACCTATATCTCTGCACTGCTATATAGGATGGTAATTTCGACGTATGTGTTTCTGCTGGTGAAGATAAAATGACTACTCTACTAAGTTAAAGGGGGCAAGTGTTGCAATTGCTGCAATGATTATTCTACTATGCGTGGTAGCTGTTTTATATATTTGTGGTCAGACTTGAGCATATCAAATCAAATAAAATACTAATTTAATCAACCCATTTGTGGTTCTTCCCTGTTCTACAAAATAACACCTATAGACTTTCTTATAAAATTTTTGCTTTCACAAACACAATAAGCAAAACAAATTTAAACTGGCAGTTTATTCATTTGTGCACGTCAAGACCCAAACAAAATAATTTTTCTAGAATCGCGATGGATCTGTGATTTATGCTTGACGTATGCAATTCACGCATGGTTGAGTATTTCAAAATGCATCGCGGCAAAAGTATGATTTAACAACAAAAAGAAACAAATATCCCAAAATTCTATGATTAATATCAGACCGAACAGATAAAATATATTTAAGTTCACGCAATCATGCAATTGGAACAAATATTTATGCACAATTACTTTAAATAAAAATATTGAAGGCAGCGGTTATGTACTTCGCAAAGTAAAATGAAAGTTGTTGAAATAATTTTCATTATATAGATCGTCGATTTGCTCAAATTAAAAACGTTTGCCAGAGGAAAGTTATTGCCTAGGAATATCCATTACGGCAAAGTGGGCGTGATGAAATTTCAAATTTTCTACAATCAACTTTCAAATTATCCAGTTAGAAATCAACCAAACGTCACCATGTTTCATTGTGTGTTACGTATTTTCGACATTATTATTGACAATATAAAAATCTATGTAACACAAAATGTCATTTGAAATATATTTCACGTCTTTATTTTGTTTTCCATTGACTGGGAACGACAATTTGATGACTTGAAATATTGCGTGTTTCAGTTATTAAATTAAAAGGTTTGTATCAGTTGCGGTTTCGAGTAGATTTGAATATAAATGGGAAATTTCAGTACCATTTTGCAGAAAATTGTTGTGATTCCCCTGGACAAGTAATCATCTATTAACAAAATCCTATGAGGTAGAGATTGGTTTTGAACCGTGGTTTTTATATTCTACTTAGGTACTTATATTTGATTTTTGATTTTCTGATTATATTATTAAAGTTTAGTGTGTTTCATGTTTTGTTAAGGAAATACGAATTCAATATGAATGCTCGAACCGGTAGGTGAATCAGTTATTATAGCCCGATCGTATTGCCCGGTGGTTCAATGGACCGGTGGTTCAAGACCATTTCACCGCCGAGCGTGCCCTTCAGAAAACTAGTTCGCGGGAAGCTGTGACATGCGTGAATAAATAATCACTATAAAGATTCGCGTTCAATGATTCTTCAGTGTCATTCGTCACGGTAGAGTCGTGGATAGGATATTACAATATTTCGAATATTACTCCACGCAATGATTAGGAACCAAACATCATTTGCTAATTATAGGTCGCAAAAATATTTTCCAATATAAATTTACGGAATTTCAACAATTCCGCATAATAGGTTTAAGTATTAATATGAAAGTATGTAACTTACGAAAAATAAATATATTGAATAAAATATTACGTTCAAGTGGAAAACTATTGTGGTCGAAAAGACTAGCCGGACTTTTTGTCTATGCTATAGCACCATTTTCCTGTTTCAGAATTTACCGGTTTATAGACGATAAGAAAAAAATAAAAACTTTTTTTTAACTTTAACAAATGATTCAAATTAAATTAAAATTTTGAGTCATTGATGTAGAAGCAGATTCAGATGTTTCTTAGTCGGTCTGCAAGCTCTTCGCTGTCCTTAGCATGCAAGAAGTTTTAATTATAGCAATGTTTCATTCGAAGAGACATTAGGTGGCTTCTCCGGGATGTGACTTTTCAAGCATGTTCAGATTTATTGCTGAAGCATACAACCTCAAGACTGCCCGCAATTTTCACGGACGAATTATCAGTGCTACATATATAAAAACAAAATGGAACGATACGAGGCATATATCACTCTCCAAATGAAAATTTTTAAATTAGCCTTTAGTTTTATATATATTCCAGTTTTATTTTAACAAGAGGTTGAATTCCAAAGTTCTGAAAAAATTTAAATCTATTTTGAAAACAAGCTATGCATTCAGGGAATTCATTATATACCCCCCCCCCCCCCCCCCCTCCCAAAGCTTAGAACGTTGGATATCGATTGCATGTCGCAACGTTGCAATTGCGATAGTTCCAGCTCGCAAACGCTCCCTCATGAAATATTCATCAATATTTCAAAATTGTACTTTTTCGAATTGATTTTAAGGATGTTGCCTCTTCTCCAGTCAGAAATTTGATTATTGCAGAGTATGAGCCATAGATAGATCTCGCCATCCATCAGTGACTCCTGCTTAACAAAAATAATTTAACAAAATATTTCTGACTGTGTCATCATGACACATTGCTTTGTTTAAGATCGTAGCTTTCCAACCAAATTTTTTTTTTTTTAGGTAACAAGGATTTTTCCCAAACAATAGTCTGGCAAAGTCTCATTTCTATGTAGGATCACTTTTTTCTGTGCAGCAATCTGTGGACGCCGCATTTAGAATAAAACTGGAGCGTGTGGCGTCTGGCGATACTTCTACTAGCTCGTATTATCATACACAGATTTGAGACTTTTTAAAGGTCACACAGCAAGATATTTTTACTTCATAAAAGGCATGCTGTTTGTAATTATATACACATTTTATGCCATCTTCTTAAAGAACCTCTTCTCGGCCCTCATAAGGTTGATGAAGCAATGTTTGTTTCGCAAAACCGGCAAGAACGCCTGCAATGGCAAATAGTACTGCCATCATCCACCCAATAATATAAGCATATCCGTATGTCGGATCTATTCCTTCAAACATGTGTACAAAACTTTCATTCAAATTGCTGAGATACGCTAAATCGGTATCACGTTTAACTCTGCCAAAAAGTGGGTAATCGCTGAATATGGATGCTGCGTTTTTATATATATCTTCCATGAATAGTAAAGGGTTATGAACGGTCTGGGCTGTACCGGCGGTGTAGGCTACCATTCCAATAATTGTCGTCGTTGCTGAAAATAACAAAATAGAAAAGAACGCCAGTTGAAAATTAACAGATAAGTAGAGGGGTTAAAAACAGAACACGGATAATTTTCATTTCGAAAAAACAGTTGTGCAACATTTGGGCTCAATGAAAACTTAAGCTTATTTATTCTTTAAAAAAGACTCGATTGAAATAGGTTTTTACACGGAAGATCGAAGTTCAAAATGTATATTTTGGGAATCTTTCGTAGTACATCTGGCTCTGCCGATATTCTCTCTGGCACATCTTCAAATTTTTGGTCCAAATTCAAACAGAATTGAATCTACTTTTTTTTTATCGATAGTCAGTTCAACCATTGCCCAAGATTCCTTCGATCCCACTTAAAAATGACCTTTTTCAAATGAACGCATTCAAATTTTAAATATGTGCGAGATAATTACATAACTTATAACCAAAATATAACCAACCTGAAGCAAATAGCATAATAAATCCAAATCGAGTCTGCTTTGCAGCTTTGCTTTTACCATCATAATTTGCGTCATTTCCAATTAGTGCTACCATTAAAATAACTCCTCCCACTACCGCACATAAGAGTGCAATAATCATGGAAACTGCTCCAAACATAACGCTTCTTGGCATACTAGCAACTAAATGAAAAGCGGATAGGTTTAGAAAACAACAACAAATTAATGTTTAATTGTATTTTTCTGCAGTTTCGAATAAACTGAATGCCGAGGATTTTGGATGAATATTAATATATTCTTTCACTGAACATTTCGATACCAGATATATTAACTTAACACAAATTTTCATTTTAGGTTTAACAATAAGAACTTCGTTCAAGGTATCGGTATGATGACCACAGGTAGAGTTTTTTAAAGGCAAAACAGTGAAGTCGTAGTAATCTTTTACGAACTACACAACGGGTTCCAACATCATAACTATCACTTACCATCGGTACCCGAATTAAAACTGATGAGATTACCAGCCTGAATCACCATCTTGAAGATTCCATAATATATACAAATATCCAAATCACCCACCATTTGAAATCCGCTGTCGAGCTGAGATTTTGGTTCATCAGTCATGGTTTTACCGACACCCGGCACTGCTTGGATGAAGTTGTCGTATTCTATACAGGCCTAGATAAACAATTAAGAACAAAAGAAAGTTCCAAGTATAACAAACAATATTTCATTATATTTTAGAGTGCTCTAGGGACTATTACGATATCGATATTTCTAGGCAAAAGTACCGAGTACACCTATGCTATACAGTACCTTCTTTGCCGAGTTTATTTGTAAGATACTTTTAATTTAAAAAAATTCGGTAATACTTTACTTTATTTAGTGAAATATTTGTTTTTATTTATCCAATTTAGGTAAAAACTAGGCTGCCACTTGTTTACTAATACTTCATTATATTTGGTATATGTTCAATCTTTGTGGTTTAAAACATACAAAAGCTGATGAAATAATTTGGAATCGCAGTTACGTGTTTAAGTTCTCCTATTCAAATGGCTGATTTGGAAGTAATTTGTTTACTGAATCAATCCTAACAAACACAACGAATTCCCAGTTATATTCACCACTATCCAAGACGATGAGGCCAACGCTGAAATGAGCATGATAAATCCTATTGCAGAACACAAAATCGCCAAATGGTAGAAAAGTTTTGATCCCATGATGTAGCACTTTAAATCCTAAGTAAAAAATTAGAAAGAGGCTTTTTACTTTATCGACATTAATAAAATTCAGTTGATGAAATATAATAAATAGCCTAACCTGAATTTATCTTATTTCGTTTGCTCTATCACATACAGCTTTCACCTTTCTTTATCAAATAACTCAGTCAGAAGCTTAATGTTTTCATTCCATGTGTCACAGAAGGCTTGACCGATTTTTTGTGACTGTTAAAAAAGGTTTGTCATCAAATTTCTGAAAATTTTTCTGGTTTTCTAACACCAACACTTTTGTTTTCTAAAAAAACTAAGAATTATTCTCAATACGTAAGTATAATTGTAGTTGTCAACTTTCTATATTGAGCATAAACCGAAGGACGTGGATCATCATTTCCTATATCCACAAAAATATACAATGGAAATGCAATGCAGCCGTGGGGATTCATAGAACCTCCTCCCTTAGAACCTCCTCCCTCTAAGCAAAACTACCAGTAATGCTGATTTTGAGATCAGTCGGTTTATAATCTCTCGGATCAGTGAATTCTGTTTTATAAGACAATATTTTGGCCAAGTTATAGCATAAGCCAAATATGAGAGCAGCGTCTTGTTGTAACGCCGGATATGCAGATTAAATCAAACATATAGCTTGTTCAAAGTTTTCTAGTTCTATAAATTTACGGCAAATTCCTGCAACTACAAAACTTAGTGGCCTTCAATAACAGTCACATTCGGCATACGAACAGTGGGTGATTGATGAACTCAGAAAATTTTGCTTCGGCGAAGGCTTGCGTCACAGTGTCACCTAGTGATCACACGCTTGGGTATGTCGGGGACGTGTTTGGGATAGTCACAATTATAAAGTTGGAAGGTCATGGACCTACGTTATTGATTGCCGGTAGCACAGGAAAAACGATTGGTGCAAGTGGTGCACACAAAAACGTGTGGTTCAATTAGTGCAAACAGAAACGAGGGGTGCAAGTGGTGCGAATATGTTGCACACAAAAACGAGTTTTACGATTGGGGCAGACGAAAGCGAGTGTTGCAAGTAGTACACACAAAACAAGTAATGCACACCAAAAACTAGTTGTACAAAGGGTGCACGTAAAAATGAGTGGGACACCACTTTTTTTTTGTGCATCACTTGTGCCGCTTGTTTTTGTGAGCATTAATTTTTTAATAGAAGTTCGCTTTAAGCAAAGCCGAAAGCAATACCTAAAATAGGCTAACTAACGGTCAGCTATTACAAGTGTGACGGTACTGGATTTTTGGTATATTCCTTGCTGTCTTGAGTTAATGTTACAGTGACGCTTCTCTATATTTCGGTCCATTCTTAACTAAATTGAGCCATATAGCGGTTGAAGGTTCAAAGACGACGTTCTCTTTCCGTCCCGGCCGCCTTGGCGGTGACAGGGTCGTCCGGTGTCAGTTTCAGTCAATGTGTTAATGTTTATCTGTTGCCGTTTCAATACATTTGCATCATCCTCGACGAACCTTATTGTGTGGTTTTTGCAGCACGCAGGAGTCTTCTGAAAGCGTTTTATAGGTTGCGCAGTCTATCGGACTGTGCTGGCGAGCACACTGTTATTTCTTAAAACTGCCCCGCTGCAAAATTGGCGAGCACGCCAGGATGATGCTAAGTGAGGTAACAATCACAACTTCAAGGGAAAATGTAACCGGTTCTTGGATTACAGTCGTGTACATACTGGTGGACGGAAAGCAGCTTTGTATATGGACTTCGATATTTTACCTTTCTGTATTACCAGAAAAACTGTTTTGATTGACGTTTCAGTATGCTTCTTGGTATTGTCGGAAACGAAGTGACTTTGTGATTTTTGGGGAGTTTTGGTGTCGAAGAATTGATGTGATCATGCGTGGCGAACTTGAGTTTTACAGGATTCGATTTATTCCTGCTGGTAGCATGCTTTGCGGAAGATGTGGGTCAACGATGGACCAAGCATGATTGTTATGGATATGCTTTTTGAGACGTCTGATGTATCTTCTGGAGGCGTAGCTGTGTGTAGTAGATGAACTTTGGCCTGTTTTGAACGTTGCGACTGTGTGGCGCAATTCGCTGTTCAAGTTACGGTATGGACAGTTATGGGAGCGGAAAAAAGGGAAGTGTTGTGGACGAAGCACTGTGTTGAGTACGCGTGTAAATATTGCCTATACTGGGGTTTAAAGAGCGACAAGTTTACAGAGCTTGATTGCATATATGCGACGTTATATATTCTGGCAACTGAGCGAAATGAGAGCAATATTTTGAATAGATATAAAAGTGGGAACTGTACATTTTTTGTGAATATTGATGTGTCATCAAATGCTGATTTCTCTTGTATTTTTGTGTATATGCTCATACGTATTTCGTTTCTTATTTGTTAACTTTCATATCCTGTCGAAATAGGGTAATTTGGGTTTTTGGAGAGTAAATTTTTTAGAAATTTCCTCTAAGAAAAACGAGGGCATTGTGACGGTACTGGATTTTTGGTATATTCCTTGCTGTCTTGAGTTAATGTTACAGTGACGCTTCTCTATATTTCGGTCCATTCTTAACTAAATTGAGCCATATACCGGTTGAAGGTTCAAAGACGACGTTCTCTTTCCGTCCCGGCCGCCTTGGCGGTGACAGGGTCGTCCGGTGTCAGTTTCAGTCAATGTGTTAATGTTTATCTGTTGCCGTTTCAATACATTTGCATCATTCTCGACGAACCTTATTGTGTGGTTTTTGCAGCACGCAGGAGTCTTCTGAAAGCGTTTTATAGGTTGCGCAGTCTATCGGACTGTGCTGGCGAGCACACTGTTATTTCTTAAAACTGCCCCGCTGCACAAGATAGAATATCAGTGTCTACACTCTAAGCAGAAAAATCCCATACATAACTAAACCATCATAGTAAAGTAGGTGATATCCGTCCGAGACGATGATAAATCATATACCACGTCTTTGTTTTCTATTTATTAGTCGCCTCCTACGACAAGCAGGAAATATGTTAAAAAATGTGTTATTCTGAAGTCCGTACCTCTCCTACAGGGCATAACACTATTCGCATTACACGAACTCTTTGCACTGCGTGCACTTTTTGAAATTCACTTTGAAGTATATACAGTCTGTAGTATATACAATATATCAAACATTTATGGCGTCTAGTATAAATTATCGCCCGGCACCAACACTTAGTGAATTTTACTTAATCAGTTCATTTCTATTCGGAGAGTTTTCACTTAGAGTGCAGTTGCTGTTTTATCTCTTATGAACATCTCTTTGCCATAAACGTGAATGTTAATATAGCTTTATTTTGGGCGCTGGTTTAACGGTGTTGGGAGTGGATTTCAAGATCCAGTTTACTTTGTTTACTCCAGGTTTTGTCCCCGATATTGTGATGTATTTATCTGTATCATTTTTGTGTTGACAGAGACGTCGATATAAACTATATCTATTGTCCCGGCTTTCGGAGATCTACTATGTTATAGAGTTACTATGCCATTATACCCGTTTTCAGCAAGCATTTTCAGTCTGCAGATCGTCACAAAGCATGTCCAAAATATATTACCAAATATCTTCTGGTGTATTGGGTTGAGTGGTGGGCATGGATAAGCAAGCCGGACTCGCCGTGGCTCGAACCCGAGATCTTCAACCTGCGACGCCAACAGGTTTAACCACTAGGCCAGTGGTCCCCAACCTTCTTGTCTCCGCGGACCGGTCTACGTCTACAGCGGCCAACAGAAGGGAGGAGGAGACGCAGATTGTTTTTAATATACTTGTATTTAAACATGCATTCAAAATAAAATTATTTGAACCATAAACGATATTAAGTGATTTAAATTTGCAAAATTTTCAATCCATCGTTAAATCAATGAGAACCCTGAGCTTGTTTCTCTGTAACGACAGACGCTTCCATCTGGGAATAATAGGAGATAATGACACTCGAAGAGTCTTGCTTACGTCCAGGTTATGCCGTTGTTTTGTTTCGGTTGCTGCCATTGCAGAAACCCCGCTTCACACATACAGGATGTCGGAAATGGTAATAGGCTTTCAAGCGCTGTGGTGGTGATATCCGGGTATTTACTAAAAAAATAGCTAAAATGAGAATAACTTTCACTAAAAAAGAAAGCTGAAAAAGAAAGCCTGCAAAGCAGAACACGTATTAGAATTAACAAACAACTGAGATACTAAAACTGTACTGCTGAAAAACATAAAACTGTGCTCTGCGTAAAAGTCCAGGTTCAAGGCCATGCCAAAGCTCAACACTAGCAAAAATCGAAAAACCTGAACCTCGGCAAAAATACACTGAATACTGGCTATAGACCCCAGCCTGTGAAAATAAAAGTGTGAGCGCCTCCAAAAAACTGAATGTAGCAAGCTTACTCTCCTGGTTAAAGGGCATCGGGCTGCTAGAATGGGCAAGGGGTACTAAATTAGGAAAACTGGCTGATAAGCTCAAAATGACAATTCAAGAACTTCAGCATAACAAGGTTAAACCAAGGTCACGATGTGATAATAGGGGTTCCCACACTAAACGGCGCCAACTGACTCACGGACGGTACCTGTCCGCGGACCGGGGGTTGGGAACCACTACACTAGGCCATCGCGCATTACATTCTTGCTTCAGAAGAGCCATGTCTCCAACTCCGAGATTTCCTGACGTTGCATTTCTATCATCATCTGCGCAAAGCTTTCCTTTCTGCTTGTTTTCCAATCTCGATCTCTGTATTGCTCGTCTGAGATTCCGCAATCATGTCTGAGTTCCGGAAATTTTTTTCTCATCTCCCGCACGAGTATTAGAAAATACGGTGATACTCCAGTCGTTGTAGGCTATGTGGTGTAGACGTGCATGCAGTTTAGAATTTGTTAATTTCTGTTTTCCAGCTTTTACCCTCTACCTGAGTTATCTTAAAAGCTTTCATCAAACTTCGATTTTGTCTTTCAACTTCGCCGTTTGCTTGAGGCAATGAAGGAGTAGTAAATCGGTGTTAAACTCCAGGTTCTCTTAAAAAGGTTATAAATGCATTCGAAACTTGCTAGGGGGCGTTGTCTGTTCTCAGTGAAAATGAATTTCCGTAGCGGGCGAAAACACAAAGGGCTACAATTATGTCGGAACTAGTCGTCGATCGCAAAATGACAACTTTATAAAATCGACTGTAGTAATCCACAATTACTAGCAAATTTTTTCCGATGTGTAGAGGCCCTGAAATGTAGGCGTAACAATCTTGCCACGCTCCACTTGGCGGTCTTGTTCTAGTCATCGGTTCAGGAACATTATAAGAACTTGTTACATGGCATCCATTAGATTTTCTTTCGGCATCACGATTAATATTTGACCACCATACTTTAGATCTAATTGTATTTTTCGTCTTCACATTTCCTTGGTGCCCTCAGTGTGCTAGCTGTAGATTCGTTTCCTAAGTATCTGTGGAATAACAATTGTAGAACCACCTAAAATGAATTTTCCATGTGCACAAAGTTCATTCCTCATATTCAAAAAAGGCCTACTGCATTTCGACCAATTTTTCGACTTTATACAATCGCGCCCAATTTGAAGCTCAATACAATACAATTTGTTTCGGAACTCTGGCGGTATCATAAGTTACAAATCACAACAATACACACTTGGTGCAGAGTCGCCCTGAAAGCACACAAAGCCTTAAATAAAAGCTCAAAACTTAAAAATACGCGCATGCACAAAAAAAGTGAATCATCATAAAAGCAAACTGCTGAAAACAAAGACAAAACTCATAAAAACACGGAAACCCACCAAATGTTCTCGGGCGTTGTATTAGGTCATTGTTAATCCTTTAAATTATCTCGAACGCAAATGCCGCGTTCGGGCAATTTACATGCATGCGTTACCGTACCTACCGAATTAAAAACAACGTTTTTTGAATAAAATGTGGCAGTGAACAACAACAAAAACAAATTGTTCCAGAATGCAGACTACTAAAACAGTCCAGCAAACTCGCAACCGGCCATTGAAGTTGAAAAATTTTCTTGCAGTTCAAGTATAATATTTTATCCACAGTTTGTATGTTTCTCGTTCAATTCATATTATAAACAGTCAAAATGCATTCGTTCTGGTTGGGGTCTTCACCTTCAATGTTAAAACACATCACCGTTGTTTGATCACCACCAATGCTTTCTCGTCAACATGAGTGTTGAACATGTGATGGACGGAGAGTGAGACGTTCGTACGCGGCAAAGGTCAGACTCGAAAGACTCAGAAGCGCAAGCAGACGCCTGTTCAGTTTCGCGAAGTGTCAACGCATCTGGACAACCGGGGGTGCATATTCAGTATTGGTGCCCGGTTAGCCCATCGGTAAAAGCGTTGAGAATACGCTTCGAGCTACGCATCTCTGATCACAGGTTCGAATCCCGTGAGGGATGGTGGTTATATGTGAGAGGTGTGCTGGACGCCTCGCCGGTGCGGGGTGGTTCACGTAAACGCCGCCTACGGCTTCTTCCACCAACCAGGTCCATGCACTGGAAAGATGACTGGTTGGTATCTGCACGAGAGGTCGTGGTTCGCCACATGGTTAAGCTGTATTCACGACTTTTCTCTCCCGCAGGATAAAAATGATATCCCATTAGCCTACTCTAAAAGTCATACTCCTGTAAACGTAATACCCATCGCTCAATCCGTGCTGACAGCTTCGATGTCTTCGAATAGACGCATTCTAGAGGTTTATGTTCGGTTTCAAGTTCAAATTTTCTACCAAAATATACAAATCAAATCTCTCGCATGCCCATACAATTGCTGAGGTCTCTTTCTCAGTCTCTCTACATCAGACATTGTTCTCGACGCATACGAGAGATTACTCTCCATATTCCATCTTGCAATTGAGTTAACACTGAAAACAGTCCTGTCGGTGACGCGTGTGCAATGATTCTCGTTCTGCAATCAGATCTGAAATAAGCCAGTGTTCTTGTATTTAATATTCAAAGTCTGAATTCATTAAAAGATTTATCGTATTGATGCCTCTGTAATACCTCTGTAACAAAAGTTGTTATGTATCGACATTTTTCATCTAGCGAAATCAAATGAAATCCCCGTTTTAAAATTGCTTGGTTAGGTGGGGGCATATCAACACAAACTCTGATATCGCCATCTTTCGAATGGTCAATTGTTGGAGGCGAAATCCACGACTACAGACTGTGGACTAGGGCACTTCAGGCGCTTTTTCAGTCATACTAGATTTCATCAATTTTGGCATCTATTTTATCGCTTAATGCATAAGGAATTCGACGTAAACTGTAAAGGTTGGGCGATCGGTTTATATACACAGTACATACATTGCACAATTGTTTGGTATGGATTTGGAGTGGGCATACACAGTACAAGCATGCAAGCCCGTCATGATGTGACGGTCCATTCTGAATATAAAATTGTGTATTTAGGCCTACTCTGTACTGCCTATAGTGATTATGCAATATGTGAACTAATGCTGATAGCAGAGACTACTCAGAGATACTATATTTTACGATACCTACTATACCTCAAGATATTATATATTAGATAATTACTGATTAACTTATGCTGATAGTATGCCAAGGTCGGGTGTTTGGTGCTGGCTCTCATCAGTTAACTATACAAGACTACTGTACCGGTACATTATTTTGGTATTTTAACAGTTTATTAAGAGTACGGGGGTCTCATGAAGTTTAGTACCATATATCCGATTATCATAATAATTTCCCATGTTGCAAGCGACTCGTCCTAACCCGGGGACAATGGCAGATGTTTGCAGCATTGGCGCCCACTAGTTAGGATGAGAATATTCTGCCAGTTTTTATTTTAATGGCTTTCGGAAATATGGTACTAAACTTCACTAGACCCGAGTACGGTACCGTACCCTATTTTGTTTTAATTTCTTATCCTGTATCCCAGATACCAGGTATTGGGGTAGTCTAGGGTCAATTCAATCTGTAATACCGGTAAGTTACGGTATATGTTAACAGGATAATACATACTCTGTACTGCATCACTGCATAGCAAAGTGACCCAGTTTCCTGCACTGCTGCTAGAAAACAGTCTGGAAATACAGAATAGCTGAATAGGCTTAAGTGTGAAGGGAGTTACAAAATGGTTGGGAAAAACAAACCTGGTAAGATACTGTTTTGAAAATGGATTTGAATATATTTTACAGTTTTTATGATCGTATATGCACTGTGCAGTAAAAAGCCAATAATTCTGTTGCAGCTTTATAGGCTAAGGTAAACTCAGTCCTTGTGAGGAACATGAACAGTGAAAAACTTTCCTTGCTTAAAACATAAGTTTAAATAACGTTTGCTTTATAGCATGGACACATTCAGCATTGATGTCCAAAAGAAATTGGATATTTGAATGAATTCCAAATTGAACATCTGACAGTCTGATATATCGTCACCCTCGTAACCAAAGTGCGTAGGTCATTTTTTTTACTGCCAAAAATTGCCTAAGTGATTTATTATCTGATATAGTTGTAGGTATATTTTGATAGAAAATATACTGCTGATTTATACTGAATAAATTCCAATGCTTATGATTTCAAAATGTGAGGTCGTAATGCTTATGCATGACTTGAGCAGAATTCCAACTTGGGTTTTGTGACTTACGCTATTTGACACAGTTTAATAATGCTTGGCACGTTCATTTGAAAGCAAAGAGCAAATGATTTCTACATGCCTCTTGAAAAATGAATTCCCAATTAATAAGAAATTACATAAAAATCATTTTCAATATAATTCAAATCATAATATCATTCTACAAAAGATGGAGTGATACGTAATTGGAATGAGAAAAAAATCAACAATGTTATAACTTTGGGAAATGCGCAGATTTTTTCTAACTTTTTTCTCAGTTATCATTCTTGGCATAACAAAACCTAATACTTTTGATTTGAAAAAATATAATCTGTTTTTAGTTGCAAAAAAATGATATATACTCTGTATACAACGATAAAAATCGTTAGTTCTGCTAAAAAGCTGCATTATGACTTCTCAAAGAAAACAAATGAAAACGTTGCATTTTCGACTTGAGAAATTTACATTTTAGACTGATTGGGCAATTTTTACATCCCGAAAGTAAAATCTATGTTGCCTAGTAGTTGTATTGCTATGTCACGGACACTTCGCAAAGCAAACCTAAATATCACAAAAATAATTTACGCAATTTGGTTATTGGTTATGGGTAGCCAAAATCTAATATCTTTTGGTTTCGGAATCGATTATTCGAATCTGAAGTCATATTAGGAACAAAACCACCTTTTTATCAGCTTATAATTAAGGTGAAATTTACACTTGTTTATGAAAAACATTTACAATTATCATTTCGTTGATTTCGAATTGTTTGTGAAATCGAATCGAATATTTTGGACAGCCCTAGGGTGACGATATATGAAATTCTTGATTTTAAATATAATTCAGAATAGTTGCTTACGGAAATATAAGGTTGTTATTGATTAAATCTACACTGAATAAACTGAAAATTCCATTCTTGCTCTTCAAATTGTAACACTCCTTCAAAACAAGGGAAATTGTGGATTTTATTCATGTTTTATTAATTCAAGTGTAGGCTTGGAAATTTGCAGGATTACGGATTTCTAGACTTTCGTAAAACTGTCACTAAGCCATGGGGATTTCCCTGGAAGCAAAAAATATTGTGGTATTTTTGCCATTTGAACAAAAAACACATCATTTTAAAAGAATTGCGTGTGCCTGCATGTGTATACGGTTGACCGACATTATCGGCCGCTTTTGTGATCTGCCGATATTTTGGTGAACAGCAAAATTAGGCCGATATATCGGTAGGGCTCTAATATAAATTTAGGAATCCCGCAAATTTTAACGAATCTGCAAGCATCCATATGATTAGTATTTTTATCTTATTAAAATAGTCATGGCGCGACTGAATTTAGAATGTATTCAATATTTCATATTCAAAATTATTTTTTGAGCACAGACTTAAAATGGTAAAAAATTCAGTTTTGGCCATCTATGCATGGAACACACTGCGTATGGCACATAGCCAAATTGTTATTACCCCATTCATATAGTCTACCTGGCATCTATTTTGTTCTTTACAGTTTAAGAGTCAAGGCTAGTATGCTGGAATTATGTTACTCAGTACTGAAAAACTGAACATAGGATATTATCAAGGTTGACTATTAAATTTTATTGTGTAGGAATCGTACAAGAAAGTCATAACATGAATGGCGAAGGACTTCAAGAAATTCTGCAAACTGTTCATAAATTAAAACACAGATTACAAGATGATGGGGATAATATTGAGCCTTTGAATGATATATTGCTTGATAAAAATATGCAGGCATTGATTAAGGTATGGGGACTGGATTTTTGTGTTTTGAATGATTTGCATTTAGATTGATGAGTAGAGAATGTGTGGGCGTGATAGCCTAGTGGTTAAACATGTTAGCGTCGCAGGTTGAAGATCTTGGGTTCGAGTCCTGGTGAGTCCGGCTCGCTTATTTATGCCCACCACTCAACCCAGGGTGTAATTACCTGGGTAGGCTAAGCCGAACAGGTAAAGATCACATCTTTCCAGCAATTGTAACCCTGCCTGTCCATAAGTGGCCGCTCTTACAGCGCCTTGGACAGGGTGATCCACTCTAAGGAGTGGCTATAGAAAAAAAATAGATGAGTAGATAAGATAGATATACGCTATATCTGTATACGTGCAAATCACACAATACATTGAAATACAAAGGCCCACCATTAGAGCTCAAATTGAGAAGTTGGAAAGTATGATCAATTCACATGTGGGTTAAATTCACCCAGTGCACAAACAGGGTAAAAGTAAAATTATCTCAGACAAAATCTGCACATTGAAAAGTGGACAAAAGTAAAGCTTTGTTTATTTGATTCTTTCAGTCAAAACATTTTTTGTCCATAGCAAAAAGATTGAGAATAGAATTTTATCATTGGATTTAAATTTTAATATTCCAGCCCCATAATTCATCCTTTGAATGCAACACCCTTATTCGGTTATTATATTTTACTATTACGGTAACGCTTTTTTGTACATATGAATTGAATGCTCTACACAATAATCAGTTTTTTTAGTTGCGGGCCATACTATAATATGTTATTGCTTGCGATTTGTGAGTTTGCTTATAGGCTCAAGGTCAAGTTTCAAGGACCTAATATAAATGTTTCAAGAACCACATAAAAAGAAGTACCGTAGCTGAAAATCAGCAACTTTATACTGATAGGAAACTGCTCGTGTAAATAATCCCATAGGACAGAACTGCTATTTGCTAACAAACAATATTGAAAATCATCAGCATTTTATGAAATTAAAAAAAAAAACCTGATTAATTACCTGATGAGGATTGAATACATTCCATCTCATTTTAATGAAATAAAACTATTTGCTTCCTTCCACGAAAACCTGTAATTATTAAAACTGAAGTGGTAATTGTCTGTCTGTTAAGCTTTCTCACTCCAGTGGGAGAAATGTCTGGTTATTTAAATAAAATGGTATATCTTGTGCAGATATTAATCAGTTTTTTTTAATAATTATACACTAATTCGATATGCAGACTAGGTGGTATACAGTTTTGATAGCCATGATGTTCATTAGTTGAATATATTGAACCGTTTATCCTCCATCTGAAAATTTATGCTGTGACCTTTCAATGGCTCATGTTTGGTAAAGAGTTCTAAACTTGAAGGTGGGAATAATTTGTGCAGTGTTACAGTGATGAAAAGCAGGCTGGCTGGATGCTAGTTACTTGAGACATTCAAGGGAAATTGTAGTGTCTGGTAGCAATCAAACTATAGAAGATAGTTCAAAACTATCAATGCCGCTACTACTATGAAATTGTTGTCCTAGTTGTTTTTATCATGTTTTAACTTGGAGGTGCGTTGCTGATTCTAAATCTCAAAGTAGCTACCTTGCCTAAAGTGCATTCCAATAAAAAAATTTGCTTTTAATATCTGTAACACTACCGTATGCAATGAAAGATCAGGTACTGGTACTGTTATTATACAGACGCACAGAGTTTGCTTGATTTTATTACATTTTCTAAGAAAATGTGAGAAGCAAATTTCTGTGTCTTTCATTCCCAAGCTTACCATTATCAAATAAGTTAGTTTATTAATAGAGTAAAAATCTATGTAATTACAACAGGTTCATGAAACAGTGAAGCCAATAGTTGAGCAGGACACCAAACCAACGTGTACAAATTCCTTACAACTAGTCAGTGAGGTAAGGTATTATTTTTGTTATAAATGTTGTAGTTTAATCAGATTGAGTATTTACCGTACTATTCTGAAATTGGATATGCCCAATCAAAAATTTTATTTTGCCGAAGAAAGGCGCAGGCGGATTGACTTCGCTCCCAAGGGCGTGGTAGTTTGTGACTTAGTCTTGACAAAAACATTTGACTGTACTGAACAAATGTTTGGATTTGAGATATGTTCCGATTTGACTTCTGGTAATTTTCCTCAGGATTAGAATTAGGAAAAGATTGTAGAAATGTGTAAAAAACCATAAATTTACTGCACATTTCTTACAGTGTAGGCAGGACCAGACAATGGTTCAAATTGAAAAATGCAGAATAATGTCTGCTTATCCTGTCACCTTCACTTATAAGTTTGAAAAATGCAGAATAATGTCTGCTTATCCTGTCACCTTCACTTATAAGTCTACACTATTTTATTCCTCAGGGCGTGATCCAAATGTGTTAATAGATTTGACTGTTGTGGCTGGCCATTTTTTCTCATTAAATCTTATAATGATTTTTGCTTTTCATTACCGGAGCATGATAACCTAATTTTATACAATTTTGGTCTTGTTTACAAAAATCTTTGAAAATGAGAATTCATTTAAAGAGGCATCTTCCAGGAATTTCCAGCACACCGTTTAGAAATTTTATTTTATCAAGCATGGGTCACAGATGAATCGGGTTACATTGACAAGCTCCGTCCGTGACCCATACTTAACAAAAGGTATGGACTAAATTTATTTGACTGAGTCTAAATAATTCAATATCTTGAACACATGTGATAATTAATTCCAATTTTATTGAATTGCGGCATCAAAAAAATTATGAAATATGTGGTCTTGTTGTCTGGATAGTGTCTTTCTATCATGCTGAACAAAGTAATAGGAGAAATATCTTGGTATTCTATCAAGTTTTACCGTAATTGAAGATTGAATTCGACTTCGCCAAAGAAATCAAATACGGTATTTAGAATGCACCACCCTCTTGCATATCTTGAAGGATATTCCTAATAATTTTTTTGCGTGTCGTTAGAGACGATCAAAAGGAAACAAAGAAGTTGAAGATGGTTTTACCTTCGCCCAGGGGATACTGCACTTTGCCATGGCAATATTTTCTACACACCACTTTTTACCGTATTGTATCATAACCATTTGACCCAAGTACTTTTATTTTGTTTTGATATTCGACACCAAGTTGCCGGTAATAGAGGATATAATAGTTGCTCTATTAGGTTTATTTATAATGTGCCATAGAGCAACTTGCTTTTACAATAACTAGGGTCCTTTGAGTTTATCAAGAGTTTATGAGTTTATGTTTTATAACATGAGAAATTATATAATTAATACCTTGCATAATGTAGTTTCCTCATTCTTGTTGTTCTGTACTGGCGTGCTGTACTGTATTTTTCTTTGGTAAACTCTTGGCTAGCTCTCTATTTTTCTGTAATTCATATTATTTTAGAAAAGGCAATAGAATTAAGAACTAGACAGCTCTAGTCGGAAATCATATTTCGTCGAGCATGAGCGGCTGGTGGTGCCTTTGCGGCGCAATCCACCACTCGCTGCTAACAAAGCATGTTCGAGGACAATTTTTGGGACTGAAGTGTTTTTCCTTTTGTGCATCACAATCTGTTAGAGAAATCTTCTTCTTTAGACTCTTCAAATAACACAAATTATTCACTTATAAATTAAGACATATTATTTTCCATGCATATGTCACAGTTATGCGATTTTTTATAGCGATAAAATTGTACTCGCTTGTCTTTGCACTCAGGTGCACGCTATAGCTGCTGAAGAAAGAATGGAGTCGCCAGATTTGCAGGAGATTTCTTCATTGTTTACAAGATCTTACCATCTCACTTCATTGCTCAAGTCTCATGATCAGGTATTTTTTGCTGCTGATATAAATATTGATAATGGTACCAAGGTGGAAGAATTATTGGTTTTCATTGGGTATCCGAAATGTTCTTGTTAATTTCTTCGGTTGCTCAAAAAACTCCTACATCATCAACACTGTTATTCCATAGTAGTATTGATGATGTTTAATCCCTTTTATACATTACACTCAAAAAGAGAGAGTTACATTTTCATGCCGAAAGATGTATCATGGAACATAGCCCATTCTTCAAATTTCACTCTGATAACCCATTTTCTTCAGATTTCTGAGTAGCAGAGTAGCTTGCATTTTGCCAGTCTGATTGATACCACTGTTGACTTAAAAAAATAAAGAACTTCGTTCTTGACCAGAACAAAGCACTTCAGCGGCCATCTGTAAGAATTAAGTCTTAGAATGGGGCATTTTATTCTTCTAACAACTGCTTTAGCATAGCGTATTTACTTCTCGATAAATTTCCTCCTGTTGGAAACCATCCTCTTCAGCTGTTTTGAGTACCAGTAGCTAACTTCCTACCAATTTAACTCATTCTGATAAAAAATTTGAAAAGAAGGATATTGCGTTTTTTACTTTAACATGACAAATACCTGTATTCACAAATTTTTGAATTGATATATTTCAGTGAACAAAAAGTTATGGATATATATCTCTTTTTAAATATTTAGATATCAATACTCGAAAGCTTTGAATTAAATTAATTTTGTGTTAGAATTTTGAATATTCTAAATCACTATTTTTGCGTTAAGATTACCACATATGCCAATTTTTATGCAAATCATGTATGATAATGTAATATAAATTTTGTTTGTTGTACAATCAGCTTACCCAATGATAATTGTTTATTTTTTTTTTAAAACTTTTAAATTTAGTTGTAATTTGATGGAGCTCTTATAATCCTAGAACAAAATTTATAGGGCTGTTATTAATTTTTGTTTCGTCTTGTAGATCGCAAGTAAAAATTTTGGGCCTGAGTTACCAGAACCTAATGTTGATGAATATTTACTTGGTGATGAAGAAGAATCAATGAAGGTTGTTAGACTCGTGAAAGGAAATGAACCTCTGGTAAGTATTTCTGTACAGACTACAGAAATTTTTGTGATACCAGTATGTTTTGTCAAGTATGAGTCTGTGATGGATCACGCCATGCAGGCGTGATCCATCTGTGACTCATACTAGACAAATTAATATTTATGATGAGTTATAATTAGCGTTTGTGATTTTAAGCCATTTTGTTTATCAAGTTATTCTATTGTTGTCGATCAAAAGACATTTTAATGTACCGGTACCTAACACACTACAAGTAATAAAAATTATCTTACATATTTTCTTTTTTGTTGATATATTTTCTGTTTATGTAGCTCACATTCTGTCAGTTCCAAGCTTGGTTGCCTCGATCTCATCCTAATATTCGATGTTTTTTTTAATATTATCATTGCCAGACTTTTCGGTCAATATATTTATATTGACGTCAAGGCTTGCCAAATATTTATAATAAGATTCTTTTAATTTATTATGAACTTAATATCGAAACCCCGTCGATAAAATATTGCCCAAACTTCACTTGATGAGAATGAACGTATTTGCTGCTGAGTGCAGTTTATCTGTGGCACATGCTTGCCAAAATTATATTTCAATCGGATGTCTGATTAAAATATGTTGCAATATTATTAAAGATTGAAACTTCAATTCTTTAAAAATATTGCTTTGCTTAGCACTAGACATTGATGAACTAGCCCAGATTCATAATAGGAAAGAATTCCTGCAAAATTCAAACATTGTGCTTTTGACATGGGTTGCCAGTTTACCTTTAGATACATTTATTTTCGAATCTAATCTCAAATCGGAATGTTTCAAATCTGACTGTAAGACAAAATCCTAAACTGACAGAATCTTGCATTTTTCGAGTGTCTGTGTAGCTGACTTTTTGCCAATCTGCTATTACCACCAACCTTAGCGAACAGACTTTTCAGCAGACAGACCTTTTTAAAAATGAGTTTTATTTACTCTGTTGAACAAAAAAGTTATCTTGCTAAGCCACACACTGATTAAGATTTATAACTAATATTTGTTTTTGGGTATTATATTGCGTCAGCATTATTACCATTGGCTTATGGGGACATTTGTTCAAGCATTAAACTTAGATAAATCGTGCATGTTAGTTTGGTATATCAAAGCTCCATGTTTAATAAGTGTCGGATGTACATTCTCGTGACCATATTATCATTCTTTACTTTTATATTTAATGCTATCGGACGTCAGAACTGTACTTTAATAAGTATGCTGCAATATCATTACTGGTACCACATTTTGTTTTTGTTCAGGAAAACACGTCGAGTTTAACGAGATATCCATTAGCGTAGAGTATATTGGTTACCTCTGATCATTATTGATTCAATTTTGTATAGTGGTTTGTACCATTCACTTGTGTCAGTATCGGAGTGACATTTTGTCATTTGCATGTATATAGCGTAATGAACAGTTGTGTATGAGAGTGAAATGAAAGTCTTCAGTTGGGTTATTGAACTTGAAAGGTGGAGGTGTATTGTTATAAGAATTCTGTTGTTGGTCTAGTGTGTTTGTTGCATTGTATTGATGTGAATCTATATGGACTTGAAACTTAATTAATCTTAATTTCAAAAAAGAATATTGTTTTTTGTATATATTATATTTGACTATCAATGGCCACAGATAAACCACATTTAGATATCATGATTTATCAATGACCCATATTTGCAGCAGCAATTACTCAGTTTAAACGAGTTTTGTCTTTCTTTTGAGTTGGATACTTGGATTTTTGTGACAAGAGTTTATTTTATATTTTATTCGACATTTCAGGGTGCTACTATAGCTGTTGATGAACTTACAAATAATATTATTATTGCAAGAATTTTGAAAGGTGGTGCAGCAGATAGATCAGGTTCGTACTAAATTTTATTTGTTTTGATACTATTAACACAGACAATATTACAACGTATATTTAGGTCACTTCTAATTTCAAGATTTAAATCGATTCGGGTACTACTGACTACTGTCTAAATTGGAGAAGATAGGAATATTATTAAACATGTGCCTAAGCAGCTTACTACATCAATCAATTTTTGTTATCAAATTCGACTCGGAAAGTTACAATCTTGGTTGCTGTCGCTTTTTTCCTGCAATAATAAATATTTCAAATCATTCACAGGTCTCATTCACATAAATGATATTCTTGTTGAAGTAAATAAAGTTCCAGCCAAAGGTAAAAAACCTGAAGAACTCATTGCGTTACTTGCTGATTTTCAAGGACCACTCAC
Organism: Styela plicata; assembly: GCA_963675895.2. Classification (NCBI taxonomy): domain Eukaryota; kingdom Metazoa; phylum Chordata; class Ascidiacea; order Stolidobranchia; family Styelidae; genus Styela; species Styela plicata. The sequence goes on from OZ023149.1 coordinate 13,470,166, forward strand.
ATTTCGACTGATACCTGGTGAAACTACTTTACATTCTGAAGAGGAGATCGAGTCCCCGGTATGTTTTTCTAACAATTTTTGTGTTTAAACAAAGTGTTTCGCTCTTGAGACACAGTTTGAACACTAAACACTTTTCTGTTGAATTACATCAAAACAGTCTGAGCAAATCTTGTTTTTCTTCAGGTGTTCGAAACGTTCATGTTATTTTCTTCAGGAGACAAAAACCCTCAAAACCATCGACACAACACTGAATTTTTTTTAAGTTATCTGAAGAAACTGTTATCGTCGTCGTATAAGTCCAAATTCAAATATGTCAATGTGCATATTTGGTTTGAATCATTTCAATAAATTCCAAACTTAAACGTCTATGAAAATCAAATATGAAGACGAATTCTCGATTCCAAATCAAATATTTGTATCATTTTTTACAATATCAAATAGAGACGTCTTTCAATAAAATTGACAATTGATGTCAATCCCAATCTGAAAGTATGTAAAATGTAAATATTTTCCTATTGTGTATCATGATTTGTATCAGATTTTCATCTAATCCTAATATTGTTATTTCCATTCCAAGATGTACGTTCGAGCAAAAATAGACTACGACCCCGTACGTGATCATTTAATTCCGTGTCCTGAAGCAGGCCTGAAATTTCATAAAAACGATGTACTTCATATTGTGTCCAGGTTAGTTGTATTATATTTTATAAAAAAAAAATGGATGGTTTATAACGATTTATTTCTAATTTGCGAATTCTGCAAGCAAAACGAGACGCATATAAACATTTTACATTGTATTCCTGGTACTTTTTCAAATACTTTGAACCAGTCTAGCACAATGCCCGCTACTTAGACACCAGAAGAAAATGGGTAAAATCAGAAGATAATTTAGCAAATCGACTGCATTTCGAGACATACTCTTACTAGAAGATTAAAAAGCATTTTTTTGAGTATATATCTGGTAGCTACCAAAACTCTACAGAAAGTTTCAAAACCATCAACACTGCTATGAAATAGCAGTGTTGATGGTTTTCAAACTTTTTGCTCGCTCTTAAGATAATGGCATGCATGTTTCAGACACCCGAAGAAATATAAGATGCTGTCAGTCTGCGCAAACAACCAGTAACACCATATTTATGAAACATGTTAAGCTACAGATTGTTTTTCCTTGTTAGCCTTGTAGCTGATTCGAATACACCTTTGGCTATTGGTCTGGGGGACGTAGACTAACTACTTATCCTTCCTCAGTGCCTTTGTGTTTGTGGATCCGTATGCAGTACATGCATGATACAGTAGGAAGAGTAATTATGACTAACTGGAGAGGTTCAAAGTCTTGCTTCACACTTGCACAAATTTATTTCTGTAACGTTTCGTCTGACCAAAGTCAGAATTCTTCAGACAAGCATTTTAAAAATGTGAGAAAAAGAAATTGACATGCAATATAAAGAGAGGAATGCTTCAAAGTATATAATTGATAAAATTAAGTATGTCCATTAAACAGTGGGAGAGTGATGAAACGAGATGGTTGATAATGGTGCTATAGGGACATAATAACAAAAGAAATTATGCGAAAGTAATTAAAGCGAAATTGGTGTCATTCACATCATCCGATCAAGAACTAGTCAAGTAAACATATAGTTCATACTTGGCTCGATCTTGATCGAACATAGTTGTCAAGTGGTGGCGGTATCGATAAGTTTATCCAGCTTTGAGGTTCATGCCAGTTGGTTCCCACAATCGTATAATAGAAATAAAATGTGCTTCTTTTGTTTTCCGATGAATATTATCCCTACACATCGCATTTTTAAAATGCTTGTCTGAAGAAGTCTGACTTTGTGTGACAAAGTGTGAAGCAAGACTTTGAACCTCCCTAATTTTGACTTATGAGCGAACTTTTTATCAACGATATTTATATTTATCTTAGAAGTTCTACCTGTGTATCAGCAATTTTAACAAATCCAATACATTCATAAATGAACATATTCGATATTGTTAAATTCTTGATTTTAAATATATTTCGGAATAGTGGGATATAAAAGTATGTCATTTTTATGGCATTAATTCGCACATAATCAACAGAAGCATTCTTTTTTGCTCTATAAATTTACATGGCTTCAAAGAATAAGGGAAATTGTGTACTATAATCAAAATTTTTATGGATTTTGTAATTTATTATTCTTTTAAAAAAAAAGTCAGAATGCTCCCTTTCATTAATAAAAATGTCTGCTGAATTTAGAATATATTCAATACTTTATTTTCAAAATTGGAATTGATCGGTCTTTTTCAAATTTTTTGCTCTGTCGTGGTGATCAAATTGTAATGCATGTTTGCCACTAGGTAGATTCATAGTTGTGATCTCATATATACAGCGGGTAGGAGCAAAACAAAATACCTTGTTGCAAACAGATCTGTGATCGAACCAATTGGGAAAGATTCAAAATGTTACGATTCAAAAATAAATGTAGCAGAAAATTGCAACACTACATTTTCACCTCATTTAAACTTGCTAAATTTTTGCGTGTTTTTGAACAGAGACGATGATTCCTGGTGGCAGGCATCCATCGTCAATCAGGGAATTCATACCGGAACTTTTTCTAATCGTACTCGACAAGAGGATGCATATAATAGGCTGCATGCCGGCAACAATGTTTCATCTGCCACATCTTTATCCAAACGAGCGGGACTTGTGCCAAGCGCTAGATTGCAAAACAGGTACGTATTTTTATTTCTAGAAGTTTCTATTTTCAATTAATTTATATTTTTTCAGATTATTTATTTTTTCACGTGTTTCAATATTTTAATAACATGTAACAAAACAATGTATAAACTATGAAATATATATATATATATATATTCGGGAGTATGATGAATTAAACCATTGACGTATTTGGCAATTTATCGACTGAAAATGTTCAACTTTTTCCACAATGCTTATTATTATTACTGACATTTCAAAACAAAACATTCTCTTGCGTTTTTCTTTGATAAGCAATGATTTGCATGAAGTTATATAGTTAATATTATTCTTTATTAGTCAAATCGGTAGAAAAACTCGTAACTTCCGTTTTCATTCAATAAGATTCAATATTAGAATTGGGACACATCAGTGCTTGATTAATAATTACCGTGTTACTATTTTTAGCCTATTAATTGCTGAGATCTATCAGTGTTTAATTCTTGTTAATTAATTCTTTAATGTTCATTCTTATTGTGAGACCATTTTTCGCCCATATTAACGAAGCTGCAAAACCTGTTGAATGTTGGAAATAGTAATTTATTAGATTGGAATTTCTTTATTTACTGTTGACCTTGGATTAATTTTCTTTTGGTGGCACTCGTTTTGGTGGGGTTTATTGTAGTAGTAAATATGCTATAATTCCGCCATTTTGTAATTAAGCATAGGCTTAATATCGTTTTTAAATTTTATCATTTTTCAAACTTTTTGACTTCTGCCACTACCAGAAATCAGTTTTGGATATTCCAGTAAAATAACAGTATTTCTGCGAAGCAAATTGCATATCCTTCACACCGCAACATGCGCTTTACATCTCAAGAGGGAAATTTTATTTTGTCAAGTATGCGCTGCACTCGCAGATTGGCTGCGTCTCTCTCATCGACGCTATTTATCAGTGGCACATAGAGTTTTTTCTATCGGTATGAACTTTTGCTGCTATGTGATTAAATAATAATTTGTCTGCTTTTTGAGCGATTCCCTCATGGATTGTATACTATACGATAGTATACTTTCTGATAATAGAAAAAAACGTGGCATATCGTTTAAATGGATTATAATGTGACACTTTGATGGCGGTATGCCGGCACAAAAAAATAAATCTTCTCAGCTCTACTTGCCTCATTCTGTAATATTTAAAAAATATTGTGAATAAAAATGTTCGGAACTGACATTTTATTCAAATTAGTAAATATGCCATTATATTGAATGACTGTAAATTTAGACTTTTCGAATCATCAGTATAATGAAATAATTTGGACAATCCTGCAATCCGTCATTTTATATCCTCAAGTTTTTAACGTCGAACCGTGAGAAATGTTAATATTAATTTGTTCGAAGTGAAAGGGCTGATGTACCCTACAATTCTTTTTCTGTAGACGGGAAACCTTAAAAAGGCAAGCAACTATAAGAAATGTTAATAATAACTCAGTGAAAGGAAGTAGCTCAAGTTTATCTAGTAAAGGACAAAGAAGAAATCCATGTGAGTTGCACTTTTTTATGTTGCTTCTATATAATTTCCACTTCTAGTTATGCTTATTTGCAAATTGAATCTTGAATCAAAACATCCCTACTGAATCTGATTGAATTATAAAAAATTATCAAAAAAGGCTTGGAGGGCCAATTTATTCCTTCCAAATCAGAAAATGTTTGTTGAAATTATTATAGTACGTAGTTGATGGCAGAATGTCAGCTACTCTACTTTTCAGACACCCGAAGAAAATCGATTCCATCTGAAAAAATTCAGCTGAAAGTTACAATTTCTTATTTTGAGTGTCTGCAGAAAAAGGTTCAAAATCACCAATACTGCTGTGAAATAGCAGGCCTGATGATTTTGAAGCTTTTTATGCAGCCGAAGAAATAACATTTAGGACACTCGAAGAAAACAAAATTCTACCTCTCTGGTTGATGGCGATACGATTTCATTGAGTTTTTAATTTCAATTCAATCATTATTATTTTTAATAATTCATCAGCTAAGGTACGAAAAAATTTCTCTTTTTTCTTAGGGACTCTGCTGAGACAGAGTTTTCGTCGTTCAAATAAGCATCTCGATAGAATGACACCATCACCTGAATTAACAAGGAAACGTGAAGGTATATTATACTATATCTGATAAGTTATGTCCGATGAATGAATGTTAATGTTGCAATTATAATGTTACATCCTCTTTTGCAGTGACAGGTTTTAACAAGGATGGTCATTTTCCCAACATTTTACATGTTTTCCTTTTGTGTCAGGCTGTAAATAGTTTGTGATGTTTTTGCTGTGTTAAAGCAGTAGTGATGATTCAATAAATCTGAATGAGGTGGTTATAATAACAGATATCAATATTCGATTAAAATTGCCTAATTCGTGGTTGTAATAGTAGTTGAAGTATTGAGAAAGTTCTCAGACTTCATTGTAATGAAAATATTGTTTTCTTGACATAATTTTAATTTATAATATATTGTCAGTTGTCGAAATGTTGTTCCGTATTAAATTTTGCTTAGGATTTCCCTATAGAAGACAATGAATTAGAATTCACCAAGAAAAAAATATAGATCTGACAAAGAAACAAAGATAGATCTGATTTAATATTTGATTCTGGTATTCAGGACCATTTTAAAATTTTAGGAGCTCGTTATGCAGGCAACCATACTAACCTTGTTTTCCCTCCAGTTGCAAGTAGCTTTTTCATTGTCCCTTTTTCGTCTTTCGAGAAAATATTCTTCTGATAAGATCTGTTTCTTAAGGTGTATGTTAGGAAAGGGTATTTATTTGTCATTCTGCCAATTTGCAGCCATGCAGATCTGCCTTTTGATATTTTGTAATTTTATCCAAATTTATAATAAAAATCAATCTCAATCAATTTTCTTCTCAGTGGTAGCAAAAGTGAACACGTTGGTGCGATGGCCTTGTGGCTATCATGTTGGCACCATAGGTTGTAAGTCTCTGGTTTGAGTCCTGGCGAGTTTGGCTCGTTACTCAAAGCCCACCACCCAACACAGGGTGTAATAACTTGTGTAGGCTGTGCCGAAGCAGAAAGATCATATCTTTCTAAATTTCATCCTTGTCTGTCAAGTGGCTTCTGGTTCAGGGCATTGGTCATGGTGATCCACTCCGAGGAGCGGCGATATAAAATACAAAGCACAAGTATTAGTGGGCGCAACGCATTCAACTGAACGAAGCTTGACACATTGTGAAACAAACTAAACTGTCTTAACTATCAATTTCAGAAATTCCTTCAATAGATCCTGCAACTATTATTGCTTATGAAGAAGTAACATTGTTAAAGCCTCCTACCGAGTCACCGCTAGATCAACTACGTTTTAGACCCTTTGTTCTTGTCGGACCGCAAGGTGTTGGTAGAAATGTGTTAAAAGACAGATTGATCGATTCCAATCCAACACATTATGGTGTGCCTGTCCCTCGTAAGTTTATTATGACTATTTTCTTCACCTATTTAATGAAAGTCTGGGGATGTCCAAAACGAATCGAATGTTCGAACACATTCAACACACTGTTACAGGGTGACAGAATCTTTATTTTCACTGAGTTTCTGAAATGTTGAAACGTTGTTGAAACGTCATGTCATTTTCTTTAGATGTACAAGGAAGCTTCAGAACCACCAACACTGCTATTTCATAGCAGTATAGATCATTTTCAACCATTATACAATGTTTTTTGCTGCCAGACATTCATAAAATAACTCTATTATATTCTGGCAATAGATCCATCACAAAATATTGCTGAAATTTCTTCAGAAGGCAACCAGTTTCCTCAGGTGTCTGAGTGGTAGAGTAGCCGACATTCTGCTACTCGAGGATACTAAGAGAAATTAGTTTAAACAACCATTCGTCGTTTAATTTAGTAAATAAAATATTGTTTCAACATTTCAGAGAATCGATAATATTGCTCTTTGTGCAGTTTTATCTGATTTTGTAGACAAATCATGATTTGTTTGTTGTAAAATTGAACATAGATCAAAATTTTTCAGCTAAATTGTTATTTTTTGGGTATTATATTATTTCAAATAAACAAAAAAGTTTTCTTAATCCGCTCATTGCTGCAAAACCATTTAGCAAATTCTATGATTTGACTTGAAAATGAATTTTTAAGATTATATGCTTTTCAGTACGAATATGTAGCAGTATGATATTTTTCTAGACTGAACTAATGAACTTTTTTTCACTGTGATATTTTCTCAGATACATCTCGAGATAAACTCGAGGATGAGGAAGATGGGAAGGATTATCATTTTGTCAATCGAGAATACATGGAGCAAGGAATAAGAGATAATTTGTGAGTGGACTGAGACCTTTTTTTTTTTTTTTTTTTTTTTTTTTTTACAGCCACTTCTTTGAGTGGATCACCCTGTCCAAGGCCCTTTAACAGCGGCCACTTATAGACGGACAGGGTTACAATTACTGGAAAGATATCATCTTTTCCTGTTCGGCTTAGCCTACCCAAGTTATTACACCCTGGGTTGAGTGGTGGGCATGGATAAGCGAGTCGGACTCGCCGGGGCTCGAACCCGAGATCTTCAACCTGCGATGCCAACATGTTTAACCACTAGGCCATCGCGCCCACAAAATGTTTTAGAAGTGAACGAATTAAATCAAGTTAAAAGTATGTGGTAGTTTTCAAATTTCTAATGTAAATGAATTACTTTATCTGATTTTGACTAGGCAGTCCGATTTCAGTTCCATTAAAATGCTTTCTAGGGCAATCATTGCAAATGGATATAGTGGAGACACTGTACGAAAACATGGCCCCCTTTATATGCTGCAGAATTCCTCTAGATGGGTATTCGGGCATATCATTGTTTTTACTTCACTGGTTTATAGCAATGTAGCCCTTTAGATGTTCAATGATCACGGTCTTGAAAGTCAATGTAAAAGTTCCAGATTTCGGTTGCATGATCTACTTACTGACGAGTGTTTTCTGTCTTATTCCTAGAAAGTCATTTCAATTTTATTTAGAGAGTGAATCTAATAAAATAATTGAAATTTTTGTTATAAATTTTTTCTTTTTCCGAGAATTTTGTAAATACTTTATTTAATTTGCATTCTGCAGATTTCTTGAATATGGTGAATATAAAGGGAACTTATACGGGACAAGCCTGGAAGCAGTTAAAACAGTTATCGCATGTCATCAAGTTTGTGTGTTAACTCCATATCCACAAGTGAGCTTACAATATTTTTCAGCATTTTTTTTTTCACATATTTAATGCTAATTAGTTTTTGGTTGCGATTCCATCGTTTGACAATTTTTGAGATCAAAATATTTGTTATCTCAAAGTACATCATCAATGCATTGTAGGAAATGTGATATGATGCTCTGCAATTAATGCTGGGCAAAATCCAAACATTTTTAGTTCGAATCCGATTAGGATAATTTTCTCGAATCTGATAGAATCATTGATTTCAAATAAATAAGGAATGTCTTGTTTTCATCACCAATAATTTACTTATAATTTTATCGAAATGAATTTCAGTTTCGAATTTATTGTATTTGATAGAAACAAACTGTAAGCTTCAATCCACGCTTCATCTTAGAAATCTTGATATTCGAAATCTAATTATTGACCATCAAATACTTCATTATATTATTTATATTGTATATTTTTATGTATTATTGTATATTGTGAAATAATATAGTTGCTGTAAAGGGAAAAGTGTCATGCAAAATCTTCATTCAAAATTGTTTCAACATTTCAAAAAAATAAAATGGTCGATATTTGCTATTTTGCATATGCGACAAGTACTTGATTTTTTAAAAAAAATACTATCTTCCCAAAATTTACGTGCGAAGTTTCTAATTTTTCCTAACAAATTTTTACAATTAATATAATATGTTATGACAATGTGAAACAAAAAGTCTACAACAACATAGTTGTCATCCAACTACTGGCAGAAAGTAGATATATTTTCTAATGTTTTATTAATATCCACAGGCACTTAAAATATTGCGAACTGGAGAACTGAAACCTTTTGTAGTTTTTGTCAAACCACCAGAAGTTGATAAATTGATCGACAAATCGGGTCAATCTTCTTCAAAATCAAAACTTACAATTGACCGCGATATGAATGTTCCGTTCTCCGGTAAGTCTAACATTTCAAATTATTTTTTTACTAGCACGTAGTACTCAATTACTTGGTAATCAAACTAAGTCACTAACTGCCCAAAAACTGATAGTTGGCAATAGTTTTAGGTACATTCTCCCAAATTGTTTAGGGTAGATGAAAGAAACAACTGAGTCTCTCGGAGCTACCGGTACTTTCTTCTGTACGATGCCAATGTTTATCAAACTTATTGAATTTTTATTACCGTATCATTGTACCAAACTGGCAAAATGACAGCTAATCTGCTCCCCAGACATCTGAAGAAAATGGGTTCCACTGGAAGAAAACTTAGCAAATAGCCAATATTTCATGAAATATCTGTAGCAAGAAGATTTTATTCTCTTTTTGAGGGTCCGGTAGCAGAGTTCAAAATCATCAATGCTACTACGAAAAACCAGTGTTGATTGTTTTGAAGCTTTTTTGTTCATCCGAAGAAAATGTTTTCTACATCAGAGGAAAAAACAAGATTCTGTCACCCTGCCTACAATATTTTGCGCTACTACATTTTCTGAAACATGGTACTGATGAACCTAAGACAAACCTGTTGGCAAACCAGTGTTTCTGGTAACTCATTGACTGGTTCTACCACTCACCACACTCTCCCCGTTTAGGGGATGTTTTTCCTTGGACTTCAGCTGCTTTGTTCATTTTAAGCACTTCTTTCAGATGTAACCTTCATTGTTTTCTATACAGTCTGAAGAACTAGAAGATCTGGTAAAACGGGGAGAAAAAATGGAGTCTTCGTTCGGTCACATGTTCGACTATGTTGTCATGAATGATGGAGTCGAACGCGCTTTTGCAGAAATCAAACAACTTGCATTTGCCATTGAAAACGAACCCCAGTGGATTCCCAAAATATGGTCGAGAAATAGATGAGAGATTAGAACCATATAGGGCCCTCGACCAACAATTTTTGTTAGTTAGAAATTGCTATCAAAAACTCACCATGTGTACTAAGGGGATGAATCGATATACCCTAACAGAAAAATTTTGTCAAAAGGTCTTTACCTAATGGGAAAAGTTTTGTACTATCATTTTTTGCTAAGTACGTGTCACCGATGGATCGCGTCGATGAGACGCGGTCCATCAGTGGCACGTGCTTTACAAGTTAAGATTTCTGATCTGGTGTTAGGAATGCGTCACTGAATGATCTCATCGACGAGACTCTGTCCATCTTTGACGCATGCTTGGCAAAATCAATTTGTATGTTTTAAATGTGTGTTTTATTGTCAGATTGTTACAGCGCTCGCAACCAATATGTTAAGGATGTTATCATCGTGAACAAATCTTTCGCTTTAGTCAACAGGATTTTGAGTACTTGAGCTGCACACCGACATTCTCCTTTTTGATATCACATATCATGAAAATACGATATCTTTTGCAGAATTATTGAGCAATCATACCGGTACTTAGCATTTGCTATTGGTTTTTCGATTTATAATTGTTATGTTTTTGAAGTTTATATGTTTTTTTAGTTCTTTTAATAAATTTCATGACAAGTAGGGATCATAATTTTGAAAGGGTAGTTTGCTTCCATTTCTCACTCCACTTTTCTATTTTTAATTTGGTGCTCTTTTGATTTGTTGGAATGGTGATTAAACAAACCCTAAATTTCATGCAAAGAATGTTTTTCAGATTGTTCATATTGCCTTTTCCTGCTCTTGTTTTTCATGGAGTGATGTAAAATTACGATTTATGACATATGTCGTTATTTTGCTACAAAATATATAAATTGGAATATTCGATATCCAAAATATGTATAAAAATTATTTTGGCGCAAACATACACTGACAAGGGAATGCCATTATGTTGAGCCATTATGTCAACTGCCATAATCTCCATTCGTACAGTTAGATCTGAAGAAAGTTCAAAACACTTCATTTGAATCTTTCGAAGAATTTGTCGATCACGATTATATATCAGTGCACCATCCAAATATGAAACTTTCCAATTTCATAAAAATGATAGGATCCGATACTTGACCTGAGCTACAATGATACCAAAATAAATGGAACAAATCTGCATCCACTTTTGCTTGATTAAAAATTTCTCATATATCGTTGTGAATTCATTTTTAATTCAATGCTGCCCTTGTTTATGTGGAAGACCTCTGAAGTTTACTTGATTTGTTAAGCATCCGTTTCATATGCTTTATTGGCCCATTTTAAAACGATATTCCACTATGCTATCAAGCATAACGTAATGGGATTCGTCTTAGCTATTCCGGAATAATTCTGGAATAGTGGAGCATTCTGGATTGTACATACCTATTGTCGATGTGTGGCAGAACGTTTCCAAACACACAAGAGTTGACAAACTGAGCTTGCATTGCTAACTACATTTTGAAATATCGTACTATCTTCTATTTCGATTTTCATGTATTTTGCATATTACAGCTTTGCTTCTGTAGTTTTGACTACAATACAATGCGTTTATTTTTTAATTTTCAATTTCAAAAATATATTCAATGCATCCCAATCTGAAACTAATACTTAACGAAACACGATTGAAAAAAATATTTTTATTGTTTATGTACAATTATAATTTTTTTGTTTTTATTATTTTCAAGTAGAAGCTTTATTCAAGCAAGGATTGCATTTTTTTATGAATCTATCAATTTGTGTCCCATGCTTAAAAACATATTTTACTAGAAAATTTTTGATATCCCTTACATCTTCATTGCAATTTTCATCAATTCTTTTTGCCTTTTGCTTATTTACAAGCATTCATTCATTTATTTTTGAATTTCGCCACATTACGCTAGACTTTATTTTTTCTGTGTGGGGTTAGAGGCGACTAAAAGAGAAAAAAAAAAGATTTTGTAGATGGTCTTGCCATCACATAGGCCAGATAATGCTCACCGCATTATATTTTAGTGATGCAGTTCTATTTAGTATGTTATCCACTGAAATTACCATTGCTAGTACTACGTTTTGTTTAGTCTGTTCCTTTTAGGTGATGATACCTAATGCATGAAAGTTCTCTCACTGGGATTCTAAAACGACTTTACTTGAAATTCGCTAAAATCGTTGTACAAACGATTTTCATTTATTAAACTGAGCTATTACGAACAGGTTTTCACGAAGAGATTTTTTAATGAGATCCTAAACTGTGGATTTCGGTAAAAAAAAATCTTCGTTAAAGTTTGTCCGTAATAGCGCAGTTCAGTAAATGAGAATCGTTTTACACAATAATTAAATACCTATGTGTTCATTCATGTTAATTCTTATCTGTTTATCAATAGTTTTACTAGTGTTTTAGCCTGATAATTGAGTGACGTTTTGGTATTTTCCTAATCTTAGAAAAATATTCCTTGAATTAACTGGGTATTTGAAAACTACCGTTTGGAATAATATATAAGAATGATCGACTATGGAAAGGAATGAATTTCCCTAATCTATCATATGCGAAGTTTGCCTTTGTCAGAAAGAATTTGAAAATTACCTGATTTTCCTGATTTTTTGCGAACAATTTCCATATGTGTTCCACCATCTATAAAAAAATGAAGTGTTACCAGTGAATTTCTTCTCTATCCCTTTTGATACCAATTTTTGCACACAAACACTAATGGATTACGCTGCATTTAATAGCATTATTTTGATTGCAAAATTCCTTGCACAGATCTTTATTAACATTTAATTTGTTAAGTAGTTAATTATTCGCATGTTTTAATATAAACCAGCGCTTCCTCTTAAACAGATGCTTAAAAATGTCACATTCCTTTCTAAAAATGTACTTTTTATTGATTGCTTTTATTCCATTTATTTCTTATGATTTCACATTATGGTGCTAGTAAGCAAGTTTTCTTTCGTATTTTTCTGCTCTACTCGTATATAAATATACCACAAGTATGTTTCCATTTAATATTTGATTTTTTGTGTGAACATAAGGCACCCCCTCCCACTACCTTTTTAAGCGCCTGAATTTCGAATCTTATCAGGTGTGAAATCCCACACAAATGAGATAGGATTTAATTTTATCTTGTCAAAGGAAGTCTAGAATATGGCCTTCAGATTTATATAATTGACACGGATGCTAGGCAGATTTAGGTATTTAAGGTATGATTTATAAATGTGACAAAAATATGTCTGTCAATCATATATATATCTGTGACTCTCTTCGCAATTGTGAGGCAGATTTATGGGTTCAATATAATACCTATGGAGGATATCTGTGACACTCTTCACAGTTCTCAAGGCAGATTTATAGGTTTAATATAATATTTATATAGGGAAATTTATTTTGTATCTCGACAGGAGTCTCCAAGATATTTTCATGTACAATTCCAAAATTTTGATAGGGTTTGTTTCAAATCTGGGGCATAGCCGCATGTATCCCCGTTCGTTAATGGTAAAGATGGTGGGCGCCATTGGTTTGCTTGATTGATGAACTTGCTATCTTGTTATTCCCAATTTTTCAGAATGAGAAATTTTATGAAGCATGGGCGGCGGATGGAATCTGAAGTACATTTGAAAATTAAAATATTTTGGCTTGAATATCTAATTTTAGTATCAGTTATTTAAGTTATCGGTGAATGATCAATCTTTATTGTACGAAATGTAATATATTCTCAAAGTACAAACTCCACGATACGGTAAGTTTGTGACTGTCAGATAAATATCAATACAATTCCTACATTATCATTCCAGTTTTCTTAAACTATAACTTACTATAGATAACTTCTATAATCTCAAAACCGGGAAAATATTTAAATATACAGTGACATTATTATGACGCATATAAGTTAAACTTTAGTTAGTGGGCGCGATGAGGTTATCGCGTTGGTGTCGCAGGTTAAATATCTCGGGATTCCAATATAACCCTGTTCGACTATAGGTGACCGCTGGTACAGGGCCTTGTTCAAGTGACTATAACATAAAAAAAAGAATGCCGTTAACCCATTCGCAGTCTCAGTCGGAAAAATAATGCCCAGACGTGTTTTGACACTGATGGATCGGTCCGGCACGGTCCATCTGTGGCGCATGCTTGCTTATTTGCTTCAATTACCAGCAAAATTGATTTATTGTTATGATGCTACTTTCAAAACAATATTGGGTGTTCAGTCCAGTTCGATGGAATCGTTTTAAAATTTCAGTTTATTTAACTATATAACTCTAAAGGGGGGGGGGGGGGGGGGGGTTGTTTCTTTAAAAGGTGTATGTAGGTACGGGTATAATAAATGTATGTCCAACCAATAAATAATTTCTGTTCACTTTGAAGGCGAGTGTATAGCCAAAACCGTGTTTTTTTCTGTAGAGATTATCTTTGTCTTGTTGAAAAAAGATGTTGGCAAAACAGTGAAATTTTGCTTCAGTGAGAACATCGCCTTCAGTGGTTGCGAATGAGTCGGTCAAGATTTGTGACGGGTATAATCTTGCGATCGGTTTTAGTATTTGAGCACATATGCGTTCCAGCATACATTTCAAAAAATTAATTTTGTCATGTAGTTCAGCATCACTTTCCACAGATTCATCCATTGTGGCTTGGACAATAGAAATAACAGATATAAACCAGTGAACTAATGAAAATAGCTAAAACGATAAATCTGCGAAGCTTTGCCTTTTCAGTTAACCCGCGATATTTTTTTACATGTGCTTATAACTCTAATAATTAAATTAACTTTTGTTGCTGTGAAGCATTATTTCGTCTCGTTCGTACATTCGCGAAATGGGTGCCCAGTCGCTACAGTTCGTTCGATACATGTCATCTAATTCTTTGAAGTGTAATCGCAACTTGATACTACTGTAAAAATTAGCATCATGGGGATCAGGCAAGATTTGGTTTATTTTTGCAATATTCTGAGTGACGTATACGAATCAACTCCATCAATCCAATATTGAGTTTGTAATTATGTAAGTCTGCGAGTGAATGAATGAAGAGGCATTGTTACACTATTGTAAAAATTTGAAACTTCACCTTTTGTAACTGTCGTATTCATAGTTAATGGATTGTTGATTTTACGTAAATTTTTCGTTAACCTAACGAAGTTTTTCGAATTTGCTGGCGTTTTCTGGAACTCGGCCATGTTAAGCAATCTTAATGCGATATTGGTATCGTATCTATGACGTCGAGTGATTTGTTGATTGGTTGAATAATTTACCGTAAAAGCAATTGAGAAGACGTGTATAACAATTTCAGCGAATTCAACAGCAGTGGTAAAATATTTGAGTTTAGTGGATGCTTGCTGTTGGCGGCCCAGGACCCATTATGGAGATTGTCTGTCTGATGTTTGAATACTTTTTTACGTTGTGTTAATGATGTTTCAAAATTTATATTCCACACAGGGCTGCCATTTCAAAATTTCCGTCAATCACTGTCATCAAATTGGCAGCGCTTTTCTCTTAAAAATCAGGGACAACATGTAGTGGTTCGCGCGTGCTCCAAACATAAAACCAAACATTCTTTTACCACGTCTGATCGCGCGTGGGAATAATAACGTTGTGTGAACTGTCAATGGAATGCACCTTAATGTCATGTTAAGGAAATCATTCTCCATGTCAAATCAGTGATCTCTCAGCGCCGAAAAAATTATATTATTTCTTGTCCTCAAGTCATCTTAGCAGCTGGTCACAGACGCTACATAAGACAGGATGTGCACTTTAGCAAAGTCAAATCAAAGTGTCAATATCATGCAATAAGCCTACAGAGATAAACACATTATTAGAGTATTCTATCGACTGATTGGAGTTCAGATATACGAAGTAACAAAGACAGACGCTTAGCACTGCGACGTCGTCTTATTAGTTCTCCGAACACGCATAGGACGCAGGCTTGCGATTCTCAAATCAGACTCGTCCGCTACAACATTATTATATCCATATATGTTACAGAGGAGAGCATTTTAGACCTCCTCTAGCTTCTAATCAGACGAACGCGATGAAAGAAACAATTTCATATTCAAATTTGTAACCTCTTGTCGCACAATCATGAGAGGAGACTCGAAGCTTAATAACGCCCCCATTCTTTTTTACTGACATTCTTTTTTCATTGAAACAAAATTGTTTTTGTGACCTATTTATTTGTTGCAAATTTTTTGACAACCCTCTCCAAATGATTCTACAATTTCATTTCGACCACTGTACACCAGTAGGAAATTTAATTTTATCAGGTATGTGTCACGGATGAACTGCGCCTTGGCGGCACGTTCCATCTGTGATCCATGCTTAACAAAGCATCCTTGAGCATATAGGTTGTGCCACGCCCTCTCGACGAATCAAATATAAATGAGGGCTGCTTGCGCGAAAAATATAGATCGCTTTGAGTACAGGTGCTGAGGTAAGCTACACAAGCTCTGTGACACGTATGTAAAAATGATGACGAGACAACGGATATCTTTTCGTCTTATTTCCTACAAGTGACGTCATCGTGTTAATGCGAATAAAGGGTAGTATAAAACCGCGCATGTATTTATTCGACTGTTGGCCTATCCCGCCCTCAGAATGCGCAGGTATTGTGCCATGGCTCACGTAATTGCCTAGAGAGCGTTGGTGGGAGAAAGTGTGAGACGAGTAGACAGAGGAGGAAGAGAAATGGAGGCAAAATCAAATCATTGTTTCTGGAAAAGGTGTCATTACATATTACATGATTTGTTTGACTTAAATCACTGACGTGTCGCTTGCCAAAACGCTGTCCTCCCAAACTTCGATAAAACGATTAGGGATGTGTCTACGTATAGGTGTCGACGAGTATCGTTTTTTATTTCGGAGTATTAGTATCTGCCTGAAAATGGCCTATAGCACCGATGCTTTACTAAATATGCTAAAAAAATTAACTATTCCGATTTTTAAGTGATGTGAAATATGAATGAATTCCTGTCACAAATTTTCTTGCCTGTCTGAGAGCAAAATAAGTCAATTTTAGGAAACGTGGGCTGGATTGAATCACATACACTAGCAAAAAAAAATATATTTATTCAATAATATCTTCGGGTAAATTTTGCGCAAATATCTTGACTGTGGAATTTCGCAATTTTTGAGCCTTCAAGTGTGTAAAACTGACAACTAAGTCGAAAAAATTATTTCAGCAAACTAAGCATTGACATTCAACTGTAACTTTCGATAATATATAAATGGCATTTTAATAACAAGCAAATTCGATTATCATATGCAAAGCTACGCCCGCGACCAATCAAAGGGTCGTTAACCAAGATTCTTTTCGCACACAAATAAACTTAAGATCAGCCAAATCACGCTGGCGTTGGTATTGGTTTGTGTTTGAGGATGAATTTCGTAACAAATCTCTAGTAATTTGTGTTACAAAAGCAAGAAGACAACGGTTTCAGTTTCAAGGCTCAATTCAGGTTATCAAGATGAAATTGACTTCAAGAACAGTCTTAATAAATGGCGGAAGGAATGAAAATCGAAAATATGGCGCAATAGTTTTACAGATTTCTGATTCCGTAAAGATTTAATACTTCCCCCAAATTTTGTGCATATGGTCACAATACCGACTTGTGGACTATATTTCTGCTCGGGAAAACGATATTTTTGTTTACGAATTAACAGCAAGCAGTTAATTCCTTTAAAAAATTTTATTTTGTTAAGCATGTGCCACAGATGGACCGCGTCTTCCCGACGCGATCAATCAGTGACATATTTAGCAAAAGATCCTTCCCCGATTGGGATAGGTTGTATCTTCACATGACTGACATTGCAAGCAACAGCTAAGCGTACCCCGATCAAAAAAATTTGCCTAAACATGTTTTGTTAAGTATGGGTCACCGATGAATCACACCGATGGCTCGTGGTACGTGTGTGGCTTATGCTTGACAAAATGAAATTTCTGATCGGAACAATGAACTAAATATGCTTAAAAAGTGTAATTTCATCGATATAAAATGCACGAGTATAATTTTATCAAATACTGTGAATTTACGGGTATTGTTAAATGTGAATAATTTATGTACTTTGTTCACAAATCCAAAGAAATTTATTTTTATGGTTTTAGTGTTGTGAAAAAGATTTAAAGAAAAAATATCCGATTTTGAGTGGGTGAATACACCACCAAGTAAAAATAATATCCTGTTCCCTGTATAGTATTGCTGCAATAAAAATTAATTGGCGTGTCTTGAAACATGGAGGCTTTTCTAAGTGAAATTTGTGAGTTTTGATTTTGTTTTTAATTTCCAAATATATATTGATATATTTATATACCTGAAATAGGCCGCTAAGACATTTCATTGTCCCCCGTGAGCCACAGATAGACCGCGCCTCCGCGGTGCGATCCATGAGTGACTCATACTTAACAAAACATGTACTAGACTAGACAGCAAATTTTAAACTGAAATTTTTATAAAACGGAAAACACGCACAGTTTTGGCAAAAGATCTAATCTTAGTGGGGGATGAAAAAAATAGCAATGTCCCAATAGTAGAATTTTTAAACAAATATATTCATGAAACATGGAAATTTTGCGTCTTCTTTCTCTGAAAAATATGACTGTTTACGGCATCAAAAAAGTATTTGTTTTGTATATATCGCATTTAAAACGTCTTTCTCGGCTTTTAATAAGTGGAAATATCATCATATCGTTTCTGTGAGTTATTGTTTCTATTTTGTATGGTTTACTCAATTAATGACAGGATATAATCATTAATATCAATTAATCATGTCCGTTTTGATTATTTGTAATCTGTAAATAAATAAGCATTAAGCCGGGCGGGCCACACATGATATATCTAATTTTCGATGACGCTACTACTTCAATAAAAGTCATAGTGAGCTATGAGATTGACATTTTTTGTTGTATTTCGATATACCCAGTACCAGACAGAAATTTTTATTTCAACAACCATGCGCCACAGATGAACCGCGCCATATTCGAATATTCTTTATCTGACTGGGACGCGTTATTTTTTACCAGCTTTCAATATGGTGCAATCATCGCTATATTTAAGCTCAGTCTAACTTTTGGTTTCAAACCAACTTCCGATTGGAGGCTGCGTCAGAACATTTTTTAAAAAATATAGGCTTTTCAAAACGTTTGTTTAAACGAATATAATGTATTTTGTCGAATAGGCGATATCCTGGATGTAGGTAGCAAGGTTTAGTCCAGTGGCAATACCTTTTATCAGTTGTAAATATTTTTCCTGTGCCATGCTTATAGCTCGCCTTATCTTGAACCTTCATTCCTATGTCAATTCTCGATAATACTATAGATGTTTTCGGCGCGATCCATCAGTGACTTTTGCGCGCACAATTTTTCTGATTGGGTCTGTTCCAGCCCATTGAGTCTAATGTTCAATTATACTTAATCCGTTAGCACAAGTTAAGTATTTTTACTATAGATTTTAAGACAATAATATTGTTCATTGGATTGTTTTCAGAAGGTTGAACATCAGATAACTCTATCAAATGGCTATAACAAGAGGAAAGTGGTCCATTCGAAAAATGCTTATAATGCTTTTCATCATCAATACTGGAGTGCTTTTCATGTTTCGTTTTTATACGAGGAAACATAGAGACGAAAACGTAGTTACTCGGAATATTTTGCAATTCTATAATAATACTGGAGGAGTAGTTCCGGAAAACTTTTCCGGTCCAATAGTGAACACTAACGGCTTACGGACAACCCTACCTGCAGCAGCAGAAGCTACCAATGTTAATAATCAGGATGTCAGCACACTAACTTCACCTTCCCCAAATTGCGTTGAATATGACTTGAATGGAATGATAAGTGTAGATTTCAAATTGTGTCTCCGAATGTTTCACAATTTATCTAAAATTGGTGATGAAGACATTGAAGCTCATGGTGAATTATATCTTGGATCTTCCCGAGACGGAATCCAGTATCAACTTTCTAAAAACGTTCAGGTTTTTGAACCACAGAATACGACCTGTCAGATTACGCAAAACGTAGCATTTATAATTCCATTTCGAAACCGGGAAAGTCACCTACGACTGGTACTTGGACACTTAATTCCGATTTTACAAAAACAAAATATCAGGTAAGGTATTGGATTTTTGATTTGTACCATGTGATATTTGAGACTTATACTGGTCAATTGTATTATAATTATAATAATTGTTAGAAAATACACGGACATATTGTTCACGTTTCGACATTGTTATATATTAATATCCAATCAGAAATTATAATTCTTTATGCACGAGTTAGGGATGGGCCGAATCTCATCGATTCATCTGTGACTCATGCTTGACAAAATAATTTTTCACAAAGTATTTCCGACTGGAATATCGTCTATTTTAGACGGTCCAGTAGGGACAGAACGCGTTTGAGTCGAATATGCTAATTTAATATTTGTTTTGATTCAAGAGTGATTCTGTGTCGACTTCCATTTCAATAAATGCACAGAATTATCACCGTATTGATGCTTCACAGTCGCGAGATTTTAAACTGTCGCCCTTGACATATTTCTCTCGGTGTTCTAAAATAAAGCAGGTCTATATATTCTTTTTAGTGAGCTAATACTATTCAAAACAACATATCTGAGGTCTTTCTCTATGGCGTTTTTTGTTCCTTGAGACAATCATAGTCATAATGGGTTTGGCGCATTTTGGCAAAACCCAATCAAAAATATTGATTTGTTAAGTATGGGCCATAGATGGACTCATACTTAACAAAAGCTTGCTTGACATCAACGTTTTCGGCAGGGAAAACCAACATTAATTTGGTCTAATTAGCTTGAAAAATGACCTATTTATTGCATCACATGATAGGATTAGATATATGATTTCATAACATAAATTTAGGGAATGGAGGCATGGTGCCATGGGCTTCCATCCCCACCAAAAAAATCCCAGTGGCCTTCTCGGTGCTTTAAAATGTAGGAAATATAAAAAAATTAACTTTAAACCTATTTATTCAATTTAAGCCCACGAAATTCCCTTTTCCGAAAAAACTTCAGGGCCTATGCCCGATTTTGGGGCTGTTTAAACGTGATATACATGTTTAGAGAATTTAATTGCTTTGACGCATGGCGTCCACCATAACGTGATAATTGGGCAGCGATTTTTATTTCAAATTTGCACCCTTCCTATCTATTTTCAATATTCTAAATACGCTGTCCTAAAGTTTCAATATTAAATTTAAACTCAAGAGGAATTTATTGGCTTTTGGTGTAAAGGAAGTTAACCAACGATTTTGTCTTGTCAAATAGGACACGCGGTAGTTGAGGGCCTCGGCTGCCCGATTCAGTTTACGATTATTTCACCCCAAATAGAGGCGTACCCCGTCATACATTGTTACATGTCCATTTCACGGTCGTTGAGTATAAATAAGAATATTAAATAATTGCCTAGGCAAAAAAAAAACATTGCCTTTTAGAAATGAGTCATTTTCTTTGTCCCATTTATATCTTTAAACAAAGCGGTTAAAAATATATTGCCAACTATGCCATGGAACCGTGAAATAACCGTCAAGCCTTGCAAACAAAGGTAGGCAAATAGCGGAACAAGTCAAAGAGAACGATAATTATAGCCTAAACAGTTGATGAATTGCTAGTGAAATCAACCCCGATAAATATACGCAGTACAGGTATTGAACATCGAAAACGAACCACATGAACAAATAGATATAACTCCCGACCTGTCTATCTTTGTAGTGAATCTCATTGCTCAACCGGTGATGTGCAAAAAATTTTTTTGCAAAAAAATAAAACGTCGATTGCACATCACCGGTTGAGCAATTAGATTCACTATAAATATCCCTGGTGGTAATCTCTCAATCTGTCTATCTTTGGTTGTTCTTCAAATACCATCGTCACCATACCATGTTTTGTAATGTATGTGTCACTGATAATTCGCGCCGGGAAAGCGCGATCCAGCTGTGGCTCATACTTGGCAAAATCAAAACAATGCACGAACGATTATGTTTTTCTTGGATGTGATGACTAACAAAGGATATTGATGCGAGTTGGAAGAGCGCAAAAATTACCTCCAGTCGGTTATCTATTTTGCGTCCAAAATAAGTAAATCATCATTTGCAAGCGCCTATTAGACCAGAACATGATAAAGGAATGATTTAATGTCAGTGGCAAATCCCCTCCATAAAAATGCACTTAGGTAAGCGAAGTTTATCAGTTCGTTTTCCAAGGTATTTTAGGTTAGTTAAAATGGCTAAATTAAGTTAGATTATAGTTTAAATTAAACGATATGTTTTTATCTATTGTTAGAAACGAAGCATAAATTGTCCAACTCATTAAAAGAAGTATATACCACGCTTAATTGCTACTCTAACTTCAAATAATTGGTCTATGTGCTACGAATTACGATCCGTAATTGTCAAAAACATGCGCAAAACAAACAATCCTAGTCGGCAATGATAAACCGAGCACTTTTTGTGTGATTCGAATAGAATACTGATGCTTGAAATCCATTACAAATTCAACATTATGGGTGGTAAACCACGAATATGTACCCAAGGGCGTATCTAGAGCTTAAAAGGGAGGGCTTTGTTGTGTCTTATTAGGCTCCGTCGACAGCATGTGTGCCATAAAAATAGCGTTTTTACTGCATATCACGGTAATATAGTCCAAATAATACGGCAATGGCGCGATAAATCTTTGAAAAATGTGATTTTGGAGCCTAAGGCTGACTACTGCGCATCGAACTTACACAAATAAATGTTGGATTCCCTACGTTTGAAGGTTGTATTTTTTGTTCCCATTTACCTTGTCGAAGCAATAAAAAGATTTACTCCACACCAAAATAAACTGTAGTTGTTGGCATACTATTTCAGATTTGCCTTCTTTGTTGTAACTCAAAACGGGGATGAGCATTTCAACAAAGGTCGATTGATGAACACGGGCTTTGAGTTTGCGAGTGAGGTCGGGAAAGCACGAAATCAACCTTTTGACTGTTTTATCTTCCATGATGTTGATTTGTTCGTAGAACACGACACTTTATTGCACAGGTAACGTCACTTTATTTTTTAGGTGGAATTTAGCATTATAGCCCGGCTGTTGTGTTGTGTTACACAACGTATACCGCTATGGTACATGGTATAGTGCGGCCATACGGTCATAGTCTCACATCTTACGCATCGTCTCTTATAGCATTTGCCTGATTCACTTATTGGTGAAACTAAGATTTTAGGTTGTCAAAATCCAAAATGCAACTATGCCACATTTGCTGTTGATAAAATATTGCTACTTTGAAATGAGATGAATATCGATTCCCACAACTTAAATGCTCTACTCTGGAGCGCCGCTTTAATTTTCAGAGAACCAAATGTCGTTGTGACGCCATCATTGTCATATTTGTACGTAGGCCCTACTTGTATCAATGCAATTACCACATTTTTATCAATATATTTGGTATTGACTCAATACCACTATATCCCCTATTAAATTTTAGGTTAAAATTATCACTATTGTCTAGCTTTGTTTCCAAAATTGTCAGTGAAAACAGGTATTACATATATATATATGCGAATGTTTTTGGTTGCAACATTTTTCCCATTTCATGTACGAATCGACCCTATAAATATATTTTTGACTGTATCGATGTAGACGATTAACGACCATACTACCTTTCCCGAGAAGAAACAAAGGATATAGATACCGTCTAAAACTTTGCCACCTTCATCAAAAAAGGGGACCGAACAACAAAGATACAATGCAGCATCCCCTCACATTGAAAACACATCGCACAAAAATTCAATTCAAATCATAAGCTACAATCTTAAATATCCAGAGATTCATATACGATATAGTTAGTGTATTTTAATAGTTGCTCCTGGCCGTGCTTAAAGAGAATTTCCAAAAATAAAAGTGTGCTATCAAAGCAAATGGAAATAATAGTTCATAATGTTATACCTTTACATATTGATTAATTTCAGGTGCACCGGGGGCGAACAAATCGATCATTTTGCACCACGAATCGACAAGTTTAAGTACGTACCATACTGTTGTGGTATGACGGTTGGAGGAGTGATTGGCTTTACCGAAGAGCAATATAGGAAGGTAAAAAACCATCAAACTAATAATAAATAAAACTCAAATACGCCATCTCGCAATGCATATGCCACTCGCTCCAGTTTTTTCACAGCAGTTCAGTTTCGTTAGGAATATTTTCAGCTTCCATCGCAGTTGCTGGTACCATATCTTGCTGTAACTTTTTGCTATTGTTGACTTTCCGTCACCCCATCCGGCTCTGCCTAGTAGCTCAGAGTGAATTTCATTAAAATATAATATAGATCACACTTTCCAGCAATTCTAAGCCTGCCCGTCTATAAGTGACCGCTGGTACATGGCCTTGGGCAGGGTGTTCCACTGCAACAAGTGGCTATAAAAAATAAGAAATAAAATAAATATATATATATATATATAACAAAATAAAATCTATTGTTTATTTCTAGCATATGAGATTTGTCCGATTCAGTTTTAACTTATGCACGACCAAATAATATTCATGATGCAATTTAACATGTAACAATGCTGCTGATAGTAAGATAATTTCCAAAGCATCAATATGAGTGTGTCACTGATGGTAAGCGTCGATGATACGCGGTCTATCTGAGGCACATGCTTGACAAAATTTCTTGTTATGTATCGGTCATTTATGGTGTTCGTCTATTATACAGGTCAACGGTTATTCTAATAAATTCTGGGGCTGGGGGGCTGAAGACGATGATATGTTTGACAGACTGACATTTCATAATCTTACAATCAATCGCCCAGAAGGCGATCTTGGAAAGTAAGTAACTTAATTGATTGTTCAAACTCCATTTTAAGGTAATATTATCCATAGCATTATTAACAAAATACATTGTGCCAACAAAAGTACTATTTGGGCATCAACGATTTGATAATATGGCTCGCCTACATTTTCCTGATTGCTTATTATATTTATTATGAAAAGTTATAGAGATATAGCTGTAATGAGCTGTACTTAATACATAACTTGAGTGAATGAAGATTGTAATCGTTACAGAATATGAATTAAATTAATCTTTTTTTTCAGATATAAAATGTTGTATCACAATCGAGATAAACTAAATCCAATTAATAAAGGGAGGTTTAAAATTCTATGGGACAAAAATAAACAGTATGTATATACTTTTCTCTGTAAAGTCTCTATTCTATATAAAAAAAATTCCGTATAAAGACAGCACAGTTCTTTACACTTTTGTAGTATTTATCAAAGTTATTTGGCAATATGCTTTTTCCCCGATTTATTTCTATATATAGTGCTGTAGTGCACATGCTAAAACATGTGGCTTAAATTTTAGCTTTGTCTCGACTAAAAGACGCGAGGTTAAAATGGAACAAACGTTGAACAGAGAACCTAATCGGACGTCTGTTGAACCTTTAGTCATGATTTTTGTACTTTTCATTAGCAATTGCAAAAAATCATCTGGCGCTATATTTCATTAAACCGTGTGACACTGGGATTAAATGTGTCAAACACCAAGAGATTTACAGTCCAGAACTTGACATCTCTCTATCTGCCTTAAAGTCTGTTTCGAGTAGTAAAAAATCAATATATTTTGCTAAGATATAGTAGTTCAATGAAAACGAGAAAAGAAGAACGTTGTTAATAACGTTAACAACGTCCTCTTAAGTTGAAGGACCTAACGGTCATAACTTCCAACAAAACGTTATTTTTTTTCTTCCAATTTTCTCTTAAATTTCAGATATTCTAATGATGGAATAGAGAGTTTAGAAACGAGTATAACATCTGTTGTCCGATATCCGCTTTTTGTAAACGTTCTTGTCGACGTCGGAAAACCACCAATGTAAAGGAAACAATGATATCATAGAATTCGTAGAGATCCATTTATGACAACAATTGTAGGCAATGGAGCTATCCAATCAAAGGTCAGCAACGTTTGAAACAGGAGTTGTGAGCAATAGTACTTCGGAACAAATCGGACTGAAAAGAATTAATTTTGTATTCGTGATCATGATACTGTTTGAAAGTGAGTGCATACTGAGAAGGACCAGAGGTGAATTCCTCGTAATTGCAAAAATATTAGAATGAATAGTTTTCATGCTTCTGCTTTGTCGTTCATTACGAACTAATAACTACCGAAAGTTATAGGAAGAGAGCATGCTCAACGGGATATTAACAATCAATACTTCACTGTGTGCCAACATTTCGTGATTTCAAGCAATAATAAAAGTATAGAACATACGATGCGGTATCAATGTAATATATATACAAATATTAACTTATGAATAGGCAATTAAACTTTTCGTGAACGGAACGGAATCGTCTTATTTGGTTACCGATTTTTTTTTTAAATTTACCACGGCAATCTTAACAGATTCTGGAATGTCCGCCATAGGAAACTATTTTTCCATCATTTTGACAACACAATACCCTCCCAATTCTTTTTTCATAAATGCATTATAAATAAAGTTTTTGAGATAAGACATTTTATTACTTTTACTTATATTTCATGGAATGTACGTTGATTACAACGGGGAATGTTATTCTTTATTTACTCGGCGATTTTCAGTTTTATTTCGGGTCGATTTTACTTATCGAACGGCATGCCAAACTTTCAGCGGATTTTTATGCGACCAACTGATGTTTTGAATCATCTAGTTCCCAAAAGAAGCTCCAACATCTTACATGTCCAGAGCAGACTGACTGATTGACAAAACATCATTCGCTAGCAATTTTATTTGCATTTGCCAATCATGAGTTCCAGAGGGATGTCGTCTTGGCAGCTTGAGCGATCGTCGTGTTTTGGCAAAGAAATTATTCTCTGCTCTGCTCTAGCCAAGAATGTATGTTATAATATTTCTTTTTATTTGGGGATACGACTTACGTGCATCAACGAACCGAAAAACACTCCATCTCCAAAAAATAAAGAAGGGTCAAAAAGGAGAAGTTGTCATTCGCTGTCGACTTGAACCGCAACAAATGCAACATTGGTCTCATTTTAGTCTGTTATATATTAATATAAATGTTTCATTTCACCTCGAAATTTAATGTACTATATTACTATTCATAAATAATGGTAAATGCTGTGTTGCTGCATTTTTTTATTAGATTTGTTTGTTGTTATCTTATCGCTAGTTCCTACTATAATTTCTTTTGATAACTCGACTGTCTCTGAAGAGCGATAAAAAAAAACACCTGTGCAATTTGAATGGGATTATTTTTAAGGTTGTTCATTTAGTTTAGTTCAAACGGTATTCAAAATCCACTATATTTATGTGCGAATGTTTTTACATTTTAGATAAACGAAATTACTGATGTTTGACCATATTTAGTTCGTTTTGCAACAAAATCATAATTTATGTAAAATTTTACAACGTAAAAGGAAAACATACGAAATAAACACTAATCTGGATTAAGGTCTGGAAATCAGACAATGTAGGCTATATATGAGATAACATCAGCGATTGCTAAAAAAAGTTAGTGACATGGAAATTCACATAATTTTTAATGTCAGCAATATTGATTGGAAAAAATAATACGATATTTTTAATATTTTAATATCAAGCTTGAGATTTGGTATGTATGTGGAATCATTTTCAGTAAGAATAAAGTTCAGACGGGTAAAATATGTGTTGTCAGATCATATCGTATACGTATATCGTCAGATGATGATAACACGTCACCATGGAAACAGATAGAATGTTTTTGAATGAATCTATACGGTGGCAAAAATCTGCAAAAGTTTCCGCGTCTTTGGCGGGCAAACTTTTTGGTACCAAAATCGAAAGTAATCGACACGAAAAGGTCACAAGGTTATATTTTGAAATTTTTCGTTTCATTATTTATCCTACCCGAAAATTTGATCTTTCGTATCCATTGGATATATGACGTCACCCCTAAAAAGTATATTTTTTTGGGAAAGCAGGCGACGCCTCTGGATGGGAGCGAGTTGGATAAAAAAAAAGTCGGGTATATTGTGGCGTTAAATTGGATAGGAGATGAAATGGGTAGCGCTAAGACAATAGGAGGTGAAGTAGTAAAATCATATCTACAATAATATTAGGAGTGCAAATATCTGGAAGCACGTTAAACACGAATGTTTGATGCAACCGTGCATCTACGTGCTTATGTGCGAGAAGTGTCTTGGTGAAGGTTATGGTGTCTTGTTTTGTGGTAGAACAGTCGAATGTTGAAACGTAGAACTCTGAAATATATTATTTTGTCTTATCTTGAGTTATTTCTCGTTCAAAATAACGACCAAAAGAAAACAAAAAAGTGGTAGATGGTTTTGCCGTCGCCAAGGTCAGACACCACTCATTGCACTTTACAATACCAGTTCCGTTCCATTTGGAATGTTTCTGCTTAGAGTGCAGTTGCTGGTAAACTACCTTACATTTTTTAGTAGCTCTTTGCTATTAAGTTAAAGTAGTTTATTTCGCTAATATATAATACAGTCAATATACATAGGGCTGGCCAATTCGATTCGGTGATTCGAATCAATTTGAAGCACAAATTATTCAAACACGAGTCGCTCGTTCATAGAAACAAAACTTGCTAAGGTGAAATTTCTATTTTTAACGGCGAAAAATGCAATCGATTTTGGTCAAATTTTACCCAAATCGATTGTAGTTTTTAGTTAAAATATGACAATTGTTGCTCTTAGACATAGATGGCGAATCAAAAATATACACTATAAATGTTTTGGTTTTCATAATGGGGACAAGCTGTAATACTAAAAATGAGATGATTGGTATTTACACGGGATTACTGATTCGATCCGATTCGAAAAAATTATCTGAATCAGATTCGAATTCCAAATGATTCGATTTTGCCCAGCCCTAATATACAATTTAAATATTATAGACAATAGGCAGGAGCTTCGAAAGGAAAAAAATAAGTCATCGAGCAAGCAACATCTAGCTGTCACGACTCCATTTCCACTCAAGCACCCTCAACGATCGAGAAGCTGCACGGTGGCCAAAGCCAGGACTATGATGATGTTTAGAAAATAAAGCAAAATTAACTACAAAAAGATGAAGCAGAGAAACAAAAACAAAACCCAGGGCAGATAGCACTCACTGCACTTTACCATGGCGGTTCAGTTCCGTTTGGGATGTTTTCCGTTTAGAGTGCAGTTTCTAGTACCAAATGTTTTAGCATCTTTCTGCTTTCAAGTGCCAGTTAGCTGGTTCCCTCCAGGCACTATTTCCGACCTTGCTCAGAGTGAATTTCAATGATGAAAAAAAAAAATTATGGGGGTAAGATTATAATCCAAATCATTGCTAGCACTGAGCAAGTTTGACGGTTAAAATGTTACAAACTAAGAAATTTATCAGGGAAAAATTATATGTTAAATATTGGTTAGCATAATTTCGCTACGGTATGAAAAATATTTATACCTTTACAGCAATTCACTTTCATCATTAAAAAATTGGGATAATAATACTGGAAGTTTCACACCACGCGGCTACTTTGACAAGGTTAGACCGATCACAAGGTGGCGAGCAAGAGTTTAGCATGATTATTGATTGTGCAGTAATACAGAATAGATGACAATCTGCTCTGTGCTGTCTGGGGGCTGTTCCATGTAATTTGCGCGATTTCTTTTTATAATAATAATACAAAAAGTAAAATGGTCATTAGTTGGTTCATTCTCGACACTGTTTCTGGCTTTGCTCAAAGCTAGGAGGGGTTAAATTCTTAGTGAGATCTGAAATAGGTACCGGTACCTATATGTACAGAATATAACGTTAGCGCAACCTAATCAGTACCGGTAATGCAGAACAGAGAATGGGTTACGTGTAGTTACAGGTTATATACCGTACACACTGCACAGTACAGTATATAACTGCGTTTACTGTTTAGCCTATTTGGACCAAAAAATTTTTTTCAGCTGATCGATGATGATTTATTTAGCTTTCAGTGTCCCAGGGTTGTGGGATTCGTTGCCTGTTTCCAGTGCTATCCAGCATACCCGTACCAACATAATGTTAGACATATTTTATTTCAACACATCCTGCGTCTGTCTGCGGACACAATAAACGATACAAATACAGAATACAAATTCAATCTAGGCAAGCCCAGAAGCAGTTCCCAAAGTGAACCAACTAACGTCTTCTCAATAGCAAATATCTACTAAAACAGGAAAGATGTAAGTTAGTGCCATCAACTGCACTGTAAACGGAAAACATCCCAAACGGAACTGAACCGCCAAATAAAAATTTGTGGAAATACTTACGAAACATTATGTGTGACCAGGTGAACACTCGCACTGTTTGTCACAATATAGATTGATATATCTTTCAATATGTGTTATAATTTTGTTACTGTATGAATTTTTTTTCTTTATATTGACTTGTACAGTACTGTAAAATCCACATTGTGCAACCATGAAAAAGAATGGACGTTATCGTTGTAATAACAGCTATGAACTGAATAGGGGTATTAATCTAGTATATAGATGTCAGACTTGGAAATAATCTGGTAGTGCTAACCTGCTAACGTATTTCCTGCGTTTTATAAGCTGTAACAGGTGACTAGAAGAAAACAAAGTTCGTAGTACCAAAGGGTTTTACCATTCAGTGATGCTCAGGGAGATACCACTGACTACATTTTTTCTCCTTCGCATCTATTCTTTTCATGACCATTATAATATGCACACAGAGTAAAACAAAAGTAGTAGAAAACAAAACAAACCAATTATCATCGGTATCTCCATTCAGTCATTTTTTTTTTCAATATTCCAACAATATAAAGTATATGTACATTAGTTTCGGGATATTATTAATAGATCTAAATATTTTATATTAAATAAGTCATGGAAAAACAACGAAAACCGGAAAATGAACATTAAATACAATACCATCTAGTATATCTGTCTATCCAAAGATATAATTTTACGTTTAATATAATTCCATTCCACAAAATATAGGTCGCTGATGATATTAGATGTCTTCTTTACGTGAATCTATCAGTGGTCCATGCTCACGAAGAAAACATTCACAATATTTAAACTGGATTACTTTGTTACTGATTACCGCACCCTAATAAATCTAGTGGTAGTAATAAATTCTCTTCTAATATAATTTTTTTCGGTATCTTTGTCAGTTTATGATTCATGCATTTTATTGCTCCTTGAGATTTTTGGCACTGATTGTAATTTGTCGACATCATCATATTTATCAGTGTTATTTATTTTATTATTATTATTTATTATCGTTATATTCAATGATATATTCACAGTACGCATCTAAGAGCGATCCCGTACACTGGATAACATTGTCGTACCCTGATCATACTACTTCATTACAGGGGAATAATATTCAAATCGATACCCAGTTCTCTAAAAGAAAATTCTTAATGGAATACCAAGAAGCAACAAATATTTTTAAAGTGATTCCTGTTTTTCAAAACTTGATATTGATGACACAAATTTAACCGATTTTTGTTCCTCTAATTTGATGATGCCCGCCATTCTGCACATGTGGCTTGTCTATGTCACAATACTGAGTAAACATCAGAAAATCTGAAAATTGCTTTATTTAAATGTGTCAAAAGGGCATATACGGTAGGTCCTTCTTTACATTCCGGTGGGTCAGTTTCTGTATAAAACAAGCCCCATTGGTTCCGTTTAGGCCTGTTCCCGTCCGTTTCGGTAAATACAGGAACCGGTGCTTTGCTATTACACAACTGAACTCGCACACCGAAGGTGTTCAAATGTTTTTTTTTAAAATACACCATTTTGGGGAAAATACTATTAAGACTCTTAAAATATAAAAGCTTGTTTATTTGGGAGATTTTTGGATAAAAATTCTAAAATCTTGCTGGGAGAACTGTCCCTTCTTTCCAAAATCTTGGGAGGAACATGTCCCGCTGCCCCTTGATTCCATTGCCATATGCATATCGGGTTAAAGGAAGCTAAAAGATTTGTTTTATAATGCCCAGACTAAAACATAAATGCCTAAATAATGATAATGCTATGATCATTCGGTAAAATTGCATTCTGAACGTTTTTAACTTCCAGTGATTCACTGTTTTATTGGCTTTTCAGGTTTTTTTCTATTGAATATTTTAGAGTTCGAAATAAATATGGCTGGGCAGGATGTATGCATGATTAGCAACGGGTTTCAGTGCTCCACAACACTATTCCGATGAGTAGTGTGACAAAAAGTACACATTAAAACAGACTTAAAAATATAATACCCAAAAGGTGGCTCTGGTTTGAAATGGTCAAAAGGAAATCTAACTCTTCTACCTACATGGCGGCGTTCATGGCCACCGACTCTATCAGTCATTTATTGTTGTAAAGTTGGTAGGTATATGACCATAATCAGGCGGCGCTCAATACTATTGTCGAGAAACTTTGTGTACAATACGTAATTACAAAATCGCAGTGCGGTAGCAGCAAGCGTCTCAATCAGTAAAATTTGTGGAAGTTGTTGTCGGCTAGTATAGTTTAAAATCCCAGAAAATTACCGGTACATGCTTTTTCCAATCGTTCTAATTAAAATTTGTGGAAAGCGGTCATAAGACTCATAATTGATTTATTCAGAGTAGTGAGGGAGCTTAAAATAGAAATATTAGTACAGTTATCTTATATAGCTTAGTTTATGTGGCGTTTTTTTGAATGAGCGATCCCTGTCATGCATTACATAGCTCCATATTATCCATTATTAAGAGAACCCAGTCTGCGAGTGAGGCAAATATTTTTGCAAAATCGGAACGTCAAACTGAATTTTTCTTTTTTTGTCCTCTGTATTGTCATGGTGTGATTGAATGGAATCAACCCTACTAGTACAAACTACATTCGAATTCCAGCATCTCTTGCACGTTCAGCTTCTGACATGGTATGATAGCCATCCAGGTTGGAAAATATGGCCAAGACATGTGCAAGATTTTATATTGTTATTTATCGGTGATCATAGTACACAACGAAACATATAAAAACATATCTTCCATTTCTATTGCCACAATTTGGAGATTCGTATCTCGACAAACTGGGAAATACAAAGCACATGTGTTACCTTACAATTAGCACGCATTTAACTAGCTGAGGCATCCAACATTGTTTGCCATGTCATGAGTCTGACTGCTCCTTGATTTCATGCAGAGATTCGAAGTTTATTTAAATGAAACTATTTTAATAATTGCTGTGTTGTTGTTTAAATATTTTGACATGTTATCTAAATTTCAAGATATTTTCAAAAAGATGTTGAAAATTTTAAATTTTTTTTACGATTACTTAGTCAAATTGTTACCTTGTTAAAAATTCATGAAAACTTTTTTATGCAATGGGAAAATAGTACAGCAACATTTGCGCTGTCAGTGGTGAGTGGGTCAATTAAAAATTTGCGGAAATGGGCACTGGAGCATGAAAAAAGCTCGAAATTAGTTAGAAATAAATAACTCAACAAAAGTTAACCTTTAAGGTTTTTATTTTTAGCTATAAATTAAGTCGGAATACCTACCCTCTGATAAAATCAGAATTAGTCTGCGACTATATTAACTGTTAAATTTTATTTGGCGGTGTCGATTCAAAATAAGGCAATGGATAAAGAACAAGAGGCTCGCCAGTTGATGGCCGAGGCTGAAAAAACGCTCAACTCATCAAAGGGTTTCTTTTCTAAACTTCTGGGATCTGGGACAAAACAGGAAGAAGCTTGCGAGAAGTTTGTAAGAGCTGCAAATATGTTCAAGGTATTTACTCTTTAAAACAAAATTTTGACAGATTTTTTTGTAAATAGGTCAAAGGTTACCAGAGTGCAAACCGGCAAAAACGTTTTTCAAGTAAATTCCGCTGATTCCTAGTGTAGAAATTGTATTACTGTATTCAAAAATGGTACTTAAACTCAACTCAACTCACAACTCAATCAGAAAAATTCCATGGAAGCATGTTTTTGTTGAGTGTGAGTCACTGATGGATCTGGTCGACAAGACGCGGTCCATCTGTGCCTCATGCTTGACAAAATAAAATTTCTCGTTGGAAAGCCCTAATATTTCTACTGCCTGTAATTCTATTTAGATTCAAAATTCGAATTCATGGCCGAATGGTAATTTCCATGTTAAAACAAATTTTGAGCAAAAAGTTTATCAGATTTAAAAATAAGCGTAGGATATGTGGAAATAGCAATCCAAACACCTATCGATGTTTATTTCCTATTGCAGATAGCAAAGAAATGGAATGATGCAGGGAATGCATTCTGTAAAGCAGCAGAAATTCACCAATCTTTACAAAACAAGCATGATTCTGCTTCAAATTTAGTTGATGCTGGAAATTGTTACAAGAAAACAGATGCTGAATCTGCTATTAAATGCTTGTGTGGGGTGAGCAAACCTTTTTTTCATTATTTTTGTTGCATAGCTGTGTTGATTAGTTCTTCTGAAGCTTTTTGAATTTCCTGAGGAATACACTAAAAGAAACAACATGGAAGCTTCTGACTTTCAAAAGAAAAGAGGTTTCTATCATTCCATATGACAAAACCTTGTTTTTCTATGAGTGTCTGAAACGTTTGCATCATTTTCGAGTAGACAAAATGTCTCGAAGCCCTCAACACGGCTATTTCATAGCAGTATCGGTGATTTTGAACTTTTCGTACAGTGTGGTATTTTTTTATCTTTCAGCAAGTCGTATATCATGAAATATCACATATTTGTTTAATCTCTTTCTGATGGCAGAAATTTTCTCGTGGTGTTTCAGTGGTGTGTAGCCAACATTCTGACGGTCTGCTATCACCCTGGGCCACTTGAACCAAAAAATTGTGTTGTTTTAACACAAAATAAAGATGACAAATTTTCCAATCATGTGACAACATTATTTAAACATGTTCTTGATAATTACATTTTGTTTTATGAAAAAAATTCTGATTCAAATATATTTGCATGTAATTTTATGGGACTTATCATTACCATTGTAATAAATAATTCTTATAATGATAATGATGCCTTTATGTTGAATGCAGGCAATTGATATTTACACTGATATGGGAAGATTTACAGTTGCTGCCAAGCATCATATATCTATTGCAGAAATATATGAAAATGATACGTCAAAACTTGAGAAAGCAATTTCTCATTATGAACAGGTATTTAATTTGAACACTATTTAATTTGAGTTTTGTATCTTTACGAGAGTTGACTCGAAGCCAGAATGTCGAGTACCATGACATCAGAAAAATTATCTCATTGTTCATTCCAAAGAAATGGCATTTCTATTTCAGCAGCCTTTTCTCATTTCGTTTGGCTACTGCGAGACACTAAAATGAGACATTTAATTTAAATCTTTCGACCACAGATATATTATGAAATATTGCCCAATTGCCAAATATTTTTCTAATGTAACCCAATTTTTTCAGTTTTCCGAGTAGCACAGTAGCTGGCATTTTGCCCACCCGCTCCCAAGCAAGGTTGGAAACTGCACCCAGAGCAGACTACTATACCTGACAAACTAAAACTGCGGAGACAGTACTTTTACCAGACTAAACCTCACAACAATGAAATTACTGACCCAATCAGAAATTTTGTTTTGTCAAGAACGTATCACAGATGCCATGCCTCAGCGGCGCATTCCATCAGTGATGCAAACTTGACAAAACATGTTCGAGCAAACTGTTTTTCTCTGGCTATATTTTGCCAAGTTTACATGACTGACAAAATAAAATTGCTGATTACCAGTAGTTCCAATTAGTAGGTTACTTTTAGCAAGTTTAAGTCACAAATTAGTCACACTCATACTTATAAAAACAGGATTGGTTTGGTAATATCTAGTCAGATGTTAAAAGAATGTAAAAATTTCATTCAGGCTGCCGACTTTTATAAAGGTGAAGAATCCACAAGTAGTGCGAATAAATGTTGGCTAAAGGTTGCGGCTTACGCTGCTCAGCTCGAGCAATATACGAAAGCAATTGACCTGTATGAACGTGTTGGAATGGCATCAATGGATAGTCCGTTGTTGAAATACTCAGTGAAAGAATACTTCTTCAAATCTGCTCTCTGTCATTTTTGTTTGGGCGGTACGATTGATGCAAAGTAAGTCTAACTAGTTTTTATATTGTTACTTTGGTAGATATCGTTGGTAGATAGTTCAAACATTTCTGATTAAAATCAATTCGTTTTTAATTATTTTATATTGGCCAGAGTGTCTACGTATTTATTAAATAATGTTTCATAGTTTCAGGTAAGCAAAAATCGTGATATTTGACTATATTTTGCGGTGAAGAAACAACACATAATTTGGCATATATAACTATAGCATAATTTCACTGCAAATGAATCAATTGAAAAATAACTGAAAAAAAAAATTACTTTTAATGAGAATTCTAGAATACCTGACTATCAGGATAAGGACATCCCTAGCCATATTGAGGTCACATTTAAATCGCTAAAGCAAATGTTAGTTTATTATGGCCCCGGATTTAAGCATTTTTCTTGTAATTGTCTAAATATTGAAATGCATTTTGAGTTAGTTGTCTGAAAACTCAAAGTATATGACATTCAGTGTATTGATTTACTGCCTTGATGTTGAGTTTGGTTGCAGGAATGATGTAGATTTTTATTGGGAAATTAGACATGGAATTTTATCAACAACCACACTACATTTTATTGAATATGATATGAGTAAAATACATTTGGCCTTTAAAAGCATTTATTGTAGAGAGATATTCTACATGTGGGGTCGAAATTTGCCATTGTTATAATCTTAACAATGTAAAAATTTCATGCAGACTCTTTAAGACAAATTAACATGCATTTTGTGTCCTTAAAGATACACTCCACTCGTTTTCGAATACTCCGCCGATCATAGGTTGTGTGCACCCGGTCAGAAATATTTTCTCAAAACATGCTTTGGCAAGCACGGGTCACTGATGGATTGTGCCGCCAAGGCGCAGTCCATCAGTGACACGTACTTGACAAAATAAAATTTGGATTTGGCTAGGTTGTCTGTACTACAGTTTGCTTCATGATTACTCAGATTGCTAGTGATTATTAAAAGTATCAGTATCAATTCAGAAAAATTATTCGCTGCTAAACACATTTGATTATAGATTCCTTACTGATTATTCCTTACCTCTCATACTTATGTTTTCGAATACACCAATGAAATTTTGTTTTATATTAACATAGTATTAATAGGCCCTGTAGGTACGGGCTTTGGAATAGTCCTAACGTATTTCCTGCGCGTTTCAAAAGGCGACTAAAAGGAAGCAAAGAAGTGGTAGATGGTTCCACCATTGTGCAGGGCAGATACTACTCACTGCACTTCACCATGGTGGTTCAATTTCGTTTGGGATGTTTTGCACTTAGAGTGGGGTTGGTACTACATCCTTTAGTAGCTCTTCGGTATAAAGTGGCTGTTAGTTGGTTCCTTTTAGGCTCTGCTTCCGGCCTTGCTCAGATGGAGTTTCAATGAAAAAAAAAAAAAACGGAATATTTTTTCATAGTTTTAATATTTGTGTTAGGTAATCTAGAAAGTAAGCTTGTAAATGTCACATGCCAATAATTATATTTCTGACATTATTGAAAGCGGTGGGTATTACTCATGAAATATATTTACGTCCATAATGCTTCATTCTAAATCATTGATTTCCTTCCTGTGTATTGTTGTCATTTCCATGTCAGAAAATTTTAGTTGAATCCTGTGTTATCAAATGTGTGCCACAGATTGAGTGGGCTACTATGATGCACTTCTTTATTGGCTCATATTCGAAAAAACGAAAATTTTAAAGTAATCACACATGATATAAAAATTTTGACAGCTGAAAACAAACTCTAATTAGTCGATCAATTATTTAGTGGATTGGTGTGCACAAGCACCTGAAAGTTAAATCTCTGTATTTTTCAGTCAATAAAAAATCGTTTCACTGTGATCATAATCAATATTCAATAAGCTTCGAGTGCATCATAAATATTGATATTATTTTAAATAAGCATTTGGATAGTATTGCTCTGTAGAACTTCAATTCTCTAAGGAATACAGTATCCATTGATTTTGAGATTTAATGAACGCTTCTTCAAAATGTATTGACATTTTTTCATGTGCGTTTTGTACAATAACAATTCCTTGTTAAATGTATATCTCTGTGCAAACCCGGGATACCTTTTTCTATTAATATAGTGAAATGAATGATTTCACTTTTTTTCAACAACTTGAGATCGTGGAATCAAAAAGTTTGTCATTTAGGACAGTAACATGAAATATGACAAATTTAATTTCATAATAACATCTGTTGTACATTGAAATATTCT
Source organism: Styela plicata (assembly GCA_963675895.2). Classification (NCBI taxonomy): domain Eukaryota; kingdom Metazoa; phylum Chordata; class Ascidiacea; order Stolidobranchia; family Styelidae; genus Styela; species Styela plicata. The sequence goes on from OZ023149.1 coordinate 13,508,099, forward strand.
AGATCAAGCATGCACCTGGTCAAATCTTGTTTTACTCTAGATGCTTGCAAGTTTCTAGTCCGTTTCAATCAAATGTTTCCACGAAGTGTTGCTTTTTTTCCCATGAGCCAGACTAGCAGAATACCAGCTACTCAGAGATCTGCCGAAAACGGGTTGCATCAGAAGAAAATTTAGCAAGTTGCTGGGAGATTTTAACGGTCTCTTTATGAAGGTTTGGTACTTACCAAACTGTATCAATCTTGCTACGATTTTTATCCAATTAAAAAAAGACACAGACATGCACGCATGTTAATCTTTTCAGAAGTGATATATATAACCTTATTATACATTGTCTTTTTATCATGGTACAGCCACGGTGTGTCTGAGGTGATACAAAATGTTTGAGACAAAATGTCCAAATAGCTTCAGTTATTGACAATAAGGCCAGTATTTGTTTACACCCATTACTGATCCTGTTTTTTTAATTTTTAGGCAATCTATGGAAAAATATGAAGGTCTTTTCCCAGCATTCTCAGACAGCAGGGAATGTAATTTATTAAAGAAATTGATCAGTACTCATGATGACCAAAGTGCCGATGCTTTTGCTGAAGCAGTCGCCTCATATGACTCCATATCTCGCATTGACCAGTGGCTAACTACGATACTTCTTCGAATCAAAAAGACAATAGGATGTGAAGATGGAATAGATGATCTTACATAGTGTATGTTTTATTCCATTTCCATAAATGTAATTAACCAATTATTGGTACAAGTATTGGCTTAATATATTATATTGATTGTGACAGTTCAAATCTTCATAACCCTGCAAATTTAAATAGATCCAAGTTTTATCAAGCATAAGCCTAGAGCTTGGCGACGTACCGGTAGGACGATAAATACCAGCATCTTGCTTTCTAAAATGCAATGCCTAGCCAATAATCGCAATGCCTGTGTCATGCAGCTGGTATTTACGGCATACTGCTTAAAACCTTGGTTGATTGGCGCAATAACTTCGATGACTGCTAATGCACAATTCACCTGCCTTGTCTTAACTAGCGCTTTGTGACAAAACAACAACCGTGCGAACATAGCTGCCTCGGCCTATTGGCGATGATGTGGAATAAGGCAGTGAAAAGTGAAAGCGCAATTATATCTCTTTTGATGTTGGTGATCATCGTGAATGACCCGTAATTGTATTAAACAGTCTAATATCGCTTAAGATGCAAAGTACCGTATGCTTTTCTAATTAGGATGTGATGTACTAAAATCCATTTCGGCAAAAAATAGTGTTTTATACCGGCAATACCAGTATTTTGACGGCGGTATACCGGTACAAAAAATAACACATGTCGCCCAGCTCTACATAAGCCATTGACTCATCATGTTGTCGAGGACTGTCTTTGTCACTTTCAGATACCGGTACATTTAGTTTCAATTTGAATCTCGAATTGAATCTTTGAGAAATTCGATCACAAAAATTGTTTATTTTCCCCATTAGAAAATATGTTATTTAAAGTATGACCGACCACTAACGGATTGCGTCTTTCAAGCACCACTAATATTTTGACAAAAAATATGCTACAAACATTGCTGAATCGTCTGAAACCGACCAGAAATTTCATTTTGTGACAGATGCATGTCGGCATGTCATGATCCACCAGTGCACTCGAAGGTTAACAAGATCATGTAGGCGAAATGCTAATGTCTCTGAATAGTTTCAAATAGCCTCATGTGCAATAAAACTATGATTTTGTCTGGGTTAGAATAGTTTGGAGTATGATTTATCAAAAACTCTTAAGAGTGTGCAAGGATTAGACTTGATTTTTTTCTTCGTCAACTTGTCAGATAAATTAGCATTATATATATTTACTTATTCAAATAATTGCCATCTAATTCTATCCAATTATTCTTTCGTTACTAAGACGAAGACCAAACTGCAAATCCTCCACAATTTTGTCAGATAAACTATGTTAATTTTGCATTTTATTGTTTATGTTGTTGCAGTCAGTTTTGAAATAGAGGGAAAATAATATCACAAATCTCTCGAAAACATGCTTCGTGACTAAAGAATTCGATTCAGCGAAACGGTTACATGTCAACATTTCCACTTATGAGAACTGCATGGATTTGTTTTCCTAGTAATATTATTAACTAATTTCAAGTTTTTTGGCAAATGTTCAATGAATTTAGGTAAATGATTGGTCATCCGCCCAACAATTTTTGTGCCACAGCACACCGAGTGTTTGCTCTTCGATGCCAGCTAGTGATCATGTATTTTGCTTAACAAAACTTAGTTGTTGATATAGATTAATCTATTTATTTTTGTGTTAAATTCTAGGTCCCTGAATGTAGCCACCATTGTCGACCGTATGTATAGTCATTATGCGGTTATCCTGACCATTATAATAAATGTTGTTATATCATAATCAACAATTTCTGGCATAAATTTCTCTTTTTTTTAATTAATATCATTTAAAGTGTGTTAAGCTTGTTACTTAGCTTGATGGTCTAAAAATGATTGGTATAGTTTTTTTTAAATGAAAAACTTTTATATTATGACAAATTTTACATATATATAAATTTAATTAGTGTAATTTTTCTATACAACGTCTTTGCACTCTTGATTGATTTACTTATTGTTCAAGAACGTAACGTAGGGGTTTTCTTATCAGAATAGTCAGGTATTGTAGAAGTATTTTTGTTTTTCTTAAATTTGGTCAACCGGCAGTGAAGTTCTTGCAAAAATTGCTCTTTAAATCAAATATATCGAACTCACATATAACAATAACTCTCGTGCGATATTGAAATTTGCAATGCCAAGTACCTATCTTCGTATGATCGCGGTAATGTGGAATTTAAATTATAATACTTGGGTCGGCAATGGCGGGGCTGTCTATCAGTGGAACGTATTTAGAAATAAAGTTGTCATTGAACCAAATCTCATCATGCCCATGACAATTTTTATTTCATGTCATTAACTTTTATTCTGCAACATTCATCTGAGTATTTTTATAACTCATGGAATATTTCTGGCGTACCAAAAATCTTATAGATTTTTGTGCAATTTTTGTTGCATTTTCTGAATATGAATTTTAGCCGAAAACAAAAAACAATTATGTTTGCTATTGCGAAGTTTGTTCAACTTTAGAATCCGGAAACTACAATTGTACTTTGGGGTTTGGTCTATATTAAATGTATCTGAAAAATTGATTTCGAAATATGAATAAATTTTTATCATAATTTTCTGTTCCAACTCATTCCATTGTGTTGGGAATATAAATTTTAATTATCACATTCTGTTCTACATTGACATGCTCAATATACTTGTGAGGTACCCGTGGTTTGTTTCTAGCATTCAGGTTTTCGTTGAAATATTCTGCGTCCATCAGCTAAACAATATGTGGAAGATTTATGGATTGACACCTAAATAGAGGAACTGCTAATAGCATATGTAAAAAATCTTCAAAATCATCAATAGTACCATTCAGTGGCGATGAGGCTTTTTGAATCTTCAATAAGTGAGGACTTGGTTGGATGGATGTGTAGGGATCTGAAAGGACACAAGATTCTGACTATGTCAAAAGCGAGAAATGAAGAATCTTCGATTTATAACATTGTTGAAGCCATTATAGTCCTTCCAACATATAATAAACTAATTTGAAAAGCTGTCTTAATCTAAATTCATCATAGATTAAAAAATAGGCATTCGTGTTAATTCACGGAGGGTAGATAGGTTTAATGTGATAATTCATATCTTTGCATATGATATATTATTTGCTTGGTGTTCGTTCATCTGTTGTATTGTACTAAATATTTCATTCTAGATTAAAGATCTCATTTTATGTGATTTGCATTCAATAAAAGAATTATTTAAAACCAATGATGAATGCTTTGTGGTTACGTATATGTATAGATGAACCTGTTGCCAATGATAGAGGCAGTTTTTGGAAGTGAGCTACGTTAAATTACTCTTGGGTGGAGACCCGCTTCCACAAAAAGTGACAGTCTTATTACATTTAATCTGCTTTCGATATGAAAGTTATCAATTTTAGTGCCGCGATTGTACAGTCCCGAGTCTAGGTGGAGATAAAACGCTTTCCTGATGCTAACTGGCTTCAGCGAGTCCGCTAAATATTCTTTATTCTCCTGCCAGAGTGACCAGCATTAATAAAACAGGATATTGAAAGTCTGATCAGGATATATTTGCAATATCATGAATTTACGGCAACACATGAGAGTTCAAATAAGTTATCAATGGGGAAAGTAATATTACTAGTCATCGATCATGGAGGCCTAAATAACAACCACAAAAATTCATCTCTAGTAGGACAACCTGAACCAGGATAAATTAGCAGTGGTGCTTCTCAAGTTTTCAAATGATCAGATAAAACCGTGACAGTAGAAACTCATCAGAGATGTTTGCTTTGGTTCGGGAGTCCTGAAAAGCTGATACAAAAGCTTGAAAAAATGAAGATTTCAATAGGCCACAACTAAAATTATGCGTTTACCATTTTTTTGATATGCAATTGAAATCGTTCATGTGATGATTAGGTGGGAGTTCAACATGTGTGAAATCTACATGAACGTAATATATTGAGGTCTGAATCATGGAAGCAAAGCATATTAGTTTGGTATTAGCAACATTGGATAATAATGTATACACAAAAGTACATTTCTTGGTATCTAGCCGGGAACACAACTTCTTAAACATGTGGATTTTGAAGAAATCCCAGAGCTTTGCTGGAAAACTACAACCTACTAAAGTTGATGGGTTTCAATCACCGAGAACTTTATTTATTACTCAAGATCAATATAATCTGGGAAATAGTCAGACGATGGAGAATTCTACCATCTAGATGCTTTTTTTCTTCAGACCAGCATGAACCAAAAATTGATCTTGCCTTCCATCAGTGGATCATTCTCACTCAAACAATCTTTGTATTATTTCCCACAATTGGGTGCAAAAAATTTTTTTTTGAACTTTCATCTTTGATATTCCAAATCTGATCAGCGAGGATTCAACAATCATAATTTTTCCAAAACTTTTGTCAACAAATTGTTTAGTCTGTTTACCATTGGTCTGGCATCATCTATCAAACCAGCTGATACCATTGCATTCTCATATAATTGTTCAAGAGCTAATGTAGCGAGTTCACTTTCTTTTTCATGGATTTCTCCAAGCTTAATCACTGCTGGATGATTGACATTTAGCTGCAATACAGGTTTGAAAAGCATTGACCTTTCTTTTTCAGATAATCCTTTTGGATCTGCCAAATATTGGCTCCGTAGAAAATGTCGCACAGAACCCATTTCCCACACTGTAACCATAGCTGGGTGTTTATCAAGCTTTGTGGTGCTTTTTACATCTGTGACCCTTTCGCCTAAAACTCCCTTGGCCCATTGTGTGAATTTATCCATCTGTAGAGATACAGGTTCGGTTTCGTCATCAGATGTTTTTGTACTTTTGTCATCTTTAAACATATCGGCAACTATTTCGTTTTCAACAGAGAAGAGCTGTTTTCCTTTGTAATTTTTTAATTGTAACATCATTATTTCATCATAAGGTTCAAAGCAAAAGAGAACTTCCATGTTTTTACTTTTTATAGCTTCATAATAAGGGGATGATTCGGCTAACTGTCGGCTTGGGGCACATAAATAAAAGATGTTGCGTTGATCACTATCCATTCCTTTTATATACTCATCCAGACTTTTAGTTTCACCTTCTGCTGTGTTTGAAGACTCGTATCTTAGAAGTTGTGCAACATCTTCTCTTTTCTCTTGCGTGTCTTCAGATAAAACACCTTCTGTGACATACATTTTATAGGAAGAATGGAAGTTTTTATATTTTTCTGGATCTTTTTTACTTTGATCAACAAAGAATCTGATGAGACGTCCTGTCAGAGTTTGTCTTAGTTTTGCGATTAATGAACTATTTTGCAGAAGTTCTCTGCTCAAGTTGAGAGGGATATCTTCGCTGTCAACAACGCCTCGAACGAAGCGTAGCCATTTAGGCAAAAGATGTTCAGTTTTGTCCTGAATCAGAATTCTTCTGCTATACAATGAAACTCCAGAAGTAGGATCTTTTGCCATATCCATCAAAGAAGGTCGACTTTCGGAAACATAGAACACGCTTCTAATGTTCAAAGGTGCATCTGTTTTGTAAAACAATTTATACAAATAATGATCAGTTTGAGAGCCAGACAAATATCTGAAAAAGTTCAAATGCATATCTTCATCTATTTGACTTGGCTCTTGAGTCCAAAGAGGTTTGACTGTGTTCAACTGATTTCCATTGAGTTTTACGGGAAAACTAACAAAATTACTGTATTTATTAACTATTTCTTTCACTGTATCATCATTGGCAAATTGCCTACAATCTGCTTTAAGAGTTATTATAATTTTTGTTCCTGGAGAGACATCTTCAGCTTCCGCTATTTCATATGCAATTCCACCTTCAGATGTCCACATGAAACCTTTATCTTCTGAATTGTGCGGTTTACTAAAAACAACAACTTTCGAACCAACCATAAATGCTGAATAGAATCCAACACCGAATTGTCCAATTATTGAATCTGACCCTTCCCCTTTACTTTTCATTTCTTCAAGAAATTTTTTCGAGCCAGATCGTGCAATTACTCCCAGGTTTGAAACCAATTCTTCTGCAGTCATACCAATTCCATTGTCTTGAATTGTAATTGTGTTTTCATATTTGTCAAGATTTATGTTTATTTCAAGACTCTCATCACTGCCCCCACCATCTTGATCACTAAGTTGTTTATAACGTAATTTTTCAAGTGCATCACTGCTATTAGAAATCAGCTCTCTAATGAAAATTTCATTCTCAGAGTATAGTGATTTTGCTACAATGTTTAATAATTCTGCAGTTTCTGCTTGGAATTCGTATTTACTTGATTCACCAACAATGTGCTCTTTTCCTTGTTTTTGACTAGAGTCTTCATTATTTTCCTTGTTTGCTTGAGCAGTTGAGTACAATTTTGGAAAACTCATTGACGGTTGAGACTTGGAGCTATCAAGGTATGAAAATTCTCTTCTGTGATGGAATGAGCATCCTGCAGATGCAACGACTTTCACATTCTTCTGCACACTTTTATAATGTAAATTTCTACCTTTTATTAAGCGTGATGCTATAGCACGCGTTGCCATTATTCGAGGTATGTAAAAGACCTGCAAAATCTGAAATAGGGAATAGTATTGAATAACAATTCCATATTCTTCATCCGAAAAGTCTGTCCCGTGAGCGAAACCAAAAATTATACATACACACAATGTTGAGCCAATGGAATATATCGTTTTGTTTTTCTTTCCAAATTTAAATCCAACGCCAATTTCGAATTGGGATTCTTGATATTAAATTTTGTACCAAATTAATCAATCAATTTTTTGTTTTTGATCTTTTTTTTCATTGAGAAATCTGATGATAAAATGATCCGATGATGCAAATTTGAACTCAGTCAATTGACTTTGGACATGAGAAGTAAATATACGGCAGACAAGAGTCCTCTTATATGCTATTAATTACTGGCACGGTATGTATTGGGTACGTTTAAACCCGTAAAGCATGGGCGTTCGGCGAACATATAATTCTCCCGATTCTAATCACAGATTCACAAAATTGAGATATCTGAAATAAAAATCAAATAAATACAAGCTGCAAGTTTGTAAGTTAATCAATATGGAGAGATTGTCTACCACATTCTGCATTATAAATCCATTAATGTGATGCTGCGAAGCACCACCGAGCCACTAAAAAATAAAATATCGCTTTCGTCACCTGTTAACTCGAGATTATCATCTTTAAACCACCTATGGAGCAAGTTTAACCTTTGACCATTTTAACTCTAGTTTGATCAGGTTCAACTTTTAATCAGACTTTAAACTCGAATTAGCTTGACTCGGAACTTGATCGGACCTTTTGGTTAACATAAGCAGTAAGTTAAGTGCTGCTTACGGCTTTCTTCACCCCGACTCGGAATTGGTGTCTGCACGGAGAGGTTATGGTTCGCCATACAGTAAAGTCGCATTCTCGCTTTCCTCTATCCTATCTTTACAGTTTAATCAAGCCATCAACCACCATGTCGCGAAGGCATGCGGTGGTTCATGTACTGTGTAAGCAATGCTTACGCTTTACGGCTTCCCTCACCAACCAAGTCACGCACAGGAAAAATGAGAAATCTGATAAGCCAAAATAAATCACCCCGATTCTGAACTGGCAGGAGAGACCGTGGTTCGTCATACGATCATACAAACTACGACTATAATTTGTATGATGTGATTAAGCTGTAAAGTGTATTCTCGATTTTCCTCTCCCACATGATAAAAAAGAAATCCTATCCTAAATCAGGACGAGGAAGCGCGAGGAACCCTCGTGCGCGAAATCACGAAACACTTCAAACTCTCACTCCACTAGCGCCATCTCTTGAGTGCATCTGTATTATTATTATTATTCTACATTAGTACTCAGCATAAGTACTAAGATTCTACCCAGCTCGGTGGCTCAGTCTGTTAAGCGCAATCGTATTCTCCGGAAGTCGATGTTTCGATGCTTGACCGTTTCATCACCGAGCGTGCCCATCAGCAAGCTAGCTGTAACTTAGAACAGATACACAGTCACTACAAAGGTCCATGCCTACCGGTTGTTGGGTATAGGCCCCACAGTCGGTTCACGGACAGGTCATAGCAAATAAAAAAGTACTGAGATTCTACGGTACGGTTTATATGGTACAGAAATATACAAGCTGGACGTTTGCATACCTTTGTTGCAGACACTTATTAATGTTGGAAAAACAACACGAGACAAGAATTTTTTCTGTAAATAACTGTTAGTTTATTGAATGCATCATCGTTGCCATCTAAAATTTTTGTCGCCAATGGATATCTTCTCTGTTTCGCGAGTCTAAACAACTTTGGAAATACGAAATAATTTATGCATTTGATAGCATTGCAACCTGGTAACTATAATTCTCAAGGAAAGCACTGGTTTATCTGTTATTGTGATGTCATATACTGATAAAAGACATGTTCACAAGTTGGCCACATTGTCAATGTCAGCAACAACGCTTTGTCAGTTAGCGTAATCGTTTTCTACGCATTGTACGAACTGGGGTATGTTTTGCGTCAGTGTCACATTTTTCAATGTTGTTGTTCTTCTTCTCGTCCAGTGTTTGGTCGTTGAGTGCAACGATGACTGTCCACCAGCGTATTGGGGTGAGAATTGTGTAAATTATTGTGGATATTGTAAAGAAGCTCCCGTAAGTAACGTTAGTTCCGAAACCAACTGCACAACAGGGGATTGCCTACAAGAGGGTCGCCATAAAAAACATCACACACGTGACGTTGAGGACTATGAATGGCCCAAATTTCAAGACAATTATGACAGAAACTGTACTTCATCAGATGGAAAATGTCCTTATGGATGCATTGATGGATGGGGCGGTGACAGGTTCGATCACTAGCGTATCTTACTTTAACCTTGGTTATTTTATACCGTGCAAAGCAACATTAATATAATTCTTTGCCTAAATTAGTGTCACATAGACATGCATTCTCATACAAAAGCTAATTGCATAAAGCCGTTTTAACACACTGATTGAGTTTTAACACACGGATTTGAGAAAGTTCAACGTTAGTTAAGTGAATTTCGTATCTATATGTTTATAATTTGATCTGATTACGGGATTTGTCTTGTGCCTTTTCATTCAATGCGGTTGAACTAAGGAGAATAGTTCTTGTAGACATTCTTCAGACGCCACTAATGTTGGCAATTTCAGATAAAAATGCCTACTTAGTATACCGAATTTATTTTCAAATTACTTTTACTTAGTTTCAAGAATATATAACTTACCTAGTTTAACTTCTATATATATATTTATATACATCTAGTATACAAAGTTTTCTGTGGAAATTTCTATCTAGTAAATTTTGTAGATGAAATAGATAAATTTACCTATTCCACAAAATACCTGGTTGCTGGTTAAAAAAAAAACAAGTACCTAGTATAAAAAACACAAGGTAAATCATATTTTTGATCATGCAAAATCTTTTAAAATCGACCATTTGGTGATCTCGATCTTCAAATCTATCGAAAATGCATTAAATGTAGCCAAACAATGAATGCCAAGTTTATTTATTAATATTCATTTTTATTTACAGCCTTCTTGAGCTGGGTTTTGAATCAAAGTACCACTTGGTTTGGAAAGTGAAACTAGGTAGCTATCACATCTTCCGCTAAGTTGACGCCACCTTTATCAATAACAAAAAACTGAATATAAAACGAAAGTAAAAACGCTGTAATTTCAATGATCTGTAGTTTTAGAATATACTCAACTTAACAAGAACAAAATTAAACTAATTTCTCCTAGCATTCCAAATGTAACACGTTATGATGGTAATAAAAATTGTCGACTGTCATCCTTGCCCATTTTTTCTCTTATCATATTATATTCACTGGATATTTATTTTCATATATTTAGATGCGATGAAGCTGAATGTGAGGGAGGATGCGGAAACGGCGAATGTTTGGTACCGGGATTCTGTGGGAATTGTGGAGGAATTTCTTACGTGAGTCCCCACTGCATTGATATTCGTATACGAGGATTGGAGGCCGCCGCTGTTTCTCTAGCAGTTCTAACGTTTGTCGTAGTTCTGTTTGGATTTCTCAGTCAACGGAAGAAGATTATAACTGCTTAAATGTTTATTAGAATAAAAAACCTTCCATTTTGTATCTTTCGACGCGAAAATTCTAAACCAGTCTTTCTGGGATTGATTTTCAAATCAAAATTGGCGAGATTTGAAAATGGATATTGGACATCATTTTTCAAAGATATCCCGATGAAGGAAGAATATTTAGAATCAAATTTAATAATAAAAAAATACAACCAAGTAATTGGCAGTTTGCACAATAATGTGCTACTTCAAAGACGTTTTAAACTAGCGGTACTCATTGCTTTCCTTGGTGAACAACTAGGAATAAAATAGTTCAAAAATTTGTCCACATTCCACATTTTTGATTTTACTTGTGTCTATTTTTTTCATACTAGAAAAACAAAATTTGCCAAAAAAAATTTCCAGATAGATCGCGCCTTGTTTTCTGACCTTGTAGTCAGGCGCGTTCGACAAAACTAATGTATATTCCAATCGGAAATGTTATTTTATCAAGCTTTAGCAAAAGATGGATCGAACCTTGACGGTGGAATCCTTCAACGACTCGAGCTTGACGAAATATGTTTTAACAATATTTTTCCGACAGTGGAAGTTTCTCCAATGAAGTTTAAATAGTTATGAAAATTTCTTGTTATTTACTTTGTTACCATTTGGAATACAATATTTCGTTCACTGTTGCTGTCATTATATTACATTGTAATAGCTCGTAATTTAACTTTTAATTCCTCGAAAGGCTGATTTTCTAACTCATTTGTTAACTTTTCTTAGAACGAAATGGATACTAAAATAATACTGTTGTCAAATTATGACGCCCTAATGAGCGACCCGGGTAGAATTTTTCCGGCCACCGAAGTTTTGCATTTCTAGTGTTAAAATCGCCCCCGAAAAATTTTGCAAGAATAACTTTCGGGTCTTAAGCTTTCAAAACTGACCAATACTCGCTCCAGTCGCTCAGACAATTTTATACTTTAACAATATCGGGCGGACCATCGTATTGTTATTTTCCTATCTACAAATAGGGAAAGAGGAAGCGGCCCTAAATACCTTAAGTAACTATGCACCATTTGCGGAAAGACCTAGAAAATGGTATTAGTTTTGATTGATTCAGAACTGGTTCTACTCAACCAGCATTTCATATTCCGTTTATAAACGTTGTTGGCGGAGAAATTTTGTGAAGCACCCTATGCGACCGCAGCTGCAACACATACAGTTGTCTCCAAAAGCTCAAAAAGTTGCTCTCTCTCGAGCCACAACGTGAGTAGAGAATTATATCAAATGGTGATTTAGTGCAAGTGAGGGAACCAAGGACGCGCAAAAATGAGTTTAATTTAAAATGGAATTTTAGATTATACCATTCGATAGACATTTACCAGGCAAAATATGATGATATATTACTTTCCTGACGATAAAAAGAGGCCTAGTCAAAACCACAAATACCAACTCCATCTCCACAACATATGTGATATGGGTTGTATTAAACTATAATAAACCGGTTAATGGTATAAAATTTTAAAATATATTTACATAGCAAATTGCATATATATCCAATGGACATTTTCGAGGTAAGTTACGAACGTTCAGCAAAGATTTGTCAAAGTATAAAAACACACTATACGTAATAACCATATGTGCAACATTCAACAAGAGATATTTAGCAACAAGAAGGCAAACACTTGTCGTCGAATTGTTCGCACTATTTCCCTAATATCTTGCCAGTAATTTGAACCCAGAGACCACATTATAGCAGCTCAAAATATTTTTTAGGGTGTGTGTCAAATCTATCTATTCAGGATGTCCGAAACGAACCGAATATTCAAACACATTTAAAAATGAAGGTATTCGATATGATAATTTTTTTTCATTTAAGATATATTTCAGAATAGTGGGATATGAAAATATGCTATTTTTGTTTCAAAAATCTTGGCAAAATTAACAGAAAAATTCGTGTTTGCTCCCCAAATTGAAATAGTTTCACTTAATAAAGGAAATTGTGTACCAATAATCGAAAATTTCTGATTATTGCAATTTAGATTTTCCTTTAAAATGTTAGAATGCGACCTTTCATTAAAAACATGACTGAATTTCGAATCGGTATTCGATATCACATATTCGAAATGATTTTTCATAATGTATTCGGATTAGTAAAAATTTCGGTTTTGGCCATACCTGGATATAGTCATTGGCAATAAGTATTGTTATGAAACAACAGAAAAATATTTTCAAATAGACAAAAAATTGGAAGATACAGGTAATATATACCAAATAGGTAGTATGTAATGTTGTTGACTGCGGGTGCGGGTACCTGTTTCCAATCAGAAGTACTTTGAATGTTTTGTTAAGTATGAGTCACTGATGGATCGTGCCGCTTAGGCACGGTCCATCTGTGGCTTATGTTTAAATAATGAAAAAAAATTACTGAATTTGCCAATCTTTTCGTTTCTTTTTCAAACATTTACTCTCAAGCAGAAAAAGAATTTTTGAGAACGTTTGTTAAGTATGGGTGTCTGGTGGATCGCGCCGTCAAGACGCTATCCATCTATCACTCACACTATCTATCAAAATCCTGATTTGGTCTGTATCGAAAATGCGCATGATCAGGGATCCTTATGATTATATTCAGAAAACACAGGAAAATAATGTCAACATGACGTCAAATATTTTTCTCAACTTTGACGGGTGATCGGAGTTGTTTGAATTGGCATAAACGGCATGTTGTAGACGTAGAGCTAACAAGTCATTGCCAACAGAAATGTTTTTATAATCACTCGTTTGAGTGGATGGCCCTGTGCAACGCCGTATGCTATAATATCGGGCCACCATGTTAGATATTTTGTAATATTATAAGTATACACCTATTCAAAGCGACTTCACAGATTACAATTGTGGAAATTTTTCTTGAAAGTCTAAAATATTTTAAAAATGTCTATTTTTAAAGGTATTTTGCTAATCACATGCTGGGTTGATTATCGAAAATACCCAAAATGAATGTATATCTTGTTCGTCAAGTCATATTTCACTTATCCACTAAAAATAATTATGGTTGCTAATGCTAGAAAGATCTACGTTGAGCTTCCTGTGGGGCTATTTCCACTATCGTCATCTTGTAAGGCAAGCTGTAGGTCCAACTGTCTTCTTGCAACAACGCCAGGTGTTATGTTCTCTGGTGATGCTTTCTTGGGAGATTTGTGCCTAAGTGGTGCAGGTCTTACCTCCATGACCTCATCATTACTTTCAGGACTCATTGATCTGTTGGTTACATCTTTTCTTGTTTTTTTCCATAATCCCGCGACAGCGGCCTTCTTTTTTCCACTGCTAATACCTTGATCGTGTATCCATAATAGTCCTTTATGTTTGATTATAGGTTCAGCAACATTTCCAGCTTCAGCTGCCGGTCCAGTCGATGTCATTCTACTCACCAACATTTCAACACTGTATAAATCCTGAAATTCTATTCTACTTTCATTGCTGTACGAGCGTTCCATAATGATGATAATGCTTGCCCACTGCCTCCTCCACTCTTTTTTTGTTTTTGAAGCAATTCGTTCGTATGTTCTAGTCATCATAGCAATGAGCATATTCAATAGCAGAACATGAACTAACATCATGTAAACTATAAAAAGAATTATTGCGAGGGCTGAATATCTTCCTTGTTTTACATCAGAGTATTCGAATTCACCCAAACTCATTTGAATAAGGGTCATAAAAGTTCCCAATTCGGTTAAAAATGCAAAGACGTTAAGGTCTTTGTATTGGTAGAAAAATACAACGCCCGACGTGAGTAGAATTATAAAATAGATAATAAAGAAACGCAATAAATCTGTTTTTATCATACTGTAAATCATAGTAACAAACGGCCCGGTCAAAGGTAGGCCCCGTGCGAAAAATAAAAAATATGACCACATCAAAGGTATCGCAAACGCTAGAAGCCACTCTTCTACATCAATCAAATTTGTTACTCTAAAAGGTATGCATGTTAATATCAAAATACAAGACACAAAATATAACAATCGTGAAGGCACTGTTATGATATTTTGAGCAAAACCACTGAAAGTTTCTATATAGATTTCTCGGATTGCGAAATAAATTGCAACCACGCATCCAATACAGGTTGATATTTCGAAGACATATCGAGCTATATCTGATGCGCTCGTCGAACCTAATAAATCATCAACATTATTTGGTCTCAGATAAACCGCACAAGACAACATGATAACATGAAGGATATGGAAGACGAAAATACGTAAAAATTTTTGTTTAGCAAAGACTTTCCATTTTTTGTTCAATAAACTGGTAACCACACCTCCCTCGAGCATATCAAGATGACTATCTTCATCACCTTGAATGATTTTCATCAAGCCGGAATTCCAGTCAGTATCTCCACTCGGACTAATTGTATCGAGATTTTTAAGTGGATATGCGGAGCACACCATGTGACTGTACGACCAAAATTGCCTGGCTGAAATATCTAAAATTGATTTGAACATTTCATTTCTTCCCAAGTTTGCAGCAAGTGCTAATGGTGTCATATCTTTATCATTTACAGCTAATGCGTTTGCAGGTTTATCAGGATGATTCACAGCGTGATGATACATGTCGATTTTATCGTGCACCACTGCCAAATGTAGTGCTGTGTTTCCGAAACTATCTCGGTTATTAACATCTGCACCTTCTTTCAGCAAGAGGTCGTACATATCGCGGTTACCCACGCTTGCGGCAAAAGAGAGAGGGTACTCGCCGTAATATGCCAACCCCTCATATTTATCCCTCTCCAAGGTGTCCGAACCTAGTTTCATATCCACTGGAATGAAAAATTTACCTCGTCCTCTAGCTTCAATATCACACAGTTTAGTCTTCAGCAGAATTTTCAAAGCTTTGATATCATTATTAATTATAGCGAAATGGATACAAGTTTCCCCGTAATAGTCCAATCCCATGTAAGAATCTACTGCAAGTCCAGGATAAAGTTCCAAGAGCATCTTTGCAATTTCCAAGTGTTTCGGTGTGTTATTTACAAAAAGCAAATGAAAAGGCGTTTCTCCCACTGCCCCACGCCTGTCTAATCTCCAGAAACACCTTTCTTCAGAATAATGAGACAGAATGGAGTCCAGACTGACAACTGAACCTCTTACACTTTCCGAGATGTCACCATGTAAATGAGTTAGAAAATCTGCATCGTCTTCCTTTTGTTGAATGTACATTTTACTCATTTTTGCCATACTTGCCATCCATCTTTTGTAATCTTTTTCAGTAATTTGCTGAACGCTATCGTGAAGAAAATCAGGCTTAATTTCTCGCTCTGCATACTCCCAAATCCTGGCTTTCTTTTTTTCGTAAGGTTCATCCTTCCCTCCTTCATCATATATTTTTATCAACTCCCCCCCGCCATCGAAATCAGCGAATCTGTAAATCGGATTGGTTTTCATTTGTTCATTTTGAAGTTTCCAGGACGAATCAGGATCGGCACCGATCTTTGAATTGCGATAGAAAAATTTATTCCACCTTTTCAACATTTTGAGTTCTCTTTTCTGAAAAGTAATCATCTTGTATAGAAAAAGTAACATCCTATTTTTATTAAAACATAGTCACTGTAGTCACGGTTTGGGGCAGTGACAATAATGATCCAACTAACGACCTTACATGGCTGCATGGAATTAAAACTAGCCAATGCACCTTGGCAGAAACATTTTCCATGCAGAACTGTGCCGCTATATACTGTTAGAAAAATTAGTAAATATACTGAATAATTTAGTAAATATTACACTCAAATTTTACTATATATTGGTAATTTTTACTTTACTTCAATATATAAAAGTATTTTAAGTGGTATGTCCGTTACTTTCTTTAGTCGCTCGTTGCTGCGTTGCCTAGAAAAAAGGTTAGGGGGATTTTAAAGTCCGATACACAGGAATATGTTATGGAAATAAAATCGAGGTTATTGTAGCTCAATGCTGTCAAATGCAAGAATGGCCAACTCAAGTCACCTTCTCAAGTTATATAAGTCATAAATATCAAGAATGAGCATCAAATACCCTGTTGTTAAAGTTTGTAATTAAAAGGTGAAATGAATATCACCGACGAGGTGTGGTCCGTCTGTGGCTCATGCTGAGTTTGAAAACTTGACAAATCAACCGGGAAAATTTGGTCAAACAATCTTTCATGAAGTATGTGTCACTGATAGATCACGTCGATGAGAACCAATCTATCTGGGGCGCTAACTTTAAAAAATTCAATCGATGTATTCTCAGAGATATCAGTTGGCCAATTTTGAAATAGCCTAATCAGTCCAATACAGAACAACAAAACAAAAGCTAAATAAAAACGTTTAAACTAACATCAAAATAGATATTTGCACTCACGGTGTCTATGCGTGAGAAACTTATTCATTTGCAATAATTCGAATTTTCAGAATTTGAAAACGCCTTGTTGATGAGATAAGTGTCAGATATAAGCCATAGTAGTGCACTTTTGTTGCAGTGTATGAATATAATCGACCAAAAAGCATGTTAAAAATCTTACCTTTCAATTTTTACTTTAAATCAAGAGAAAAAACTTCCTACCATATTGTCCAAACTCGAATATTCCAACCTTCACATCAAGAAGCAAGCTTGCATTTCGCCCACGCACTTAGTAAAGTAGAAATTTTCTCACCTACAACTTCTAATTTTAAGTTCTATCGTAAACGTTCTGACCACAGCTCTGATACGTTATAAGAAATATTCAATTCATGACAAAAATCCTCTTCATTGTTGAAAGGAAGTTGAGTATAGTAGGGAGCAAGGTGGGTATTACCGCAATGTTTGTGACAACGGTCCATCACGACAACGCAGTCCGCATATAGCAATGGAAGATTTCTTCATTCTTGAGTAGAGATGGAACATATGAGAGAAAATCACAATAGTCACTAAATTAATTGTCGATCCATTTAGGTATTGTCGATCAAATGAGTATTCTTACGCGTGAGGGAAAAGGTTGTCAATGAGCGCAGGATGCATGTATACCGTTCCCCACGCTCAGACATGTTTTTATTTTGGTTTATCTATATAAAAGATGTTATATTTACCCTCAAAAGCGTGTTCAAATAGCTCGTGTTTTTAACCATCTGCGTTGAAAAGAACAAAAGCGCCTCATAATATAATGCTTTGATACGTTCCTTTGTCATATTATTTAGTTTTCGAATATAAAATAGGCTTTAAGCCACTCCTTTGTTGTCGATGTAAGTCACACTGCCTTTGTTTAGAAGCTTGTTAAGGACAAAAAACTGACTTAACTTGGTCAGAAAATGTTGATCAAATATATCTTGTCACACATGAACCATTGATGGATCGTGCCGCCAGGCGCGGTCCATCTGTGGCCCATGCTTGCCCAAACCAACCAAACAAATTTTCCGTCCAGACCTACCTTATTTTTCTCGGTGTATAAAACGTGATCGTAGCGAATTCGTTTGAAACGAAATATTTCGAATTTCTAAATGTTCTGAGTCGAATGAAAATTAGAACAATCTAATATTCATTTAAAATATTTATACGGAAGGAAATTGGGTACATTTGACACCGTGGATAAAAATCAAATTTATTTTGCTCTATCCAATATTCCACTTGAGATATACAACAGAAAATATTTTTGGTTGTTGTGTTTTGTGACAGTTTTGTTAGCTGTTTTGTGACAGTTCAAATCAATATACGTCTACCTTTCTGTTTGACATGCCGGCAATAGAGGAAAACATTTATTATCAAACTTGTGTACCATATTTGAGAATTAACCCTTAAATAAACAAAGTCGTTTGGGAGGGGATATTAGAAAACTTCTGGTTTGTGCGAGGGTATGCCAGGGGCACTAAGCCGTCCATAAGCGTTTTAAAATATAGGTTCAAGTACAGTTACTGATCGATTGCGCCGCCGAGGCACGGTACATCTGTACTCGCCAGGGATGCAAGTTTCGAATATATATTTTTCGAATCGAATCTCTAAAAAAGTAATCTCGAGTCAAATATTTTGGAACATGGTTCTATTTAAAAATACTCATTCCCACTGTTTTAAGATGCTATTCAGGTTAAGTTTTATTTACTTTTTTCATATTCAAGCAACGCTGATCGAGAAAAAAATAGCTGTGTATTTGTTGGGCACCAGATAATTGACAAAATTTTATCATAGAAAGTCGACAAATAATTTCGAAATATTTGACAACGACAGTACTTCACGTGACACAACGCATACGCGACGCAACACGAAACTATTAAAACCACAAGGAACTTTCTTGAAATGCATAGAATCGATTCGAATTATAATTATTCGAATCGTTCTGAGATTCTAAAACTCACATTTCTAGTACTCATGCTCGACAAAGGCGTGCTGATGGCGTGTAACCATCGGGGCTAAATATTCGAGGTAGATCACTAGAAAACGAAACCCTTAATTTGACGAAAGGAAATTTCATATTTTACACGTTTGATAAACTAGCAAATGCGTGCAAATTGAAAAGTCTTCAATTCGTTCGTCTAAGTTGTAAAATTGCGCTGTCATTTTTGTTTACGATGTTTGTACGATGTCATTTCTGGGTAAATAATCGAAGTTATTCAGCACAAAATACTTGAGAATTTTACCGTTGGATGAAATATTTGTTCGTGGAATGGAAAAAAAAACTTTATTTTTCATATTTTCAAATACATTAAGATTGTAATGAAATCAACTCTTAATTATCTAGGCAAATATCGATACTATCCGGATACGGACCAAGATATGATTTATCTTCCGTCTTGCTATTCGAACCTGTATGGAACCAATGTGTAACCGGTAAGAATATTGGACATCGTCCCAAGGCTGTGGGTTTTATTGTCTCGCCGAGGGGCACCCCACATGTATCGTTCTTTCGTTGAACGAGTTTTTCTTCGCCAAGGATCGAGCCCACTTTATATATTGTATTTGATGTCTATTCCAAGGAAACTTTCCCCTTTTAATATCATAAGATGATTATGACTATTATTCGATGGCCATAAAAAACAATTTAAATTTTATCAAAAAACGGGGTTTATTACATAAAATGGTAGGACTCACATTTACATCTCTGGGAAATTATTATTTGGTTCAAGTTTAAGGTTCTGTCAGCTTCACTTGAGTCAGCGAAATTTTTATTAAGATCATTTCTGATCTGGGTATGACCGACATACTGATACTGATACGAATAATTGGACCTTCGAACCTTCGAATTAAATTGCCCTGTCTTGCCAGTGGGGTAAATCAATACGACGTTGTTTTAAAGAGGGAACCCAGACAGAAAAAGATCGACAACACATGCTTTATCTATCAAGTATACGCCTAGGCGTGCTCTATCTGTGGGTCATGCTTGACCTACAAAGAATTTTTGATTGTGAATATTCATTTTCATTTGTCTGAAGCTGTATACAAATATAAACACTGATGGCTGAACTGAAGGAAGTGCACTTGGTGAAAAGAGGTACATGTAGGAATGGGCAATTCCATTTATTTTATCCCATTTTACCATTACTTTCTCCATTATGATAATTACGAAATTACAGTTACGAATTATAAACATTAACCGACAGACTTAAATGCCATTTCACTCCAGTTCAAGAGCGAAAAGTTTTATTTTAACGACAAAATGCAATCGATTTTGGCCATATTGTCTTTAAAAATGAAAAAAATTCCACTTCATTTAGCAAGCTTTTGTTTCTATGACCGATTCACAATTGATTCGAATAATCTGTATTCCGAATCGATTCGAATTATCGATTCGAATTGCCCAGCCCTAGGTACATTCATCGCTATTTTCTAAAGAGAAAAAATCTTCCCCATATTTGTTTAATTTCATTATATTAGATCTATTATTACGTGACTCTTGCACGCAATTACTTTTCAATGCACAGTTTTACTGTTCTCCAAAGTGGCAGGTTTGAATAAAAGAGGATCCGCAAAATTTCAGGAGTGGTTTACTCAATCGATAGAAACGCGTGGAATAGGCTTCGAGACACGCACAATTGATCACCCGACCGGCCATTGGTAATTCGGATAACCATTGATTACGGCTTACATCGTAACTGCTCGTAAAGTCGCGGCTTGCCATGTATTGTCGGCTTTGCTCTACCATAATATGAAATCCTATCCCAATAATTTCCATGTTTTGAAAATATATAGTGAGAACGACTAAAGTGTGTGTCATCCGAATTACTTAACAGTAAAAGGCAATATCGGCAGCAGTGCAAACAGGCCTATGAAACTCGCTGCCGAACAATCAATACTTGTCAGAATATGTTCTGACACTCTGGCCGGGTTCAGCAATTTTAATAATTAAAATCTACAAATCCTATTACCATGAAGTTTTAATTCTTTTATTTTGACCTAGGATCACTTAATTTCTAGTTGTTTTAGAACAAAATCATCAGGTTTTCCATAGTTTGGACTTTTATCTTCTGGATTATATCCAAGTGTCAGTAACATCGGAGCAATACTTTTCATATCGTTTTCGACGTCAGCTGGTAATTTTCCAAACCAACTTGACAATGCATCTAAATAAATAGGCTTCTTTACCTGTTCAGTGGATCTTTCAGATCTATAGAAATTAATATTGAAGTTGTATTCAACGTTTGCAGGAGCAGGCTTTCTAGGTTACCAGAAGAATACACAGAACAATGCTGATACCAGTTATTGACTTACTATAGCGCGGATGCATTTTAAAGTTTTTTACAAAATTTTAGAGGAAAACACATAAGTTGTTCGTGTAACGTGGAAAATGACTTATTAATAAACCACTTGGATCCAATAAGTACACTTCACTCCCAGGTGGCAGAATCCTAATTTTTTCTTGTGTAGGAAACGTTCAATCCGTACCCACTTTATCAAAAAGATTCATAATCATCAATACTGCTACTTCCATAGCAGTTTGGGTGGTTTTGAAACAACTTTCTGGTGTCCGGGTAGCTGACATTCTACCAGGATATAGATAAAGTATAGAAATACTGGACTCTTATTGACTTTTACTCTATTTTTCAAACTTGAAAGCGGCAACTAAGGAAGTTAATTATGCAGACAAATCATATGGCAAAAAGCTAAATGAAATTTAAATCCGGCTACCCGTTAAAGGTAAACATTCAAGATGTAAACTGAGCCTATATAAAAAAGTGTTTTAAGTGAGGTAGAAGAATTCTCTAAATCAAAAGTAATCACAAAGCACAGGAAACCACTCACGATGGCAGTATTGTTTCATTGACGTGCTTTTCGTGATATAAAACTTCTTCATTCCAAGGAATTTCCAAAAAATGGAAAATTTGTTTTGTAGTTGCAACAGGTTTTAGTACAAGGTCTTCATACTTCACAGGTAAACATGTTTTTCGCCCGACCGCGAGACATTTTGTGTACATGTATTCTATTTCATGATTCCATTTCATCAGACTCTCCCTGCAATTTGCGGATAAGAAAATGGTAAATAGTTTTACTGGTGACCATGGAATTGCACACCGTGCAGTTACACCCAAAGTTATTGCACACATGCTCAATTGCACACTCAGAGGATTGTTGCCAATGGAGTCGCAAACAGTCCATTTATTATTTTTGCACATAGTGAAATAGCACACGATGCAATTGCACCCAAAGTTATTGCATATATGCTCATCTGCACACTAGGGAAATGCAAAAAAATAAATTGCGCACACAGATGACTGTTCTCAATGGAATCGCAAACAGTACATTAGTGGCATTATTGGCACACAGTGAAACAGCACACAGTGGAACTAAATGCACACAGTGAAATTACATCGTCTGTGTGTGCAATTAATTTTGTGTGCAATTCCACAGAGTGCAATTGAGCATGCGTGCAATAACTTTGGTTGCATTTCATTTTGTGTGCAAATCCACTGAATGCAATTCTACTTTGTGTAAGTTCGCTATGTGCAATTCCACTAGGTGCAATTTCACTGTGTGCAATTCCACGGTGCGTGCAATTATAATGAGTGCAATTCCACTGCGTGTAATTGCAACGAGTGCAATTTTACTGTGTGCAATTTCGCTGTGCCCAATTTCACTGTGTGCAAATCTCAATGTGTGGAATTCCACTGTGTGTAATCCCAGAGTGCAGTTTTTTCAGCATATAGTTTCCTTGGGGTACTCATTTGGACATTGCATATGGGAAACCTATGGGGAAATGAAAAATAATAACAGCTTATCAAAAATTTTATTATATCAAGTATGAGCCATAGATGAACCGCGCCTCGACAGCGCGATCCATCAATGGCCTATACTTGATAAAATTCATTGTCACCGAATTGGGATTGGGAAGCAAACAAGTGTATTTTTAACATGAGACGTGGTGGGTGATTTTACCATCGCCCAGTACAGATAGCACTTGCTGTTTTCGTTATAGCAGTCCAGTTTTTGCCTCTTAGAGAACATTTGCTGGTTCTATCTTTTGTATTAGCTTGTGACATATTTGAAGGCTAATTACTTAGCCGCTTTCGTTCCATTGCTTAGGAATGAAATTTTAACTGGTTAATTAATATCATGCAATATACCTATAACTTTTATTATTCCAGTTCTGGATTGACACTTCTCTACTAACAATCGAATGCACAGAAGCACGGCCATCACGTAACATTAGAATATATTTAGAGTTTGGATATATTTTGCGGAGATATCTGAAATAAAAATGTTAAAAATAAAAAAAGTGTTGACAAATGAAACATAATTGTCAGTTCTTCCCTAATAGATCTTGCTGAAAAGGCAGTCTAATCATAGCAACCTAGTTTTTATTGAAACTAGATAAAGTGGAACGAATTTACCAGAAGACTACATAAAGTATTACTAGGCAACCTAGTTTCGCTTTCAAAACTAAGTATTACATAGATTAAAATTCAGGTATACTAGGTAATCATCGTTTGGCTGCATTTAAGACATTTTAATTGATTTGAAGATCGAAATCACCAAATTGTCTATTTCAAAAATATTTTTACAATGGATATATATTTCACCTAGTTTTTCGTACTAGGTACGTATATTTGAGCCAGGTATCCAGTTGACTTTTTAAAGTACCTAGTTAAATATTTGGTAAATTCACCTATTTTACCGAAATAAGCAACTATAGGTAAAACTTCAAATTGAAAACTCAGTGGAAGTTTAACTATAGAGGAAATAAATATTGGAAATATACTAGGTAAACTCGATACTTTTACGTAGAATTGCCAACACTACATGGCACGGTTCACTCATAGTTGACTCAGTAACATTTTTTCGGTCTATTGATAGCGAGTCAAATTAAAGGCCACCGAGGCGAAGTTCGCACATGACGCATTTTTGCCAAGATATAAAGTTTATGTACAATTTCTGCTGAATAAACGGTTAATTTACTGTTGTCATGCATTTACTTGGTATACATTAGGAGGTAAGGATCTTTGTTGCAGTAATATCTTGAAGAAGGTCCATGGTGTACAATTATGCTTAAAATAAACTTCGCTATTGCTCTATCCAATGCATGGGGAGCTACTCCCGCTTCTATCAATCTGATGTAATCCATCGAATCTCTGAAAAAAGAATACAATTTTACCCTTTTACCATGTACACTTCCGTCAAAATTGTATTATTTTGTTTAACTAAAATAAAACATTCCCAGTCAGAATTTATTGATCGAGTCATGCTTTGTTAAGCATGGGTCACCAATAGATCGTGCCTTTGAGGCACGGGACATTAGTGTCTCATACTTGACATAATTTAATTTTTGGGTTAGAGAATGTGCATATTGTATAGAAATCACAAATCACAAGATATAGTTCTTTCTATATTTTATGTTGCTTTTCAAAGATTATTTTGATTACCTTTCTTTAATCGTATTTAAAAGCAGTTCACCTAGAAGGAATCAATTAATTGTCACTCTTAGCAGTATTATTTTTATTAAAATTCACCCTGAGCAAGGTCGAGAGCAGTGCCCGAAAGGAACCAGCTAACGGTCACTTAAGAGCAGAGAGCTACTAAATTATGTAGTACCGGCACTCTAAACGGAAAACATTCCAAAAGTGCAGTGAGTGGTATCTGCTCTGGGCAATGGTAAAACCATCTACGACTTCTTAAAATTTCTTATACCCACCCAGTCCATTCGTGGTGGTATTTTAATAACCACGGAATAATATGAGTTTCTGGTCCACATCTAATGTCTGGATGTGATTCCAACATTCGTCTCATCAAAGTTGTTCCACTTCTTGGTACTCCACCAATAAATATTAGACATTGATTGACATCTTCATCTACTTTTGGCTAGATTTGAAGGACAAAATAACTTTAAAATCAATAGTATTTATTTATTCCTTTTCTCAATTTTGTGTTTTTTCCTTTATATTTCACCCATTGTGCAACAGAATCATGATATGAATAATCAGCATATTTGATTATTTTTTTGATCTAACCTTCCCTACTTTTTTTAAAATCGATAAAAAAACGAATATACAAAAACAAATTCTTTTTGGAAGTTCTCGAGTGTTTTCGATGTACATTCATGCCCAAATGACAGTAATTTGTTTCAGCTTCTTGATGCTTCTGAATTAGTCAATTAAAAATCTGAGGCTCTCCTACCAAAAAAATATTTCTCTCAAAAATTGAGAATGTTTAAGAAAAATTTTAGTATAAAAAACAAAAAATGCCGATTTCGAATGAATATTTGGGTGAAAGCACAGAAGATAGCTAAATATTCGCGCGTCACCGACGCCGCGCAGTTACCTTATTGATAACTAGTTTTGTGTTTTTCATGGCATTCCATCGATAGAATGAAAACTTGTGTTACATTTTCAAAAAAGCGAGCTTTCGGCGGTCATATTGTTTTGGATATAAGTGTATTCTTTGAATATGGGCACAAAAATCGTAGCGACTACCCAATCTGTTATTTTAGTATCCATTTTGTCAAGTATTGGTCACTGATAGATCGCGCTGTCGAAGCGCGATCCATCTGTGACTCATGCTTGACAAAATAAAATTTCTGCTTGGGTAATGCTTGGCAGAATACCATTCCAATTTGAAACTTGATAGTGCAGAAAACTTGTAATCTTTATAACTAAAATTATCATATGAAATTATTATAATATCACTATCACTTTTTTTTCTAAAACCCCCAAAAGCAGCTTAAGAAATTTTAAGTTTTCGACGAGATATTGCAAAAAATTGTAAAAATATCATAAAATTTACTTACTTTCGCGTTATTCCGACTTTTATCATATCTTCTATTGTTTAAGCCCACCTGTTTTGAAATCATCATAAATACCAACATCCATGAAATTAATCCCAATAAAAAAACTATTACATAAAACTTCGCACAATATCGTATATTCATTTCTATTGATTTTATTTTTTATTATTGTTCTATCAAAACTGAAGTAACTAACAAAACTTGTAAAGGTTAACGCTTTAAGATTAATGCCTCCAACACACTGACATTTGAGAGCGTTTATGTCTTTGATCGAATAAAATAACGGGAAAAATTAATTGTATTTTAGAGTCATTGTCAGAATTTCCTATCAGAGTGTTTCGTCGTGTGTGGGTTGAATATGGAACACCTCATTCCGATTAAAAAAAATGTTAAGCAAGAGCCACAGATGAATCACCAGTGCATCGTGCTTGATAAATGACGTTTCTATAAATTCTTTTTATGATTTTTGAATTGTAACGATACTTCTGATACTGCAAAAAATGCAGTAAAATTTTATATTTGATATTGAAATAAAATTAGGAAATAAACCGATTCAGCCAATTATGGGCTGTTGATGGAACGCACCACAGCGGTGCGTTCCATCAATAACCCATACTTGGCATGAACAAAACCTATAAAGATTGGAAATGAACAATTACTGAAAATAGAGGGTGTAAATTTATCTCGTTATTTTTACAGTGCTCTTTTGACTCGACACTTTCTTAACTTTCGACACCACTTGAAGAGAATTCACTTTTATTTTACTGATTCTTTTTTTTTTTTTTCAAGTGTAAGTCAATTGCTAGATTTATTGATCGTTCCTATCGCTTTCACTGAATGTTTTTTATTTTGGGAGATCAGTCGGATATTATCAATCTTTAATCAAAATAACAAATGTTTACTACAGGGGAATCATCATTAAAAAACGTATTATTCAATGGCCAGGGGGTTTAATCGAGAAAACAGTAGGAATATGCTTCAAGTTACAATTTTTAAATGTCCTCGGTTTGAATCGCTAACGTAAAAGCTACACCCATGATTTCACCCACATTTCGATCATGAATTTTTTTTAAGTTCCTCTTCTAGATTTGAGACTTTCCCCCGCTAGGTGGTGTCATTTACCGATGAAGTGCTTTGGAGAATGCGCGATTTCAACACTCATAATATATTAACAAAGATTGGTGGTGAAAAGTATCAAATACTCAAACAGACGTTATTTGTTGGCCAAAAGCGCTTAGAAAATTTCAAATATTTTTGCGAAAATTACCAATTTTGTGAGTAAAAATTCAAATTCAGATAAAATTCTATAGAATGTATCTGGAAAAATATGCGCGCTACAGGGTCGCAAAAATATTTTTGCCCGAAATTTTTGTCTGCATTTACTATAGTCTCGGGAATTATTCAAAATATTGTGCCCTAATGCAAATATCAATAACTGTCCATTTTTCTTGCCGAGGGTGCGCGTTTAGTTCGGCATTCTGATAAACGTACAGGCCGGCATTACAAACTCTTATATCCCATTTGAATTTTACATGCAAGTCATGTGATTTTGCCGATAACTTGTTCGGTTGATTAGGCCAAGCAATCTTTGTCACATTATTTAAAATTTATAAAGCATTGTAGCGTTACTGATTTACGCTAATATAAAAATAATCCTAGGTCGCGGTTGTTCTTTTGGGGTCGCGGTTGGGAAACTATACAACTATATACCATAATATATGGTTCTACTATATGATGTTAACCATTCTCGAGAGGAAATTTTATTTTGTCAAAGATGAGTCACAGATGGACCGCGCCCGAGCGGCGCGATCCATCAGTGACCCATTTTTGACAAAACATCCTGGAATGAAAATTTCCTAATTTGGCTGTGTCTGTTTATGTGTGTTTGCCGGTTAGTCTATTTTTATTACGTTTGAAAACCGGGTAATCGTTATGCAAATTGTGTGATCGATCAAGCAAAATTCAATGTAGCCTTCTATTATATTTCATTATATCGGCCATTTTAAATATAAATCAGTTGATACTTTCTTCGTTATGACAACCAATGACTTACTGTAAATATATCATGTTCAAACACGTTATGAATATATTTATTTTACAGTATACTGATAATAGTTTTGACAATTTGCAAACAAAGCATGAAATATTAATATGATACGAATTCTTACTACCACTTGGTTTTGTTTGTCGACAAATTTAAAATAAATATGTGTATGAGAGAACTTGGCGTCGTTGACGATGTGAGTTATGATTTGTATGCTGATTAGTTGATTCTGCAAGTCTGTAACCATATACCATATTGAAAAATAAAATTGAAATCGACGTTTTTTTTGACATTTTATGTGGTGTTTATCGAATGCACCGTCAAGTTGCGGTTTATCAACAGTTCATTATTCGCATGAATCTGCTCCACGTGACGGTTTTTAAATTCGGAAATATGCAACCTCTGCAAAAGACTTGTAAATTTATTGGTATATTTCCATAATCTGAAGTCTCCTTGTTGACTTAAACTATATGCCAAGTATCGGAATGATAGTCAGTCAAAACATCAGTTTGATAGTTTTATTTCAATACCACGTAGTCAAGTTACTACAGAAAAATGGCAATTTAATTTTGTCAAGAATGAATAATTATGCTTGATAAAACATATTCTTTGTAAGATTTTTCTGATTAGGTGTGTGCCGTTGTTATGACAATAATGAATCATTGTATGTAATACAAAAAGTGCTTTCTGTTTGCAACCTTTTGCTCAAAGTAAAAACTCAAGGACTTCCCACAAACATGACGGAGGCCACGGAAGCATTTTGAGTATTTAAATACGATAATACACTTGGAAATATAACGAAATTTTGTTTGCTCAATCGTACTTTCTATTTTCTTTGTTCTGTTTCCTAAACCAAAACAAATTTGAAAGCGCCTTGGCTGAAGTACGGTTGGCGCCGCATGTGTTTTGTAGCCACCTTTAAGTGGATTACTCTGACCATGACTCTTTACCAGCGGTCACTTATAGACGGACAGGTTTAGGGTTGTTGAAAAGATATGATCTGCCTAAACAAGTTATAACATCCTTTTTGATTGGATGGATTAATGAGCTTGTCCAGCAAGGATTAGAACCCGAGATCTTAAACGCGTGATATGCCAACACGATAAAGTCGGTAACCATATTGGTTGTCTCGTAATAAACAAGTATAAATGTTCTTATATCATATATGATTTTTTCGTTTTCGAATTGTTTGCTATGGCCTGTCCGTGAATCTATCGAGGAGTTTATATACAACGGCCGCTTGGCACAAACTTGTGTTTAGTTACTGTTTATCGGAATACATATTAAATAACATGTCACGGCGTAGAGAGCTCAATCAGATTCAAGTAGTCTTCAAACGTGCTTGAGCACTTATGTTAGAAGTAATAGTACTGAAATAGGATAGGTACGGCTGGACAATTTGATTCGGAGATTGGAATCGATTCGAAGCATAATTTATTCGAATCAATAGTCAACCGCTCATAGGAACAAAAACTGGCTAAATGAGCTAGTAGTTTCATTTTTAACGAGAAAAATGTAATCGATTTTGTTTAAATTTGACCAAAATTGATTGCATTTTGTTTTTAAAATATGAAAATTGTTGGAGTGTTAATTGAAAATACACAATAAACTAAAAATTTCATGATTTTCCGAATGAAGACAATTTGCAATACTAGAAATGGGGAAAAATGTAGTTTACATTTAATTAGTCATTCGATCCGATTCGAGAAAAATATTCGAATCAGATTCGAATTCGAAAGGATTCGGTTACCCAGCTCCAAGCATAGGGTACCAATTTATATTTATTTTTTTATATTTTGTTCTTTTTCTTTTCTTTATTTTCTTTTATAGTTTTCACTCGCTACATCCTTCTCGAAAATTGCGAGTCCTCGCACTCACATTAGATGAAATCAAAATGGGGAAGAAAATCCAACCGTTAAACGAATCAACAAATTCGTCAACAAAAGCAGAAGAAATTGAACTGGGGTGAGATGACATAATGATAATTTGGTTTTCGAATTCTTCGTTTTCGACCTGTCCTTAGGTATGGGGATTTCCGAATTGTTTATCTGGTTGGTCCGGAATAGTGAACTATTCTGAAGAGCGCTTCGGTGATTCGAATCGATTCGAAGCAAAATTTTTTCGAATCAATCCTGAATCGTTCATAGGCACAAAAACTTGCTAAACGAACTAGAATTTTCATTTTTAACGAAAATAAATATAAAAATTCTAGTTCGTTTAGCAGGTATTTGAAGTTACCAAGTTTGAAAATACACTATACACTATAAATTTCCCGAGTTCCACCATGGAGACAAGTTGTAACAGTAGAAATGGCATATTTGGGATTTACATGGAATTTATGATTCGATCCAATTCGAAGAAATATTTCGAATTAAATTCGAATTCTAAATGATTCGGTTTTGCCCAGCCCTAATCCTCAACCAAAACTCTAATCCCACAAGCACAATTGTTCACTTTGATGCAATATTTTGCCGTACTCTCATATATTTGGGAATTCGATTTAGGTATGCTGGAATAATTCAGGAAAAATTAAGAGTACTGAGTTGCCCTGAGTTGCCTGTATGTGGAAAGTGTAAATGACGCGATCCCTCAGTGACTCAACAAGAAATGCTTTGACAATTTTTTTTTATGATTGTTTAAAGCTAGGTTTGGCGTTTCGATTCGGTGATTCGAATCGATTCGAGGCACAAAAATATCGAATCCGCCACAGGAACCTAAATTTGTGAAATAAAAAAAGTTAACACATTTCAGCGATTCTAATTTATCTGTACCCTGAAAGATTATGCGTAAATTGATGGCACGATGTCTGTAATAGTGAGGAATATAGAGCTGACAATTCGATTCGGTGATTCAAATCGATTCGAAGCGCAATTTATTCGAATCAATCCAGTTTTGTCCAGCCCTAGGTAAAGCAGATGGAAGTCACCATTAAACCTTCAAAACTGTTCTTGTTACAGGCGGTTACACAGTGCATGTCTGACACCTGGAAGGAAGAATTTTGGAGATGCATTGAAAAGGAGAATTCATGTGGTGAGTATATTATTTATTTCAAACCCAGTTATCCTAAATTCAAAATGTACTGTAAAAAAAATTATAGTGAATTATGCGAACAATGTTAGTAACAATATATTTCAAAAACTTGAAGTCCTAAATGAAAAATTATTTTTGTCAAACATGTGCCACAAATGGACCGTGCCTCGACGACAAAGCATATTTGGGAAGAGATACATTTACTCCTGGGAACTTGACGAGATTTATGCCAAGTATGGGGGGTTGATGGCGACGATTAGTAGCCACAGTTTATAATTAACGGGAAAATATCGATAATTCTATATCAATATCGTTATCAACATTTCAATATCACCAAGTAAAACAAATGCCGGCAATTTCAAGGTAATCTATAATAGTGGACAACAAAGTTACGTATAATACAATTTTCAGAAAGCCGACGAACAGGGAATGAGAGCAATACATCTGGCATCGTTAAGTGGGAATGATGAAGCAGTAGCAAAGTTATTGAATGAAGAAGAATCGCAAATTTTAACTAAAAACAATTGCGGTGAAAATGCACTACATATGGCAGCAGCCGAAGGACACGAAAAAGTATGTTTTATTATTGGCCCATTTTTATAGGAACTATTGCTCGAAACAAGGTCAGAGGCATCTTTCAAGAAGTGTTATCTAACGAGAAATTGTGTGAAAAGAGCTACATTAATTGTGAAACCAGCAGCGCAAGGAACAAGGAATTGTACTCCAATCTGAAACATTACAAACAAAACTGGGCTGTTATGATGAGGTGCAGTGAGTGTTATCTGCCCTGGGTGATGGGAAAACCACCACCTACCATTTCTTTCACTCGCCTTTTACGAGGAACAGGATGTTTATTTATAATCTACATAAGGCTGGTGGTTTATTTGTTGGGTTGCAACTCTTGAATCCTTTTTTTTTCAATCTAATTTTAAATTAGAACATTTCGAATATTATTTTCTCACTCTCGAATAGGCCTAAATGCAAAAATGAGATGAATAATATAGTTTACCTGGTTTTTTAATCAAAATACTACTTAGTATTGAAAGTGAAACCAGGTTACCTAGTGTTTGAGTAGTTTTGTGGAAATATCACTATACTTTGCCCAGATCATATAAAAAACTGCCATAATGAGCCAGTGAGTGGTATCTGCCCTGGGTAATACTAAAATTATCTACCATCTTTTTTACCATGTTTCCTCTCGATTCTTCTATTGTTACGACACGAGGGAAATGCATTGGGTTAAATCCACACCTTCCAATACTCATTCAGGCATTTATTTTGTCAATCATGAGCCACAGATGTACCGCCCCTGAACGGCGCGATCCATCAGTGACTCATGCTTGCCAGAAATATTTTGACGAAATTTTCCTGACTGGAATTGTAATGGTTATTTTTCAAGGTTGTAGAACTTATATTGGAAAGAGTTTCAAAAGACGGTACTTTGGAAGGGATGTTGAACTGTCAAGATCAGAATGGTGCAACACCTCTCCATCATGCTGTGTATGGAGGGAAAATAAACATTGTATCTCAACTCATCGACCGTTGTGAGTTGCACATTTATATATAATATAGAACTATATATGGATACAATGTTGGGTTCGACAATACAATTCTATGGTTAGAAGCAATAATTCATCATTTGTGAATCGGCAATAAAAAAGATACCTTGCAAAACGAGAAAAATATTTCAGATTTTGGTCAAAACTTGAATTTTGATTTCGATATGAGATATAAACTCAAAGTGTATTGGTTCTTTTTTATATTATTATCGATAAATTCATATTCCAAAATTTATTTAATATATATATATTCGTATTAGATAAATTTAAATAGTGAGAACGACACTTTTGCTATTTATTTGGAATCAACAATCCGCTCCGATTCAAAAAAATATCCTAATCAGATTCGAATTTTTAAAAAGTTTGGCCAGTTCAGTTAACTCATAGGGCATTTATTGATAAAAATTTTTTAATCTCATAGGGTATTTATTGATAAAATATTTTTTCTCCATTATTACACAATCAATTAATTATCAGTTTTGACAAGCAATTTGGATATTTCTGTTATTGTTTTTTATTTGTGTTTGGCTTGAAAAGAAAAAAAATAGATAAAATCAATAACATTCACAAATTTGATAGATATTCAAAATTATTGCCCCAATAATCGCATTGTAGTATCAAAAATATTTATTACTTTAATTTTACAGAAATTTATATAATTTACGTATTATTATTATATTTTGCGATAGTATAAACTAAATAAATACTGATAAAATTAAAAAAAATCAGGTACTCTTAAACAACTGAACGCACGACAAGGGAATAAGATGACGCCATTACACTTAGCCTGTATTGTTGGAAAACTTGAAGTAGTGAAAATGTTGATTAAAAGAGGAGTCGACGTGAATGCACAGTGGGAAAGTGGCGCAACTCCTTTGATAACAGCTTCAAAATATGGTCGCAGAGATATAATTGAATTCTTACTTGAGCAGTATGTAGTTTTATAATAAATTTTGAAATTTCCTACGTTTTTCAGATTCTTTTGAATATAGTTGTTGCTACTATAGTTAGCAATACTTTCCAACCTCAAAACAAAACAACATTTAGGAATGCCTTAGTTCTGTGCATACTTCGCTAGGCGTTGAGGTTGCATTAACGATATATATATTTCTTGAATTTCACTTCAAGCAAAAAAGTAATGAGTACCTGAAAAAGAAACCACCATTAATACAGCCAATAGCGACATAAAATGATACATAAAATGGAGGTACAAAACCTTCAAATTGATCGTAAACAGAAAACATCACATACAAAATTGAACCGTTAGTAAACCAACGAATACCCAGTCAGCCATATTTTGCCAATTTGCTTGAATAAAATAAAATTTACGTCTGGGTATATAGAGGGGTATATCTATCATTTTTCTTTTTTTAATCGCTTCCTATCACACAAGATGTACATCAGTATGATTATTCTACCCGCGACAATATTACCACGGGAATAATAATAAGTTTGAGCAAGATACGTGAAGCATTGCTGCGATTTATTCATTGGAATGTACTTTGCAGAAAAGCTGAGAAGAACACGACAAACAATAAAGGATACAATGCATTGTTATCTGCTTCGAAGTACGGACAATATGAAGCTATATGCTCACTCTTGGACCATGGTATCGATATTGAAGCTAAATCAAATGACGATCAAAATATGATTCATGTTTGTGCCTCAAGAAACCAGTTAGATCTACTAAAAAAAGTAAGTGAAATTGGTGGTGTTTAATAGATATTCTGCAATAGTCAAGTTTAGTATTAGCAATTCTAGGTCAAAGTAACAGATTTAGTCATTAAACAATAATAAGAATCAATTGAAATATTATTTTTTTAGATGAGAGAAAACGCCTCAAACGAATGCCAAGTGACAGAACTGGATTTTCGTTCTATGGTGGATAAACCAGATTCGAACGGAGACACACCGTTGCACATTGCTGCTGAAGATGGTTATTATGAAATGGCAGTGGTATGCTATATTTGTGTGGACATGACTATATAGAATGTTTTTCACCCGATAATCCAATATATTATATTATGTGGCATTTTACTGATAGATAATATTTTATAATCGATCATAAAATCGAAATCGGTTTGTTTTCAATTTTTCTCTATAGAATCTGTGAACTTACAAGTTTTAAAACGTTTTTCACGGATTGAGATATGTATTGACATATCTGACTGAACTCATATTACTTAAAATCTAACATCAACACACCTAAATATGATAAATCTCAGCTTGCTTCATGTTCAGTTTCTTCTTGATGAACTTCGCGCTACTAAGAGTCTCAAAAATCGGGAATGCCAGACACCGTTGCATTTAGCAGTTATCAACGGACATGTAAATATTGTGGAATATTTATTGGAATTGAACAACAGACTGGTTCATGATACTGATAAAAACAAGAACACTGCACTCCATCTTGCTGCACTCGAAGAGCGAGCCAATTGCGTAAAACGTCTTTTGGCAGCAGGTGCTAATTTCTTCGCAAAGTAAGTTTTCCATTTAGGATTGCTTACCTTCGATGAAACTGGGTCAATTTTGAAAAAAAGACTTCTGATTATGCTTTTGTTTCAAAAAACAGTACCGGATTTCTAAAAAAAAACAATTCCGACCACGTTTTTACGAAATATTAGTTTTTAGAATTATTTAATCAAGTTCACCCCGTCGATCAAAACCTACATGATAATCAATTATATTTGATAACGCAGCGAAGTTTTGCTTTGGATTTTTGCCATGATTACTTACTTATTCATCACGAAGCAAACCCGTGAAATAGCTGATTGCCAATCGTTTGATGTCTCGGAAAATACACAAGGACCTTGCCATAGTGACTGCCATATTATCATTTCTAATGATTATAGATTATGTTCATTCGCGGTAATAATTACATACTGTACGGTAATATTACGCGAAAATATTTCATATAAAATATATTGATATGTTTCACAATAGTATGATTGTTTCCAAGTCCCTTTAAAATGAATAATTATTTTTTTCGAGATTCCGAACTCACGATCGATTTTATTGTTCTAATACAATGATAATCTTGGACATATTTCTGAAAAGTTCATCGTATTTATCCTTAAAGCAAATTAGACGAAAAACATTTTTTTTCTACCCAGAAATGCAAATGGGCAAACCCCCCTTGATTGTTGTGCCGTGAATGGTCAGAGAAAAGGTGCTGAGTTGTTGATTGAATCCGGTGCGCCAATGTCAAAGCTTGAAACACAAATTTATGGTCACATTGTTATGCCTCCACTTCATTGGGCTTGTGCGGGTGGAAAGTTGGATATGGTCAAATTATTACTTGAGTAAGAGATTTTTTAGCATTTACGTCATTGTTGCTGATTTTTTTCTATTTTTACACTATAGATGTGTACTTGCAGAGAGATCATTGACGAGTCATGTTCAAAAAGTAAACCAAGCAAATTACAAATTTTATGATATAAGAATACCGATCGACCCCTATAACCGATCTTCGAAAGGTCCTTCAAAACTTTGATAAATAAAGTTTTTTATTCATCAAGAAGTATGCAATTTTATGTGGCGACGTGTATATTTATTATTTTATCAAATTCTGGATAATTATGCTATAGTTGTGAATCTTTATGGACATTTCTTTAAACAAATATATAATTGTGCCTCTAACATTTCTCAAATTTTTAATTCGACAAAACGAAACATTCGACTGGTCGGGTATATAAATCCGAAGCAACGCAGAATGCAAATTGTCAGATAAATAAGTATGAAATAACGCAATGCTGACACAAAGTATGTCGCATTTGTAAATCGCGAGTAAACTCATAACTCTGCCCTCAATCTGTATCACATTTATACTTCTGGCAATTTGCAATATAACCAGGAAGGAAAATTATGTTACATTTATAAAAATCTGACGTTGTATCATGTGTCCCAGAATCACCAAATTTCTATAAATCGCAGTCTGTCTATAAATCTGACACACTCCCAGACAGAATAGAATATATATTTATATTCATTGTGCAACACGTTATTTTTCAGTAAAGGCGCAAAAGCAACAGAACTAGATAGTGAACATCGGAATGCTTTAGATGTTGCTGCAGACAATTTCAACCACGACTGCGCAATGGAAATTATTCGAAGAAAGGAGTGGAAAGAAGTTTTGAACCCAAAAAGTAATAATATTTATTATATATATACCCGGTAACATTAACTACGTCAATACGAAGGCAAACAATCACAAATTTGTGAAAGAGCTTTGTGTAAAAAATGGGTCAATACCAGAAGATCCTGATTTCCTAAAATTTATCCAATGAACCCGTGATCAGCTCATTTATTATAGTCATGCTAAATCTCTGACTCTGACTTTTTCCCGTCCAATCGAACCTAGTCTGCATGATGTTATGGTACCGCTGCCGCCAGCTTATTCCATTGTATCCCTAGTTAGCGTCCGATGCAGGCATATTCCTTATTATCCTTCCTCTTATACTAAACATGATAATAAACTATACGAAACTGTTATCATAAAAAACAAAAGTACTGGGCTATCGAGATGAGCAACAACATTCTATTTCAAAGTGGGAAAAAGAATATACCTCACAACCAGACAAGAATCTGTACAAATGATATCGACAAAATTTTCTCAAAAAAAGTATTTGCATGCGGTGGACGGTGGTATGAGTTGCAAAAATTAAAAAAAAATAGAGAAATATAATGAATAAACAAAAGTGAAAAATTTTCGATTTAAATCGTACAAGGACTAAGAATATGATATGTTTTGCTGTCTATTATTGTGACTATAATTATCCAGTTTAATCGCGTCCGTGGAAAGAATTCGCAATCCTAATCCAATTCGGTTTGTCGGTGGCCACCACCCCTCTCTTCTCACAAACGGAAAAATTGTCTACAAACATTTTTGTTAAGAAGTCCTTGATGGATCGCGCCCCTGAGGCGCGGCCCGTCTGCGACTTGTGCTTGACAAATTAAACTTGCCGAAAAAATCAATAAGTCTGTAAAACACCAAAGTATGTTGATTAAAATTAATCCCTTTTATCCTCAACCAGATGCGCATAGAATGTAAGGTTGCCGAATTTTGATTATTACGTCACATTTTTTTTTATTTAGGTAACTAATAAACTGCAACAACCAAAATAATCAGTTATCCACTTAATTATTACGATTATTTAATACGACTGGTCGCACGTCACTGTTTTGAACATTTTTCGGAATACATAACAGAGAGTTTATATTGACTCTTTAGCCGTTGAAACCATCATGAAAATGTCTATAAAGTCAAAAAATACATTTTCTGCACGCCTTCTGTGCTCTAATTTATCGATAAGGAAATCCATAATTGAAAAAACGCGGGAAAGAAAAGAAGCAATGCACCCACATGCTTGCAATAAATGAAAAATAAAACTGAGGATGCTCATGAATGGATGACCCACCTGAACACTTGGTGTCGCAGTAAAAAATAATTGAAGCAAATGTCTCTATCAATAATATGTCAGTATTTAACATTACTCAGCTGAAATAATGGCAAAGGTATTTTTTCCACACGTAAAGAAAAAGAAGACAAGGAAGAAGTGGAAGAAAACTACAATGCCGAATCGACAATGAAAAGATTGATAGAAAAAGTTCCATCGGTGGCGAAAGAAGTTTTCGATAAATGCTGCGAAGGAAAGGTACCAACAATTCATATCAGATCAATAGTATATAAAAATATTTTCCCAAGAAAAATCGCTAATTCAATTTCTGGAGCTGGATACATGAACAAGTGGGACATACTGAATCGCGAAATTTTTTTTTAAAATCGTTATACTTTTATTTCATAAAATAGCTCAAAAAAAATATACAACAA
This sequence comes from Styela plicata, assembly GCA_963675895.2. Lineage (NCBI taxonomy): Eukaryota > Metazoa > Chordata > Ascidiacea > Stolidobranchia > Styelidae > Styela > Styela plicata. The sequence goes on from OZ023149.1 coordinate 13,546,392, forward strand.
GTTGCCCAAAAAATTATCCATGTTTTCTCATGTTTTGTCTATTTTAGTGTAAAAACTATAATTACCCAAACTGTAACAAATATGCAGCAAATTTACCATCCACCTACATTAATCTCCCATTTATAAACTTCTAAACCTTGTTGATTAGACCGTGCCAAGTATGGACTGTTAATGGAACACACCTCGTCGGTGCGTTCCATTAACAGCCCATACTTTTGTAGTCCGATTTCCTTATCACCGAGAACACTTACTGTCCAATTGCAGCTATTCCACAGGGTGCAAGCGTTATATCAAAACATTGTAAAGTGAAATATTAAACTGACCGATTTTTATGATTAGCAATTATAAAACTGATGTATTCGACTTTTTCTTGCACTTTTTCTCGCGAAATGCTTTAGGCCAATTTTAAAGCTCTTCCCTTTAGGATGATGGTTAGATCCGATTCGAAACGCTAATTTTTCAAATCAGTTCGGAACCGGTCATAGACTCGGCAATTTTAAATTCAATTGTAGAAAAAGGCAACTGCACCCTAAGTGGACAGTGCACTAAGTACTACACCATCTTCGAGCCGATAGGAAAAAAATATTTAAATTGAATTGGAATCAAAAATCACTTCTTGCCAACCGAGTATAACAACCAAGTATTGAATATTTTTTTTTTTGTCAGCAAACGAAAAAGTTCAAAAATCAGGTTCGTACAATATTAGTTCTTACATGTGTTTAATAAATAAAAAAATATGATGCAAAGTGTAGCTGGATGAATCATATCTAAGATAGAAAACAATTTCACATCGTCAAGTATGGGTCACCTTTTAGGCGCGGTCCATCATTGATCCATAATTGGATATATATATTTAGAAAATAGAGGAAAAGGAAGAAGGGTATATCCTTTATAAGTGTTACGCAGCAAAATCATTTGGATAAAATCGAAGTAAATTTGAATGCTTTATAACCTGTTCTGAACCAGCTCTTTAGATTGGGGGAATAATAGTCGAATTTCAAATTTTAATGAAAATATATCTACTGGATCAGTGTTTCAAAATTAGTCCGTTTTTTAGGAAAACTTACCTTAAACGAAACTATAAACTCCCCTGCTATCAGCAACATTCTGAGTAGAAATCATTCCAAGTATAACTGAACCGTTTTATTTGAGTACAATGAGTGGTATCAGCCCTGGGTGACGGTAAAACCATTTCCTTCCTCTGTTTTCTTTTAGCCCCCTTATACGAATTGTAGACATAATCTGTAATTATGAACAGTTTGAGTAGTTTTGGTCAAATTAAAACGTAAGTAACCAAAGTATGTGAAAAATGCTTTTTGGTCAATTATCAACATCTTCTAAGAAGTACTTGAATGCCAGTTCAATCAACAACTTTCTAAACGTTCTAAATTCGTCGATGAATTTACAAAAAACAATAGTGAGGCCGTCACAAAAAGATTAAAAACTTGAAAAAGAATAGAAAACCAACGTGTCCTGAAACCTTTGTTTTATCAAATTAATACCTCTCACACTCATATTTTACTGATCATTTGCAGTAATTGCATATTTCCAAAGTCAATTTCGAATGTTGTTTCAATTCGCGGTGCGTTCCATCGGTCAAAGAAGTCAATTTCGAATGTTTTTCAATGCTGCCACGGAAAATTACTGTGAAAGACCAGTGATTTTGTTGCATTTTTTTGTTACAGTGTACCTCAATCTGAAGTTGGATTAGTCTTGATCAAATACTTACACTTCGACCTCTACAGCATGAAAATTACCCAAATACCTGAAAGCGTAAGCATAATTATAGAGGTTCCGCACTACATCCAAAGGTCATCGCAGTTTTGCACCCTTCACATCTCTTTACCTATAGCCAGTCTCCGCAGGCAGCTCACAAATTTTTACTTTAAAACTATAAATAATATTTTTACAGAATGCATCACAGAGGGATTTCGAAAGGGGTTCAGTAAGTACTCTAACAATTATCATAATATTACAAAAATATTTGGTACGTACTCGGTATTTATTTTTATATATACTTGAGAGCACAAATACCATAGGTGTTTTTTCTGTACACAGACATTTACCAAGTTTTGTGTTATAAACGCTGTGACAAAAGTAGAGGAAATTGCTGTTAATTTGCAGCAATTGCATGGTTCCAAAACTAGACACCGCCTTGTTGGTGAGATAACAATTACTGGCTTTTGATGGAACGCACGCAAGAGGCCGCAAAATTGGACAAAAAAGAGGATTTCTATAATTTTATTCCATTGTGACCAAGTAAAATTGCTGTAAAAAGCAGCGATATAATCTTAAACCATGGACTGCTAACGTTGCTATATATTACAGGTACGTACATCACAAGAAAGCGTGCGTAGTTTTAATGGTTTTCCATTCTGTTGATGATTAAACAAATTAAGTTGTAAGCAGCCACCCTCGAAAACAGTTTAAAAAGCATTCCGCTAGACTCCAGCTAGTATAATTAACGTGGTGACAATTACAATCCAGTCAGAAATATTTTTTTCCATGCAAGCTCTGCTAAGCATGGATCATTGATAAGGCGCCTCGACATTATCTTGAGGAAATGAGATATCTGACTGCGAAAAACGAATGCAACTACAGTTGGATTTATGAAATAAAATGAATTACAATTACTAAAGATAAAATTCACACATCATCAAGACTGGGAGTGTGGTACGATCTGGCACGAAACCACGGTGTTAGTGTGCTATAATAAGTGGGATACAAATTTACGATACGGTATAATTGACAAAGTGAACTTTTCCGATATGTACTATCTGAAACAATGAAAAAACGATCGCTGTTGAGTCATTATCGAAGTAATAATATTAAAAAATTAATAAAGTCGAAATAAATTTTTGCGCCAAGAACGCTTGTTTTTGCACGCATTCTTCAAAAATCTTCAAAAATTCCTATTGCTAAAAATTGTATGTCCTTCAATTTTGAAATTGAAACCTGCCGTCAGTAGCTAATTTTTACCTATTGCTTTTATGATTGTTTTGGTCCATTTAATTACATAAGTATATGACTAGTTTAGTACTTTGTGTTAAATGGTGGTACAGCACGGTGAGATATTACTGAACAGATCATTAACGTACCGTACAATAAATAAAATCACTAAGATAACGGAATGAAGTACGGAAAAAAATGTTTGAAAGTATTGAATACAACATATTATTCTGTACCCTACAGTGTTCCGTCCTTGAGACCCAATGGGCCCATGTCATTGGGCTGCGCATTTGAATAAGAGCGGATGCGTGTTCACAAATGGAAGCGAGACATAGTAGATATAAATGAGGTCGAATGTATTTTATGAACCGGGCTAAAAAACGAAAGTAAATTCATGTTTTGAAAGAATTTAAAGTTTGAATAATCATCTATTTTAACTGACGTGAACGACTGAATATTTTTTATTTGACAGAGAAAGAAAAAATATTATATTTTCAAGTACTTAGATGGCGATGACGAAGGTGTGAAAGCACAGGTGTGCTATTTATATATATATTAATTTTTTCATTTAATAATTTACTGATTTATTTGCGTTTAAGTAAGATGGGAAGAACATTCATAGATAATCATGATTTTTGCATAGGGTTTCATTTTTATCCCGTGGGAGGGAAATGCTAAGCCATGAAAGTACTGAAGAAGTCGAAACCTGTGGTTACGTGAACCAAACATCACCGGTGAGGCTACCAGCAAAACTTTCACCTATAAAACTTGTCAGTACATTCAGAGATACGTGACTCGAAGATATCATTCCTCACGCTTTTACCTACTGAGCTAAACTAACATAACTTTTCCTTATTTTAACAGGTAGCGAATGACCATTGCTTGATGCTAATGGTCAAATTGAATCGAGCGGATTTGCTTCACCATCCCTTGGTGAAAAGACTACTCAAATACAAATGGGAAGATAAGCACTTAAGAGCCATTTTCTGGGCAATCTTTCTTATCTACCTATTATTCATGATTCCCTTCAATATCTTCATAATGTCGATTCCGCCACCTTACGCAATAAGTAAATATACTTGTAATATTTTTTATTGAATTTCGATCTGAGCTAGGTCGAAAGCAGCCCCCAAACGAAGCCAAACAATTGCCACTTAATGGCAAAGAGTTATTGAAAAATTTAATACCAAAACTGCACTCCATGCAGATATTACAAAATGACTGAACCGCTGCAGTAAAGTACAGTGGTATCTGTGCTGCGGTGATAGAAGAACCATCTACCATTTATTTATGTTTTGTGGAACAACAAAAACAAATGCCAGATGATAAATTTCTAGTTGCACCACTGGCCAAGGGTGATTCAATTGAATCAGTGATTGCAAGAAACCATGTGAGATTTTTTTTGTTATTTAAATTCACTCTGAGCAAGGCCGGAAGCAGAGCCTAAAAGGAACCAACTAACAGCCATTTTATAGCAAAAAGAGCTACTAAAATATGTAGTACCAGCAAGCGAAAAACATCCCAAACGGAACTGAACTACCATGGTAAAGTCCAATGAGTGTTATCTGCCCTGGTCGATGGTAGAGCCATCTACCACTTCTTGGTCTTTAAAATTTTATCTAGTGGTATTTCACAAAGGAAGGTATGGTATCAAAACTTTTTTGAGTGTTTTGCTGTCATTTTATAGCAAAAAGAGCTACTAAAATATGTAGTACCAGCAAGCGAAAAACATCCCAAACGGAACTGAACTACCATGGTAAAGTCCAATGAGTGTTATCTGCCCTGGTCGATGGTAGAGCCATCTACCACTTCTTGGTCTTTAAAATTTTATCTAGTGGTATTTCACAAAGGAAGGTATGGTATCAAAACTTTTTTGCTGTCCCCATAGATAAACGAGTTTGGAGCTATACGTAAAGATGCAAAACTTCCATTTTCTCTGTCAGTATTAAAGTCTTTCCGGTATTGTATACTGAAGGAGAAGATCAATAACTGAAAACTATAAAATATTTGTTTCAGATTCCACTAATGAAACATGTGCGCGTTTATAATTAACGAAGCAAAAGGTGAATGGGGTGAATATCATCAATTTAATCACAGTCAATGGATCGGTGCATACCTAACAATAATTTTTGCTTTTTTCAACTTGATAAAAGAGGTACTATCGATTGTATTGAAACTACAACCAGACAAAAAAATTCTCTCTAGAATAGTGTTGGCAATACTAAGTAAATGTACCTAGCGTACCTAGTATACTTAGTTTGCCGACCTTATTTTCAAAATACTTTTTCCTACTTTTAAGAAAATATAAATTATACCTAGTTCAACTTTTACTGAGTTTTCTGTTCGAAATTTCACCTGGTAAATTTACTCGGTAAAATAGGTAGATTTACCTCCTTTACAACTAGGTACGTTGTATTAAAAACTAGGTAAATAATATTTTCAATATGAAGAAAACTTTCTAAACATGCTATTTGAAGATTTTAACTCGCAGTCAAAGGAAAATTACCTAATTTGCCATGTTTTGGATTTAGATAATACATAGTTTTGAAAATGAAACTAGGTTACCTACTAATACTTCACCTAGTTTCGTAGTAAATTCGTTTCTCAAGCAATATCTAGGTTGCCATCACTAGTCTAGAACAGATTATGTTACGCTTGAATCACTGATGAATTGCTTCTCAGTCGTTCTATATTAGGCGAGGCTGGTAGAAGAATTTGAAAGAAACCAACCATGGGACACTTACTATAGCTACTTTAAAATGTTTTGTAACCTAAGTGATAAACATTACAGAGAGAGCAGTTCCGCTTTAAAAAAGTACAATAAGTGAAATCCTCCCGAGTGATAGTAAAACCATGTGCGACCATGTACACCGTTTAAAAGGCATTAATTCAAATAACACAATTATTTTGCGATTTCTTACATACCTTTCTCGCTAAACAGTCAAAGCAATTCTAAATTAGTGTTATTATTTTTATGGTCACAGCTCGTACAGATGTGTGAAGGTAAACTGAACTACTTTAAAGATCCCACCAACTGGGTTGAACTGACTCTGTATACCTTTTCGATATTTACTTCCGCACCAATGACATCCTATACACGCACCTATGGTGTTTTAGAGGTAAAACGATAAATGAAATTATCCTAATCCAATATTCAATTTTGATGCTAAAATACGGTAAGCATGTAACTAAGCTCCAGTATCTGATTAAGTGTAAGTCGGGGAAAGGACGAGTGTTTGAGTGAATGAAATATATTTTTCAACCTTAGCACATATAGGAACTTGTCTGAATTTCTTGTTATTTCAGTTTTAGCGGAATGACGATGGGCAAAATGAATTTAATATCCACAAAAAAGAATATATAATTTCAAATCTAATATCTAATTGTTCATAATAGACACTGACCACGACGCGGTAGTGAGTGCAACCTTTATTACTTGCTTCGAAATGCCCAGCAAAACAAGAGTGGTATTGGCAATAACTGGGCAATAAACAGACTTGACTTCGATGAGTCTTGTGTGAAGTTTTTGGTTTATCCTCTTTATCATTTTCTAATTTATATATAGCTTTTCAAGCTTATTTTTGGAGTAATTTTACTAAGTTTTACTATTACTATCCAATACACCAAGGTTTTGAATATTTAGCCCTAAAAACCTGGACCCAGCTCAAAAACTAGATAAGGCGTAGTATATACTCATTCTATCTATGTTTTGATATAAATACCTAAATGGTGGCTATTGATAGTATTTACTAGTTCTCTAATCAAAATCAGAAAAATTTAATCAAAACGTCTTTTGTTAAGTATGAGTCACTGATGAACCGCGTCGATGAGACACGGTTCACCTGTGACCCATGCTTGACGAAATGAAATTTCTGACCAGGGATACGACCTTATTTTATAAGCGAAAATATTCGACCTAGTGAGACTGCGAGTCGTATAAAGACTTAGTTGCCATTATCAATTTGGCGCCGAAATGTTTTTTGCATATTGAAAACCAGAATAATATCTCAGGTCCTTAAACCTCTTAAGATCAGCGTTATTCTTAACCTATTTTGATTCTTTTTCAGCCATGGCAGTGGCAAATCGGATCAATCGCCATCTTTCTCTCCTGGATGGAGCTTTTGTTATTTGTGGAGAACATTCCGAAATTCAAACTAGGAATCTATGTTCTAATGTTTACAAATATATTCAAGACATTTATAAAATTTTCTCTTGTTTTATTGGTTTTCATCTGTGCCTTTGCATTCAGTTTCCACGTACTTTTCCAAAATCAGGTATCGTATTTATTCATAGATTATATATATATATATATACATATATCATTCAGAATATGTCAGGTATAAATAGGTCTTATTACTTTTTTTTTTTTGATTGATATTCCCCCGAAACAAGGTCGGAAGCAGCTCCCAAAGAGAACCAACCCACAGCCATCCAATACCAAAGAGCTACTAAAAGATATTGTACCAGCAACTGCACTCTAAACGTAAAACATCCCAAATGGAACTGAACCGTCACGGTAAAGTGCAGTGAGTTTTCACAAAATCATGTCTTAATTTAAAAATTCGATTTGCAATCGTCGTGTTTCTGCTCTATCAGACTGGACCTGGTTTTGGTTCTGGAGCTGGTTCAACACTAGTTCTAGTTCATTCATCACGTTTTTGAACGATTGCTTCGAATCGACTCAAATAGCTGAATCGAATTGCCCAGCCCTATATTAGATATCTGTTTTGGTATATTTCAAAGTCAGTTTTGAAAGCATTTAGAAAAGATCGATTTAGAAAAGGTAAAAAAATGTCATTCGATGTGAAATTGCGATAATCATAATTTAAAAACACATTATATTAAATTTATTAACAGGTTGCTTTCACTAATTTATGGAAATCAGTTGTCAAAACTATCGTTATAATGATTGGTGAAATTGATTATGATTCAATGTTCAACACAGAAGAAGCAAGTTCCGAATATTCCGACCAGGTAACACGGTTGAACAAAATTTTAAAATACTTATTGTCAAGTATCAGTCACTGATGAATTGTGTCATCAAGACGCTAGAATTGGCGGTAGACTGAAAGTGCCTTTGTGGTGCGTTCAATCAACCACTCTTTTTTAACCGAAGTTGATTTATAGGTTCATTTTATTTCAACATATCAAGTGAAAATGTAGTCCAAAAGTGGCAATTTTTTGACATTTTTCAAATTTGACACATTTAAATTGCAAATATTTAGCTTCAGTCATTATCAACCAATCAGTGAATTATGCATCAGTAAATTGTATTTTTAATTTTTTAATACGTTCAATATATATCATGTATAGCAACCTATTTTAAAATAGTTTTTTATTTGATTTGTAAGAACTATATATGCATTTTTACTATCTTTTGCATTTTTTAATCGTGTTTATAATTTTATTTTTAGGTGTACTACGATGCTGTGTCCTACTTTGTATTCGTTTCATCTTTGATAACCATG